>OV656849.1:1375000-2000000 GCA_927399475.2 Acleris emargana
CGTTTCGGCTAAATGATGATTGTATAATTTTATAAAAGAATAATCATCGCTATGTCAATAATGACGATCATTTCAGGATGTGATTTTAATAAATACTTATCTTAGTCGGATGTTTTTATCTCAAGTTTCGCTTTTTTTGCTTTATACGAAACTGGCTTAGGTAGTTTTAAAAATCGGTCAAGTACGAGTTGATCTCTCGTGCCGAGGGTTCCGTGTCGCCCTTAGCCGGTATATTCCGGTTTAAATTCGATTTCGAATCACAAAGTCACACTTAATAATAATAAGGCCAGCGCGTCGTTACTTAATTACTTGCCCGGTTTTTTGTATTTGTTTTTCTGGGTTTGTTTGTACAATAATCATATTAATCCGTTGTCCATAAAAATACGTTGAATATAATGTTTCTTGTATAGGGACCCTGCATGTATTTTGTATTTTTACCCGACTGCGTCAGAAAGAGGGTTATGTTTTTCGAACGTATGTATGTATGTATGTATGTATGTATGTATGTATGTATGTATGTCTATTTCTGGGCACGCTCTGCAGCCTAAACGGCTTGACCGATTTTAACATACTAGGTGTCATTCGATTCGTCTTAATTGCCGAAGTGACATAGGGTATATTATATTTCAAAATGGCGTCTGCAAAAACAAAGAGGGGGTTTTTAAAAAAAAAATGTTTATTATAGCAATATGGGTCTCAAATGAAAGCTAGTAAATAGCCCATTCCAAATATATATACATTATAATACTTTGATGCTACCATTTAGACAGGGAAATCAAAAAGGAAGTTAAATGTTAAGTAATAAATATTTCTTGTTGAGCTGTAAACGCCTACAATATAAGCCATTAAGAAAGTAGTGTAATAATTAATAATTCACGAATACCTACTACATACTTGATTAATGCACATTGATGTTATAGTATAAATTGCTGGCTAATACCTACCTAATGCGCCATCCTGCCTACGCATGGACAGTTTATTTAAGTAAAGATACACGGAATAGGTAACCTCAATGTAGGTGCTTAGTCTAGTACCCAGGTACACGTATGACGTACTGACCGTTGAGGAACTAAATTGTTAGGGATTAAGAGAAGTTTGGAGATGAGAGATGGAGTTACTCGCGTCCGTAGGTTTTACCCTTGATACCCTACACGTGTCTCCCGGGTGGTGCCAAACGAGTAACAACGCCGAGCATCGGGCGGCGGGAAATAACCTGACCCCTGGTCTTCCAGGACGGCTGCTACAAGCCGTGAGGCGTTAAATTACCTCAGAAAAGAGTAGACTCGCCAACCCGCAATGGCCAGCGTGGCGTTTTAAGGCCAATTAGCCTTCATGCACAGAAAACAGAAAGAAAGGCCCTCAGTCCCCAGCCGTCCTGCTAGGCCTGGCTACGACAGCGGTCAGGGAACCGGCAGGATAGAGGGTGCTAAGAATCCCTGGGGGAAACGATACGGCTGTCAACAAAATGTATACCTGGCTACGTATAATGTAAGAACCTTGCGCACAGAGGAACGTTACCAGGAACTGGAATCTGAAGTGTTAAATAAGATCAAATGGGATATTATTGGATTAAGTGAAACAAGACGCAGAGGTGAAGAACTTATTAAACTTTCAACGGGTCAGCTGTTTTACTACAAGGGCCACGATGACAAATCCCAGGGGGGAGTAGGATTTCTCATAAATACATCAATGTCATCTAAGCTGCGCAACATTTGTGCAGTTTCACCACGTGTAATATACGCTACATTTCAACTAAATAAGCGTTACCACCTTAAAGTGATTCAGGTGTATGCCCCAACATCTGCACAGGACGAGGAAGAAGTAGCATCATTCTATGAAGATATAGACCGTGCTTTGAGTGAAAGGCCCTGTTTCTACACCACTGTAATTGGCGATTTTAATGCTAAGCTGGGGAAAAACCACGAAATTGGTGAGTATGTAGGCAAGTACGGGTTGGGTCTGAGGAATACGAGAGGGCATACTTTGGCTAACTATCTGGAACACCAAAAACTGTACGCCATGAATACCTTCTACCATAAGAAAAACCAACGGTTGTGGACATGGCGGAGTCCTGATGGTAAAACCAAGAACCAAATTGACTACATCCTCAGTAACAGACGGTTTATCGTTGAAGATGTTGATGTGATCAATAAGGCCAGCGCGGGAAGTGACCATCGAATACTGCGAGCCCGCTTGGTTTTTAACCTAAAATTGCAGCGAAGACGTCTTGTGGAAACTACTCGCCCACCACGAGATACCAGATTCATAGCCTGTCAGGAAAAATACTATCAAGAGAGACTGGCCATTAGGTTGTCTGCGCATGAGTTTCATGAAAATGTGGACGCTATAAATCACCAGTTGGTTAACACTATTCGGGAAACTATAAGCGAAATAAAACCTAAAACAGCAACCTACTCTGGGCCACTTTCAAATGAAATCAAAGACCTAATAGAGAAGCGTAGCAATATTTTAAAAACCCCGGAGCAAGTTGGAATTGGAAATATCAACACCCGTATAAAGCACCTAATCAGGAAACAGCTAAGGCAAAGGAAGCATACGTTGATTCTAAAGACTATAGAAAGCCACCGAGGTCAGAAGGTTTTTAGGAAACAGCTGAAGCGGGGAAGTCACCAAATTCATAAGTTATCTACAGAAAATAATACCGTAACATCAGACCGGGGTGAACTTCTTACAGTTGTGGAGACTTTCTATGCGGAGTTGTATTCCTCAAAAGTACCCGAGCCAAATAAAGTACGTCAGGACCCGAGGGCTCCACTGAAGAAGCATAGAACAGAAGACCTACCCGATATTAGCCTCTATGAAATTAAGCATGCATTAAAACAGATGAAGTCAGGCAAGTCACCAGGCGAGGATAACATCACCTACGAACATCTACGCTACGGAGGCAGACCTATCCTAAAGCAACTCCAACTGCTATTTAATAAAGTGTTATTTGAAGGGGTGGTGCCGGAGGCATGGCAGAATGCAGTAGTCATATTGCTCCATAAAAAAGGTGATGTTACGAAATTAAGTAACTATCGGCCCATCTCGTTACTCAGTCATGTTTATAAATTATTCACAAAGGTAATCACCTCGCGCCTTAGTAGCAAACTCGACTCAGCGCAATCAGTAGAGCAGGCGGGCTTTCGAGGGGGTTTTTCGACGATCGACCACATTCACACAGTAAGGCAACTAATTGAAAAGTGCACAGAGTATAACCAACCCCTTGTACTCGCCTTTATTGACTACGAAAAGGCATTCGACACGGTGGAACACTGGGCCGTTGTTCACTCGCTTCAAAGATGTCAAGTTGATTCACGGTACGTTGAAGCAATAAAAGCAGTTTACCGTGGTGCCACGCTGCAAGTAAAGTTACACGAACTCACAAGACAGACGCAGGTAAAAAGAGGGGTTAGGCAAGGAGACACGATTTCCCCAAAACTTTTCACGTCTTGTCTAGAAGACATTTTCAGACTTCTCGACTGGTCAAACAGAGGTCTTAACATCAACGGGGAACGCCTAACACACCTCCGCTTTGCGGATGACATCGTGGTTTTTGCCGAGAACTTGGACGATTTGCAATGTATGGTTGGTGAATTATATGACGTCTCCAAGACAGTGGGTCTAAAAATGAATACCACCAAAACCAAGATAATGTGCAACAACAACACCGTAAGCTTCATCACTATTCATGGCCAAAATATTGACAGGGTTGAGGAGTATGTGTATTTGGGCCAAACCTTAAGTCTGAATAAAGGTAGCCAAGATAGAGAGATAGAGCGCCGTATCCGCCTAGGCTGGGCGGCGTTTGGCAAACTGACTGATGTACTCAAGGGAGATGTGCCAATGAACCTCAAGCGTAGAACGTTCGAACAATGTGTTCTGCCTGTCATGGTGTATGGGGCCGAAACATGGACGCTCACACGGCAGAACATCAATAAACTGCAAGTAACACAGAGAGCTATGGAACGGGCTATGTTGGGAGTCTCGCTGCGCGATCGAATAAGGAACACAGTTATCCGGAGCAAAACAAAACTAGTGGACATCGCCAAGACTATAGCTGCAAGGAAGTGGAAGTGGGCGGGTCACATATGCCGTAGACAGGATGGGAGATGGGGAAAAAAGGTCCTTGAATGGAGACCCCGTTCGGGACGCCGAAATGTGGGCAGGCAGCCAACGAGATGGACCGACGATCTGGTCAAAATAGCCGGTAGAAATTGGATGAGGAAGACCCAAGATCGTAGAGAATGGAGTGCAATGGAAGAGGCCTACACTCAGCATTGGGTGGCAATAGGCTGAAGAAGAAGAAGAGAAGTTTAGTTGATTTATGGTTGCTGGGTTAGATTAGAATAGTGCCACTCCATGTCTTCCCGTGGATGTCGTAAGAGGCGACTAAGGGAATAAAGGCTTGTAGTACTGTTAGGCGATGGGCTTGCAACCTGTCACTAATACGCTAGTAAACATCTTAGCCTATTTGTGCAGAATGTGGTTACAGAATTATCAACAAGTTTTTAAAGTTGTGGATAATTCTGTAGCTCTGCCTACCCCACTCTGGGATTACAGGCGTGAAGTTATGTATGTATGTATGTATGTAGTTGATTTATACCTACTTCAATTTCTCGGTCTAAGTAGGTATCTACAATCTGTTCGATCAGCCTCCACCTAACCAAATGTGCTATATAACTGCTATAGCTCTGTCCTTTACGCTCACCGTAAAATGAACTGCATAGCTACGTCATAATAACCCCTCTGATCTGAAGAAACAGAAGCAGGCCGCAGTGAATTCGTCAATTTATTCTCAATAAGCTGATAACTGCAAAAAACTTTTTGCTTTTTACTTGTGGGAGGACCTTGTGCAGGGTCCGTCCGGGTTGGTACCACCATCTTATCCATTAACCTGCCGCCAAGCAGCAATTTTTGCATTGTTGTGTTCCGGTTTGGGGATAAGACAGCCGGTGAAATGACTAGCATAGAAGCATTCCATCTTAGTCCTCAGGGTTGGCAGTGCATTTGCAGTCTTGTGAATGTGAATGTCTATGGGTCACAGTTTCCACTTATCATCAGGTGGCCTGTGTGCTCGTATGCCTACCTATGCCATAAAAAAAAAGGTACAGGTAGGCAATGAAATCCTGATTAAAATTTCTCATTTATGACAGATTTAGTATTTAGGTTCTTTTGTGCCGGTCTCAAAACGGTTGTACGATAGGTGTGGTCCCATTATTCAGGGCTCAGACGATAGCCGATAAGATAACGAACGAACTCGATACCAGATAAGCGAGGACGGCGACGGTTATACTGCCCACGTTAAGGTAAAACATCAACATGTAGGAGTAAAAAAACTGGCCAAGTGTGAGTCGGACTTGCGCACGCGGCGCCGCCGCAGAAAGTATTTAATTCCGATTCCGAATAGAATCAGCGTGAACGCACACTTCATAATTAGTATTTGTTGTTTTTCTTCAGGTTCTGTATTACATACCGTCGCGTCGGTGATACCTACTGCAAAACCACGTAAGTAACATTTTTAACAAGGAGCAAAATGCACCTTTTAATAAGACGGTAAGGTTTATTTTGCTCTATCACAAATTTGTTAGTTACGCGGTTTTGCAGTATTACCGACGATACCAAATTTGACGCTTGCATGCTTCACCGCTTTCACAACAAAAACAATATGTAAAGGTTCCACGGAAAGAACATGTCTAGTCAGTAGTCACGTTAGTAACTTTTTGAGATATCGCGATTTGAAAGTTAGGAACCATGTCATTTTGTACGTAATTTACGTGTAAGTAGAGGTTTTTTTAAGAGTGTAAAAATACAAGTTGTATGAAGATTTATATCTAAATCTGAGTGGTAGGTAACAGTTTATTTCGTCCTCTACATTTTGAGATTCAAAACTCTTTTTTTTTTTTATGACTAGATAATATGTTCTTTCCGTGGACCCTTCATGTGCTAAAAATCGTATCTTGTATTCGACCCCTTAGTTATTTCAATTTCTTAAAAAAAAAAGTTGATAAATCTGCTGTAAAAACGAAAATTCTGAAAAAGCCCACTATCTAATTACGGTTGAAAATATATACCTCTTTAAAGTTAGGATTAGAAAGGACGACGGACGGACAGACAGCAACGTTGAGGTCAATACGGGTACGGAACCCAAAAAAAGTAATCTATATATCTAAGCAAATCGATTTTCCTATAAAAGGTCGTTACAAATGAATGGTGATTTTTTAAATATGACATTTGACTGAGATTTGAAGTATTTTTTGTAACTACCTACTTTACTATGTGAGCGAAGTTATCGCGGTGATCGTATCGGAATTATTATCTTGTTGGTAGGTATATTGGTAAATATAATGAATGCGGTTTTTGAACGTACTCGCACTGTGCCTATATAATAAAAAAAGAGACGTATTATATTTTTATACCAGTAAAACAACAAAAAGTAAAAGAACGCAACGAAGTCTAATTTTAATAACATCATCAAAAGGAAATTAATTGAAAAGTATTCATAACCCGAATCAAATATAATCAATCACCAAAATTCACTTATCACTAACCCTCAAGGTTTATATTGCATTTCCACAATAATCGGCTTCCAATAACATGTTAATCTTATCAAAAAGTGTACTTAAAATACGCATGTTGCTGGGTACAAAACTACTGAAATGAAGTACTTAAAAACGACAATAACAACTCACCGCAAAGATCAAATTGGCGAAGAACAAAATATACTTCACAAGGAATTCACCGCACCCCATATTGATAAATTATATTTATATTTCCAACAAAACAGACGAGCAACCTCCGTCGCAGACTTTTCCGAATGGAGCTGAAACGCAACGCAAAAATAAAGCTGACAAGGAACCCGCCAATCACAGAGCTGGCACCACGACGTCGGTACACAGTTCAAGATTACATAGAGAGAAGGAAATAGAGCTATGTAACTGTTAGGTTTTGTCTCTTTCACTTGAAATCAATTCAGCTGGATGATGAGTTCGTGGTAGCGTCTCTGTATTATGCTATCTAGTTGAGAAATTTGGACTTTATTGTTGACACGGTATGAATCATAAAAACCTTCATTGACATCATTCTTCACCGACATTTAGTCCTATATCTCACCGGGATACCAAAATTCAAAATTCAAAATGTTTATTCAGTAAATTGGCCACATGCGGGTTCTTCTACACGTCGGTAATGTACAGTGAATCTACCAGCGCTTCGGACCACACCATCATTGCAGAGAAGAAGCGCCGCAAGAACCTCCAGCTGAAGGTCATTTTTTCAATCACACTATTTCAATCATACCATGGCAGCGCTACCTGACGCCGCCACCAACAAAGTGTATTAAAATAAAATAAAATAAATTTATTTCGCAAGAAAAAGTACATATTGCTACTTACATATTTTGGTTGGGGTATAGCAAAGGGTGCGCAAGACTTATTTTTTTGATGGAAGTGGTGTCATTATAACACCTATTTTTTATGATGCTATCGTATAGAAGACGCTAAAATAAGCGTGTTTTGTATGGTCAACTTTTCTCTAAACTTGATATTTACCGAGATATTGGGGTTTAAATGTCAGTCATTTTGAAGGGATCTGGGACTTAGAAAAATTTTGGAGTCGCGAAATTGATGTCATTTTTGTTAATACATCCTATAAAACATGGTAAAATAAGCATGTTTTGTTATATAAACTTTTTTTCTCCGACCAATATTTACCAAGATATTGGGGTTTGAGTGAAGTGGTGTTATTATAACACGAAGTTTTTATGATGCTATCGTATAGAGGACGCAAAAATATTGATCATTACCGAGATATTGGCTCCTAAATGGACATTTTCACACAAGTCCGAATCTAGGGCTCTCGCTGGTTAGGACGCGTGCCGACACTGCGCGCCCTAGAGTGTTTTTATAGAGCCGGAGGCGCGGAGGGAGAGCAGCCTTCGCCCGCCATGACGAAGCGCGGGAACGAGTGAGGCGAGCGGCTGGGGCTGGTCGCCGAAGGCGACCATCAAGCCGAAGCTGCGGAGCCGAGCGAAGTGACCGTGCGTCGTCATGCAAGGGCGGAAGGGCTGCTGTTCCCGCAGCGCCGGAGATACGGAAAATCACTATTACTGCCTTAGACTTAAGAACCTTCAAATGTTTTTGAAAGAGCTGTCGAACTATGGCACAATCTGACGGCGTGGGCAATTTTTCGGTAAATATGGATCGTAGGAAAAAAGTGAAAGAGCAAAACATGTTTCCTTTAGCATGATTTACTTTTTTTTTTACCCCTCTTTGAATTGCCATTTTGAACTGTCACTACTTATTCAGTTTTCATCCCGTGAAATTTTAATTGGAAGACAATATTTGATATATATTTTACGTCTGATTTAAAAATACGTGTAAACAGATTTTTCATAATGGACAATTTGGAGCAGCGTGCGCTGTAATTAAATATCTTCATAAAAAAGGATTGACTCCGAAGCAAATTTATGAAGATATGCAGTGTACATTGGGGCAATCCTGTCCATCATATACGATGGTAAAAAAGTGGGCTGCTGAATTCAAGCGGGGACGAGTCAGTAAGTCAGTATCGCAGATGACCCTCGTCCCGGAAGGCCAACCACTGCGACTAATCCACAAAATGTGGCAATTATATGCGACATGATAATGAAAGACCGACGGTTAAAAGTAAGAGAAATAGCTGACATCGTAGGCATCTCCTATGAAAGAACGCAAAACATTATACTCAACGAATTAGGTTTTTCGAAGGTGTCGGCGAGATGGGTACTTAAGTAAATGTACTGGTTTAATTGACTATAGAAAGAGTATGTATGACTATATGTGATTGTTTATGTGTATGTGTTTGTGTGTGTATGTGTTGATGCATAAGTGCGATTATGCGCGCGTGCATTGAGATGTGAGTGTGTTGTGTGTGAGTCTGTATTGTTTTTGTTCTGCTTCCTACGTGTGAATCCTTCCTATATCGATCTGGTCATAGTATAAAATACAACGTTGCGAGTTAAAGTTGTTTTCTGATTTTCCATAAATGTATTAGACCCAAACAAACCATCAGCATGATTACGAGTAATTATAAAAAATGTATAATCGAATTTATTTACACTTTCATATTTCGTCGGTGGAACTGCAAAACCGCGTAAGTAAAATTTTAAATACATACATACATAAACTCACGCCTTCATTCCCAGAGTGGGGTAGGCAGAGCTACAGAATTACCAAGTACTCTTAAATAAGTTATTGATAATTCTGTAACCACGTTTTGCACAATCAGGCTAAGATGTTTACCAGTGTATTAGTGACAGGTTGCAAGCCAATCGCCTAAGAGTACTAGAAGCCTTTATTGTTCCCTTAGTCGCCTCTTACGACATCCACGAGAAGACATGGAGTGGCACTATTCTAACCCGGTGACCACACAGCTTAAATAAATAAGGAGCAAATTCACCTTTTTAATAAGACAGTAAGGTTTATTTTGCTCTATCATAAATTTGTTAGTTACGCGGTTTCGCAGTATCACCGACGATTTATCTTTTTTTTTGTTGTAAAGAAGTACCTAGAGGACGCCTGCAACTTTGTACGAGTACGATTTGCTCGTTACTCCCCATATTTTTTCCTCCTCACAATACAATCACAATCACAATAGATTTTTGAAAAAATTCTGCTTAAGGTCACCTAAGGAATATTCCCTACAAATTTTAAGTCCTTAGATCTGCGCGCTATCTGTCAGTCACTAAAGAGTTATTATGTATAAGGAGTAAGTTCCCCCGTGTGGTTGCCGGGTTAGAATAGAGCCACTCCATGTCATCCCGTGGATGTCGTAAGAGGCGACTAAGGGAATAAAGGCTTGTAGTGCTGTTAGGCGATGGGCTTGCAACCTGTCACTAATACGCTGGAAAACATCTTAGCCTATTTGTGCAAAATGTAGTGACAGAATGATCACCAAGTTTTTAAAGTTGTTGGTAATTCTGTAGCTCTGCCTACCCCACTCTGGGATTACAGGCGTGAAGGTATGTATGTATGTATGTATAAGGATAGCTAATTTGACTACGGTGGACCGAGAATCTGTACCCTTATCATGAGTTACAATTAACTCTAGCTTCCCCCACAGTATGGTAATAGTAACTCACGGTAAGGGTACTGGTGAGTATCACAGGTAACCGATTGATGCAACTAGCACAAGCCAACCGTCGTGAAGATCCTTGGAGAAGGCTTCACGATGTCCACTGTCGGACATCTTTCAGCTGAAATGTTAATATTTTTTCTCGTAATTGAAGCAAGCTCTTACGAGTATAGATCCGGTAGGCCATCTGCAACGTTAAAATATGGCGGACGTGTAATTTGTTTTAGACTTTAATTTTTGGGTAATTGGTGTTCAAAGTTCTTTTCTGATAGTGATTTGTACTTTTTATGCCTTTGTGTCGCACAGTGATTGAAGACTTGGACTTATTTCGTGTATCTGGCATCTTTCTTCTCGTTTCTAGTGGACTCGCAGTGGTGCAGAGGTTAAAACTATCTTGACCTCTGACCTACAAATCACCGTACAACGTTGCCCCCAATCTTCCAAGAGAAGATTGGATTGTGTTTTATTGCTATATTGATTTATACTTATATATACTTGACACTGGCGAAATCACTTCACGTGGAAACGCCATATCCCCGCGGTAGCAGCTGTTCAAGTCGCCGCGGGGGCAAAGAAAGGAAGAAAGAGTATTGATCCTACAAAATACGAGAGGCAAAGTAGTAAATATTTAACTTCGTAAGGCCCACATCAAATTTAGTTAGTTCGAAAAAGAATCTTGTGTCGGTCAACTAAAGTCAAAAGTCACTTTGACAAATGTCCTAAATTTAGGACGTTGGGCCTTACGAGGTTAAGACTTCGCTATTATATTAATTCAGGGGCTCCATTCCAATAAATAAATAACCATCAGGGGAAAATTTCACTGATCTAGCCCCAATCTAAGCTCTAGGCTTGTACTATGGGTACTAGACAACGATAAACATAATTATATAGAGAAATACATACTTAATTACATAAAAACCATCCAAGACTCAGGAACAAACACTCGCGGCCATCACACAAATATCTACCCTTAATTTGAACCCGGGACCGCCAGCTTCGAAGGCGAAGGGTCACTACCAACTGGGCTAACGTATCGTCTCGTCAGTATTGATAAAACCTTATTGCTTTAGAGTTTAGACAAGTTATCGTATTATCAACGTTAAGTAAGAGGCGACTAAGGGAATAAAGGCTTGTAGTACTGTTAGGCGATGGGCTTGCAACCTGTCACTAATGCGCTGGTAAACATCTTAGCCTATTTGTGCAAATTGTGGTTACTGAATTGTCAACAACTTTTTGAAGTTGTAATTCTGTAGCTCTGCCTACCCCACTCTCTGGGATTACAGGCGTGACGGTATGTATGTATGTGTATACTCGAAAATCTAATTAGATTCCAAAATCTGACAGTTCCCATCTTGATTATTTCTTTATTAAAATATTATTTCATAAACATATCAATGAGAACTCGTGTAACCAGTAATATTAGGGTCAGTTTAATTGATAAAAATACCTACACTTAAACCAAAATGCAGTAATCACAGCGAATGTGCGTCAGTTGAGGTTAGGATTTTGGAATCTAATTACAGTTTCGAGTATAGTCAGCTCTTTATTTACATTAAATCACGCCTGTTTCCCAGAGGGGTAGGCAGAGACCGCTTCTTTCCACTTGCTACGATCTTGACAAATTTATTTCGCTTCTTCCACATTCATACATCGAGTCATGTACGCACGTCGGTTTCGGGTACTTGCGCTAAATGGCAAAGTTAAAAGCAATAACATCTTAAAAGCAATGAGGCTTTACCGACCAGAATAGAGCCCCAGCCCTGTTATGTCGTGTTTATCGATGTGGATAAACGTGGATAAAAACATCTGTAACTGTCTAACTAGTAAATAAGTGCGAGAGAGACCGATGCTTATCCACCGTGATAAAGGCGACCATAGTTAGGGCCCTGGGACTATATTCAGTGACATGGCAGTGACCTAATCTAACCAGGTTTACAAGTAAATTACAAAACACTAAACACGCATGCATTTAATTATTTGATTGCATAAATACCATAATTTGCAATGTTTAAAACAGTTTAAAGTGCATTTTTAAACTTTAAAGCTTATAATTACAGTAAATTCTTAGCACGACACGATAGCATACACGCAAGCTACTTCTGTTTCTATAGCTGTAACACTAGGTCATTCGGTCGGGTCAAAAACTGGATAGAAGCAACATTAACTGACGCCCGGTGCAATTCAAATTCAAATTTATTTTTACAACAACAGGGTCCATTATGTTAGTAATCTTTATCACATAGTATCAAAAAAACGCTGCCCGCGCCGTCTGTCTCGACATACGCTTAGATCTTTCAAACTAGGTTCGCAACGGATTTTAATTCGGTTTACATCAATAGGTAGAGTGATTCAGGAGAAAGGTTTTTATGTACTTATCATAAAGAGGCATCGGAGTTTTTGTCGCACGGTAAGACTAATAGCAAGATATGGAGTCGTCATTTGCCATAAATCTAAACTCTTATTCATATTCATACTCATTTATTTATTTAATTAATTAGGTTTTTTTTTAATCAAGGACAACAACGTTGACAAGTTCAGAACAGGGACCGGAAAACCCCTTTATTCGACTAAGTCTATCGATCGGGTAACTACATCATATGCTCTCCCAAACGTTAGCGTATCCCTATCGTTAGGCTTACCCTAATGAATGATTAACCATTGAGGTTACCAGTTTCGTAAGGGTTTCGGATTTAAGCACTTAGCATTACGTTAGTGTTACCCTATTAATTCCCCCTCTCCGTTGACTCTGTTTCGCAGATTCGTGTGATTGGTTGGTTCAAGCCTGTGTGTGGATAGCCAATCAATTGCTAAGTAGTGCAAAAATAATTTGTATGGACTGCGCGTAGAGATTAAAATAGCTTGAAGCCGTTCAATAAACACTTCATAGGGAAAGCCTAACGAGGGTTTTAAGGAATTGGTAAGCGCTTAGTCGAATTAATTGTATCGTATGGGATAGCTCTTCATTGGGGTAAGTCGAAGATATGCTTATCGCATCGTTAGGGTTTGTAAAAACCAGTCAATTATATACCCTAACGAAAACCTTTTAAAGGGTAAGCGGTTCCGGTCCCTGGTTCAGAAACGATTATTTAATGCTATATTTGGAAAATAAATATTACAATAAAAAATAATTACCATTTTTATACTGATTTAATTACGAAAATATATAAACAAACAAAAGATACATTAAAACACGGCAGAAGGGAATGGTTAAGTCCACACTAGTGGCAAATTGTATGTTAAAATAGTTCAAGTTATGAATTTATAATCTAATAGAAAATTATTTTTTTATATAGCTTGACTAAGATAATTATACACGACCGACCGCTATAGAGGCATTTTAAGATAAATTAAATAAATGAGTATGAATATGAATAAGAGTTTAGATTTATGGCAAATGACGACTCCATAGCTTGCTATTAGTCTTACCGTGCGACAAAAACTCCGATGCCTAATCATAAACATAAATCATAAACTGTACTTTATGTACTGAGCCCCAAGACCAGATGCACTACGCTAACTATAGTCTATTCGCGTTAAGAAAATAGTGACTCATCAGTGCAACTGCAAAGTAAAGGTGTATTCATTGGTGGCTTTCTAATTTACTGTGATCTAATTGGTCAAAGGGCGTGGCTAAGCCGATGAGCCACTATTTTCTTAACGCGAATAGCCTATAGCGTTTCTATTCATTTCGTTTTAAAACCAATCGCGTCACTTGTGGATGACGTGATACAATAAGTCACGTGATCTACCAGTGACGCGATTGGCTTAAAAACGAAACGACTGCTACCAATTTTAAGATTCCTATTTCATTATATTTTAATTTGACACAATAGTTTCGTTTAAATATCTTGAATTATTTAGCAGGCATTTTATGGATGACATGATTAATTTAAACATGGGTTGGCATTTTCTAAAAAAATACAACAATTAAATGATATCTAATGATAAAAACTGATTGTAATACTGTATTAAAACATGCTATTTCAAGCGGTTTTCGCCTAAGTAACCCGTAAGTTACATCTAAGAGGGCTTCATGCCGAAAACGAAAGTCAAACAAAGGTTAAATGTACTTTTGTCGAAATATCCGAAAAAAAGTAATATATCAAAACCTTAATAATGCAGAACGGCTTTCAAACCCTATACCTCGAAATGGTTTTCGAATTAGAGTAATTATAAAATTATGAACAATCCCAATTTGCAATTTTACGGATTATTTGCAAAATGGCTGAAAGCGTCGGCCGCAATCGGTTCAACTAGAATCGTTATTTTGTCTAAAACACCGATTACACTAGTCGGTGACGGTGACCGAAAACGTATGCAGTCGAGTATGGCCCAACTGAATATATTATATTCCATGGGAGCCTTCCGTTTCAACAGCTTAAAGCAGCCAATATGCCTTTCAGCCTGCGTGACGCATACCGTGCGTCATTAATCCACACAAATTACGATCATGTCAGGTGAATAGGATTTGCAGAGCTCCATTCAATACTGGCACTACGGTACTTAAAACTAACCGTAGTTTTAACGACCAAATGTTTGTTAAGCTCTTTTGTCGCCTATGTAGCAAAGCATTCAGCTTGCACCACTCTACTAACACAGTTAAAACAATCGATCTCGATTAAGAATTTTAGACAAACTGTGTGGTACAACCGATTTACGAATAAGAGGTAGTTGTTGTTGCAGAATATTCCCAGAAATTTTGAAGTTTTCTCAAGTAAACACTGAAAACGTTTTTGGGGACATTTGAGCGCATTCAGGATGTTCTCTGTCCATCCATTTCCTCCTATCGGTACAATGCTAACCCAAAATGAACTTTTTGTTTTAACACACCTTGTTTATGAAACCAGCGTCTGTAGATATTTCCTATTTAAATACTATGCATCTTCGTCGACAAAATCTGCGTCCTACGAGAGGAGTTAATCAAGGGCAAACCCATTATCAACAAAAAAAAACAAACCATATTGCGTTTACAGGGAACTCCGTCAGGCAGAAACGAACATAAAATAAAACCATTTGCCATTTTTTTTTTGTTTGATATGTATTGTGCAAATAACGTTAAATAATTAGTTAAATCCCCCGCCTAGCAAGCAACAATGGCCAATTTGGTCATGATTATTGTTTATTTGTTTGCGGTTTCATGACATTAATTAAAAAAAAAGTTTTATATCAATAATTTTGCGGTAGAATGAATCACTATGACTGTGTCACCTCAACAAATGTTAAGACGTATTTCTCTTAAATTTACCTTAAAGTCTGAAAGTTTCTTACTGGGCAGTTTCCGCTTTCAGTTTTTTTTTTATGGCTTAGAGAAGGCAAACCAGCACACAGGCCACCTGATGGTAAGTGGAAACTGTGACCCATAGACATTCGCTTTCACAAGACTGCAATCCTAAGACTGCAAATGCACTGCCAACCCTGTGGACTAAGATGGAATGGCTCTATCTATACTAGTCATTTCACCGGTTGTCTTATCCCTAAACCGGAACACAAAAATGTGCACACTACTGCTTGGCGGTAGGTTAATGGATAAGATGTTGGCAACGATCCAGACGAACCCTGCACAAGGTCCTCCCACCCGCAAAATCATTTATCCCGCAACAACCACAGCATAATCATACTTTTCATAATGTGGACACGGAACCCTGAAAACTGCATCTAAGTCGACCAACAGTCGTGAAAAACATCGATAAAAAAACGGTCAAGTGCGACTCAATCTCGCGCACCGAGGGTTTACAGCTATTATGTGTTTATTTTATGCTGAGTGACGATCCATCTCAGTGGGACTCACAGCACCATAATAATAATTGGTTTTATCTCATACTGTTTGTAAGTTCAACATTGA
The DNA here is from genome assembly GCA_927399475.2 of Acleris emargana. NCBI lineage: Eukaryota > Metazoa > Arthropoda > Insecta > Lepidoptera > Tortricidae > Acleris > Acleris emargana. The sequence goes on from OV656849.1 coordinate 1,390,956, forward strand.
TTTTTTTCTGTTTTTATTCCTTGTACCTGTTTACTGTTTGCACTTAGGTGCTATATGTATCACTGATTAATTGCTTTTTCTTTATTTCTTTTTCAATTTGAATTGGAATTCGAATCGAATCAGTGAAAGCCCAACTGACTGACAACCTTCTTTTTTTTCGTATTTGTTGTTTTATCTCGGGGTTTGTAACATAATCATAAGTTCAGACTCTTGTCCTTTTTTACGATACAACAAAAATAAAGCAATCTTAAAAAAAAACGTTTCTTGTATGGTTCTCATCCGTAGCAGATAGCGTATTGTTATTTTTCTAACTAGTACAAACTAGTACACACAATAGAAACAAATAAAGAAAATTAAATAATAAAGAGGCTCCCGATACAAACGTTAAATTCGGTATGATTAGGTGGTATTTTTTGTTTTTCTTTACTAAATCAAAAATACTAAGAACCGATCAAGTGTGAGTGGTTTTTATTTGCTAAAGACAAAATCCCTTATTCATAAACGGACTAAAAACCTAGTTTAGCTAAATTATGCTATGTCACTTTTTGACAGATGCAAATGTCATAAAGAAGAATGAAGGACGAAACATATTTTAAGCATATAGCTACTGTGCGTTTATGAATAGGTACGAGGGATAAAATTCAAAATAATCAAATTGAAATGTGATAAGACTGATAAGTTTTACTTGGTAAAGACAACATTTAAATAGAAAAATATATATCGGCGGTAAGGAATCTTCGATGCCGAAGTCATCACTTATAAGAATCCAAATTTGGTCCTTCGAGCCGAGTATAAAAAAATCCCAAGCATTTCAAACATGAATCATGAATTCATGATATTTACGAGTATAATGAGGAACACAAAACTCATTAAACCATTCATAATAAGGTAACAACGTTCATTTCAGCGTAAAAAGAAATCATTTAATCAGTACGGTAAATATATTGAGCTACGCGTATCTTCGGAGATATTTTTAGTCCGACTAAGACTCAAACGTCATCGTCAGCATCCGAATAATTAACACAAGCCGTAGTAGACTCTTCACTCCTCACTCTCGTCAGTATTGCTTGAACGGGCAAGCCGAGCGCGCGCGCCGCCTCACAAAAACCTTTTGAACATTGTGAGTTAAATATTAAGTTGATAGTGTAGTGAGATGTCTGCCGAAACCAAATTGGATATTATTTCGGAATCGCCGACGCGGTCGCCGAAACCAGTCAGCCCGCTGGATCGCGATACTGTCGACATGGTTTTCGGTTCACCGAACTCGCCGAAAACTGAACCTGAGGTCCGCTTGAAATATGAAAAAGACAGCAGGATACCTGTAAGTATTTAATTATTAGTTATTATTATTAAAATTGGGTAATAGATACAAAGATATATATATGACACATTGAAATATAAAGGACTTTAATAGGTATTGATTATGATTTATGATGATTATTATTTAGTTTTTTATTTAGGACCCTATTGATGAGTTTATGTCATCAGTCAAAACTTAAAGTAAAATTTTTACTATGCTACTATTTCTTTGTTTATTACAGGTGTAAACAGAGTAATGTAAACTTATAAATATGTGCCACAGAATCATCAACATTATTATGTAGTCATAGTAAATAGTAGCGAATTTCGTAGTTATTAGGTAGGTATGGGCTAGGTATTACATTAAATTACTCTCTAAAACGATTTTTTTATAATGTGTGGATCCTAATTAGCACCTGGGGGAAGAAGCCACGGCAGGTCACTATATACGAACCCATAATCATATTTTATAGTTTACTGCTCAGCTCATTTAATTTCATTAATATTTTTTTTCTTGTCCATTATTATGGTGCACCATTTTTTTCAAATGTTTAGAAAAAATATTATCATTATAATTTTTACTCGGATGCGCTAGTCATGATGGTTCTACAAACAACCGTGCTTAATTTGTCTGTATCCGTGTAACTAGGCTAGGTCTCTTGTATTTTGAACATTTACCGAATATAGGAAAGTCATGAAAATATTTAAATATACTCGTATACGCAGTATACGCAGTATTACGCACTAGCGTCGCCGGTCGGCGCGGCGTGACCTGCGGTTTTCGGCGTCATCGCCGATGTGATAACTTGAGAATCGGTTATGGTATCAGTAGAACCTGCAGCAATTTATTTCAAGAGGGAACACCTTAAAATTCAGAATTATTTTAAACGATATTTTTTAAAGAACGATCTACGAAACTGCGTAATAGGTTAGGTTAAACTAAGAGCAATAATTAAAAAACAAATCCTTCAATGATGCTGTGTGGTTTCCGGCTTATAATAGCGCCACTCCATGTCTTCCCGTGGAAGTCGCAAGAGGCGACTAAGGGAATAAAGTCTTGTAGTATTCTTAGGCGATGGGCTTGCAACCTGGCACTAATACACACTGGTAAACTTTTTAGTCTTAGCCTTTATTCTAAGCATCTTAGCCTGTTTGTGCAAAATGTGGCTTAATAAAATTAACAACAAGTTTTAAGAGTTGTTGGTAATCCTGTAGCTCTAACTATCCCACTCTGGGAATTTAGGCGTGAGTGTATGTATGTATGTCTGTATATCCTTCAATCGAAAAATTTAAGCACAGTTACTAGAACCGCTGAATGTTCTAGGAGCTGTTAGGTATTACTAAGAAGAACCTACCAGTTTTTGCTATTCTATACATGTACAACCAAGGCCTTTATTGTAGGTAGTTATTAAAGCGATCTATCCATCATTAGGTTTTGTCTTGATCTTGCTGTGACAATAAAGAATAAAGATAAAATAAAATTACAAAAAAAAAACAATATACAAACTAATGGGCTATACTCAAAAACATAGTACATAGTCATGTACAGGAACAAATATTCGCGCCCAGGACCGCTAGCTTCGAAGGCTGGGTTACTACTTACTAGGCCAGCTCGTCGTCAACACTTACAACTTAATTGAGAGCCGGGGTAAGCATGAGATGAAGGGAGATGGCAATGGTGATCTCTATCGTGCTTCACCCCCGCACCTCATGCCTACCCCGGCTATCAGTTAAGTTGTACGACTATAGACAGTAAGTGACTATACCTACGCGTTAACAACTTGGTCTCGTATTTTTACTTATGTCAAGGTTGAGTATTAGCTACTTTGTTGTACAATACAATACAAAACCGTCATTGCAGGCTGCTGGGCCCAGATTTACATACCTACTAATATAAAAATCCAAACTTCACCTTTTTTTGTTTCACCTTGACGCCGTTGACACATTTACGCATTTTTGGAACGAAAACTGTATAATTATGCTTTTTGTATGAAGATATGAAGTCTAAATTGGTATTCCCGTTATATCAGGTTAAGTATAGCTCCATTACCATTACTTGGAACAAACCAAACCAGTTCTCTCACCGCGACGGCGTGGAACGTTTTGCAAATTTAATAAGATTTTTCTGGTAGGTACGAACGAAGCAAAAATACTATCATAAAACTAGGTACCTACTTAATCACAGTCAAAATAGAGTTGCTATTTTGGAAATCTGTACCAAGGTCTCTCATCCACATGAATGTACTATCAGCCCAATGGAACCCTGACCCACCATAGAACTGTGTCACAGTGACATTACGATTCAAGTCGTTAGAATTGTAAAACAAATTGTTTTATAACGTCACTGTGACACCGTTTTATGTTGGATCATTGTTTTATTGGGCTGATAGTCAATGCAACATGTAACACATTCGCATGAAACATAAAAAGACTTGCACTAAGACCATCGTAGAGGCACTATTTCTTCTTGTTCTTCAGGGTTGGCAACGCCAGAGCCTATTCACCATCCGGTGGTCAGCGTATTCTACCTTCTATATACCATGACAAAGTGATTTTATGAACTCTATCACTTAATACGTTCACGTCAACGTTTCTTATCATGCTCTTATATTGCTTGTACTATGTCTGTGCTTAACCATGTTGTATTTGACATGCTAGAGTATCGTTATCAACTCAGCCACCAATATTGTTTTATTTTTTTATTACTTACTGATGGGAAGTGGTCACCGCCGCCTAAGGACATTTGCAATGCCGGAGGCGTATCAATGCGTTGCCGGTCTCGAAGAAATTTAATGATACTCTTTTTAAAAAGCACCATATTGTAGCGCATAGGGCTTTCCCTATCCTCAGCAGGAAGCTCATTCCAAATTCCTATAGTACGCGCCAGAAATGTTCTAGAGAACCGGCTCGTACTTGAGCGCAGTGACTCAAAAATGGGAATGGAAGCTAGTAAGTAAAAACTATCGTAACGTTGATAATATGATAACAAGTCAAAAGCAATAAGTCTTAAGGATACTTGACAGTAATGACGGCCGTATTAAAAATAATACATGTCCAAGGCAATATGGTTTTACCGATAAGAATAGAGCCCATGTAGTGTTGCAGTGTATATGTGTGAAATAGATGGTATGAGTTTGAGTTTTTATATACCTACGCTTTAGAACTTTCATGTTCTTCCAAAACCATACACTTCAGTTATCTCTCATTGTAAACAGAATTCGCCTTTAAAACTAAACAGATGCGGATGTTTGTTATTCATTGTGAATACTCTCTGGATAACTTCAATTCCATTGGTTAATCCTGTTCTTTACTATTCTTATACCTACCTAATATGTGGGGATAAGACAACCGGTGATATTACTCGATCAGAGGCACCTAGTCCTTAGGGTTGGCAACGCATTTGGAATAATAGGATTGCAGTCTAGGGATTGTCTTTAGAATTCAAATGTCTATGGGTCCCCCGTGGGTTTACCTGTGTGGTCACCGCCCACCGGGTTAGAATAGTGCCACTCCATGTCTTCTCGTGGATGTCGTAAGAGGCGACTAAGGGAATAATAAAGGCTTCTAGTACTCTTAGGCGATGGGCCTGCAACCTGTCACTAATACACTGGTAAACATCTTAGCCTGATTTGTGCAAAACGTGGTTACAGAATTATCAACAACTTATTTAAGAGTGCTTGGTAATTCTGTAGCTCTGCCTGCCCCACTCTGGGAATGAAGGCGTGAGTTTATGTATGTATGTATGTCTAGGGTCCCAGATCCCATTCACCTTCAGGGGGCTGTGCTCGTGTGCCTTTTCCTTGCCATAATAACTATCAGATAGATGAAACCCCCGATATCTTTCTTTCAAAGCTATGTCTTAAACGGCTAAGCCGATTTTCATAAAAACTTGAGACTAGGTCAATTTGAGTCAGATTGTCCCTGGGCCTCTATTCTGCCCTCCTAATCTAATACGCAGTATGTCAGATAAAATTCCTGTAGCAACATCAACCTTATTACTTTTTTTTTGTGGCATGGGATGGCAAACGAGCACACAGGCCACCAGATGGTAAGTGGAAACTGTGACCCATAGACATACTAAGACTAAGAGAAGAGAACTAAAACTGTGGATATGGATTTTGGGATTCTGATTATTTGCTTAGGAGGGCAGTATTCTAGGCTGTAAGAACCATATCGTCTTTGACATGTTATGGTATTGTTTATAACTCGGCCAACATTACTGTCAATTGTATAGGAGTCGTCAATGCGTTGAAAATAAGACAACATCAGGGCCCTATTCAGCACGGTAAAAACCATATTGGGTTTGAGCTGTTGTCGTATTGTCACCGTTTTGATAGCTCTTATTTACATGACAGTTATGGCGGCTGACGTCATAACAATACCATCACAGATTAACCACGATATCGTTTCTACCGCCCAGAATCGCGGCCCTGATGTAGGTATAAATATATTTTTTTTATATTAAAAGAAACAGATACGGTTTATAAATTATAATATAACCCGTAGACAGACAATGAAACAATTCTATCGCTAGAAAAGACCAGGCCTCACAAAAAAAACTTTTAATCCCGAACATCATTTACGTGTTTCCCTTGCAGCGTCCATTACACAGCTATTTTTAAATTCTAAGAACGTTCGTAAGAGCTTCAAAGCTACGAGGAAGCTCAATGAGTAATGTCTGACGTTTTACGTCATTCCTAAAGCCCTTGGACCAGTAAATCGGAAAGTTTCGGACAATGCTCCTCCCGCCCGATATACCGCTGTCTCGAGATTTATTTTTAACGCTGATGAATTTAAGCTCAAAGTCACTCAGAGGGCTATGCTCGGGGTTTCTGTGCGTGATAGAATCAGAAATGATGATATCTGCAGAAGAACTAAGGTTACCGACATAGCCCGAAGAATAGCTTAACTGAAGTGGCAGTGGGCGGGGCACATCGCTCGCAGGACTGATGGCCGATGGGGCCAGAAGGTTCTTGAGTGGCGTCCGCGGACCGGGACCCGAGCTGTAGGTAGGCCTCCAACAAGATGGAGTGACGACCTTGTAAGGAAGGAACGCGGTGGATGCGAAAAGCACAAGACCGGTCTGAGTGGAGAGCCTTGGGGGAGGCCTATGTCCAGCGGTGGACGTCTTTCGGCTGACATGATGATGATGAATTTATAAAGAATTTACCATCAGTGCAAAAAAATACATTGAATTGTTTTTTTTTGCAAATACAGCCTACTTATAGGTACAGTCAACAGCAAAAGAAACTGATGAAATAGGGTCTCAAAATAGTATATACAATAAATTAAGACAGATGTATCTGATTATTGTAGTTTAGCATTAGTAAATTAGCTCGTAATGTGTCATAAGTAAGTGACATGCCATTCAAACAGTTAAAGTCATTACTGAGTGTTTCAAATTAAACTGATTTTCTAAAATAGCAATAGTCAGTAATACTACCTAACTATCACATGTAAGTGAATATAAATGTTTGGGCCTTCATGTCTTCTCAAGACCACCTCGGAATACAAGTCAGACGTTCGGTTAGTGTCGGTTATACTCGTAAGACAAACACGCGAAACAACTATAACACCTCTCATTTCCATCAAGGGTTGAAATAAGTTCCTACTACTTCGCTTTGTTTTTTTTTGCAACATTTAAAATAAATCCTTTTTAACTGCCGTGATTACCCTAGTTTTCATTTGGAGATTTATGTCGGGTTCCTATATTCAATCCGAGGATAGATAAGGCTTACCTCGGGTTAAAATTTGACATTTGCCCATACAAAATGTGTCAAATTTTAATCCGAAGTAAGCCTATCTGTCCGCGGATTGAATATAGGAACCGGACGTTAGTCATTTTGACTTTATCTTGTTGGACACTTGACACACAGGTAGAAAACAAAATTATTCTTTATTTAAATTTTCTATAAAGAGACAGTTATGGCATCGTTTATGATCATTTTCTTTTGACTCATTAAATATTCAGTTGAAAATGACACTTTGTTATAATCTGTTTTATCTGGGGCGTCATGCTTGAACATGTTTTGAAATGTTAATTTTGATCACTTACTTTTGACGTTGACTGTACTACACCGGGCTAATGACAGTAAATAATTAGGTACGTAATTCATGTATTTATTTTATGCAATTTATACAACATTTCAATTTGACATTGATCGGTACACTTTGAAACTAAACTAAACAAATCAATATACCAAGGTACATTCTTAATCATCAGGTTGCATTCTGGTGAAGACTATGCCTTTTCTTTTTATATACACTAAAAAACTATGAAAAGAAATTTCCATTAAAAGGTTGTTTTCTGATGAGACAAGCTTTTGTTTTCGTCTGTGAAGTATCACAAACAAAACTGACCAATTTAATATCATGCTCGTAATATTGGTACACTACGGCTGGGTTTTATAAAGATCCGTTAGATCAAAATTCGGTCAGAAATGTCAAAACTTGTATGAAGTTACTAAAATTTGATCGGACATTTTTACTTACGGGCCCGTATAAAACCGGCCTTACTTCTATCATGAATATCTAAGTTCCTATTTTGAAAATTTACTGCAGTTTGGGATTGATTTACTTACTCTGAGTCAATCTTAATCTTGTCTCATTTAATCTTCTACTTATCAAGACCAAATTAACAAGCCTAACTCTACCACGTAGCAGTACGGTAAGTATAATCAACGTCAAAAGTGAATTCTCACATAAACATACAATTTGACCTTCTTCTTTGACATTGCTTACGTAGCTATAAAGCGACAAGGTAGAAAAGTGTGTAGGTATCTTCTTTTGATGTTGACTGTACAACTATAATCCTGTCGACTGCATCCAGGCCATGACTAGTGATGGGCGGCTTGTAAGTTTCAAAAGTGAAACTTTCACTTTAATTTCTGCAATATTCTGAAAGTTTCAAAAACGAAACTTTCACCTAAAATTTCATGCAATATTCTGAAAGTTAAAGTTAAAAGTGAAATCGATTAATTTCTGAAAACTACTAAAGTTTTGTAATGTAACGTAAGTAACGGAAACTTTTCATGAAATTTAAATGAAATTTACTTGTGTCAGAATCATTTCCACCTAATTTTGTAACTTTCAGAAGCTGTAATTTTCGCAGTTAAGTAAAGTTTTGTAATGTTTCAGAAATCGCCCATCACTAGCCATGACGTCATCAGCTCATAAATTCCACATTAATTTCCTAAACGTCACCTTCTACAGGCATAATATTGCATTGCCAATGTTAGACCCGTTTCTAAGTAACTAATGACCATATTTGTAACTTTTCCCTGCGCGGGAGTGTTTAGCGCGCGCGTGCATCTGTTGGAAATGCACTCGATCCTCTCATACGCATCACTGCTCAGAGAGAGTGCATTGCTCGCGGGAAACTGCATCGGTTGACTCGTTCGGAGCCGACGGCCTGATGGTCATAGAAGATGTAGCCAATATAGAGTTCCTTGTACTGAATTACTCTAGAGAACAGATCTTCGTAAGTTTGATTAAAAACAGAATTTAGTCAGGACTGGACCACACTGTTCTCAACCCCGCGACCTTCAATTAAACTTTACTACAATTTAGTCATCAAGTTTAAAAGTTACTTCAAGTTGATCTGCCGAGCTGATTATTTAATGGGCCAAATCAAAAGCACCCGAAACCGACGTAGGTGCATGAAGAGGTCGATGAATGTACTGCCCTGCAGAGCCTAAACCGCAGTAAGTGCAAAAAGTTCATTTCGAGAAAACGTAAAAAATGTCTATGAAAAGTAATTTTTCTACCTTTCTAATGTTTTTTGATTTAATGATTGACTTTCAATCATTAACACAAGAAACATTAGAAAGGTAGAAAAATTACTTTTCATAGACATTTTTTACGTTTTCTCGAAATGAACTTTTTGCACTTACTGCGGTTTAGGCTCTGCAGGGCAGTGTAGAGGACGCGAAAGTTGTATGTTTAGACCGGTGCACCTGGCGTTCCATAGTCTCTTACTACCCAAGAAGGTCATATTTAATGGATGTTTTTTAATATATTTAGATATAATCAATTGTCTTTAGCAATGTGGAATGAGTAGGTAATATGAGTAGTTAGCAAGACTTAGCAAGTCCAAGAGCAAGCATTTTTGAGTAGAAACCGTGTAGTATAAATACATTACTTCTTCTATGAGTCTGGAGGTCGCTAATGTATTCGGGGTCAAAGTCCACTTACCAGTAGCCAGCCAGTGTACTCATTTACCTACACCTTGTCATTAAAAAACCACTACACCCAAACACCGCATCTATAAAGTGTACCTGTAGTATTAGTTGTAAGCAGTAAAATAAATACTTTCCATGAGTTGTATTACTCCGCAACCTGGTAGGCCTTCACTAACCTCAGCCTGCGTCATCTGACTGGATTCCAGGATGCACAGGCTACTCATAAGCTATCAGTCTTACTGCTTAAGGATCACAGGTCATATTCGTGTGAACATGATCATGAGTCATCGACCACGACCTATCCCAACAATTAATATGCATTTTTCAGCGTAACTTGTTGATATGGTGAAGAGGAAACTTTGAGATGTATTTATCTATGTCAAGGTTTACGAGCTTGGAAAAAGGCTGATACGGTGACAGGTGGAAGTACAATATTGTGATAACCACCTCATACAGCAACTTTTGGAGCTCTATTCCAAACACAACTTGTCTTACTTAGGTATTTTATTAAGCATTATTTACTTTAGCGGTAATAATAATAATACTCATGACTACTATTAAAAATATGCGAAAGATTGGAAGGATGTTTATTTCTCATTTATGATCGGATCTGGATGGAAGGGGTTTGGGTAAGTGTTGTAATTTGTAAGTCTTATTTTTTTTAGGTGAGCGGCCATTTGTAAAAGTTGTATATTGTGGTAGATCGATTCCCAATAAACATATTTTGTTATGTAATGCCGAGATATTTAATCAATGATACATGGGCGTACTATATATCTCGGCTCCGATAATTTTTAGGTAAAGAACTCTTATAATTTTAGAGAGCCTCTAAACTATTATAAGAAAAAAAAACATTCTTCATACAAAACTTACCCAATGCCCTTTGGCACATAGATGAAGTCTGGAATAACACATAAGCTTCCTAAAGGAATAGGAAGGAAGGAAGGAGGAAGGATTAAAATCCTGAAATTAATCACTGCTTAAACATCACCTTTAAGATCCAATAAACGCTGCAATAAATAAACCGGTAGCACACGTACCTACAACGTTTAATAATATGCCATGTGAGGCTATTTTATGGTAGACTGTGTAGGTATTTATTCTGCCCACGACTGCGTCCGCATAGAATTCGTAATTTTACCATCCCACCTGTGGCAAATGTGTTATGATACGAGTTAGAATCAGCAATATCAGGATAATAAATATCAGGAAACAATCTCACACAAATTGACAACATTTCAAAAAAAAAAAGCATTATTGTTTTTTCGCGTTTATAATAGCTGGTTAAAAATTAGACTACCCGTATTTCTTGGTTTTTCTTTATTTAACTTAAATTCGTCGTTAATAATTTATTAAAGAAATAGTCATTAAAAAGACCGTATATACAAAGTTAGGAATACTGATGTCGTGATCTTAGCCTGATATAAAATTTAAAAAAGTAACTTTAAACAGTAAACAAAACTGACTGTCATGTCATGTCAATCATTCGCTGCCGTTCGTTCACAAATTTGCTATTTTGCGTAATTTAATTAATTACGTAATTTGTAGACGCCATTAAAATAAATAAACTATTTTGCGTAGAATTGAAAGCGTGTCGTCAGAATCAAGTAATCTGTCAGACAGATAAACAATGAACATGACAGTTGTATATTTTTTTGAATTCCTTTGGTAATAAATGGACTAAGGGCACTATAAGTGTATTCCTAACATTCACAATACTACTTTTTTTACTGTTTTTCCTAAATATAAAAAAAAAACTACTGCATAAAAAAATCCAAAGATATTTTTACTGTAATCAGCAGTGTAAAATCTAGAAACGGTATTTTATTTTACTACCTTAGCACAAAATGAATTGTTGTCAATTGACCTAGTCCCAAACTAAGCTCTAGGCTTGTACTATGGGTAGGTACTAGACAACGATAAACATACTTATATAGAGAAATATATACTTTAATACTTAGAAAATACCCATGACTCGGGAACAAATATTCGCGCTCATCACACAAATATCTGCCCTTACCGGGATTTGAACCCAGGACTGCTAGCTTCGTAGGCAGAGTCACTATCACTAATTCACTACCAACTAGGCCAGCGCGTCATTAATAGCTACTTACTGGTTTATTTAGTGTAGCGTAGCGTAAAATTTTAACGGAGGAGTTTTAGACCGTTCAAAATAGGTACTAGTGAATATAAAATCTGATTACGTCTGTCGTCGCTATGCGAAAACACAAACGCAAACTAAACCGGCTTTTGACGACTGCCCCGAAGAGTCACCAAACATAAATTCTACATATCGTCGATGGTACTGCAAAACCGCGTAACTAACAAATTTATGATAGAGCAAAATAAACCTTACTGTCTTATTAAAAAGGTGCATTTTGCTCTTAATTAAAAATGTTACTTACGCGGTTTTGCAGTTTCACCGACCATATTCATATATGCCACTCATTTCAATAAACTAACAGTATTTCCGCCCGTTTTCGAACTGATTAACAATTCTTATACAGAGTGAGTTCACGCAATGACATATTACTGCCTTATTGGGTTCCTTATATGAATCATTACGCTTTGTTGTGTATTATCTCAGTCGTGTTGGAACAATAAACATTGTTTGCAACTTTAGATGTGTCGATAAAACTGACCGGGAACGGCTTCGCTGTGCAGTTCTGTAGGTAATTGCAATCAAATTGCATTCTTATCATCATCATCATCATGTCAGCCGAAAGACGTCCAATGCTGGACATAGGCCTCCCCCAAGGCTCTCCACTCAGACCGGTCATGTGCTTTTCGCATCCACCGCGTTCCCGCGATCTTCACAAGGTCGTCACTCCATCTTGTTGGAGGCCTACTTACAGCTCGTCTCCCGGTCCGCGGACGCCATCGGCCATCAGTCCTGCGAGCGATGTGTCCTGGTATTCTATACCATAGTAATTATATTGAATAGCTATGGAAAACAGGCCTATATTGTCCCTATTCGTCACTTGTCCTATATTTCGTTTTTTATTTTTTGCCATTTCCATCTCAATTTTAATCCTTTTTAGTCTGGATATAGGTAATACAACCCTAACCTGACCTAACAAACTTAAGACAAACTTTAATATAGGGATTGATTATTTGACGGAAGCTGTAGATTTTTTAACCTAATTAATATTACCTACATTGTATTTCTATGCGAAAGTGTCTTTATCTGTTTATAGTTTGAACTCGTGGCCGTGGGTTTATCGTCACAACTGATTCATGTGAAATTTGATACAGATAGATTATTTATAGCCTAGAGATAGACGTGTGATGTATCTCTTGCACGGGTACGTATCATAATATATAAAGTTCAAATTAAATAAAATAAAAATTGCTTTTCAGGATTAATATAAATCAAACCTAACCTAACCTAATGGGATCTATACAATGTCCTTTCCAAAAACCTGAAGGTGTACGCTTCCAGAAATAAAACCAGTACAAATTATGACCGTTGTATATTATGACCTATTATCTATTTCCATCTGTAATAAAGACATTAAAATTTTAGGGTTACGAGGTTAGGTTAGGGGTTAGATCCGGACTTCTAGCTGGCCATGGTATGGGCCCACCTCTCCCAATCCACTTATAACACATTAAAATTTTACTACTACCTGGGAGACTTTCAACTAAGATTTTTCAATTAGTTCTGATAATAACCAAAATTTATATACCTCGTTGGATAGCTGAAGAAATGTAGATATTTTTAAGATTGTCTGCAGTATTACTGCCATAGACTGTTTTTTAAATATTGGTATAAGAAAAAAACATTTTGTGAAAGTTTATTTCCTTCTTTAGCTATCATTCATATTCTACTACTCGGTTTGTTCAGTTAATGGCAATTCAAGTGTCGATAAAGTTGAAGCAACTTATCTGCTACATAATTGTTGTATAAACAAACAAATTAAATGGAAGGATTCCAAAAAAAATGTTGCAATATACAATAAATCGGTATTTAAGAATAATTATCTTAAAAGTTAAATATCTTGAAAACGGTTAAGTTTAGGATGTGGTGTTTCTTAGTCAAAGTGGTCAGAAATAATAGAATATACAACCCCTTAAAGGATCTAGGTCGACTTAACCAGTAACCCTGTAATATAAAATTCCTTTTCAATTCTTTTTAATTTTTACTTCTAATTTTTATTATTTTTAATATGTGAATACAATAATGTATGTAACCTATAACTTATATGTGAGGCATGTCTGTTAATGTAAGTTGGTTATTAAATAAATAAATAAAATGCCGGTGTTTATGCAAAACCGGTTGTCTTCGGGTCATCTTACAGTCCTAGATGTTTTATCCTTTTCACGTGTGAATGACAATTGACTATTTAAGGGAAAGGGATAGAAACAATACAATTAGTATAATTTATTGGTTGATCATGTGGTACCTATAATATATATTAAAAGATGAAAATAACAAAAGTAGATAGTAAAGTAGTATAGAGTGTAACCTTTTTTAAAGGATCTACTCGACAGCCTTACAATTTTAAAGACCAAATTAAGTGATAGGGCATTGTAACTACAATGACTAGCATAGAGACATTTGATCTTAGTCCTCAGGGTTGGCAGTGCATTTGCAGTGTTATGAATGCGAATGCCTATGAGTAACTGTTTCCACCTACTATCAGGTGGCCTGTGTGCTCGTTTGCCTTCCTTTGCCATAAAAAAAATAAAAAATATATATTAAAGGTATGTCTTAAGCATATTTACTTGTGGGAGGACCTTGTGCAGGGTCCGTCCGGGTTGGTACCACCATCTTATCCATTAACCAATCGCCAAGCAGCAGTGTTTGCATTGTTGTGTTCAGGTTTGGGGATAAGACAGCCGGTAAAATTACTAGCAGAGGCATTCCATCTTAGTCCTCATGGTTGGCAACGCATTAGAATTCTCAGGATTGCGGTCTTGTGAATGCGAATGTGTATGGGTCACAGTTTCCACTTACCATCAGGAGGCCTGTGTGCTCGTTTGCTTTCCTGAGCTATACAAAAAAAAAATAGTTCCGTCACGTAATGTGAAATGTCCCGTAGATTGTGGTAAACTCTGTCAATAACATAATTATATTCACTATAACGTTAGTTTTATGACCCAGCCACTTTCCTTCCACTAAACGTTTTACTATTAACGTTGGTAATAATAACCAATTAACCGCGTTTCATATGTTGTGCGGGAAGCAGGTCACTGTTGCATTGGTCGCTAGATCGTTTTAAAACTAGTACCAATCAAGTCGTTATTCTATGAGCATTTCTAAAAAAGTTTGTACATTTCATTCACGACTTCAATTTGCAAAAAAAATTGCAGGTTGGTAGAGTGAATGAAGCTGAGCCTAAATAACATAGTCTCCCAAAATGTCCTCATACATTTGTATGAAACTTTCCTTTTTTGTTACTAACTTTCTTTGGTTCATGGTAACAAAAAAGGAAAGTTGCATACAAACGTATGAGGCCATTTTGGGAGACTATGTTATTTAGGCTCAGCTTAATTCACTCTACCAACCTGCATTTTTTTTTGCAAATTGAAGTCGTGAAAGAAATGTACAAACTTTTTTAGAAATGCTCCTATGCGTTTCGATATGTCTAAAAAAGCTAACACATGTCATGATAGCTCCTATTTACTTGACAGTAATGATAACTGACTTAATAATACGATTACGACGATTACGATTCTTTATATTTTACATCTTCATTGTATTCTTTCTGTTTATATTTTGTAAAATTAAATGTTTACATACATACATACAATACGTGTACACAAAGTAGAACAAAGCTGCAGTAGGCCTAGCCAAGATTTTCTTTTCTACATACGTATTTTTTACGTATGGCATGACCACGTGGTCAACTGTCATCCCATACATTATGAGTGATTTGATAGAAAAAGAAAAACGCATGTTTCTGTTTTCTAATGACTTTAAATGTATGGAGTCTATATATGCGGTCGACGCAATTTGACATCAGCTTTCGTCGATCCTATACTTTTTGCCACTTTTCCAAAATCGCCCCATTTACGTTTTGCATCATGAGTAGGCCTCCAGGTGCAACAGCGGGGCTCTTCCGTTGCACCTCTCTTGCAAGAGAGTTATACAATAAGCTATAAATAAAATAAAATTAACAGCAATTTATTTCGGAAATAAAATAAAGCAGAATTTGCTTGAAAATGGTTTCATCTGTTTATAACGCGGGATACCATTAAAACACCGTAACCTCAGTTTTCAGTGCAACATGAGCAAAAATCAAAATGCCAATATGTATAACTATTTATAATTTGAATTGGGTTCAAGTGATTAAAATGCTTTTAATCCGAGGCTGCTTCATAATTCTCGCGTCTAAAAATACCTAATCACCCACACATATCGTTGCTTAAATACAAAAGCGACACAAATCAAAATGTGTTTGTGTTGCATTTAAATTCAGAATGCTATTTACTTTAAGTTTTAAATCAAACTGTATCTGATTTTGTTTTGTGTCGCTTTTGTATTTAAGCAGCGATATGTATGATCATGCATGGCGTTCTTTACAAACCCGTGAATATAATTAGGCCAAGATTATCTTCAATTAGGCGAATTATCTCGCTGCCCTGCCAGCCGTGGCCTAAACATGATTCCTATTGGAGGATTGTTTCAAACTAACGTCTTTACTCGTTATCTTCCCTTATTTACTGTGGGCCAGTATCCTCACAATGAGTTAAAATTGGGATTGGTCAAAAATTAACTCCCGTTTTTTACATTCTAATTCGAAAGAATAGGTAATTCTAAGATTCCAATTTCATTAATTTTGTATTTGACCCAATAGTTTTGTTTAAATATCTTTAATTATTTAGCAGGCATTTTATGGATGACATGATTAGTTTAAACTTGGGTTGGCATTTTCTAAGAAATTACAACAATTAAATGATATCTGATTATAAAAAGTGATTTTAATAGTGTATTAAAACATACTATTTCATGCGGTTTTCGTCTAACCCGTGAGATACACCTAAGAGGGCTTCATGCCGAAAACGAAAGTCAAACAAAGGTTAAATATACTTTTGTCGAAATATCCGAAAAGGAGTAATATAATAATGCAGAACGGCTTTAAAACCCTATTCCTCGAAATGGTTTCCAAATTACAGTAATTTAAAAACATGAACAATTCCAATTACCGTATTCGCTAGCGAGTCGAATGCTTTGTCCGTCACCGTATTATTATAGAGTGCGAGGGACAGAGCATTAGGCTCGCTAGCGAATACAGTAAATGTAACTCATGGTACGGGGTACTGGACAAGATGCATTCTGCGAACGTTATCATTAGCGAGAATTATTTACGTAGGTACTAAGCTTCCGGACGGTCGCACGAACGTTTATGTCCATTTCATATATTTTAAGAGTTTTCGACAATCGTTTACGTTAGCGTTATGTATGTTGTCTAGGGTCACTGATCTATGTGTCGTTGTCTATCAAACTGTCCGTCTGTCATTGACAGATATCCATTAATTTGTAATCTTTAGGTATATTGTAAAGCCAGCACAATATGTATTTAGGGTATACTTTTTTTATTATTATTAAGTTTACCATCTCCGCACTTGGCTTCGAGGGGGAGGTCCTTACGGGCGCCTCGGCTCAGTTCTTAAAACTAACTTCAAACTATTTTGGTCATGTCGGGTTTGGTTGTTGAAGAGACGCGTGGTTTCTTCTGTCGCACGCAGCCGTGGGACTGAGTGTCCTTGAAGAGACCGGGTTCGGTGGTCTTGGAGGTCTCGGAGCTCTGCCACGACGATGTCGTCTGGGCGGCTTTTTGTTGGATGTAGAGTTTTCGCCTTCTGTCACGGCAAGCTGGTATGGGGTCTAGTATGATGTGCTTGAGGTGCCTCAAGTGCGGCAAGGATGTCAGGATCGGAGGGGAAGGTATACGTACACACATCGCTGTATTTATGTGAGGTATATCAGTTGCGATTGTCATTCATTCATACTTGTCTAACAGCAAGTTGCAAAACGTTCCCATTTTTTTAATTATTAAATACATTATCTAAGAACTACCTACTCAACTAAGAAAATTCGCAAAACATTTCAAATAATCGGCACAATGCATTATTATTAATGTAATCAAACGGCTCCATTGAAAGAAAAAAGAAATCAACATCGAACACAATTTCACAGAGTCTTGAAGTTTCCGTAGTTTTCCAGGAAATTATACTTATGATCACTAGTTGCCAAATCTGTGTAACAATGACGAAATCGAAGCGTGTAAGCCTACAATGCTCGGTACAGTTTTTGTTACTTTGAAGGCCACGTGATAAATAGTTGAGTCAATACATGTGGGCGGGGTCGATGCCTCTTGCCACAGTGTAAACAGTAGTTCGTCTTCAAACAAAGGTATATCGCTTGTTTGCATGTGTGCGTACCTCGAGCGTACACGCCGCGAGCCGCCACAAGCAAGCTCAACAAGTCACGCCAAGCCGGTTTAGTCGGGGCGGCACCGTCGCCGCGTTTGGTTACGTGCGTATAAGGGTGGAGTTTCATATATCAGCACCAATTCGCGTTTTGTCTATAGAAATAGCTGATTTGTATTTAGATGCGTACGCATTCGAAAGGAGAATTGATGCGTACGCATCTTGATACAAAGTACATATTTTATACTAGCGGCTCGCTGCAAATTTCTGACTTTCCCGGTGGATTTTTCAAATATTTTCTTTCATCAAAACCTTGTCCTGGCAATGACGAACACAACAAAAAAAACAGCCAAATCGGTTCAGCCGTTCTCAAGTTATAGCATGACCAGGAGAAATAGGGATTCCTTTTTATATAGGTATGTAGATCGAAGATAGACAAGATGCAAATCGGTGCAGATGTAACTCCACCTTTAAGTATCGAGTGACGCTCATCTACGTAACCCTAGCACCTGAGCGGCAATAGGTACCAAAAACTCCGAAAGGGCCGGAGATGAATTACTTTTCTATTTATATTATGCTCTTGAGTCCATAATTTACGGACAAAGGTGTAAGGCCAGTATGCAAACCAAGCATACCAAGCATACTGGTGTCATTGTATCCAAGTAAAGCATGGTTATTGTATAGTAAAAAAAATTAATTTACAAGCTGTGATTGGAGCATTATTTAAATGCATAGTTTCTTTCCGTCGAAGACGCGTTTGGCCTAGTTGGTAGCGACCCTGCCTACGAATGGCACTAACAACTACACTTAACGTAAACGTTTTTCAAAAACTGACATATTAACGTCTGCAATTGACGCAGGCGCTCGACGCGACCGTCTGACAGCTTACGCCAATCCTATACATTATGGATAAAGATAACGATCGCCAAATGCATCGTTTAGATTTATAGCCTTGAGACGATTCCCGGTATGGGCGATTATTTGTCTGAAGAGCGCGAGTCATCATCATCATCATCATCATGTCAGCCGAAAGACGTCCACTGCTGGACATAGGCCTCCCCCAAGGCTCTCCACTCCGACCGGTCTTGTGCTTTTCGCATCCACCGCGTTCCCGCGATCTTCTCAAGGTCGTCACTCCATCTTGTTGGGGGCCTACCCACAGCTCGTCTCCCGGTCTGCGGTCGCCACTCAAGAACCTCCTGACCCCATCGGCCATCAGTCCTGCGAGCCATGTGCCCCGCCCACTGCCACTTAAGTTTAGCTATTCTTCGGGCTATGTCGTTAACCTTACTTCTACTGTGGATATCATCATTCTATCACGCAGAGCAATGCGATGAGCGCTAGTATTGGTTAGGAAGTAATTCAGTTTATCGTTAACTAGTAGCTTAGAGCTTAGTTTGGGACTAGGTCAATTTGTATGGGTGATCCCCTGATAATTATTAATTTATTACTTATTGGCAAAGTTCCATACCACCGCACCACACTAATAACATAAACTCACGCCTTCATTCCCAGAGTGGGGTAGGCAGAGCTAAAGAATTACCAACAATTGGCCGGGTCAGGAAGGCATGTCGCAATGGCGCCCACTAATTTTGATTAATTTCCCATTATTTTGAGTGACTTTTGGTTAAGATTGGGTATATTTCGTATAAATAATCTTATGCCATCAAAATCCATTATTTCCACTTGTATTGTGCCACGTAGACACTGTATTGTGCTTGATTTTAGTGTTGTTTAGTCTTACTTTACTTTAGTCTCACTAATAAATACTAGTTTAATAGAGCTTTTTCTATAGGAACCCCCTTTATTTTAACTGTTTTTTATTTTCAAATCCTCCTTAAAAACATAATCATTCTACGGAACCCTAAATAACAAATATCTGAGACACCGCTTACAACGCACATAATAAATAAATAATCTTCTTTGTTTTTTGCAAATGCATTTGGATCCTGGCCAAGAACAAAATGCTCGTTTTATTTTTAAAAGTTAAACTGTGTTAATTGGTGCATTTTGGCAGTTACAGAAGAACCGGAATGCAGCAATAATCATGATATTATCTCATTATAAAGTGTAAGTGTGTATGTTAGTTTGTTCTTCATTTAAGAGAGCCATAGAGATAAGAGAGTGATAAAAAACTGCTTTTAATTCCAAGAAATTAACAAGTTAAAGCGAAACAGCGATATGATAACCTTCAACGCGGACAGAGACGCCGGTGAAAGTTATTAATAGATACATACATACATACATACATACCTTCACGCCTTCATTCCCAGAGTGGGGTAGGCAGAGCTACAGAATTACCAACAACTCTAAAAACTTGTTGATAACTCTGTAACCACAATTTGCACAACTAGGCTAAGATGTTTAACAGTGTATATTAGTGACAGGTAGCAAGCCCATCGCCTAACAGTACTACAAGCCTTTATTCCCTTAGTCGCCTTTTACGACTTCCACGGGAAGACATGGAGTGGCACAATTCTAAAGCGGCTGCTACACGGTTAGCAACCGAGCCTCCAACCAAGGTGACCTTGCTGGTTTGCAGCCGTGTAGAAGGATGTTTGCAACCAAATTTCGTTTGACCTTTCTTTGCCCTTGGTTGACGGGCGTGCGCTGACAACCGCGGTTGGATGCCGCCGTTGTAAACCGTGTAGACGCTTGTTGCCAACCACGCAAGGGCAGTTGTGTCTCTGCAGGCAAAGAGTGCGCACGGCCTCACGCAACCAGCGTTGCATATGTTTACCTACTGATTTACTGAATTTGCAAAATAAATTTAAATAATCTATTGGATTTTGTATATATCTGAATAGACTTCAAGTTTTATGTAGAGATCAATGGATTTTTTAATGTATTTTATTAAAATGTAATTGCAAGCATTTTTCGTACAAAGAACGTGTCTAGTCATTAGGAATACCTATGCCTTTATAGTGCGGATGGAATAAAATGGAATGCGTGCCGTGCGTGATCATACTCTAATCTATGGAATCGACTGCAAGTTTTAACAGTTCTGTTTTGTTTGTTAGATCAGTTTAAGTTTTTAAGTACTGCGTGTTTTCTCTCCGCGAGCAGTAGACAGACTGCCTGTTGGCAACCGTGTAGACGGAAACGCAACGGCGTTAGCAGCCGAGCCTCCAACCAAGGTCACCTTGGTTGGAGGCTCGGCTGCTAACCGTGTAGCAGCCGCTTAAGCCGGCAACCACACGGCAAATTAATAGATAACATTATAAATATAGACGATTTAGTAGAACTGAAGATCAATAGGGGATATTGATCAGGATGCTAAACACATAATCAATTACATATCTGTAATTGAGTGGCAAGTAATATTTCATTGCGAATACATTTTGAGATTAACATACATACATACATACTTACATTAAATCACGCCTGTTTCCCAGAGGGGTACGCAGAGACCACTTCTTTCCACTTGCTAGGATCTTGACAAAATTATTTCGCTTCTTCAACATTCATACATCGAGTCATGCACGCACGTTGGCTGATACGGCCCTATTCCAGTATTTCAAAAAAAAAAAGGTACAGCTGCCACTTAAACGTAATTTTATAAATATTTAAGTAAGGCAAGATTTTTCGAAAACCACATCATTCCGACCCTCAAATGTATAGGGTGTCCCTAATCCATGTTCTTCTCATAATATGGTGGATTATAAGTTGCCAAATGAAGCAATTTTGATCTAAATAATTAATTTTCAGCGTAGGTGCAGATTAAATAGTTACGCATAGATAACATATTTCTCAAGAAATAACTCTTATTTAGAGAATGACGTAATTTTCGACGTGTCGGTAGCGAACGACCGTGAACTTACTCACGTGGTTCTGTCTATACTTACTATGAGATATAGAGAAATTATATATGCCAACCATTTAGGAATACGCCATGAATTTGTACCTCAGTAATGTGGTTCAATACGCAGGTACAGTCAAGGAAATTGATTCGTAGACCATTTTGAACTATGTCAAAGTGACACTAAATAAAATCATAAGAAGTCTCTTACGTTTTGGTTGATTACGTCACTATGACATAGTCCAAAATGGTCTACGAATCAATTTCCTTGACTGTACATGTAGAGGTACAAGATGACAATGACTGACATTTACTGAAAGTAAAGATACGTTTTGTTTAGTATGAATAAGTATACTTATTGTAGAGAAATCATAAATGTCAACCATTTAGGGATACGTCATGAATTTGTACCCCAGTAATGTGGTTCAATACGCAGGTACATGTAGAGGTACAAGATGATAATGGACCCGATTCTACAGTGGCCTCTAAACTTCCTAATTTTATTTAGGTGTTGCTAAAACACTGCTATTCTACGAGCAGCTGTCATATTCAAATGACAGCGCCATGACAGCGCTAATTTGAATCTGACGTGTCTTATTTTAGGCGGTCAGCTTGACATTCTGGAATAGCACTGGTTAAATCTGCCGTCTAAACTATGACTTAAAATTAGAAAATTTAGTTTAAGGCTATTTAAGCGATGTGCACGTAGAATCAGGTACATTGGCTGACATTGAGAGAAAGTTGGAGTTCACTGAGTTTAGTTATCAACAGAATGGAACGGCAGGAAAAATAACGGTAACCTTCCAATATTCATTAACTAATTAAAGAGTAAGTCAAGGTGACGCTAGATAAGTAAAATTTTGTGCCAGATAACTTAATGCATTTGGCCCAAATACAGTAAAAAAACATTTGCAGAGCCATTAAAAAACCACTAAGGTATTTATAGTTTTTTTTTAAATACATTTTTGCAATTTGAATACCTACTTTTTTGGTGGCTTGATTGTAAGATTTTGAAAGTGATTTTTTATTAAAATAAAAATCTTCTTACGTAGTAGGAAAGACATAAATGGGTAATGTTTGGTAGGTATCTCGTTGCATAATATTTACTAAAAAAAAGAACTTTTTTTCCTTTTTGCTAAATAAATATTTCCAAGGGTTAGAATAGTACCATTCCATGTCTTCCCGTGGATGTCGTAAGAGGCGTCTAAGGGAATAAAGGCTTGTAGAACTGTTAGGCGATGGGCTTGCTACCTGTCACTAATATTACACTGTTAAACATCTTAGCCTAATTGTGCAAATTGTGGTTACAGAGTTATCAACAAGTTTTTGGAGTGGTTGGTAATTCTGTAGCTCTGCCTACCCCACTCTGGGAATGAAGGCGTGAAGGTATGTATGTATGTATGTAAGCAGTCAAAGTATTTTTGCCAAGTCATGATCAAATTATATGTGCTCCGCCATGACCAGGGATCGGAAATTCGGCTCGATATTTACCTAAAGTTGGCAAAATCCCGGAAAAAGATAGGCAAACATGGCGTCGGCTTCTTAAAAATATAATTTTAATAATATAAGTTCCGGGATTCTGGGATTCTACAAAATGTTAATATAATAATTACTTTACATGTAGGATAAAACATTCATTTTTGCTCCTATAAATTCGTTAGGTTAGTGAGTTACAGGTAAATTAAATAACATTTGGTAAATATACAGGGTGTCCCAAAAGTACCACGCCACAGTGACACCGTAGGTAGGTCAGCTCAAGAGGAACCTAACCAGCCTAACATGACCTCAGTAAAAGTTGCACCGTTTTCGAGTTATACCAATTTAAAGATTTTTCCAATTTTTCACCTCTTTTGACATTGTAAGTGCTCGCATTTACCGGGATAGCTTTAAAATTTAGTTTTTTTTATTTGTGCGCGTTTATGAATAGTTTATTAAGATGATAGAAGCATTATTATGTCAATAACTAACATTAGTTACATAAAAGTTGGAAAAATACTGTAATGAACTTGACTTAAATTATCATCAACATAGTAATTTAAACTTTGAGCACCTGCCATAACTTTTTTTTACTATAAACAAAATGAGCAAATTACTTTAAAAACATGCGTATTTTATGCCAATTCTAAAATGGTATGACACAATATGATATCTTAATGCATAAAAGTAGGAATTCGTATGACATTTGCCAATATGGATCCTCGGAAATCAATGCTAATCATCTAAAAAAATATCTTGTACTCTACGATATCTCATTTGTTTGTGCTCCTTTGAAGAATATGATTGATTTTTGGTTGACCTTAGTTCAAAAATAATAGAAAACGGGTTTAATTTTCATTAGTTTTTACAGTAAATGTTCGAATTGTTTCCCTCCGACTCTAAGGCATAAATGGCATCTTCGAATAAAATTTCGGTTTAATTTTCGTAAACTGGTTTCCGATATGTCTCGGGCTGCATTGAAGACACGTCGCCGTAGTTCCTCTTCGTTACTTATTGGTTTTGAATAAATATTGTCTTTCAAACATCACCAAAAAAAAAACATTTTACAAAGCGAAATCAACTTCCGTTAAGAGTGCCGAGTAGTCGTTTCAGTTCCACAAACAAAATCAGAGTGACAAATGATATCTTAATGCAAAAAAGTAGGAATTCGTATCACATAACTACCTAACTTCGTACCTAACTAAAAAGTCGGCTATTAAAACGAGGTTTAATATTAATCAACGAGTATAGCACGAAACGCATGGTAACAAACTATGAGTAGTTTGGGTCACAGGACTACAACTGCAATAAATTAATAATCATGTAAAGAATTGTAGGATACTACAATTCTTTACATGATAAACTTGCAAAGCGGCTAAACGCGTTTCATTTGTTAGTTTGGTTGCCGGGATCCTTATTGGCAAATGTGATACGAATTCCTACTTTTTTGCATTAAGATATCATTTGTCACTCTGATTTTGTTTGTGGAACTGAAACGACTACTCGGCACTCTTAACGGAAGTTGATTTCGCTTTGTAAAATGTTTTTTTTTTTGGTGATGTTTGAAAGACAATATTTATTCAAAACCAATAAGTAACGAAGAGGAACTACGGCGACGTGTCTTCAATGCAGCCCGAGGGTTCACTAATGTTTCACCGAAATACGTTTGGCCGAATGAGTCGTTTGGCAACTGTTTCATTTCCCAACCCGCTTATATTGCTGTAACTGTAAATATTTCAGATTTTTTTAAAAAAAGCTAACCTAACCTAACCTATAGTCTACACAATGGTACAAAAATAAATCCTGAAATATTCACAGTTACAGAAATATATGCGGGTTGGGAAATGAAACAGTTGCCAAACGACTCATTCGGCCAAACGTATTTCGGTCAAATGAACGGACCCCGCAGCCCGAGACATATCGGAAACCAGTTTACGAAAATTAAACCGAAATTTTATTCGAAGATATCATTTGTGCCTTAGAGTCGGAGGGAAACAATTCGAACATTTACTGTAAAAACTAATGAAAATTAAACCCGTTTTCTATTATTTTTGAACTAAGGTCAACCAAAAATCAATCATATTCTTCAAAGGAGCACAAACAAATGAGATATCGTAGAGTACAAGATATTTTTTTAGATGATTAGCATTGATTTCCGAGGATCCATATTGGCAAATGTCATACGAATTCCTACTTTTATGCATTAAGATATCATGTGACATACCATTTTAGAATTGGCATAAAATACGCATGTTTTTAAAGTAATTTGCTCATTTTGTTTATATTAAAAAAAAGTTATGGCAGGTGCTCAAAGTTTAAATTACTATGTTGATGATAATTTAAGTCAAGTTCATTACAGTATTTTTCCAACTTTTACATTAGTTATTGACATAATAATGCTTCTATCATCTTAATAAACTATTCATAAACGCGCACAAATAAAAAAAACTAAATTTTAAAGCTATCCCCGTAAATGCGAGCACTTACAATGTCAAAAGAGGTGAAAAATTTGAAAAATCTTTAAATTGGTATAACTCGAAAACGGTGCAACTTTTACTGAGGTCATGTTAGGCTGGTTAGGTTCCTATTGAGCTGACCTACCTCCGGTGTCACTGTGGCGTGGTACTTTTGGGACACCCTGTATACATGAAAAATAACTTCAAACAGTTAATATAAATAATTGATTATGAATTAATGCCGGTGCAATTTATTTCTTTTGAAATCCCAGAAATGTTAGTAATGAATTCTATGATTAAGTCCGCCTCCATACAACTGAACAACAAAGCCGGTGCGAAAGTATAGGTAAATATCGATCCGAATTTCCGATCCCTGGCCATGACTGCTGCCCTCCTACCCAAATAAGCAGTATCCCAAAATCAATACCAAAGCAGTTTTAGTTCTCTACTCTTAGTTATAAGGTTGAAATTGCTACAGGAATTTTGTGTCACATACTACGTATTAGCTTAGGAGGGCAGACTGACTGTTAGCAGGTATTTATTTGCCGATTTTTACGGAATTGGAACGAAACAGGTTTTGGCAAAGATAACTTTACTTAACGGGTGTTGTTCCAACATATGCGTATTCTCAACATTCATCAGTCTCGCCGAGGAGAGGACTCACCGATTACACAAATGTAAAGGATGTTTACTGATCCCAACGGGTTTCAAAATTTATTATAAACGAACGATATTCAACATGTATTTTAATAATTTAATGTATGACCTAAATAATGTATAAAATTTTGAAACTAAAAAAAAAACATAAAACGAGACGCGATGTGATAGGTACTTAGATTTATTTATGTATTCCAATCCTATTTATCAAATGGATTATTTATTACTGTGAATATTTCGTGGTGACTATTGCTTCATTAAGGCTTAATTAAGGATAGGCTTAAATAGGTTAGGTTAAGTTAGACTTCGACCCCAAAAAAATATAAATTAATTTGGTGGGAAGTACGTGTTTTCGAAATGAAAGTTTGTAAAATGATATAGTTTGCCAAATGATGATTTAGTAAAACATTAGTGAACCAGATTTAATACCCACCACGCACTGGTAAAATAAAATGGTATATAACTTGCAAATAACTTTTAAATTAAGCTTTTTCAACTAAATAATTAACGATGCTATAATAAGAATATTTTTAATAATAACTATTGTTTTTACTAGGCACGATAGTTCATTTTCTCCCGCTAGAACTGTTATACCTATGTTACAATAATTTTCCCATAAATAAATGAAAAAAAAAACATACAATTTAAATCCAACAAGAGAAAAACAATTAAATTACGATGTAAAACAACCGGCGGCCTTATTCTCATTTCTTCTGGACAATTTCGAAAATTATCTTGACACGTCAAATGAATTAAAATACAAAAAAACTTGTAATGGGAAAACCCTACTCAATTACGAAGAACGTTCTATTTCGTTGAGTCATACTTAATTCAAACATGTCTTACTCGGCTGTTGGCATAAGAATCAGAATCTCGTCTCCAACGCTACGTCACAAATAGATCGGATACTGGGGAAAATCTTACTGACTTAAAGATGTCTTCCGATTCGACATTTTCAACTTTATATCAATGTAATTAAGGTATATTAACGGTAGAGATGAGGATGTAGAACTAGTTACAATTATCAACAAAAGTAATGTAGGTTTGTTTGATTGTGCCTTTAACACCGATTATGACGTGAGTATAACTCGGTATTACCAGACTTGTTCGATATGGTCAGGGTTTTATTTCTGCAGTGCGTCTGAATGCACAATTATTATGTACATTTAATTTAATTTTATGCGTTCCATCATGCACAAAAAGGCAGCAAAAAAAGTTTTTTTTTAATTTGATGGACCATTGTTTCCTAAACTCGAGGTGACCCCAGGTGGCGCCGGCGCAACAAAGACCGCGCATGAGCTCCGGCAACGTTGGGAGCTGGTGGACAACGAAACAAAATCCACTATTTTACTGCTCATCATCACCAGCCCATTTCCGTCCACTGCTGCAAATAGGCCTCTCCCATGGCACGCCACTGAGCTTGGTCCTGAGTTTTTTGTTTCCAACCACTGCCACCCACTTTTATTATGTCATCGCTCCATCTAGCTGGAGGGCGTCCCACACTACGTTTGCCAAGCCGTGGTCAAGAACACGTCTTCCCCAACGATTGTCGGTTCTGCGACAGATGTGACCGGCCCACTGCCATTTCAGCTTGCTAATCCTTTGGGATATATCGACAACCTTGGTTCTCTGTCGAATCGCCTCGTATCGTAAAACTCATATTAAATGTAAATTATCATTAAAACCTTCTGATTGAGCGATGCAATCGGTTATAGAAACATCGTCGATTAGAATATAGCAAAAATACAACAAATACCCATTCTAAACATTTATGTAGTACTGAAACATCGATCTATGTAATTCGATAATACCTAGCAAGCACACTTCTGTCACGAAATCGCAAAACTGCGGCAATATCGTGATATCAATCTTTGCTTCACCCGACTGTTTGCCTTTAAAGTTAGGTTTAGACTTCAATAATAATTGCAGAAGTTAACTTCTGTTTTACTCTAACTTTAAAGTGAGAAAAAGATTGTGCATCTTGCTCTAGAACTGAAGTTAAAGTAAGACATTAATCAATTTTTGTATTTTTTATTGCTCCTATTTCGCGCATAACATCCATGGAACAATTAGAAGGCTCATGAAGGTTTGTGTGGTTGCAGAACAAGGACTCGGACGTGGTGCCTCAGGTGCCGCCCTCGCAGCCGCTGCTGGAGCCCGACCGGGAGAAGCAGAAGCCCCCCTTAGCTGGTAAGACGTAGTGTTCAATTTTGTTTGATTTAAATGGTATTTAATAGAGTGAAAGTTAAACAGGGTGTAAATAAAATTCTAAAACTATCTTTAAAATTTGAAACAGCATGTTTCATCACAGAACACTTTTCAAATTAATACCTTAGCTGCGATTATAGGTAGATGTAGTAAAATAGTGTGTATTTATTTTTAGGGTGTAATGTTTTAAGATAACTACGCCGTATAAGTAATCTAACAAATAGTTGTATTTTGAACATGTAGGTAAGTACCTACTGTAATATGTCGAATTGTCGCTAGCTGTTAGATCTGTAACATAAAAATATTACATATGATTTATTGTCATCTTTGACATAATCATCTCCACGAGCAGCGTCAGAACTTTCCATCCTGTACTTACATTTTTAACTTAAATTGAATGCATTATTCTTAATGAAGTTACGTACCTGTACCCGTATACATGTCTAATGATTGTTTGAACATATCTTATCGGAGTAGTACTTAACTCAAAGGAATAACTGATGGCATGGTTTTGTTTTCTACGTACCATCATTTATACATATCTAAGCATTAGTTGGCTGCTTTAGTTGCTTGTAGACTATAGAATACCTTCGTTTACACAGACATCGCTCTAGTCACAGCCTTACTTTTTCTATGGTACTCCAGCACCTAATATTTGATAATATAGGTAGATACTATCAGTTTTCGTCGGCATCACAACGAGTTATAAACACCAGTTTTTTTTTTAATATTACACTACAGTAGTTAGGTGCAAACAGCCACACACTTAACCGCCCCTTAAAGATAGAAGTGAGAAGATGTAGATAGAGATAAATACATATTTTACATAAGAATCTCATGTGCACGACGGAGACAGTTTCTCTCTGTTTATCTTCATTGGTCACTCAGCTGTGTGGGCGATTGTACCTATTCTAAGGCTTCGCTCAGGGCTCTACTCAAGATATTAAGCAGATATTATGACGGATCGCGTTGAAGACCGCTTATGTCAACTCCATGCATTTCGAGTCGATAGAAAACAGAACGTTAGAAGCATTTGCATTTTGGCTAGATCTACAGGGACTGATGAAGCGATGCGCGAGACGTCGCGCGGCGCGATGGGCGGGAAAATCAAACATATGGCGATATATGAAAGCGTTTATTGGGAAGCGTTACGCTCCATAAACGCTGTCTTTCTGTCTGTCTGGCGCCGGTCCCCAAGTCCCCTGCCTCACCGAGACGCCATGGCGACATCGCCGGCCACCGTAGCCAAATAATTCATATTGAAAAGTAGACGGCCTCACTCACTTGGCGACGGTTTGGCGAGGTTAATTTGTATGGGAGACGTGGCCAGCGACGTTGCCATGGCGTCCCGGTGAGGCAGGGGACTAAGTGAGGCCTTAAACGATTTATATACTAACGCGAGTGTTTTTATGCTACTATATTAAATAAATAAATAAATAAATATCAGGGGACAATGTCACACCAATTGACCTAGTCCCAATTTAAGCTCTAGGCTTGTATTATGGGTACTAGACAACGATATAAATACTTATATAGAGAAATATATACTTAAATACATAGTAAACATCCATGACTCAGGAACAAATATTCGCGCTCATCACACAAATATCTGCCCTTACCGGGATTTGAACCCAGGACCGCTAGCTTCGTAGGCAGGGTCACTACCAACTAGGCCAGCGCGTCAATATTATTTCCTACACTCCTGACCAGCCCATCCCACGCGAGCTGGACTGTCGAGTGTCTACAACAGCTTGTTATGTTTGTTTGCTTCACGCACGCTTTTTGCACCAGGACCTGAAGTGGACGACCTGGACGATTCCCTGGCGGTGACCACTCCGTACCCTGGCATCGACGACGGCCTGCTGGACCCACCGGAAAAGAAACCTGAACACGATGGAGGTAAGGATCATAATTCGGTGCCGATCGAAGAGATACTTGGATACCAGCTGGTGTTTATTGATGTCCAAATATCCTCAAATTTACCTTCAGGTTATCTATAACCTCGTTACCCTTCTCCAAACCATAAAAAGTTTTAGTACTAGTTTTTGTACTTATTTGGCACCTCGTCCAAACTCCGTGAGTCTACGTTAAGAGAATTGTTAAGTAAAGATTTTGAATTAAAACAAACGGAAACGAGTTTTTCATATAACAATTACAACATATTAAAAAAACATGGAAATCGGACTTGATTGAGGTTTGAGTCGGTCAGGAACTAAGAACTAAAAGGAATGAATTCCCGTAACTGACTGAAAGGAACTAAACGTGTCGTAAACGATCTTAATCGGTCTTCGGTCCTAAAGGACCTAAAGGTCAGTAGCAATTGTTTAACGTATGAGTAAAGAGCGCACGGCACAGCACAGCGCTCGATGGAACGAGACAAATAGTAGGTAGGGTGAGGTGGCCAACAATGAACCACAAAAAGTTTGAAATTCCATAATTTATTCCTATGCGAAAGTATTAAAAATATTTTTTTGCTCGGCGATTCATTATTTATTTGGCTTTAATTTTGCATTCAAATCTTATCATAAAATTGAATAGAAATAGAAATTTTTCAACTTTTTAAAAACATGAGAAATGGTTCATTGTGTCCAACAATAAGTACACAATGATCCGGGGGTAGGCATACAATGAACCTACCGAGTACACAGTGAACCATTGCATAGATTAAACTTAAATTAGCGGACTCTATGTGAACTGATTTCGGAAAATATTAAGCTGATTAATAAAACAATATATTTATTTTGAGAAAAGGTTATATTTATTTATATTTATTATTATTAGTGTAGGGTAAGACAATTTACAGTCTTTGGCAGCTTTTCGGATGCTCACATCATGTTTCACCAGTGCGAGAGCCATTTGCATCGCTTCTTTAGTATGTCCTCCTTTTTTTCTTTCCTCCACCTTCGTTCGCCCCATTCTAAAGTTTAAAAGTACTTAATTACTATATTATATCAAAAAACTACACATTTTAATTTTGTAGCAAATACTACCTATCAATAGAACAAACAAGGTAAGAGAAAAAAGCTGGTAGTACACGGTGAACCTGTTTAGGTAGGTATTAAGAAACTGGTACAGTGTGTACCAATAGCTGTAACACATTCCGCTGGGTCAATGTGTACCCTATCCTCGTGAGACATTGTGTACCATCTACACCTTTCGTTGTTTTAGGTTATTTAAAAAAAATACGAAACAAGATGGAGACGTCACAGTATTTCTAAACGATAGCCAAGTAATTACTCAAGTCAGCTAAAAAACTGAATGTTCTAAAATTGACAACATATAAGTAAAATAAAACGTCAAAACACTTACTTTTTTCCTTGTTTTTGTGCCGAAAATCACAAAACAACTTGTCACACGTGCGGTTTTGACGCTGGCTGGACGCCGACTGGGGGGCGAGGGGCGCCACCAAATTAAAGTACATTTTTACTCTCGGCACGGTTTGGCAACGTCGCGTTTTTAAAATAAAGCGTTGGTTCGTTGTGTACCACCGGTTCATTGTTTACCACCTGACCCTACATATTTCAAAGCGTGTCCATCTCAAAATTTTCTCCGGAACTTTAGGATCGAAAAGACCGAACTTGTTCCTTTGAGCTATTGACCGAGATTGGAGCGCTCTCTTTAAAGACCGAGCGCGCGCAACTCTAAGGGCCGTATTAATAAACTCATTAACTCATTCACTGCCGCCGGTCACAAGATACGTCAAAGTAAACGTCAAGCCATAGATAACTGTCATTTTTGACATATTTGAGACGAGCATTACAGTCGAGATCAGTTTATTAATATGGGCCTAAATCTCTTAAAGGCGTTAAAGCGACAAGGTACCAAATTGTGCAACTACTCATGCTGAGCTGAGTCACGTGGTTTTGTTGGTTTACCTCCAGTTATCAGTCTAAACTAATAAGGTAAATCAATTGTTTAATTAAACCGCAATTACGTCCGTGACTCAGTTAATTATTTATTATCACCGACCTACATTTGACACGGTTCCCACTGATTCAAAATTCAAATGCAGATTTACCCGAAGTGCACTTTAACTATTAGTAAAAAAAACCTACTTAACTAGGTACTTAGTCTATGATCACTCCTCTCTTTTTACCTGACTGCCAAAGAAAGAGGGTTATGTTATAAACCTTTGTACATACATATGGATGGATAGGTATGTATGTATGTATGGTTATTTCTCGAAGAGTTATCACCTGTGTGATACTCGTCGTACGATCGCGATTGTTACGGGTTTTTTTACCTGATAACCTTTCTGCCCTCCTAAGCTAATACGCAGTAAGTCAGATAAAACTCCTGTAGCAATATCAACCTTATTACCTACTAAGAGAAGAGAACTAAAACTGCTTCGGTTATTGATTTTGGATGCTGCGTATTTGCTTAGGAGGGCAGCTTTTGTTTTCGAGTCGAACTGACAATGCATACTGCGCTTTCGGTATCACCTTGAGGTCAGGAAGCGGTGACCTATTATAGACCGGGGAGATAACGTGTCCTCAACCAACATACATTGTGGCTCCTAGGTACGTTATTGATAGATAAATAATTAAATTGAAATGCATGCATTTTTATAGTACACTAGCGGCCCGCCAGCGGCTTCGCCCCGCTGCAGTTTCCTGATTTTCCCCATGGATTTTCAATTATTTTCTTACATAAAAACCTTGTCCTGACATTGACAAACACAACAAAAAATAAATCAGCCAAATCGGTTCAGCCGTTCTCGAGTTTTGCGCCTAGCAACACATTTAGCGATTAATTTTCAGGTATATGTATAGATTATGATGCGAGAGTGTTCTAAGTTGTTATTTACGGTCGGGGTGGAATCGGAGCCGAGCCGAAGACGAGGGTGTGATGACTAATGCTCTGCTCACGAGTTTTTTACGACATTTTTGAACACGCTTGCGAAAATAAAAATGAAGTGTTATTCTGCTTTACACGGTCTACCAGTTTTGACAAAAGTTTCTGTGAGATCTAATTATCGCTAACGTTGACATGTGTCAGTCAGCGTCGTAATATTATTGCAAAGGAAAATCGAACTTGTTATATCATGACGTGCAAATAAACTTCAAACGTAGGGTGGTAAACCACATTTTTATACCACCTAGGTATAGTACAAGTCCATTTGCGTAGGCACTAAATATCAACAAACCACGTGGCTCTGTTAACCAGCCAATCAATACTGTTTTGTAGAGCTTTGACGTTTTAGTATTCTGCTTATATTGGCTGGCTAATATTTTTTTGTCTCCAGACAGATAATTATCGATGTAAGATAAGTGTGGACCAAGCAACAGTCACTTTTTGACCAGTAGGCCAGTGCGCGAGTGACGAATGCTCTATCCACAACGATAACCGCGACCATAATACTGCCCAGTGGGCCTAGTAGGTACGGTTGCATTTATCGCGTGACAAAAAGTAGATAATACATCCGTCACTCTCGTACTTATATATTTACCTGCGTGTCAGAAAGTGACGGATTTATCCATATTATGTCACACGATACACGCAGCCATTACTAGGCCGCAGTCGAGCCCTGTAGTCATCTCTTTAATTTGTTTGTTGTGGTGTTCCAGAGGGCTCCGAGCACGACAGCAAGGAGCAGCCCAGCACGCTGGACGGCGGGGACGGTAAATGGAACTGGGCCGGCGCCGACGAGCCCGATTACCCCTACGGTGACTGGTCGCACTTGTCAGCAATGTAGCTCGCCACCGATCCGTCTAAGAACGCCTTAATCATCACGATAAGCTCGACGAACAGCCGCTCAATAACCTTAAACTGAGAAGGCTGTATGGTTAGACCAGGGATGTTGCGAATATTCAACCATTATTTAGTATCTGTGACCGTCGCTGCAAGAACGACGTGTGCGCAGGGACCGGAACCGCATACCCTTTAAAGGGTTTTCGTTAGGCTATATAATTGACTGGTTTTACAAACCCTAACGATGCGATAAGCATATATTTGACTCACCCAAATGAAAAGCTATCCCATACGATACAATTAATTCGACCAAGCGCTTACCAATTTCTTAAAACCCTCGTTAGGCTTTCCCTATGAAGTGTTTGTTAATTGAACGGCTTCAAGCTGTTTTAATCTCTACGCGCAATCCATACAAAATATTTTTGCACTACTTAGCACTGCAAATACAATGATTGGCTATCCACGTATCCACACACACAAGCTTGTAACCAACCAATCCCACGAATCCGCGAAACACTGTCAACGGAGAGGGAGAATCGATAGGGTAACACTAACGTAATGCTAAGTGCTTAAATCCGAAACCCTTACGAAACTGGTAACCTCAATGGTTGTAGTTAACTAATTCGCAGCAGTTTCCATATCAATAGGGTAAGCCTATCGATAGGGATACGCTAACGTTTGGGAGAGCATATGATGTAGTAACCCGATCGATAGACTTAGTCAAATAAAGGGGTTTTCCGGTCCCTGCGTGTGCGTGACTTAGGCATTTTATTACGAGTAGGTACTTTCATCGAGTTAAGTTTTTGTACGAACATTTTTTTGAGTAAGATAAAGATTGCATAAAAAATATAACTAATGTAATTTTCGTCAACCATCTCGCTTGAAAAATCCGCGTCCGCGAATGTGAGTCCCAAAATATCTGCATCCGCAACATCCCTGGGTCAGACAGGTGCACATAGCGAAATTTAAGGGTTTTTCCTTTTAATTGACTATGGAATACCTTTTTTGTGTCTAAATAAAAAAAAAATCCGAACGTAAAAAGTAAATAAAAGTTTTGAAATTGAGCTGTTATGTGTCTCAGACGAGTTGGTGGCTTTTTAGACTTGACAGTGATTATGTACCTTACTGGAGGCAGTTAAAAAGTCGTAATGGTTCGCAGAACGCAATTTATAAAAACTGCACAGAGCGTCCAGATAGCGCCCTCATTACAATTAATTACCTCTTGTGTTTGGTTTCTGCTCGGTGCAGTCTAAAGCCCCACAGTGTGCCTTTAACAAACAATTTAAATTTAACAATGTAAAACATAAGAAAAATATTTAATTTAAAATTCAAAATAAATATAGTTATTTTATTAAATATAGTGTAAGAGTTACCGCTCTACCTTAAGGGACATTAATATTTTTTCTTATTCTACCTCAGAGTACATAATGACTGTCAGGTTAAACTGCATGTATATATCTAAACCTTAAGCTATGTTGTTGACCATAAACGAGCAAGTCGGAGGGAGGACGATGCGATGACGTCACCAGATATTTATGAGCTGATCCATTGCTTATATATGTTGATTATGACGGTGTCTAACCTTTGTGCAAATGACCAAAGGACTTACGAATGTATGGAATAATCTAACGATATCGTATTTTGTTGTATTCGTTCGTTTTTCTTTCTTTCCCAGCTAGATTGTCGATGGGCACTTAAGCTAGCTGAGGAAGCGAAATAAATACGAACTTATAGAACAAAATACGATATCGTTCCATTATTTCCTAGATCTGTAGCTAGACCTCGATAAGGTTTTTAAACTAGATAGCCTAAATTTAAACTCACAAGAGCAAGTGCCCTATTTTGGATTTGTGGATTTCATAATAGAAAGAATAGACATTTTTGCAGCCGACGCCACTAAATTAAAATGGCTTAACTCGATTGGAGAAAGTCTGGCCTACAGGTCGTAAAATACATATAAAATAGAAGTTACAGACGCATCTTATCGATCTTATTGTAAATAATATAAAGATCTGATGTTCAAGCGGGGTTCAATGGAGGCAGACCTCATATGGGAGACTGTACTAACGTCCGTGATTTTGAATCTTAAGAATATATTAATCTATTTTATAGTTTATTGATATGCATGTATGCCCTACATACTTACACATATGAATATGAATGAACGCAGTACACAATATGCATGGTTGCATGGCTGTTCCTGACATTACTGGGGGTATTTAATACTATATCAAGCAGCTAATAATATGAGATTATTGCATTAATTATTTATATATTTACAACTTTGTTGTTGTTTATTTTATTATAAAAACCACAGTTTAATACCGCATTATTAGACTCGTTGGGATCTAAGACCCACATAGACATTTCGTCGGCGATTCTGCAAAATCGCGTAAGTATTATTATTAAAAAGGTGCATTTTGCTTCTTATTTAAAATGTTACTTACGCGGTTTTGCAGTTTCACCGACAATTTGCATTCTCAAGACTTCAATCACCAGACTGCAGTCCTAATACTGCACCTGCGTTGCTGACCTTGGCTATGGAGGACTGCCTCTATGCTAGTAATGTCACTGGTTATCTTATCCTCACACCAGAACTGCTGCTCGATGGTAAACTTAAGGATAAGACGGTGGTAGCCATCCACATGACCCCTGTGCAAAGTCCTGCCACCACTAAATTAGGTACGTAAACATTCAAAATTGAAACAGAAGTGTTTCTTGTAGTTTAGTTTGAGTTCTGAATAATTTAGTTTACACCGCCTGCCATGTATTTTCGTTTTTATTATTTCTCGGTTCAAGGTTGTCTGGAAGAGGTCGCTATTTAGCGGTAAGACCGTCTGTTGTATACCTATAGTTAAAATGTACTGTTCCGTGTTTTGTTTTCTTTTGGTGTTCAATAAAGAGTATTTGTATTGTATTGTATTGTATGTCAAATGTCACCAACACCTAGATCTGCCCTTCTAAGTACATAAGCAGAATCCCAAAATCAATAACCAAAGCAGTTTCAGTTCTCTTCTCTTAGTAATAAGGTTGATATTGCTACAGGATTTTTATGTGACATACTGCGTATTAGATTAGGAGGGCAGAAATAAAAGTTTTATATTGGACAAAATATCTCAATCAACAATTAAGTTTAAGATTAATTAAGATTAAAAAAAAACTAAATAATTTGCTGAAATTGGACAGAAATATACCTCCGGTATACGTCGCACGTATGTTACTAATAAGGCATTAATATGCAGTATTGCAACTATGCATGCTTCACGCACTGTATGAATACCGTACTTATTTTATAAAGAAATACTTTGTCAACGAAACTGAGCAGACTTTAGCAAAGGTTAACACGAGTGTTTGGAATAGTTAGTGCTTCTAGGTCAATTTACCTAAAACTACGTACGTTCATTTACGATAACTATTTTAATTTCATTCACGGGATTATTATGGAATTATTTTTACTTGTGAGAGGACCTTGTGCAGGGTCCGTCTGGGTTGGTATCACCATCTTAATCATTAACCTACCGCCAAGCAGCAGTGTTCGCGTTGTTGTGTTCCGGTTTTGGGATAAGACAGCCGGTGAAATAACTAGCATAGAGGCATTCCATCTTAGTCCTCAGGGTTGGCAACGCATTTGCAGTCTTGTGAATGCGAATGTCTATGGGTCACAGTTTCCGCTTACCATCAGGTGGCCTGTGTGCACGTAGGCCTTCCCATGCAATAAAAAAAAAAACGGTTGAATGAACATGAATCAAGTTTTTCGCAAATTAGTACTACCTATTCCGATTCCTTGTGTAGGTCTTATTTCAGGGGACCACCCAAATACTCCGAAATATTTTATTCCGAACTTACTAATTCCGATTTTTAAAACCCCGAATTTCATAATTCCTAAGGAATAAAATTTCGATTACTAAAAAACACGAAATTTATTTAACCGAATTCCCAAATTCCGATTGTATATTTTTCCGATTTTTATAACTCCAAATAATGAAAAGCCCGAAGTGTCATTGGCCCGAAAAACAAAATTCAGATTATTAATTTTCCGAAACTTTATTACTAATTCGGAAATTTGATATTCGGGATAATGAAATTCGTGTTTTCAATAATCGGAATTTTATTTATTAGGAATTATGTTTTATAAATCGGAATTAGTAAATTCGGAATAAAATATTTCGGAGTATTTGAGTGTTCCCGGTCTAACTATCATAAATATGAGGTAGGTTTAGGTTATGTTAGTTTTGCAGCAGGCCCGGAGGGCCAAACCACCCAGAAACAGGAGCTCCGCGTAAGCGGAGCTCCGTCGACACTCTTACTCTTACTTCAATTACATATTTGATTAGGTGGGTTTATTATTAGTCGGTGTAATGATATTCGGAGTTTTGAAGATCGGTATTTTAATAATAGGAATTCGTATTTTTGATATTTCTGATTATTATTCATTCGGACTTATTATTGTTCGGTGTATTGAAATTCAGAATTTTGCAAATCGTAATTGTTAACGTTAGACATTTTGAAATTTCGGATTTATAAATATCGGAAAAATGAAAAATCGGAATACTTATATTCGGAGTTTTAAAACATTCGGAATTATAGTTAAGTTGAATTACTATTCTCGGAATTTAGTTTTTCGTATTTATGTAGTGTACCCTTATTTCAGACTATCAAGTAAATGACTTTTTATTGAAAACTTAACAATGCAGTTTAACTACCGCTCTGTTGCGAAAAAACAGAGAAACGTCGAAACCCAAACTTGTTCACATGATACAATTTGGTTTGCTAATCCTGGGGCCGCAGTAAATAGCGTTTGCATGTTGGCCAGGCCCTCTGGATACGGATCAGCTGCAGAGCTGCGTAAGCGCATGTCTACTCCAACTTTAACATGACCTTGTGTTGCAGACAACGGACTTGGCCTGGACACGCGCTACGGAGATCGACCCATATCACCCGCGTTACC
The DNA here is from genome assembly GCA_927399475.2 of Acleris emargana. Lineage (NCBI taxonomy): Eukaryota > Metazoa > Arthropoda > Insecta > Lepidoptera > Tortricidae > Acleris > Acleris emargana. The sequence goes on from OV656849.1 coordinate 1,430,049, forward strand.
TCCCGCTGTAAGTTTTGTTATGTTATCTTATCTTATCTTACAGATGAGCCGTTTTGGATACACTTCGACCCTTTAATATCTTCAATTAAAAAAGAATTATTGAAATCGGTCACTGTAAAAAGATATGTGAGGTCATACATTAAAAAAAATACGGGTTGAGTTGAGAACCTCCTCCATTTGTTTTCCTCGGTAAATCGTCACTGATACATTCGACAAAATAACGTTATTCCATACAAGTGTTATACTAAACAGTTTCGATTAATCGATATTATACAAAACAATTTCGATCAAACTATTTTCGACATTTTTATCATTCGTCAAAACGTACATTACATTCGACAAAATAGGCTAAAAAACGACCACCCAATTTACACCCGGAACGCCTCTATGCCAGTAGTTTTACCGCTAGTCGTTCCCTTTTTTTGGTGCAGATTTAATGATTACTTCAATAAACAGATAAAATAAACTTACATTCAACACAAATGTAACAATAATTAACCGACACTTACCACAAACCCATCCAGTCCGAGGTGGATGTGAACACCTACCAGCAGAAGAAGAACCTGGCGCAAGGCATGATGGACCTGGCGCTGCTCTCGGCCAACGCCAACCAGCTGCGCTACGTGCTCGAGTCTTCAACCGCGCACCCCTACTTCTACCCCAGCCTGGTCTTCATCAGCATGAGCATCCTACTACAGGTACAGCTGCTGCAGCGAATTTTATCAACATCGAAAATGTCCGAGGATCCCTAAATTATCTTGATATTTTGCTAATGCATTGTACTCCGTTGCGATACATTGAAAAATATAAAAATAACACACTGGTAAACATGGCCTAATTGTGAAAACTGTGGTTAAAGAATCATCACCAATTGTTTAAGGGTTGTTGGTAATTCTATGACTCTGCCTACCCCACTGGGAATGAAGGCGTGAGTTTGTGTGTATGTATGTATAAAAATAATGTGAAGAAAGTTTTGATCCTTAGTAATTTTTGAGGCGTGTACTTGTGTTGTTTAAAATAAGAGGTGCACTTATTTTATCTCGTGAAAGCTGGGTCATACTTGTAGTTGTAACGCATTCAGACACCCACACTACAGCGTCGCTCAGGGACCACGTGCACTTGCATCTACACATACAAGTATCACACAAACGCTGTCATGAGATAAAACATGACTGTAGCACTTATGAACACATATAGTCGCTCATTACTCAAATATTTGCCCTGTCCAAATCGAACCCGGTACCACCAGCTTCACAGGCAGGGTCTCACGCGTGGTCAAATAATAAAGCATTATTTTCTCTCCCCAGGTAGCAGTAGGCGTGGGTCTGATAATGAACAGCCGGTACGACGTGAACCACCACAAGGAGATCTGCAAGGCCGACAAGATCAACAACATGACGGTGCTGGGCGTGTTCCTGGTCACCATCGTGAACGTCTTCATTACCTCGTTCAGCGTCGCCACGCCCAACACCGTCGTCAACGGCGGGTAACCATCGCAACGCCATAACACACCATGACAGCTGAAGAACGGAACCTTAATCTTACGGGAATAACATTATTCGCTATATTTGAAATGTATTTGACGGATTTATCCGTCGCTAGAGTGTAACTTTGGTGCGGATACACCCGTGAATAGCGTCGAAAAGGTTAAACCTTATACCGCGGAATTTTTTAAAAAATAACCCGGTTGCTAGGTTTTAACTATGCTGTTACTCTGATATCTAAGGGCTCATTGATGCCCATTCCTTCTTTTCCGCCCTTTCTTCTCTCCCAGTTGTTCAAACCATTTGTAATCACAATTTCTCTGCCGTCCTTTGAGAAAGTAGGGTCAATTTTTTAAAGCCCTTGAGTGCAGTGGTATCGGTTGAAAGTTGTTCTTAGTTTTTGAGCTAGACGGTCGTTTGCTCAAATTGTTCTTATGAAGCAGAAGCAGACTTATCACATTATTAATCTATTCCTATTTAATAAGTGGATTATTCGCATAATATGTTCCAAGTGAGAACGAGATAGATTTATATCATTCACCGTTAAAATGCTTAACGGTCACCCCACCAATAAAATGCAATATTCGAAACTTAAAACAGACAAATGTGTCTAACAGACGGTAAATAATGTGTAGAAATAACTTGGAAACTCAAACCAGCTCATATACTCGTGCATTTACATATAATTAGTATTATAAGATTTTTATTGTACGTATTTTAAAGGCACTTACAGTCAAGGACACTTTTAAAATGAAATTTTGTAGTCGAGTAGTTAGCTCTCTCCTTGTCTATTTTCAAGTGTAAGAAAGAGGAAAGGCTAAATTTATCTGTTAAATATTCTTTACTTGTCGATTGTGAAACAGGTGGTCAACATTTTAACCTTTTCAACTTTTTGTCCAATACAAGACACGTCACTCACACATCAATGACAGAAGCCCTACTTTGAAAATCAAAAATCGAAGTAAGGTTAGCTCCATCTCCTCTCGCGATTAAGTCTCGAATGACGAGTGACATGAATTGAGCTAAAGTCGAGTCCGGAATTAGGCGAACTAACTTGACAGTTCATTGTACACTAATGTTGCCACATTTTGGCTAGTGCTGTTAATATCGATATTTAAAAAGTCTAGTTTATCATTATTATTGTGTTTGGAATCTAACTAATAATTTGGAAGCCACCTAAAAGGATCACAATGGCCTGTTGTAATGTCAGCATTATTTTTGTATTTTATTTCTAATTTGAGGAGTAAGTATCGTAAATATCCGCTTTAAACCGTACATCCTTCAGATCATATTATATCGTAAAAATTGCTGTAGTTTTTCCCTATTTGGCAAGTATGTATGAGTGTGAAAGTTTCGACGACAATTACTTGATAAAATATAAATATAATCAGATTTATAGAAGGCACAAGGTTATATCGACATATTTGTGTCGACATAAACCTATCACTATTTATTTTTTCCTATGTCTGGCAACATTTTCGGCTGTCAAGTTAGTTCGCCTGATTCCGGACTCGACTTTAACTTAACTCCAACTTTGATTTTCAATTAGAGCCTCACTCAGCTTAACCAAAGCAATAAACTCTGGCCTATTTGGCGCTGGCAGCCGTGAAGGACATATTGTATAATTTTAATCCAACAGTGACACTTTGTAAAAAAGGAACTTATACAAAAGTTAAGTCTTTTTGCCTGCAATAATGACAATATTCGATTTTATTTTTTTCCAATTTAATGTCATTGTTGGATTTAACGTACGAATCCGTCGTTGGCGTTAAACCAGATATGCAGATATATCCGTCAAGAGGGTCATAATAATGACTATATTGCTAATCCTACATATGTATGCCTTCGACTGTACTTGCTTATGTATATATGTTAGAAAAGAACGTTATAAATATAATTACAAAAGGGCCGAAATACGAAATGGACAATCACGACGGGCGACGGAGTGATGCGCCAAAGTGAGATAGGGACGTGTCACATATTGCCCAGTGGTGTACATACACATTGAAACAAGATCAAAGTACTATAATGCAATCTAATTACATAAATAATTTGGCGAGTGGAATATGCAATAATAGGCTCTCAGTGACCGGCTTAAGAGCTTTGACGCGAGCCATAAATTGTGTTCTGCGTCGTTAATAAAGAATTATTGCCCTTGACTGTGACTAGGTTTTAAAACTTTATAACATAGGTAAATTTTGGTAGCATAACTAGCCAATAATATATACAAGTTGTCATTTATTTATTTATATTATAAATGTACTTATTTTTGTTATTTTTTGCAAGATCTGAGATTGAAAATCTTTTACAATTATTTAATTTATTTTTAAGAGAAACTTAACGCTTTGGTTAATCGATATTTGAATATTGGTGCTATTGAAATCTCAGCCTTAAGTTGAAGTCAGATGTATCATTTCCTCTGAGCACATATTTATGTACTAGAATAAGATCTCAATAGCTTACTAGTACGTAAGTAGTTTTTTTAATGTTATATATATATAAATACATGTTCTTACATGTAGTTACCTTACGAGTGCCTTGTTCATTCTTAGTCACTAAAAGAATAATAAATATACAATTGAAAACTCTGGGTTGATTTTATTACTCAATTATCTGCAAGAGTATGGGATAATTTCTCAATTATTGTCCATTCCCAATATTTCTCTTACTTTCAACTGTGACGGATGTATCCGTCAATCAATCTTCATTGAAAATTCCCAGTAGTTGGTAAAATTACTCGGTAAGACTACTGGGAAAGGTTTGGGTAAAATATCGACCATATCGTCTTTGACCTGTTGTCTAGTATCTGTTTGACGACGCGTTGGCCTAGTTGGTAGTGACCCTGCCTACGAAGCTAGCGGTCCTGGGTTCAAATCCCGGTAAGGGCAGATATTTGTGTGTTGAGTGCGAATATTTGTTCCTGAGTCATGGATGTTTACTATGTATTTAAGTATTTATTTCGTTGTCTAGTACCCATAATACAAGCCTAGAGCTTAAATTGGGACTACAGTAGGGACACCGAGTGATGGCACTTGACACATCTGACAATAGTGTTGTGAAACACTCCATTTAGTTAAATACGGTCCACGCTAACGGTACCTCTGAAGACTCTTCTGCCAGTCACACAATCGACTCACGAAAACACTCCATTTAGTTAAATGGAGTGTTTCACAACACTATTGTCAGATGTGTCAAGTGCCATCACTCGGTGTCCCTACTTTAGGTCAATTGGTGTGACATTGTCCCCTGATATTTATTTGATATTTATTTATTTATCGTATCGCCAACGTTTGGACAGCTCTTATTTACTTGATGGTAATGGCGCTGAGTTATAAACGACTATAAGGATTAGTAAATACATATTTTCTCAAACATGCCCGGAAATGTATGCGTTAATATCACGCTATGAAGACATTAAGTTTTTTCGTTTATGGCTAACCTATAAGAACCATTATGAAAAACCCATGAAAAACCTAGACAAAACCATTATTTCCTGCTGCTCTAACTTTTTAAAGGGTGATGGGCAATTTTGTATGGACCCCGTCCCCACCCTCCAACAGTCACGGGATGCATGTTTATATGTTCGTTAGGACCCAAAACAAGACAAAATAACTATTTTAGTAGCTGAATCGATGGGATTTTTTCTATGAAAAAAACCTTTCAAGAGTCATGCAATGCAAGAATGTGTTCATTTTTAAACCAATTCCATACGATATGATAATGGTTTTCCAAGAAAACCCCATACATAGGACGATCGTCTCGTCATAGTAAAAAATCATCAGGTTGCCAAGATCTATCAAATGAGATATGTTTCGTTTCTGTTGGTAGGTGGGGACATTTTGCCCATTGTCCTTTGCTTACTAACATTAAACTGACAAAGGAAAAACTGCATACTGCCGACCACCGCTAGAGTCTGTAACTGTATTTGCAACATTAAAAAAAAACTATGGTACTATTATTTATATGTGGTTAAACATAGTGCTCGAATAACTTGTACAAATGGCATGTTTAAAAAATAAAAACCGGACAACAGCATGTCGGACCATGCTCAGTGTGGGTTCCGAAGCCGTTACTACAAACAAATGAGACCTCGCGACAAACTTAACTTTGCCGTTGGAAAACTGTTATCCCCATACATCGACATAGGTCGCGGTCAGTTTACCAAAACTGCAAATAAGTTTTCGATAGGTATAAACATTTAAACCGTTTGTAACTCAAGAACCGCTGAAGTCTACTTAGTAATGATAATTTTCCTATTAAATTCATTAAATGTGCTTTCATTTAAGATATTTTTCAGATGTTTAGTATTTGTAGTTTTGGCTGTAGGGGAACCCTTATAAATAGGGCTTAAAAAGCCAATCGAATGACTTTTTTAAGTTAAGGGATATTCTGCCGTCCTACCAAAGAAGGTAGCTAACTGCAATGTAGTGGTCAAAGCATTCTATACTCTATTGGTAACCACATTAAATTGTAAATGCTTGTACTATTACTTTGCAGTTAGCCGCCTTCTTTGGTATGATGGCAGTATTTGGTGTCACTCAAAATATTGCGCTTTATGAAATTAAAATCGAACAAGACTTATACAAACGGATTCGGATAGTTAATCCTTTCGAAAAATCCAATCCAAACCCATTGTAAGGGTAACCCTTATAAATAGAGCTTTAAAAAGCAAATCGAACGGCTTTCAAGCGATACGGCTTTTCAAAATAAATCCTTATAAAAACCCATTCGAAGCCCCTTGCATGGAATAGCGGGCCAACCGGTCCCTGGTTGTGATACAAGTTTTGAGAGTTAGTGTAAGATTTGGTTGCATTACCCATTCAATTAAAAAAGGGATTTATTATTATGTTGTACATTGATAAACAGGTTATGTTAAAGAGATTTAAATATTGATTTGGTTACAAACATTGAATATAGCTATGCCCGCCCGCATTTAACCAAACCTCCACCGGGAGAAACGTGACGTTTGAAAAGAAAAGATGTGACAGCCACAGAGTACTTAATCACTACATTTTAAAAGTCGGCACTCTCAAAGAAGCCTTCGAACCTAAATCATGAACGTACTTCGTGCCACCCCACAAATACTAACAACCACAGATTATACTAAAGTGTATGTCAAAAAGGAACGCTAGAGCTTGACACTTACATTACCTACTTTTTATCGATATCGATATAGATAAACGTGCGATATGTGCTCCGGTCATCACTTTCGAGTAGGGTAAAGTCACCAGTAGTCAGCCAGAGACCAGTAGTCGACCTTATATGAGTTCGAAGAGTGGGAAATATATCTTTCGTACTCTTCCCACTCATACAAAGTATATGCAGAGGCCGACTACAGGTATCTGGCTGACCACTGGTGACTTTACCCTATTAATAAAATTAAAACAGCTGATAGAAATGCTTGACTTTATTAACGCAATCACTTAAACCTTTACAAACAATTACCGCACAATACTTAGATGATAGCTCGGTCCTCTTGTTCGCACTGTTCGCAGTATAATTCAAGAGAGCTCTGTAACAAAGTCTAATATAAGTACCCTCTTGCCTGTTTTTATTTGTTTTCGTTACGTAAACTGACCTTTTTTGACTTTTGAAAGTATGGAATAATAGGAAATGATGAAAGAATTTCGTCCGAGAGTGGCGCATTGAGATTTAGTGTCAGTGTAGCATTTCTTCTTAATCGTTTTCCCTTTACATGAAAGGCACTAGATGCAAATCGATTTCCACAGATTAATTTATATTCGTTCAGCCTTTGTATACATAAATGGACCGAATCCTTTGCCTTTGCCTATCAGCTTTACCCATAATCGACATTTGATATAAGATATTATCGATATCGATCGTTGTTCACACACTAGTCGTGTTTTTGTTTACCTTCCAGTCATTTCACAAAATAAATTTTATACATTGTTTTTTTGTACAATCCAATATTCAATCTACTTCGAACTAATTAAATTAGTACCTACCTAACTGTTAAAGACTCTAAAGTCAAGAATGATTGAAAATATTACAGGAAAACATCCGTTTACAGACCTTTCCGGTTCAAGTGGAAATCTAGCCAAAAATACGTCAGAAGTAAATTTTCTCACGCGCCTGACACCGCAGTCTTCAAATTTTAGTAAAAATTTAGCCGCCCATTTAAATAACAGCATTTTTTTTTCAAATAAATACACTACAAACAAATAGGTCATAATTCCTTCTTGCACTTAACGACTCAAGACAAAATAATCTGACATTTCGTAATAAGGGTCAAAGGTGGATACATCTCTTTGTAGTCGACTACTCTATTACATGCGAACATGTATTTATTTGCTCCATTTTCACCGTTCAACGTCTCAACTATTCGTGTACGGTACAAACTTAGTATATCCTCCGGGGTACTTTTTATTCTGAAAAATCCAACAATTTCTGAATAATCAAGTTACCAACCTAAAGAAAATTACAACACGTCTTTGTTTGAAAGCAAGTAGGGTATTTGCTACCAAAATGAATCACTAGTCATTTTAATTCGATATGATTATATTCTAACCTCAAAGTTGGTACAAAGTAGTACGTTCACAATTTATCAAAGTATGAAGTTGCGAAGGGCTGCTTGACAGAAGCGCGTGAAGCTAACTCCACGTGTGCCCATGTGCTTGTTTAGTTCAATAGTAGAGAAAATACTCTTTTACCGAACAATTTTATTGTCCTCGCGTGTGATATCCACGGACTTATTTCTCTATAAGTCCGTGGGAGTGTCTATAAATAACTTGACAATACACCTAAACCGGAGAGAAAGCCATTAATAAAAATAAAAAAATAAATTGTATTATTTGCATATTTAGTTTCCACACTGTGTTATCTCATATCTTGAATATAAATACAGCCGTGTTATTTAGAGTTAACACCTTGTAAATAATTCGTTTGCGCAGAGCAAAGAGATTTAATATGTAGGTAATGAATGGCTATAGAGTGGGCATTGGAGACATTGTGTCATAGAAAAACTTTGATCATAAGCATCAGAAATACCATTCTAGCGTTTATTAGCAAAATACGTTTGACAATAATAGGAACACTTATAGGTAGGTAGGCGGCGCTAATTGAAGGGATGTAACCAATTCGATATTGAGGTATCGATACTATCGATAAGGTTATATTTGAAAATTGTGACTTAGTAAGCGTAGAACTAGTTTTCCGTTAGTTAATTCGTTACTTCACTATAAATATGTACAATTTATAAGTATCTCTGTCTCACACGGGGATCACGTTAACTCCATACAAATTATTAAAATATTTTCATGGTATTAGTATGAAACTATGAATTTTAATAGTTTCAATCAAATTAAATCGGTATTTAATTTTTTATGTTTACGATTTTCTAGATAACTAATATACGTTAAATATAATCCCTCCATAGTGAAACAAATCATTTGCATTTTTTTCTTGCAATACATACATAACATCGTTTTTTATTTCATTAATCCTAAGGGGGCGCCGGCGGTGAAACAATGCATTTCTCCACCTAGAATTGGGCCGCGTTTGGGATTTCCATTCTGTACAATTGTTTGCTCAGTTTAGTTGATCCGAGTGGAAGATCCCATATTTTCGATTGATTCCTTTTTCGGCACATTCCTTTTTGGACATATTCCGTTTTCGGCATATTCTTGTTTCGGCTCATTCCGTTTTCGGCAGAAATCATTATATACAACAAATGAAATAAATCCTAGGTATAATTATTTTTATTTTCAAGACCTAAAATATAATATACCTAAGCATATGAATTTAGATACCTAGTTGGTTATCATTAGTTAGTTGCCCAATTATTTTAAGTAATCAGTGTAGGTACTGTTTAATTTTTGTCTTTTATTTTTGATGATTAAAATATATTTTACTAATAAATATAAATTTATTTTATTACGCAAGCAAAGTCACAAGTTTTTCATAGTATAATTTATTTACTAAAATGTGTCGAAACAAGAATATGCCGAAAATGGATTATGTCCAAAAAGGAATGTGCCGAAAAAGGAATCAATCATATTTTCAACAGTGGTGGATTAACCAGTCATTGCAATTGGCTACTTGACAGTTGTAACAATTAAATATAAAAAGTGTTGAATATGGTAGTTTACACTAAAAAAATAACTACACATATTTTTATTTGCAATAAAAAATATGATAAGTACTTTATTTTTGGAAAATAACATCGTCGTTTTTTACATGTTGCTCCAATGAACCCAAACGCTAGCGGCCATGACTGATTTACGTGTGACGTCACTGCAGCCTAAATACAAAGTTGTCAAACATCTCCGTAGTCAAAATAAACGACTCGAAAGCTTACCATAATTGTATTCGTGAGAAGTTGCACTAAATGGAGGCGGGATATTTAAAGGCAGATAGTGCAAATCTGCCAAAAGTGGACAGATGTTAACTTCGAATCTCGACGTGCCACTGCCAACTGCAACCACTTCTTTCGATGTTGAGGATTTTTAGGAACGTGTATAAATAATTTTTCAGGAGATTTGATCGTCGTACTTCTACACATTGGTACGGCACACGTCTTATAATTAGACATTTTCACAAAATATATTTTTAAAACTTTATCATTTCGCTTAAGTTGGCTTTATAATAATTCGGTTCGTTGTTTCAGTGTAGTGACGTCACCAACGACAAGTCACGTGACCTACCGTTTACGCGCGTATTTCAAATTAATTTTGTTATAAACGTGTTTTTTCTAATAATTAACATTTTTTCTAGAAACAAAATAATGTGAGATGTATAAAATAAGCAAACGCACATTTTAAAATACTTTTCTGAAAACTGTCAAGTAGCCAATTAGGAAGATTTTTAACTTTTTGACCACTGTCGAATAAAGAAGACACTCCAATACCGGATGAAACTTAATTAATTAATTAGCGTTAAATTCAGTCTTGGTTGGACAAATTTAACCCTTTGAACGCCTTTGACTTGATACAAACGTCATCCTCACACGTAAGCTGAAAACCACAGCTAATGTCAACCTTACGTCACAATTGTCACAAATATTACTAAACCGCGATTAGAATACACTTCGGAAGTAACGTCAGCACGCTGTCATTGCATATAAATGACAATTACTAATGGCGGATATAATATGCAATGACAGCGTGCTGACGTTACTTCCGAAGTGTATTCTAATCGCGGTTTAGTAATACTTGGGTCTATTTTGCATTGTATCTGTGGCCACTATATGGGTCGATGGCGTCGTAGACACGACAGTGTACACGACCACTTTAGTGGTTCTTGGCGTTCAAAGGGTTAAATTTCATCCGTTATTGGAGTGTCTTCTTTAGTTCGGATGAAATATAACGCAAATTTCTACCTCATGATCACTCCGTATATTTTGGGCTGTCAACAGTGATCGATTAATCACTTAATCAGTCACTGCCATTAGGAAGATTTTTAACTTCTTGACCACTGTCAAATAAATAAGACACTCCAAAAGGCTAATTTCTACCTCATGGGCACTCACGAAGTCGGCGTCAAAAGAAACTGATCACTTAAATACCTTGTCGCTTTACTGTCACATAAGCAATGCCAAACAAGATTGTCTAACGTGTTAATGCGATAAAGTACAAAAGTAGCTTGAAGTGACCAGTTACTTTTGACGCTGACTGAACGTATATGTTGCGCTGTCAACATTAACCTATTAATCAGTCATTGGGAAGCCTGTGGTAGGGATTCATGGCTGTTTTCTCGTGGTCCCATTATATTTGTCCCATTGACTTTCGACGGAGCCCCGCCCGGGGCGGGGCTCCTGCTTCTGGCTGGTTTTGCCCTTCGGGCATTTGAAGAAACCTAACGAACCTAACCTACCTATTCTTAAAATCATAATGAGTATTTGGTGATCAAATCTAGGTGCACTTTTTACACTTTTTGTTCAATGGGACAAATATAATGGGACCACGAGAAAACACGTGTATTCATCCATCAAAAGGTTAAAACAATATACAAATAAAACACCAATATTCAGAATCCAAAAATGTATTGAATACAAAACAAAGTCGTCAGGTTGCAATTTAGTCTATTATTGAATAGTAAGGGGACAGGACCCCGGGGACCCTAGCCTTATCATGAGAGCGGGCGGCGCGCGGCGCCCGCGCCGACAGAACCAGTTCGCTGTCACTATTTGCGCATAAGTATTAAATGCATGGCGGCAACGCGGACGCCGCGCCCGCCCGGACACCGAGGCTCGGGAAGCAAATAAACTAACCTAAGTAACATACAAGCGAGTGCGAGCGGTGCCCAGTAACAAATCATATCAACTCTAAATACATCCGTCGAGAGCCATTTCAGTTTAGACAAGACCATCATGATTGTGCGCGAAAACGCCGGATTTCTGGTGCGCTAAACGTAAGTTGTTTTTCTCGGAAAGTTTGTGAACAAAATTAAAAAGTCCCGAATCAGTTGCTTCACTGAACCCCGCCGCCGATTCCGATTTACAATTAATTCTAAACCAATTTCTATTAAATTTAATTTTATACATTCCATTAAAATGCACCGCCTTCTGGTGTCGCTGCGGTCGATTTGTGACGGTTGCGACCCGACCGCTTGCGCGGGTAAGTTATAGGTATCAAATAAAATTATCTACATACATACAGGAACGAAGTTTCGGTAATAGAAAAATGGGAGCGATTATAGTCTAACTGGTGGAAGCCGTCGGGAACGGGGCCGGGACCTCCGCGCGCCGGCAGGGCGCTCGACGCGGAAGCCCGGAGACATCAATTTACCATCGATAGTAACATAATTTATTCGTCATAAATATTTTTAAGAAATATGATCTAAAATGAAATAATTCATTGCAAAAATGGTGTAAAAAAAAGTATACGGATACACGGTAATCCTAACAATAAATAGCGTTTCAGGAACGTAGCAGCAGGGAGGGCCGTCGGCTCGACGCGGAAGCGGGCGGTCTACGTCCGCTGGAATCGTCAAAAAAATGCTTTTCATGAACCGTCAGCGCCGTTTGGCCCCCTGCAACCGAACGGGCCCGCTCGGTTTATTCCGTTATTTTAGCTAATAAGTTTCGCTCCACATTCGCATGCGCGGATGCCAGTCGTTTTGCCAAAATTCGCAAACCAAGTATTGAGAACCGAGAGGAGGGTCGGGGTAGTGATCGTGGAGGGTGTCGTGTGGCGGGGAGGGGCGCGGCGGCTAGATGGCGTCGATGTCCACGTCGTTGTCGGCGTCGTCGGCCGGCCGCCGCGGGGCCGCGCGCACCGGCGCCGCCACGCGGTCCGAGTACTCGATCTGCAACAAACAACCCACACTCGTCACCGACCCTGCCAACGGTGGCGGGAACTACTTAAAGGGGCGACTGAACTACTGTTTAATCATTTCGAGCGAGTGAATGAAGGTATGATCGCTCCCCCTACCTTATTTTTGACATAACGCTAAACAGCAGTATGCGCCCTGCTTTGTTCCAGTACGGAATATAATAATATACAGACTTACGGTATTTATATGTAAGTTTTCAAAATTGACAACGCATTTGCTATCTTATAGTTGTAATCTAGAAAATTCAAATGGTTATGGGTCAAAAATCCTACTTACTGTCTAGTGGCTGCTCGTATATATTGTCTATGGTATAAAAATAAAATTTACCGAAACTCTGTAGATCAAGCCTTGAAAGGAATGCAAAGAAAAACTGACTAGTAGGATTCATCTCACTGTCGCTTGTCTGCTTCATGAGGTCGTTAGGCAATAGTTTAGCCATAGAGATCAACGAATGAGTTTAGCAGCAGCAGTAGGAAGGATACCTCAACGTCCTCGTGGTCGCTGTCGCTGCTGTCCTCCTCGGCCTGCTGCAGCCAGTCGAGGAAGGGCTGCGCGCGGCGCCGCACGTCCGCGCACACCTCCTTGCTGAGCGTGTTGCGCGACGGCTTGTGGAACCATTCCACGATCGCCTTCTCCTCCACGATGTCTAGGTCGTACAGCAACTGTCAATAAGCAAATTAATGATCAACATCAACTTTTAAAGATATGTACTCACGGATCAATGTCACAATCGCGTACGAGTCATACAATTACTTCTTCTGAAGGAAGTGACATCGTTGTCGAGTGTAAGTAAAGGTCCCGCTAGGTACTTTGAACACCCTGCTGAGTAACCGTAGATTGATCGCCTACGGTGGAGCTTAAGAGGTGTCAAGGGCTGACTCGTGGAGGTCTCTTCAAGTGGGCTCCTTTGAGCCCGCTTGTGATGTGACGAGTGGACTGCGGGTGAGGGAAGCTTGTAGTTGCGGTTGGGGTGGGCCGCAGAGGAAGAGAAGTGCCAGTATGTCGGTACGCCTCTCTCCCTACCCCCTGCGGCCGAAACGTGTGGACGTGCTGGTGACGAAACGGGGGGAGACTTTCTTCTTCGATCCACTAGACTAGGAGCGCCCTGAATACTTCCGGGGTGCTTTTTTCAATGTCGGAGCGCGTGCTACGCGGGCTTGCCGGTGAGGGTCGTAGCTGAATGCGCAAGCCGAACCTGCGGTTTTCACCAACGGCGTGGAGGGAGATTCGCTGGGTTTTAATTGTGTATTCAGATCCAGGTGGTGTAAAAAAAGGTACCTTGAGCGCGCCGGCCACCTTCGGTATGAGCGCGGGGTGCAGCGCGCAGATCGCGTCGAGCGCGGTGAGCGCGGCCCGCTGCGCGCGCGGGTCGGCGCGCGTGAAGCGCAGCAGCAGCGCGCGGTACTTGCGCGCGTCGTCCTTACCTTGAGCGCGCCGGCCACCTTCGGTATGAGCGCGGGGTGCAGCGCGCAGATCGCGTCGAGCGCGGTGAGCGCGGCCCGCTGCGCGCGCGGGTCGGCGCGCGTGAAGCGCAGCAGCAGCGCGCGGTACTTGCGCGCGTCGTCCTTACCTTGAGCGCGCCGGCCACCTTCGGTATGAGCGCGGGGTGCAGCGCGCAGATCGCGTCGAGCGCGGTGAGCGCGGCCCGCTGCGCGCGCGGGTCGGCGCGCGTGAAGCGCAGCAGCAGCGCGCGGTACTTGCGCGCGTCGTCCTTACCTTGAGCGCGCCGGCCACCTTCGGTATGAGCGCGGGGTGCAGCGCGCAGATCGCGTCGAGCGCGGTGAGCGCGGCCCGCTGCGCGCGCGGGTCGGCGCGCGTGAAGCGCAGCAGCAGCGCGCGGTACTTGCGCGCGTCGTCCTTACCTTGAGCGCGCCGGCCACCTTCGGTATGAGCGCGGGGTGCAGCGCGCAGATCGCGTCGAGCGCGGTGAGCGCGGCCCGCTGCGCGCGCGGGTCGGCGCGCGTGAAGCGCAGCAGCAGCGCGCGGTACTTGCGCGCGTCGTCCTTACCTTGAGCGCGCCGGCCACCTTCGGTATGAGCGCGGGGTGCAGCGCGCAGATCGCGTCGAGCGCGGTGAGCGCGGCCCGCTGCGCGCGCGGGTCGGCGCGCGTGAAGCGCAGCAGCAGCGCGCGGTACTTGCGCGCGTCGTCCTTACCTTGAGCGCGCCGGCCACCATCGGTATGAGCGCGGGGTGCAGCGCGCAGATCGCGTCGAGCGCGGTGAGCGCGGCCCGCTGCGCGCGCGGGTCGGCGCGCGTGAAGCGCAGCAGCAGCGCGCGGTACTTGCGCGCGTCGTCCTTACCTTGAGCGCGCCGGCCACCTTCGGTATGAGCGCGGGGTGCAGCGCGCAGATCGCGTCGAGCGCGGTGAGCGCGGCCCGCTGCGCGCGCGGGTCGGCGCGCGTGAAGCGCAGCAGCAGCGCGCGGTACTTGCGCACGTCGGCCGCCAGCGCCGCCGGCCGCACCAGCACCTCGAACAGCACCAGCGGCGCCTTCGACTTCACCTCCAGCCTGCAACACATACTATACTGTCAACGAGCTCGCGAGGACATAAACCACACCAAACGTCCGTGAACGCAAAAAAGAGCAAAGTATACGCAGAGACCGTGCGTCCGCCGCATACCAAACACTTCTCAGATCGCAACTAAGTCCGGTACAGACGGACAGCATTTGATACTGCAAACTATTTGCAAAATAGCAGATCGAGGGCAGTTCTGGTACAGTTACCTGCAAACCGACTGCGAACGGACTGCGCACTGATAGCCTGCTTGGTTTGCCATTGTAACATCATCAGAACTGTCCTCGAAATTCCATCACGTAGTTAGGTTGCAATACAAATGCTTTCCGTCTGTACCAGCACTAAAACCGGCAACAAAAAATATAGCGTACATACTTGCATACGAACGACTCCGGCGCAAAAGAGACGCTCGGCGGCAACGGATTGAAGCTTTCTATTTCGGCATAATCAACTTTCTACTAAATACACAACGCCGGGTATGTCCAAACATTACCTCTCGGCCTCGAGCAGCAACTCGTTGCAGCACTTGGGCAGCGAGACGTCACCAGCGGCGTGCTTCTGCTTGAGATATGCGTAAAACAGGTCCATGCGCTGCTTCTCATTCTTCTCGCTGTCCTCACTCAGCGTCATCGACTTGGCGCCTTCCGTCAGATCTAAGAGGAAACAATAATTAAAAGAGCTTTCCTTATACTCGTTTTATTGGTGTAACTCCACACCCAACCACGACCCTACAGTATATCCGAACGGATGCTCTAATATTTTAGTAGTAAAGATAACTTTGCAAATTTTTGTCTGACCTTATCTTGATGTTTTCCGTCTAAGTTGGTTGATATGAGTTAGCTTATTTCGTGCTGAATTGATTGACATATTCATGTAAGGCAGTTTATGCATTGATAAATTGATATGAAAGACTAAGGACATACAATCGAATCATGTAGTTGCAACTCCAGCTACCGTCGGGAGACTATAATTTTTTTGGGTGGCAACCACAGATTCCGGCGGGGTTAATATTATAAAGAGGTAAAATGATTTGTTTGTTTTTTGGTAAGTAAGTTTGATTTGCAATTAGCTATGTGTCGACGTCGAGCCCGCCGCGTCAGGCGTGTTGGCGTACCTTGCATGCGCGCGCGCACGGCGGCCTCGCTCACGTCGACGGTCCAGGTGCCGTCGTCGTCGTCGTCGGCGGCGCGGTTCTTCTCGCGCCGCGACTTGGTCGCCGCCGCGGGCGCGTCCGACTCCTGTCATATATACTTGTATGAGACAATGTGGGAACGATACTTTTAATGCACAATAAAATTACAATAGGCTTAGGGTTAATTTCACAAAACGATGTTAAATGAAGGGTCTACGGAAAGAACATGTCCAGTCACATTAGTAACTTTTTGAGATATCGCGATTTGAAAGTTAGGAACCATGTCATTTTGTATGTAATATTCGTGTAGAGGTTTTTTTAAGAGTGAAAAAATACAAGTTATATAAAGATTTATATCTGAATCTGAATGGTAGGTAGGTAATACTTCATTTCGTCCTCTACATTTTGAGATTCAAAACTCATTTTCAAAAAAAAGTGACTAGACATGTTCTTTCCGTGGACCCTTCAAATGGTAATCAATGTTAATCGACTGTTAGTTCATACATATTGACAGCTGTTTTACACTAATCGTCTGTGTGGTTGGTGAAATTCGACACAAGACTGCTATTGTTGACAGGCAATTATAACTCACTTACATACATTGCAATAACTATTATCTTATCGTATGTGCATGTCTACTTGTGTTTCTGTGTGCATGTGTGTGTGTCTGTGCGTATGTTTGTGTATGACGACTGACCGGCTTGGCGTCGGCGCCGTCGGCCTCGTGTCCGTTGGCGCCGGGCCCGGAGCGCTTGGAGCGCTTGCCGCGGTTGCCCTCCGTCAGCGACGAGCCCTGCACGACAACAACACAGTTAGTTAAACAGTTAACACCTTCACAGTCCAGTGCCCCAAGTATAGTCACGACGAACTAGCTCCACAAGTCCTTGTCACACATTTGGGTCACTAGGAAATTACCAGGTACGCAATTACGACGTGATGGACTCGAGGAAATCGAAACATGTTAACATGTTAATAAACCTTAAAAAAAACACAATTCGAGTTCCTGGTATTTATGGTGGGCAGCAGTGGGTGGGTGGGTTTACGCTAAAATAGTACATGTAAGAGCAACCTGCCTACGATTACAATCATACGATAGCAATCTCATGACTGTCTTACGATTGCAATCTCAATACTGAATCTTACGACGGCAACCGAAGACTACAATCATACGATAGCAATCTCAAGACTGCAATCTCAAAACTGCAATCTGATGGTAATCTCAACACTGAAATCTTGCACGTAAGATTGTAGTCTTGAGATTACCGACGTGAGATTGCAGTAATGTAGGTACTTTTAATATTTCCTCACATTGCTTGGAAAAGGACTATACAATCCTCGGCCGGAACAGGGATTGTAGGACACGTTCTATCCGACTCTACTCTTCTACCCCAAACTCGTCCTTATATCCCTGACATCACGGCCTCTGCAGTAATGTACTATTTTCAATATTTTTTCTGTTAAAGCCTCTTGTGTTCAGATAAGCTTTTACGGTCAGATTATACTTTTAACCATCTTCAAATTTCAACACAAATGAAAGTTAACCCTGCTACAGCGTAAGAAAATTTGCATTTTAAATAATTGACAGCCTCGCGGGTTCGAAGTACGCACGAGACAGAAGCATGTCACTGTGACGTCAACGAGACACAGCTATAATTTCTATAGCTTCTTCTTCTTCAATTTCTTTCTTGAATAAGACGGTACGATGAACCAAACACGCTTGCGTGAGGTAAACGGCGGTTAGGGTAACGACGTTGGTATTCCCTTCCAGCTGCATCCGCGTCTCCATCGCAGAATCCGTAACAATAAATGATATCTGCGTATTCTTCGAATTGGCAAGCAGGCATTTGAGAAAGAAGCTTAGTTATCAATATCGTCCGAAATGGAAAGAAAGTTGAAAGTAACTGATTACGTAGGTCACTCAAAAAGTTTTGAGATGCTCGAAATTTCAAAATGGAACGCACTCTGTTTTTAAAAAGCAAATTTATTTAAAAATAGAACACCATTAGCCGAATTTAAAAAGGAGAACGATGTTCTATTCATTTTACTACAACACTTCCCGCGTTTTTCGGTTAAAAATGGAACGTTTTTTTATGTTTTTAAACAGCAAATTTATAAGAACACGATTAGGTGCATTTAAAAACGATAACGATCCCGTATTTTGTGATGAATTTAAAAACAATAGCGAGAAAAACGAAATGGTTTTAGTGTCTTAAGATAGGTCAAGAAATTTTGGACTCTGTAGCCGCCGGGTACCCAAAGATCTTGTTATTTTATCGATATTTATATATATTTATGTAGGAATGAACGGAATGGTGAACCGAGGGAATGTCTGTGTGATGATTGGCTGTCAGCGGATAAGAACTGTGCTGTGAGCTTATGAAAGACGAGTTCGATATTATACATTTAATTTAAAGTTAGAAAATAACTTGGTTTTGGTGAAATAAATAATATATTAACGGGGAAATTGGTTTTACTTAGTCGAAAGACTACATTTATGTATAACGGAAGTCGATAAACGAGAAGCCACTAACGTTATTGAAAAGTGCCACGAAAATTCCGGATGGTCATTAGAGATTGTAACTTATACGAACCTCAACCTTATTGCTGTAGAATGTCAGATTGACTTTGGACTTAAAGTGGGTCACAACTGTACTGCCCTCCTAAATAAAAAGGACGCATGCGCAATCTGATAGTCAAAGTAAATTAAACTTTAAGAAATAAGGTCGTTAATTGAAATTGAAATCATTAATTTCAGACCATACAAATCGATCCATAATTAGTGTTAGTTATACAAAATACTTAACAACTATAGGGTTAGTACGATACAAATAAATTCTTACAACGAAAAAAAAAAAACAAAAAAAAAAAGAAAAATAAAAAAAAAAAACAAGTGCCAGCGCAACAGCCCAGACTACCCTAAACCCCCCGCACGTGCAGGCGCACCCAATGCCTCTGGTGAGGGCATTCCTGGCTGCTGGCAACAACGGCCATGATGCTATTAGGGCTGCCACGTACACGAGACATCAAGGACATACATACGCGGTTCTATGTGACATACGCGGGTCATACGCAGAGTTAGGTTCGCGTCTTTCCTGTGGACATACACGAAGTTAACGTTTTTAAGGCCTAATTTTCTAGCTGAACCCATATCCGCATATACGGCGTCAGGTCTACTTTGGCCCGATCAGATAAAAACATATCTTATATGCACACAAGCCTTTAACTATTGACCACAGGAGAGACAACTTTTGTTTTTTGTGTGCGTTTGACCCACGCCCCTTTTTCTAAGGAGGGCACTGTAAGTGTTTGACGGTACCTGAGTGCTAGGGTCCTGCGCGGGAGGGTTCTTGAGTATGAAGGTGTTGAGCTTGTGCGAGAAGTCGAGCGTGCCGTGGTAGCCGCACGCCTTGCAGCCCTGCGAGATCGTGTTGCGCTTGGTCGACACGATCAGCTCCGTCTCGGGGTTGTCGCACTCCGGGCACAGCACGAACTTGCGGATGAAGCTGCCAATACACTAACATTGTACACAACAACACAACCAACTGATTCCATTTAATATTTTTAAGTCACATCTAAGGGTTTCTTAGCCAGTTTTCGAAAAAACTTTAATCGAGAATATTAGAATATTTTCAAGAAGATTATTTCCAAATTGTCACAAATAAACTAACGAAAATCAGCGATATTTTTCTAAGAATTGGGTCAAGTTACATACATACATACATAAACTCACGCCTTCATTCCCAGAGTGGGATAGGCAGAGCTACAGAATTACCAACAACTCTAATAACTTGTTGATAATTCTGTAACCACATTTTGCAAAATCAGGCTAAGATGTTTACCAGCGTATTAGTGACAGGTTGCTAGCGCTAGCCCATCGCCTAACAGTACTACAAGACTATATTCCCTTAGTCGCCTCTTACGACATCCACGGGAAGACATGAAGTGGCACTATTCTATCCCGGTAACCACACGGGACGGGGTCAAGTTTTGAGTGAAAATTCAAGCTGAGCCTCAGCATTTTTTTAACCCTCGATACAAAAGATAGAACCATTTAAAAGCTTATGTTAGTCGGCGGGAGCACCGCACCGCTTTTAAACTAATTGAAAATTGGCAAACAAAAACGACCAAATTGATGTGGGCTTGGACTAAAGGAAAATGAGGTATAGTCTTTACTATTTGAACTGAGCTGATCTTCTACACAAAGGCCATTGTTTGTAAACAATACCATTGTCTTTCTTTGTGTCCGTAACACCAAGCCGATTACATACAAAAAAGTTAGAACTACATTGAATGTACATTGAATTATCAACCCTACCCTCTTAGTCAGTAGGTTTAAAATGTAAAGTGTCAGGATACAGATATAAGTTTTGTGTAGATGATAGTATTGTGTAAAGAATAAGCACAGTTCAAATAATAAAGACTTATATCTGTATCCTGACACTTTACATTTTAAACCTACTGACTAAGAGAGTAGGGTTGATAATTCCATGTACATTCAATGTAGTTCTAACTTTTTTTTATGTAATCGGCTTGGTGTTACGGACACAAAGAAAGACAATGGTATTGTTTACAAACAATGGCCTTTGTGTAGAAGATCGGCTCAGTAGAAATAATAAAGACTATACTATACTATCCAAACTGAATTTGATCAATAAGTAAGCAACCAAGCCACTCCCATGGGGTTTCGAAGTCCTTATGTAGGTTACATACATGTTTTCACGCCTGTATCCCCAGAGTGGGGTAGGCAGAGCTACAGAATTACCTACAACTTTAAAAACCTGTTGATAATTCAGATATGTAGCTTATATTTTCAGAAATTAAGTTTGGGACAAATTATCCTTAATTTTAAGTCGTCTTTCAAGGAAGAAAGAAAAACAAATATATTTTGAGCCTATTCGAGAGGCCTATATGTTCCGGCCTATGCCACTGGATCTGCCCCGGAAAAAATCGTCCGTCTTCTACTAAATGTATGTGGGATGAGCCACTGGAGGCAAGAGACTCCAAAATGCTTCCGTTTGCCTGGTTAAACCTTGTTTAGTTTGTTTCAGCCTCTTGGTCGCATGTCCATGTAAAAACCAGGGTAATCGCAGATGCAAAGGTGCACTCACCCGTCGAGCAGGTCCTGCAGCTTGGCAGAGTCGTGCGAGCCGTTGACGATGAAACGCTCGTGCTTGTGGTCGAACTGCGTCTGGGCACCCAGCTCGCACCCGAAATACTTCGTCGGGTCTACGACAAACATCCCATTAGTTTGTTTACAGTGAGGGCTTTAGAGCCGCCTTACAATGTACATATTATAAAGGCAAAAAATATTCAGTTTTGCTTTTTTTTTCTGGAGTTCAATTGGTATGGTTAGTTCCCGTTTCGCCGGATTCTTGAGGGAAGAGTTCTGACTGGCGCATATTGTATATAAGAAATTCCGGCGAAACGGGAATGCGACGAATCGGGGACTAACCATTGGTATTGATAATTGTCATTTGAGAATATTGTAGAACATAATTTCACCTGTCATCACGTACAATTTTTTGCAGAGCTTATTAATAGAAAAAAAGTGGAATTAAGCTTTTAGGACTTTAGCATTATAGGTTCGTGCTCTCGAAGACCATCAATCCTTTATCTAGGTTTATTATAAGCATCTGAGCTCAAGAGCCTAAGCTTAAAAGTTTTAACAATGTCCTATTACAAATATAACTATTAAATTAAGCATGATTGGTTGAATCGATCCAAGCTTTCAAGTTTTACCGACCAAAACTTTTAAAGTCTAAATGACTTGACTTGGCCCGTTCGAGTCGAGGTCAAAGTTACAACGGAAGGAACTACTGCTCTAGAGTTCCCTAAATAAATGAGAAGTGAGTGAGTGTTTCATAGAAGATGCTAGGGTACTTTCTAGAGTAGATATGTACGGTATGCTGTGTGGTTGCCGGCCGCCTAGAATAGTCTGCGCCTGTGGAAGTCGTAAGAGGCGACTAAGGGATTAAAGGCTTTTAGTATTGTTAGGCGATGGGCTTGCAACCTGTCACTACACATCGTAAACATCTTAGCCTGTTTTTGCAAAATGTGGTTATATAATTAACAACAAATTGTGAGTTGTTGGTAATTCTGTAGCTCTGCCTACCTTACTCTGGGATGAAGGCGTGATGGTATGTACATACATACATACATACATACATACCTTCACGCCTTCATTCCCAGAGTGGGGTAGGCAGAGCTACAGAATTACCAACAACTCTAAAAACTTGTTGATAACTCTATAACCACGATTTGCACAATTAGGCTAAGATGTTTAACAGTGTATATTAGTGACAGGTTGCAAGCCCATCGCCTAACAGTACTACAAGCCTTTAATCCCTTAGTCGCCTCTTACGACTTCCACGGGAAGACATGGAGTGGCACAATTCTAAGCCGGCAACCACACGGCAATGTGATGGTATGTATGTATGTATGTGTACATGTAGGCGCACTCACAGGTAGCGGGGCGCCCGAGGGCCTTGGCCACCTCGGGCATGTTGACGATGACGGTCTTGATGCCGTTGCCCTTGCCCTCGACCTTGGCGCAGATGCGCGGCATCTTGTACCGGTAGAACGCGTCCGCCACGGCGCGGTTCACGTTCAGAGTCCCCATCCTTGCGAATACTTGTCTTATACAATACAACTAACTAATTATTCCGGGCTTGCTATACACTGGATCTGGAACAGAGGGGGGATAGTTCTTATTGAAAAATTGCTACGTTGCTCTGGGTGCTTTAACCCTTAATTTGGCAAAAATAAAAAAAGTCGGGAATTCAAACCCTTTTTGATTTTGAATCAGCAAAAAAATAAAAAAACATTCCAAACATTAAAAGTGAACATTATAGTAGGTTCACTGTGATGTACACTGCCAAATTAAGGGTTAAATGTTAAATGGAAGGGATCTTTAAAGGCGTCTTCACCCGTGGTACGGTTGGCTATGTCAATAAATATGAGGTAGGTTTAGGTTATGTTAGTTCTTCAGCCGGCCCAAAGGGCCAAAACACTCAGAAGTAGGAGCTCCGCGAAAGCAGAGCTCCGTCTACTCTGTTAAATTTGGTTTTGAAATAGAAATTTTAGTCAACCGGACACAGACAACCGTACCACGGGCGAAGAGGGCTTTAAAGGCCCAGTATTAAAGTGCATTGTATGCGAACCCATTAATTAACTGCTGCTGGGAATCAGTAGAAATAACAGCGATTTTTTTAAACCAACTATATTGTCATGGCGCTTGAGATAAATTAGTCCACATAATAGACTATTAAATATTGTGAATCAATCAGCAAAACATACCAGAACCATATTCTTGGCCCATATAAAAGGCTCAGCGTTTGAACCGCCTATCCTGTGATGTGAGACGACAAATAACCCCCCGGGTAAATACCCCCCTGTGTACAATTGATCGCTGTTATATTTCATTTTAGGTATAAGGATTTGATTTTTCAAGTGATGACAATCGACATTCACAGATTTTTGATAAAATGTACCTACAGTTACCGAGAAAATCGACAGATTTGTTTTGTTGATGCCTTTCGATTCTAATCTTATCAAGGTTAAAATACTCTATGGGACCAACTGTTATCTATTGTGAAACCCGACCGCAAATTAGCAGTGCAAAATGAAACGCATAAATAACAAAAGATTTCACATGAATAGCAACTTTACCGCCTAGAGAATAAGGTTTAATTTGTAATGGCAAGTCATTCGATATAGTACTGTTTGAAATTGAAAGCTAAACAAAATATACCTGGCTGCCGCTTTCAATTTCAAACAGTACTATATCGAATGACTTGCCATTACAAATTAAACCTTATTCTCTAGGCGGTAAAGTTGCTATTCATGTGAAATCTTTTGTTATTTATGCGTTTCATTTTGCACTGCTAATTTGCGGTCGGGTTTCACAATAGATAACAAAGCCATTCATTGGAAGATAAGCTCTTAAGTGGATTCCGACATTTTAAATAGATCCTACTATACACACAAATCAAAGAAAACTATTTCCATACAGTAAGTAGGGCAATTACCACAGAACTATATCGAGATAGAATGAAAGAGTTCGTCGATTTATATGAAAACCGAGCGTGTAACATTTTGCGTAGGCACTTTGACGTCACGCGAGTATTTTAGTGATGTGCACAACATAAACAAAATCGTTTCTAATCTGTGGTGTCATCGATCACAACGGAAGAGCGTCAGCGAGCCAACAGACTTCGACGGGAGAGGACGCGCGCGCTGGTCTTACGACGCGCCCGCTCGCCATTCTACCGAGAGTACCGAGTAGGTAAGTTCATAATGAATAATGTATATTTTAAAAGAATATCTATTCATTTTAGAGCGTATTTCATATCATATAAAATAAAATAATAATAGCTGTGTACTTTGTTGGTGTGTCTAATAAATAAATATGGAGTAGGTATTCTGTCTTAACCATCGTTACATCGAAACTAAGTAGGTAGGTAGTTAAAACATTTCCATATCACATCCCATTTCACAGAATCCATCATCCATGTCCACATCCTGTCGCCACCTTCCAACTCCATCATCAGATCATCTCATAGCTATACCATAATATTGCATTGTCATTGAGTTTACATATGTGGTCCAAATTTCAGCCCATTCCGTTAACGGGAAATGGGTCAAATTTAATTTGCAAGATTTGACCCATTCATACATACATACTTACATACGCATTTGCAAATTAAATAAAAGCTTGTAAAAATAATTATCATTTTTTCTGTTTTCAAAATCGATTTTAATCGACTAAGAAATCGGCATTGAAAATCGCCGGGTACAACACTATCTCTTATTTTTGACAGAAAAATGAGAAATCAATCTTGATCGCGTTTCGACAAGAGCTCGACAGTTTGGATTGATTTATTTTCGATGCTGGTTTTCAATGCATGCCAAGTCTGGCGCGTCAAATTAAAGCCGCAATGGAAAAGTTGCATTACACACAGATTCGCCCGTTACTGTTTATAATGAAATTGATACTATGCAACAAATAATTTGTTTTATAAATAATAACAGATATTTTAGGGCAAAGAGTACTTACCTACATACATACATACATACCTTCACGCCTGTAATCCCGGAGTGGGGTAGGCAGAGCTACAGAATTACCTACAACTTTAAAAACTTGTTGATAATTCTGTAAACACATTCTGCACAAATAGGCTAAGATGTTTACCAGCGTATTAGTGACAGGTTGCAAGCCCATCGCCTAATAGTACTACAAGCCTTTATTCCCTTAGTCGCCTCTTACGACATCCACGGGAAGACATGGAGTGGCACTATTCTAACCCGGGAACCACACGAGATTACTTACCTATGATAAGAAATATCTTGATTCACAGCTCCTACTTTTTTGGTGGTGTTTAAACAGTTTATTATCGAGCAACAGGGCATTTTGTTGTTAAATTCGAACGTCACACACCGAAAGCGGTCGAGAGCGGACTGAGCCGAACTTGACGTAATGACTAGAATGTACCTACTACCACAGATTAAGTAAGAGTGTACTACTCGCCTACTTGCATCTCGCTTGACGTGTCTCGACCATGTCTCGACACTCAAAAACCGGTCGAGCGAGTTGACATCGCCGCGCGCGGGCATCCTTGATGTATTAGCATCGGCAACTATGTTCCGTCAGGCGGTGATTATCGGACGTACCTCGCTCAGATAAATATCTGTTACGTAGTAACTCTTACTTAATCTGTGACTGAGCATCGCGGCGAGCAACGTAGATCTCAGACCCACTTTTCGGCACGCGAAGTACATACACTCTTTCCTTCTATCTCGATATAGTTCTGTGGCAATTACAACAAACACACACATACTAAACAGAACGTTTCAGACGAAAACGAAAATTCAAATGAAGCATCATATCGTCCTCGTTTTTCATCGTTAACAGATTTGTTTACACACCCGCGATAACAATGTATGCAAATAACATTACCTTTCGAGGTATTCTGTTAGAGCCTAGACTCGACTAAATTAAATTGTAATCCAATAGATCTCTCTCCTCCCTCTCTACATAATTTTGAACGCGACACACGGGACGGGCGTCCGCAAGTCGAGCAAACAGGGCGGCAAAATATAGTTGTCGTTGTTTGATAGATGCAACAGGCCCCGGGGCCGGGCGGAGGAGCCGTACCTGGGGGCGCGGGCGGGGCGGGCGGGGCGGGCGGGCTCCGCGGCGCGCGCCAGTCACGTCTGCCTCAGCGGCAGCAGCTTCCGGTGCCTGTTACTGGAAAATTTTGATGTTCTGAAACAGAACACGCACCGGGGGTGCTTCGTACGGCTCCAGGGGGCCGGCGGCGGCGCGACTCGACGCTCCTCCGCTATCCGAAACTTCGTTAGTTTTACGGCGTTCGGGCGTTCGGGTAATAGTTCGAAGGCTAGTAAAACGCGGTTGTCAAGTGATACATCTAGTTGAAGGTTTCACAACATAGAGAGCGCCCCCGGTCCGGTTCCATAAATCGGGATCCGGCATCCCCTAATTAAGAAAAACGAGAACTTTCGTTGGCAATAAAATTGAGATTATTGTTATTTACGTGGTAGGTACACTACTATTTTTTTCTAGTAAATCCACACACGATAGACTCGCACAGCGCTCAAAGATAAGTCGGTTAAATCAGCCGTGTAAAAGCGTTTTTTGCTTCTGATAGCAAAATAAGCACTAACGAAGTTTCGAATTTGTTTCTCACAAGTCAGAGGTGCGCAAGGAAATCGCAAACAAATGAAAGGTAACTTTTTTAGCATTAAAAAAACACAGACCGGTATGTAGGCTCTTGGGCTGTCTTCTTACACCCACATTCGACCAACAGTGCGAGAACTACCACTTAGCAGGATAACGAGTATTTTCCCGTGCACTTATATTTTTCAGCCGTGTAATATTCGGGTTAACGACCTTTCCGCACCTCTGACGTAACAAGACTAACAAGTAAAACTACAAAATTGAAAATGATTTTCCAGCTGGCAAACTGCATTAAGAAAACTAGGTTGCGAGACGAGAAATTAAATTGTGTCCCTTTGAATCTCGGTCGGTGCATCAAGTGGAAAATCACCTTTAAGAATATGAAATATTTAACATGAAGTGTCTATGGAACAGAGTTATGATTAGTACAGCCAACGTCATAGTTACTTTAGTGCCTTCTCGTTTTAAAAGCTGGTTAGAACTGATACATTAAATTGTGAAACAAGCTAAAGTGACAATGACAAAATACAAAAGATATCTTATGACGTTGACTTTACCAAAAAATCTGTATATTTAACGCATTCGCTGCCGTCTCTAGTGTACGTTTAAAAAGCATCTGCATCGCATACCTACTGGAAAAGCGAACATATCGCGGGCTTCATTTATATGGGCGTACATGGAAAAATCCGATAAAACTTTTTTTGTCCTCTTCGATTCCGGTATCACCTAGGGTATAATTTTATAATTTTTTTACAACCTATTTTTAAGATTTTACTTATGAACTGGATTCAATTAAATTATCGATTAGGGAAGATTTCATATTAAACGCCAGCAAATCGAAAGTATTAAAAAAAAAAAACCTGTTTGCATATTATCGCCAAATAATGACATAGTTACACGTTTCTAAAATAATCAACGTATAATCATTTACTTACTGTAAACTAGGAAGTATTTAAAAGGTCACATACAAAGTTATTAAGTTCTCTACTCCTGAAAAGTAAGGGTTTTGCTTATACGCCCCTTTATAGTGAAACCCGATATGTGTTTAATGCGTCGCCGACAATGAATGCGTCGAAGTAAATTGGCAAGAGCATGTAAAACTTTTGGTCAAATATCCGTATTCTGTTAAATCCATCAGCGCTTCTCTAGAAACAACTCAATTATCTCTAAAGGCTTTAAAATCCAATTAAAAAAGCTTGGCAAGGAGGGAGAAAAAATAGGCTCTTTATTAATCTACCGGATGTCCTCTGCTTTGATTCAATTATCTGGTGCGCGCAACAAATTGAAAAGCCTCGGGCCCGGGATTAAAGCTCGAGCTACAAATACGAGCTAACTGGAAAACTATTGTCCGAACCATTTTACGAGCATTTCCTCTAGCCACGCTAGCAGTAAAAAAACGATATTACTTTTTATACGTTGAAATAAAAAGAGCTTGCTTGTGATTGTAATTATCATACATCGGGGTTTTCGGTGCGGGAATGATTTAAGAAAGAGTAGATATAAACAGATAGGTAATCTGAGAAAATATCATATTATGCCTAATGACTAACTACCTCTCTGCGAATTGCTTACAGTATGATACAAGTTTATTTTAACTCATGGAGTACTTCAGCTTTACCTACCAAGGCTATAATGATATGAGATAATAATAAAAAAAAACATTAATTAATTACCCGCAGTAGGTAAATTTAGTAGTTGACACGATTTTCAAAATAAACTATTGATGTTTTTTCAATATTTGGAACAGTTCATCTGAGACGCCTTGCTTTAAATATTATCCATTTCAATGAACTGAACGATCTCTCTAAGTCGGCAGTTGTAATAGGAGCATATTTAAATAATTTCGATCGCATTTCTATTTCCTTGTAAAAATTCGTTCATAGTTTATCGACATTTCTTTTATAAAATACTTTTTTTTGTTCAATTAATTTTTCATTAGGTAGAAACATAGAGTAAAATTCTGTTTTTTAATCTTTGGCTTATGTCAAACATTCCCGCACCGAAAACCCCGATGTATGTTAATTATTGACTTTTTAACATAAACAAAAAAGGCATTCAATAAAAATAGTAAACCTTCTAATAATTACCAAACTACACTACAAAATCTTAACCTTTTGAACGCCACAGTCGGCTCTGGCCGACAAATGAAAGTCGTGCCACTGACGCCACCGACGGCCACAGCCGACACAAGTTAGAGATTAAAAGAGACTTTGTTTCGTATGGATTAAGTTGTAATTTGCTTAGCATAGCAAACATGTTTGGCGTGTGAGTGACGCATTTTGTATTTGACGTACGGCGTTCAAAAGGTTAAAAAATACAAATAGAAATCGCCTTATCGCCGATGGCGCCAGGTGGCATGCATCATACATCTCAATCCATTTGCTTTTGCCGCTCTCTGCCCGCAGCGCTCATGGGCAGGCTAGGGTCTCCCAGGCGACATGTGCGTCGCGTATCGCGTCAGTGGCGGGTACCTGCGAGCAGTGTTGCTAGGTGTTTGCAGCGTCATGCACGCTCGACGGCAGCCGGCCGCTCCCGTTGCCGCGACGCACCGACCGCTCTCCTCGCTCTGTACTGATGTCTCTGCAACCAAACATATACGGTTACGTCGAGTAATAAGCCCACTTCTGCGATATACTCGCGGAGGATACGTACTAGTCAAGGGAGGACGGAAACCTGGTTCAATAGACAGAGGACCAAGAGAGCGACACGACAACTGCACACTAAGTGTGGACGAGCTTGCCAGTTGTATTTGCTTGTATAGCTATCAAAGGAAGTGTGTTAAGCGTTTCGTAGACATGCAATTAATCGCCGCATATTACGTTATTACAGCCACCCCTCAAACCCTATTTCAGTTAGGCATGCGCAAATGTATCAAAGGCACGCTACGCTGCGCTGCGTTTGGCTTCTAAATGATCAAGTATTTACTAGATAGTAGCTAATCTTTATCCAGATAAAATAAAAATGTTAAACACCCAGAAATCAACAATAAAACCAACATTAATAAAACCATCTCAGTACACTTTAGCTGACCTGACATATCAAAACAAAAGACAAAAAAATGTTCATATTCTTGGCATCATCGAGGGAACAAATGTCCCTATATTTCTTTACTATACCAAGCGACGGATAAATGACCTAATATATAAACCCCTATAAACGTTCGGCCGAGACGTATCTTTTTATATTTGCAGTTCGTCGAGTGTTTCTACTGTTTCTAGTAAACCCCTAATGAGAAACGTATCGTCAGATGCGAAGGAAACTATGTAATAATGACAGATAGCAGACGGCTTATAACAAAATAGGCGCATTGTATTTTGTACGTTATCGATCCCGTGTCCTCAAAACTGCATCAATATCATTGACTTTGTTTGTCCGATCTGAGATGTAAATACAGTCATTGGGTCAGTGCATCCATTGTGACATTATGATATCAAAAACATTTACACGCATTTGTATTTCATTGTTAAAATTATCAGTTCAGCAGCAAGCAACCAAAACAATTTTTAATCTTTTCCATTGACGCAAACTGGAATAAATAAATCCGAACAAAGCCAATGAGTATGTACAGAGTAAATGTTGACAGACCTGATTATTAATGGGGCTTCCATAAAATCTGATAAAATGTCGCGAATGACGTCAACGCGCGCGTCGCGGGCAGGTAGGTAGGAGTGAAGGTTCCGGAACCAAAAATGAAACCATAAACAAGTATTGGTATTAAAAAGGTGTTTAAATGGAAAACTTGTCAAATGCGAGTGCGGCTATCGCAATGGCAAGGTGGCGGAGGCCTTGGGAGCCGGCCTGCGATTGGCGCGCGCGCTCTCAGGTTACACGCGCGTCTTGATACGCAGCGCGTTGTAAACATTCGCCATTTTTATAGTGATTCGCAATTTGCTTCCCTGGCGATTTGAATGGTTGGAGTTATAGAAACTTTTCCATGTTTGAACAAAACGTCATAATTATACGATTAAAATAAAACTTAAATCCTTTCCGCAATGACTCCGGGTGTTATTCTATGGGGAAGTCTAAGCACCAGCGTAGCCGCCTCGCTGAGGGCCCGGCATCGTCGCCAATTACCAGCGATTCGACGCAGTTCACACGTGTGCGATTAATGCCTTTCTATATGCCTGTTCGGCTCGTGATTTGCGTCGCTGCCACTATAGAATCCGTTGTTTACGGCTTCGTGGCCAGTTTATACTCAACATCTGCCGACTGAGCCGGACATCATTTCGGGAAGCATTTGAAAAACGAATTAATACTTTATAATTATAAAATTCATATCATAATTCATGCAGCGTAGTACAATTGTTACTTGTTAATGGTTATCAAAATCAATGGAGCCCTCACAAAGCCACGACTCGTTCTACATTGACGTTTAAAATTATTAATTATATTACGAAACTTAAGGTATTTTTAAAAGCATGGATAAGGCAAACAGGCACCTAGGCCACCTAAAGAAAGATGAGCTCAGAGAGCCATGGACATGCCTTGCCGACCGACCGGCCGCCGTCTTACCCACCAACGAATTACAATGCTAACACTACTGTTTGACCGAAAGGTTATCTGGTAGGAGGGTGGGGGCGACCCGGACTAACCCTTTGTGGGTTGACAACACTAAACAAAATAAAAGCACAAGCATTTCATAGCAAATACCTGGCAGACTAACACCTAAAAATAATCCTTGCTTAACACGGAAGCTCCAGAAACTAGAGCCCTACTAATCCATTGGCCGTGTCCGACCCATCTGTCAACAGCGGCGCTCGAGACGTGTGCCGACGCAGCGAGACGGAGCGTCAAGCAGCCGCGGTCCAATTACGGGCCCGCACTGCGCCACTCCGCAGGACAAAGTAGAACGCGCCTGAATGG
Source organism: Acleris emargana (assembly GCA_927399475.2). Taxonomy (NCBI): domain Eukaryota; kingdom Metazoa; phylum Arthropoda; class Insecta; order Lepidoptera; family Tortricidae; genus Acleris; species Acleris emargana. Next base: position 1,462,031 of record OV656849.1, read on the forward strand.
ACGCTTTCAACATAAGAGATGAACTCAAAATGTGTGTTTCTATAACCCTACACAATTTTACAAACATAGTTATTCTATAACATCGACAACATTATCCAAATTCGTAAAATCGGACTTATGGTGCGTTCCTATAATATTCAAAACCGTTGGTAGAATTGTGACGTCTCGTTAAAATTTGACACATTTTGTACGTAGCAAATGTCATAACCATACACCGGATTGACGGGGGCAGAAATGTACCACTTCTAGTGATTCATTAAACGTCGACAAAGTTTATCGACAACTCTTGTCGTGACATATGGATCTTACATTTCTTGCAAAACTAAGTCGTACCTTTATCTTCTATATCTGAAAAATCACTATGATCAGCTTTCCATGAAGATAAACAATCTTCATTCATTCGAGACATTTTTTACAGACTTAAAAAACGAAAAGGTTCTTAATTCGTTGGAATGCTAAAGAATATTGTTGTAGTGAATGAATTGGTTTTTCAACGTAATTTCAAATGGTTGTCAAAAGTGACTCGAGTACAGGGTCTCTATCAGATACCAATTGTTTAAAGTTTCGATAAATATGAATAAAAAGGTGCGCACATAATTAAAAAGTATTCAAACTTGGCTATTACTTATGATAATGATGGATGATTAAAAATTGTTGTTATCGATGTCGATAAACTAAGTCGACATTTAATGAATCACTAGCACAGGTACATTTTTGCCCCCGTCAATCCGGTGTTTGGTCATAACGCTACTCCCATAAGGAAAACGATTAGTTTCTTGAATATAGGATAAGTCAAAGCGAGGGGCATATTCCAATTGGAAAATAATGCAGTTATCCTCTTACTTCCTTTTTACGGTTCCGTACCCAAAGGGTAAAAACGGGACCTTATTACCAAGACTCCACCGTCCGTCTGTCTGTCTGTCTGTCTGTCACCAGGCTGTATCTCATGAACCGTGATAGCTAGACAGTTGAAAATTTCACAGATGATGTATTTCTGTTGCTGCTATAACAAAACATACTAAAAACAGAATAAAATAAATATTGAAATGGGGTTCCTAAACAACAAACGTTTTTTTTTTGGAATCACGAAGCTATTCGGAACGAAGTACCTAATTATAAGATTTTAGTTGATATATTTTCTGTAATGCCAATGATAGATCTGCTGTAAAGCTTATTGTCAGGTGAAGTTTTCAGCTAATTACTAAAAGCTTATAATTACTTTGTTCCCATAAAATCCCATGTAAACAAAATATTGCAGCTTTACAATCGTCTAAATTTATTTTATTTAAGCTAGCTTATAAATATGGCTTTTCTCAACGACAATCTGTAATCCAAGGGTAAGAGATATAGATTCGTCTCGTATCTGTAACTATTTTAATCTCATCCACTTTTAAAAATAATTCAGCTCGCAAGTAAGAAAAATATTTTTGAGAACTACACTTGTCTAAAGTTATTTTTTTACAAACAAAAGTAATGTTTTCTTTGGATTGCCTTTCATTAGAGCAATGTGCAACTCTCTCATAGCAGGTAGTTATTAATTCCCAAACCCTCGATAAGATCACATAAATATAAATGCTGCTTTGTGTCACTAGAAAATATTTATTTTGCGGTACGTTGCAGCATCCCCTCACTCTTTCTAGCATTGTAGAGTCGTACGAATGTTCAAATATCTAGCAGATTCCGCGAGCATACCGATGTGTGAGTATTACAGTTGCTCGTTGCCGAGAGCCAATAACGGCTACAAAAGTAGTGAAATAAGATAACGCGAAACAGGTACTACAAGAGAAGCAATTAACGTTGCGCCAGCTCAGTTCTACAACTATTTTCCTGTCTTCTACGAACGTTTGGCATAGTTAATATGTATCATTAATCAACCTATTTGGTAAAAGCAGCTTCGCAAAAATTCAAAATTCAAAATATTTATTCAGTAAATTGGCCACATGCGGGCTCTTTTACACGTCGGAAAGGTACAGTGAATCTACCAGCGCTTCGGACAAGACCATCATTGCGGAGAAGAAGCGCCGCAAGAAACTCCAGCAGAAGGTCATTTTTTCAATCATAAAAACATAATTATACTTAAAAGCAAGTTACATTAAGTAATATTAAGGTAATAAAGTAATAAACAATAAATTCTTAAAACAAGCAAAAATAAAATTATTACAAATGTAAGGTCAATAAACCTTAAAATAAAATAATGACTATGAGAACAACACAACGAGGTCTCTACGTCAAAAGCCATATGACTTGGATAATAAATTGAACAACAAGTCCTTGCAAACGTGAACAGACCGGACCCCACAAACAGCACCCGTTCACGAGTATGACGCGTATCTCAGCCATCGCCTCCCTCAACCATGTGATCGGGAAAGTGGCGACCCGATCAACGACGCCGCCGTAAGCAAAGACCTTTGAGCGAGCATGACATGCTCATGCTGCCGGACAACAAAAGTAATATTGTGTGAAACAGCTGTCCGGCGAGAAACATGTGTGTTCTCATTTAAAATCGCATAACTTTATAGACATTAACTCTATCGAGCTGACGCGCAACCTGATGGCACGCGGTCACCATTGCATTGCCATTTCAGTAATTACACATTGAGATACATGTAGTCATCCATTTCGTAGAAGAAAGAAAAATCTCATTAAAATAGGATACGTTTAAATTCACCATAAAACGCTTCAAAGTAAAACATTAAAAAGTCCATCGCTGAATGTTATTACTTTTACTCTTGATTGTGGCGTTCTTAATTTTTTTACTTTATTGAAAAGTAGAGAAGGACTACGCAGCAAACGAGTCACAGGCAACTTTGGCTACAGATTTTTTTTATTGGTTTGGATAAGTGATGCAAAAATATAGGTTTACCTCCTGGAATTTCGATTATGTGCCCTGTATTCGTCTATACATTTTCAGAGTAAAATTGGTGTTTTTAGGGACTTGATTGCGGAAACTATTGACCCAAATTAATAACCCACTAAAACCCATTAGAAACCCATCATAGCCTCTTAACAAGTCCTAGAAGAGATAGGGGTGAAGTTGGGCACGACGGTTCACCATCGTAGTATCTTGGAAGCAACACAAATTCAGAAAACCCTGTAACTCATAATGAATTGACAAGATTTCATATTTTCAAGACTTTAATTATATTCGTTCTCTATATACTGTAGTATCTATATACTGTTTGGAAGGAGGAGGACACTAATAGTTTTATTTTTTCCCTAGGATGTATAATTATTTTATTATTAATTTATTAAGATGTTCTTATTCTAAAAGGGCGTAACTTCATTTCTACGACACAATGGACATATTACGTTAGTCCAATCTGTATAAAAAAAAGGTTTTCTTTTTAATAATGGCGGTCAACCGATCTCAAGTATCTATCCATCTGTCAATAGTGTCAATGTCAAACTTGAAGTATGACAGCTTTTTTTCTCGTGAAAAAGGCAATGGTATTTATATCTATACAGGCATAGTATTGGTAAAACTCGATATTTTTTTTAACTTACTTGTAATTTTGTCAATAAAGAAAAATAAATCTAAATAAATATTTTGCCGTGTTCAGGAGGCAAAACCCTTTCGATTCGTATAGTAATTTGCAGGTGTCACCAAAATTAAATGTTGTCAATTGCACTACAGGTTGCACGGCCGCTAAAATCAATATCAAACTTGACAGGCGCGCTGTCCTGCCGTTGCATCAAGCCTGTAGGAGCAATCAATATCAAACCAAGATGGCGGCCTGCCTGCAATGCACTCCGGCTAGTAAAGCGCGGTAACAAAGAGCAGGATATTACGAGCTACGACAACAAAGTGTCGGGTACGTTACGCGACAATATCCGTTGTTTATTTACCATTTAATGCGACCGACATTTCATTGATGGCTTCGATCGGCGCGATCTGAGCCACGGGCGGGGGCGGGCAATAATTCAGACACAGATTACACTGGGACAAGCAACTAGTTTTTGGGTTCTCAGGTAATTGAAAAAGCTTTTGTTGCTCACTGTTGTTTTGCTACAGCCATCTTCGGACTAACGAGACGAAACTAACGAATCCCAATTCGGTGGACTACGTTAAGTTAAGAGCCTTCGAATTTACTTATGTATTCCAAATTTCCGCAATTCACGGTAACAGGAAGTCGTTAAAAACTGTCTTGCAACCGTTGCAATTTTTTTTCCGGAATGACAAACAAAACATGTTAAATAAAAGCTAGAAAAACTACAATTTCATCATGTCCGTTCGTTCGTCCGTCCAATCTAAGTTAAGTTATCAGTAATTTATTGCAATATCATAATGTTACAAAGGTCTTGGTTAATTAATAGCTATAGGTACTATTTCAATAGTTCATTATGAACCCCGGCGGTCACTACAGTATTAGTGAGATGACACTGTACAGTATATTCACCAGCAATAATATATTATCCATCCATACACTTAAAAATATCTGACACGCTCTCATATGCCTCTAGTAATAGAGACGTATCAGACATTATCCGGCTCAACTTTGGATAACGTATTATTGCTGTGACTGTACCTAAATTTGGAATCTATAGATTGTACCTGCCTACAGTACAATAGCACACAAACAACACCACCTTCGGATATATACTTGTCTCTTGCTCGCTGTCATATGCTCGTATGCTAGTCTAACAGACTTTACCCAAACCCAAAATAAATATTAAGAACTCTTGCTTATCAAATTTATAGCACGTTGAATGCTTAAAAATATGGAACTCGACTTAATTACAAATAGAACGCGTTAACTCTTGCGTATGCGCACTGTGTACAGCTACGCTAGTAACTCGACACCCGCAACCCGACTACTGTGTCATTGCGCAGGTACAGACCACTTCCGGCCTCCAGTTACATAAACACGTTAATAACATAAGTGTACATGTCTACAATGTAACCTCAATGACAATCGTCGACCCCATGTTTTAAATTTTTAATGGGTTAGTTTAAACCTAGACTTGATCGTTACATTGGTAGGTTAACCACGTAAGGCCCACGTCAAATTTAGTTAGTTCGAAAAAGAATTTTGTGCCGGTCAACTAAAGTCAAAAGTCACTTGAAAAATATCCTTAATTTAGGACGTTGGACCTTACGAGGTTAAGCAGTCCTATGCACGGCACCCTACCGATACATTGGCGGCTGTGCCATCATGGAAACAAGGACATGGTTAGTGGGATCCCAGAGCCATAGACCATGTCACCATTTGTCTTATCCACATACCGGAACAACAAAACGAACATGGTTGCTTAGTGATACGAGGATAAGATCACCAACCACCAGCTGTTTTTGCACGGCATAATCCGGGCGTCTTTTTATACAAACCTTGTCCAGAAAATCACCAACACGAAAAAAGTTCAGCGAAATCGATCAAGACGTTCTCAAGTGATGTAAAACATACGGCATTTTTTTATGTATAGTTTTGATCATAGTTATCGCCCCGGAAAAGTTGTCAGTTCGAGGAAATGGCGATAAGATTTCTGCCAACGTGAAATGTAAAAAGCTTGCCCCTCCTATTTTTACGCCCATTCCCATCGAAACTATAGGTACACCGGCCACTAAATTTAGAGTTTTTATGGCAATAATTTCGACGTAGAAAGAACTATTGTTGCGAATTGTGAATAGCCTTCGCGTAAGAACCTGCGTCTAATGGATCCATTAGTCTTTAATGGATGCCTCGAGTGACATAATCAATAATCCATTTGCCAATACCTAGTAACGTCCCAAAGAAAAATTCTAACGGGGTCAGTTTACTTATCGTTTGTTTATTTACTTAAGTAAAAGTTATGACTACGCTCCGACTAAAATATCTATGCTATAATTTATTCTTTTTCAGATTTCGAAGAGGATTGAGACTTCAAAGCCTTATTTTCAACTAAGGCTACATTTCTAAAGCATCCGATGTGCTCCAAAACTAAGAAAAATCCTGCCTTAAGGTGTCTTCCGACGGCCAGTGAAATTTTCAGTAATCCATACTAAGATACTAATACTAATTACTAATAATAAAACATAAATATATATTTATAATAAATGGTATAAATGAGAAAGTGTGAAGTTTTGTCCGTCTTTCACGCTTCAACCACATATCGGATCGAGATGAAACTTGGCACACATATTGGTTAGGTCCTGGAATAGGACATAGGATAGTTTTATCCCGGAAAATTGGACAGTTCCCGAGGGAGCAGCGATTAACGACTTCTACTCGGAGGAGTCGAGGGCGAAAGTTGGTTTAGTATAAAGCGACTGATGTCATTGTCATTACAGTGCGGACTTTAATTTTAGCTGTAAAATTATTCATTCTCAATCAACGGGATTATTCCTGCAAACCCTGTTACGTCGATGACAATGTATAATTTTCAGTCAAAGGTACGTATAGTTGAGTTAAAAATGGCAGCAGAAATAGAAAAAATCCTTGACTGAACATATTATAAACACGATATTATACCCGAAACATTAACAGTCCCCCCATAGTTTACGGTGTGATTGACAAAACCCACATAATGTAAATAGTTTTCTAGTATCGTCGACACATCCGGCGGTGTCTAAACATCGATATCGCAATGATGGCGGCTTCCGCCCGCCGGGACAATACCTCCATCAGAACATACTAGGCTCGCCATTCAATAATGACAAGGGAAAATTGGGAAAGGTTTGGTTTGATCTAATACTACATGTTTTACTACTCAATTATTGGGTTATATAATATTTGTTTTATTTAATTAGGTATAAGCGCTATATTTTGCAAGACCTTGTTGTAACGTATTCTAACAAATAAAGATTTATATTTCAACTAATTTACGATTAATTTAAACCTTAGGCTTCCTTATACCAACAATACTACAGTACGTGACTGTCACCCGAAGAGCCCCTGCAGACTATGAACTTACTATAGGTAGCTGTGGATGTCCTTCCTCACCCGTCATCACAATGTTTGTGCAGACCAAACACAATCGGCTGACGGTTAAGTCTGCGAGGGCCACTTAGAAAAAACCTTAAATTGGACTGTGATTGTTAACGGAAAATTAACATGTTTTTATTTACTTTTATATCATCGTGTAATTTATCAACCATGTGTGGTTGTCTGTCGCCGGCCTTATAACCATAGTCTAGGAATCTAGTTTATGTATAGATTTAAAATCTATGTTTGTTTTTGGGTACTACTTCCCTTCCGCCCTGTCAATTCACGAGCGTGCGGACGCATATTTCAAGCATATTTCATTTTTATTACTGTATATCGTGATAAGTGTTTACTGTGATTAAATCAGTTCAAATCAACAGTTGTTCATAATTTCACGTCTCAAGAGCCATCAGCGACGCTTCGAACCCGCCGTCTGCGGCTCTAAAGAGAACAACAATCATCACCCACCAGCGTGTCGTTAATATAGCCCGTCAGGACCACGGCTACTGAATATTGCGGACAGTGATAGTTAATCTAAATATGTCAACCTTAGTTATAGCATTGTTTTTAAGTCGGTCGTCAGTACTATCATGTAAATAAGCCAAAGGCAATATGATTTTATCCAGTAGAAGAAAGAGGTTATAGCTTTTTTGTTATTTAGGGTTGACGCTTTCTTGACCCCACTTGAAATGCGGAAAGTTCTTCGAATTTACGAACTAATAAGATTTGTACCAAACTCCGATATGTAACTCTATAAAGCGTCCCGGGATTATAAGATTTGCAAGCCGGCCGGGTAATTCAATTTGTTTAGGAGTGTTGTTTGAGGTAATACTTGCCATAGAACACTTTGTAATTAAATATGCGCATTTCGCACCGTCAGAACAATAGTGACATAATTCGGAAATTTGAAATTTCGAGTTAGGGCTCTATCATAATCAATTTATGACTTAAAGTTTGAAAGCTGAAAATTTGAGTTAGGTCACTATCGTTCTGAGGGTCGGCCCCGCTGACACACTCAATTAAATTTTCTATGAAACTTTTCCGTTGTGACACGAAAGTTAGCCATACAATTGTAGGGATAAGATTCGTTGCACAACGGAACTTTTTTCGACTTCGTTGTTTGTATGGTTAACTGCGCTTAACTGTAGTCCAACTTTGTTTCGATTGCTTCCTTTTTCGTCGTATTCCTGTTTCGTCGTATTTTTGTTTTGACATGTTCTTGTTTCGTCGTATTCTTGTTTTGACGCATTCTTGGTTCGACGCTTTCCGTTTTTGACATAAAAATCAGTCTGTCACTAATATGGTTTAACTATTAGGCTGTGTCAACTCATGTAAGATTTGTTTTCTATAAATAAGCTTTATGTTAATGTTTTCTGTTTTATTTTATTTCATTTCATCAAAATAATAATTTTCTATTTATAATAAACTTTATTTTCATTATGCAAGCAAACTCATAGCCAATACCAAGAAACACTACAAACTTGTTGTTAATTCTATTTTCATCACACTTGCACGTAAACAGTATCTAAACATACAGGTTAACTTGGCCGCAATGCCCGATATAAAACCCTCGACCTTTTTATTTACCATGAAACCCAAGGTCGGTAAGTAATTTTTTTTTAATTTATAGCACAGCACACAGGTCATGCAAGTTCAAGCAAAGAGTTTACACGCAATTGAAAAATTGTCTTAAAATGTTATTTAAACAGGAATTTCATTGCAATCTCGCTACATGTTACTTAAATACTCAATTAATGTTCTTAATAATCGATTTTAATAGTTTTCTGTATCAAAACGTCGTTTTTTTTTACACTCCTTCAGGGCTGTATGTATACCTACGTAAGTATTTGCCCTTAACGTTTCTGAACGAAACATTTGTATAATCTGTGGAGTCCGCCTGTCATCCGCTTAAAAAAAGTTCAAGTAATTCGTAATAATAGTTGTGCTTACTTGTGTAAGTATTATTTTTCTGTCCTATAATTTTATTTATTTACTCGCAAATGTGATGAAAAACATTGTATGTTTCACGGTCGGTACAGGAATTACGAACCTCGACTCAGAAAGCCCTCAGTCTTCGACTTCGGGCTTCTACTAGAGCCTCGATCGTAATTCCTTACTTACCGACCTTAATACACAATGTACTATTAACAATTACCTTGGTAAATCAAAGAATATCTAAAGGATTACAATCCATCAGCAGTCACCGTGACTGCTAACAATCCCGTTGATATACTTTAGTAAAATATTACATTAAAATTGACATGGGAGACGCCAAGAAAATCGCGTTCAATTAAAATCGGTAAACCCGTATGATGATAAAACCAATTCGCTTTCTGCGTCTGTCTGACATCCGTTCATTCCTGAACCACATAACAGATTTGGATACGGTTTTCACCATGTCAGATATTTTTTCACGGAAAGTTTTTATGTATAATAAATTCTGGTTTATTTACATGTGTTACAGAAAACCCACATAAGCCAAAGCGAAGACAGGACGGGTCGCTAATAGGAACTCTAGTATAGGTCAAATAAGAGACAAGACACGAGGTCGCGAAGGTAAGACATCTTACATAAAAATCAAACTTCAGTTTTCCAGTTTTTGGTCAACATGAACCATGTAATACGCACACTGCACACACGCCTGAGAGTTTAATGACCAATCGACCAAAAATTATCAGCTCAGAGAGTCAAGGCTGATTAAATTAGTGTGAGACATGATGACACAACGGTCCGCGTGGCGCGTCGCGCTGGGTTGATATTCCACTTCGTGTTAACCCATCTCGTTTACGAAAACATGAAGTTTTTTTAAGAGACCACCTTTACTGCCAAGTGAATATGGTTAAAGATAGTGGAATAGAGGAATTGGTATCATGCAGTGGTGGCTGATTTTTCCATCTTTAAATAACATTATTATTATAGCTTTATCCTTTTTTTTAACGACAGACGAGTAGTGATAACTTTTTCTAGATTCTTAGTAATAATTATAAGAGACCGAAATACAGAGACATACAAAAATATCCGGCATACATACTTTCAGTACCTATGCATTTAGCGGTTTTTGATTGTATACTCTCCTCTTCCTTGTCTTACTTCCTGGAGTTTTCTGAACGAAAACATTGGGGGTGGCAATTCAGAAAATATTATTTTAATCCTACAAAAGGACTTGTAAAAGTTCAAACAGGACCCATGCGCAGAGATGCTTCTGCAACTTGGTATGCTGTTACTGGCAATAGGCACGTTGGTACTCTGGAAGAAACCATGGTTAAAAAGGTTTCGTAAGTTGGCATCGCTTGAGCTTAACTGAACGCAGCTGAATGCCAAAGATCTTACTTCCGTTTGCAAGAAAAACCAAGAAATCACAAGCATAAGATTTATTGCCAAAGTATTTGCAGAAAAGCATAGTTTGTCAGGGAGTGGCCAGACATCAAGAAGCGTTTTTGACAAATGATCAACTTATAGGAAGTTGACCAATTTCAAAAACCTCTAAAAACGTACGCTGAGAATTTCCATCGGGAATACTCTGGCAGTTTCGACGAACGTAGTATCGTTACTGACCCGTAACATCGACATACATAAACGTGACATTAACGCGATAATACATGAACGAATTCATTGGCTCAGGGCTTCTATTCCATTTTATTTTCAAGAATATCGTTATCGCATTTTTTGCGACACGGCAGCTTTTACTATCAAATTAATAAGAACGTTAAAAATCGATTATAACCATATGAAATTGAAATAAAGTTTCTCTAGTTTCCAATAATACACCACACTTTAAAGGATTTTAGTTATTCAGGTCAAAATATAGCCTTAAACGCAACAAAACAAGTATGTTGCTTCAACACAGTTGACTGCACCGAGCAAGGTTGCACTGTGGTGACAAATGCAAATGGTGTGACGTTAACAACGTTGCAGCTATGACTTAACAATATGGCAAGTGTATCGATACATGCCATATTGTTGTTTTTTCCTCGAATATGGATTCGAGGAATAAACATGACAGACTCAAAAATTCCAACATTACTCTTCATCAAGAGTTTGACATGCTCTACGTTTCTATGTAAAATGAGAGAAGGTACGTGTCGACTCCACATGTCTTCGTGCAATTTTTTCCGATAACCTCATACTTCCTGCATAACTATATTAACTATTATTAAACACTCTTGGTAGAATTGCTATAGAATGTCAATCTGAAAGTTGTCGCGTGGCACACGTATGTAACGTGGCAATGAGCATGTTTAACCAATTTCGAGTGAAGTAGGTACCTACGAGGGTGCATTGAAAAGTTCTGAGCCTAAGGTTGAATATAATACGAGGGCGGGATGATAAGTAACTGGCCTTAGCTATTTAAAAAGGTTGTATTTAAAAATAAACTAGCGTAATTTAAAATGTGTGTCTCTGGCTATCTGTGTTCGAAATTTGAAATTCATGGCTTAAAAAAATATTGGTTTTTCTGTCATTTGAAAATTTATTGCGACGATGGTTTTAAAAATGGATAAAATTGAACAAAGAGCGGTGATAAAGTTTCTTTACATGAAGGGTATGAAGGGAAAAGATATTTATGATGAGTTAAAGAATGTTTTGGGGGAATGTGCTCTATCATACGCCACGGTAAAAAACTGGGTGGCTGAATTTAAACGAGGCCGTACAAGTGTCCAAGACGAAGCTCGCCCTGGACGTCCAAAAAGCGTCACGACTCCAGAAATGGTCTGCAAAGTCCACGATATGGTTTTGGCTGATCGACGATTGAAGTTATCAGAAATAGCTGAGACTACAGGGATCTCAAAGGAACGGGTACATCATATTCTAGATGAAGAATTAAATATGAAAAAGTTATCCGCCCGTTGGGTGCCGCGATTGCTTACGCCCGATCAAAAAAGAATCCGCGTGCAAAACTCGAAGGAATGTTTGGATCGTTTTCAGAAAAATAAAGCTGATTTTTTGCGTCGTTTTGTAACAACAGATGAAACATGGGTTCACCACTACACGCCAGAATCAAAAATTCAATCAAAGCAGTGGACTGAATCTGGATGTTCGGGCCCCAAAAAAGCTATGGCTGTAAAGTCGGCTGGAAAAGTTATGGCTTCCGTTTTTTGGGATGCTAGTGGAATTTTAATGATCGATTACCTTCCTAAAGGTGAAACCATTAATAGAGAATACTATGCTAACCTTTTAGATAAGCTACATCAATGTATTCAGCAAAAACGACCAGGCTTAGCAAAAAAAAAATCATATTCCATCAAGACAATGCCAGGGTTCACACATGTGTTAAAGCCATGGCGAAAATCGGCGAATTGAAGTACGATTTGCTGCCCCACCCACCTTATTCGCCTGATCTGGCACCATCCGACTTCCATCTGTTCCCGAAGCTTAAAACTTTTTTGGGTGGACAGAAATTTGCCACTAATGATGCCGTCATAGCCGCTGTAGAGGACTATTTTGGAGGCTTCGAAAGGAATCATTTTATGGAAGGCATCACAGCTTTAGAGCGAAGATGGAATAAGTGCATAGACCTAGACGGAGATTATGTCGAAAAATAAAATTAGTTTTAAAACCAAAATTCAAGTTTTTTTTACTTAGGCTAGGTACTTATCATCCCACCCTCGTAAAAAAAAAACAAATAAATACTGGCAGGTCAGTGCCATATTTAGTCGCCATTATGCACTATCTTTTGTTTTTTTCCTGTCACAATTTTGCATTTTATGCTGGAACTGCTACATAAGGTCACTGATTTTTCAAGTAATGGATAAAATTGAGCATCGTTCTGTCATAAAATAATTGCAAAAAAAGGGGTTAACACCAAAACAAATATTTGAAGATATGAATCAAACATAAGGGCAATCTGCTCCATCGTATGCTACCATAAAAAGATGGGTAGCTGGTTTCAAACGTGGCCGGGAGACTGTTCAAGTCGAGCCTAGGAGTGGGCGGCCGTTGACGGCTACTACGGACGAAAATGTCAATAATATATTAGATGCGATAATGAAGAATAGGCGATTGAAGATTGTGGAGATAGCGGAAGCAATGGGTATTTCTTATGAGCGGGCACAGAACAACATCACCGATGTTCTTGGATTTTCTAAGGTGTCAACCAGGTGGGTGCCTAGACTGCTTTCAGTCGAGAACAAACGAGTACGTGTTACAATTTCCCAAGATTGTTTATGTATGTTTCAACGTGACTCCGACGATTTTTTCAATCGTTTTATAACTATGGACGAGACATGGGTCCACCACAGTACACCAGAATCGAAAGAACAATCCAGGCAATGGAAAAGACCAGGTTCACCACCACCCAAAAAAGCCAAGGTCATTTTGTCAGCTAATAAGGTAATGGCCTCAGTTTTCTGGGATTGCAGGGGGGTTATCATGAATATCATGATAGACTATCTCGAAAAGGGCAAAACAATAAATTCGGACTACTATTGTGCTCTTTTACGTCGTCTGCGTGAGGAAATTAAAATAAAGAGACCTGGAATGCTGTCGAAAAAAGTACTGTTTCACCAAGACAACGCTCGCGTTCACACTTCGGCGAAATCAATGGCACAAATATATGATTGTGGATTTGTAGTGCTGCCGCATGCCCCTAACTCGCCGGATCTAGCTCGTTCCGATTATCATCTCTTCCCAAACCTCAAAAAACACTTGGGAGGACAAATATTTTCGACTAATATGGAGGTACAAGAAGCAGTAGACTCATATTTTAACGACCTCAGCGATTCTTTTTTTTTTGATGGGATAATGAAGTTGGAGGCGAGGTGGACTAAGTGCATTGACCTTCATGGAGAATATGTCGAAAAATAAAATTGTTATAAAAAGTGAGCCCGTTACTTTTTTTTACCAGGCTCAGAACTTTTCAATCCACCCTCGTATTTCTACTAATGCGAACGTGAAAAAGGTCTTTGCCCTTTGCGTACTCTCGACTTAGTTGCTAACAAAAGCAAATAAGAACCTACTTTTATTTTTCGTTTCCATTTTCAGATAGTTTCCTATAATTGAGACCAGAAACTTATGAACGAAATCTCGTGTAATCTCTCAAAAAAAAGGTTCCTTAAAACCTTGTATGACAAAAACGTTAATTAAAGCATCCACATAGCAATGCATATAATTGTTTTCCCGAATTTCACACAGTAACTTCAATTCGCAATAACATAATTATAGTGCATGATTAGTTATTAAGACACCAACCAGATCATGATTTAAATTAGTATTTTTATTATTAATATTTGCATGTCGTTAAATCACGGCAGAATACGATGCTTTTTATACAATGACATCCTGTAACTAGAATTAAGTATTCTTGCGAAAAAACTTTTCATTTTCATTTTCATTTTTTCATTTTCGTTTATGTAAAAGTACGTTTTTACAATACGAGTTTCTTGACATACCTAGTATGGAATAAAGTCGCATCCAGCCTTCCTCTCCGGCGTCGTATCGGAAGCGTATCGTAACGCGCGTAGTGCGAGAGCGATACGACCACGTACATCTTGCTTTTTTACGCTACTGTCTGATTTTTATTCCCACAGAAAAAATGTAAACAAAGTCACGTCACTGTCAAAGTGACATTTCAGGGGATTTTAAAGTTTGGACAGGCAAGAAATATAATATTACGTTATCATTTCGCTCGAAACGTGATATAAAAATGAATTCGAAAAAGAATTGAAATTAAAATTGCACAAATGAGTCAATGGAAAGCGATTACGACACGGGAGCACGAATTGTGAAGAGAAGCGAGTGAAGTGACGTCTCACAGTCTCACATTATTCAAGCGGCCCTCAACTTGTTGGCACAGGTGTATCGAGTTAATGATACCAGTGCAATAAATAAATTATGCATACAAAAACAGCTTTCTCGTTTTAAATTAATACAACAAAGAGTTAATAACAAAATAAAGTTTGCCATCAACAAATTAAATTCATCAATCTTGATTACAATGTATAGATATTTTATAGAAAGTCGATTTCTTTTAAATGTGGAAAGTATAAAAACTTGGAATACCGCAAATGTTTTTCGTTAACGGCGACACCTTTGTTTACATTTTTTCTGTGGGAATAAAAATCAGACCTTAGTACGCTACGACTATCGTAGAGTTAGAGATTTACGTGGTCGTATCGCTCTCATACAACTCGTGTTACGATACGCTTACGATATGACGCCGTGTGCGGAGGCACTTAATCTTTCAAAATAAGCAACGGATTTAAATTCGGCTTTCATCAATAGATAGTGTTACAAGGGGGAAGGCTTTTATGTAAATTCTGGATTATGTACCGTTGTTACAGAAAAACTCACAAGCGAAGCGAGACCCAAAGACATATTATTATATTCCTACGCATTCTGTAGCATTGCAGGGGTTCGACCGACAATTCAAAGAGTAACAACCATCAAGTAGCATAATAGCCATCGAAACACCAAAGCCTTAAGAAAAGGAAAAAAGTTTATGAACAATGGATACTTAAAATGATTCTCGAATGCGCTGGGAGCCCGAGTGCCTCGGGCGCCTAAGGCCTACGGAGCGGCCGCACATGCGCGTGGCGGCCTATCGATTGTCGCCCGAAGCCCCTAGACAGGCATGACGCTTTAAAAAAAGTCAAGAGGCTCGCTGCAACGAGCACTGACAATTCCCGGCGACTATCACATCACACAATATCAACGGTGACTAATTGGTACAGAATATGATAGATAGGAAAGAATATTAAACAAGTCTAATTCGTTAAAAATCCAATTAGAAAAGTTGCTTGATTGGTAGTTGTTTTTTAACTATTGTTAAACTGGGTTTGGAAAACAATTCAGCCGCCGTTTTGAAAATTCATCCATGTCCCGTTGGCAACTTTTGGACGCGAAACACTACTTAACATTCTCGTAAAAGTATATTCAAGTATATCACGCCATAAGAAGTAGGTTGACACGAATGGGTGAGAGTAAAAGAAAAACTGCGTGCTGTAAACACGCATATGGGTCATACACAGATTTAGGTTACCGTCTTTCCTGTGGACATACCCAAAGTTAACGTTTTCAAGGCCTCTTTTTCTGGCTCTACCTGCATCCTCATAAACGCCGTCAGGTCTACTTTAGTCCTAGCCAATAAAAACATAACTTAAATGCCCACAAGCCTTTAACTATTGTCCACAGGAGGGACAACTTTTGTTTTTGCGAGTGTGTATGA
Organism: Acleris emargana; assembly: GCA_927399475.2. NCBI lineage: Eukaryota > Metazoa > Arthropoda > Insecta > Lepidoptera > Tortricidae > Acleris > Acleris emargana. Next base: position 1,478,090 of record OV656849.1, read on the forward strand.
CCCATAAACGTAATATTCAGCCTTTCTTACTAATATTATAAATCCGAAAGTGTTTAAGCCAATCAATACGAAATTTGATGTGTGAAGTGTACAGCCTGGTGACAGACATAGAAAACTTTTCATGTTAAAATATCCGAGGGAATAGTAATAGGTAAATAACCTCTGCAAGGACCGAGTCGACGACAAAAGATAGTCCGTTTACATATCCCCTTCTTTCAATGTGAGAGTGATACTACATAATACATACATACATACATACATTAAATCGCGCCTGTTTCCCAGAGGGGTAGGCAGACATAAATATTACACCTGCCACCATCCTAAATAAATCTCTTTCGCTTCTTCCACATTCATACATCGAGTATACATTATCAATGATCGGATATCCCGGTGCAACACGGGGTGAATGACCTCAAACATTATGCTAATATGGATATGCCCCGGGGTTCCGGGACTTATGTTGTTAAATATTATTCTGATTTTATTACTTCAAATAAATTTCAATACAATCTAAACTTTGGTCAAAATAAATATTTTGACAAAAGTAATTTAGGAATGTAAAAAAAATAAAAAGTTAGTTTTTATTATACTCTGTTTAAAATTGATCTGCCAAATAGTCTTTGGGTATGAATATAAATAAAATATATAATACGGTACGCATTATCAGTTCACCACACTACACACAGATATTATATTTTATTCGTTTTTATGAAATTGAAATAGCATACAATTATTTTCTCAATATTTTATATGTTTAATCGATTTCTTTACGTCTAAAATCCTTTCCTAATGCCTATTTATAAATATCCCATCAATCGCATTTTCTTTTCGAACCAGATCCCGGGATTTTAGTCATATCCATATTAAGATTTCTACTCTATATCCCGCAGTGTTGCACCGTGAAATCCGATCACTGTACATTATACACCCTCTTTAGCAAGGACAGAGTCGACGGCAAAAGATAGTCCGTTTACATATCCCCTTCTTTCAATGTGAGAGTGATACTACATAATACATACATACATACATTAAATCGCGCCTGTTTCCCAGAGGGGTAGGCAGACACAAATATTACACCTGCCACCATCCTAAATAAATCTCTTTCGCTTCTTCCACATTCATACATCGAGTATACATTACACACCGTGTTTTTTTGATTTACGATAACTTCGGCATATTACTAGGTACATCCATAGAAACTAAGTGGTATGGTCGATTTTTAAATATTGCAAAAAAAAAAACCGTTTAGAACAAAGTAATTAAATGTTGTATCTTTGGTCATTCTAAAAGGGCCTTTAGAGTTAACTCATAGTCAGTGTCAAATACGTCAATGTTGACGTGACATACACAGACAATTAAGAGCCTTTTACACCAGTTCAATGTGATTAAATGATTAAATTTAAAAATTAAATATCTTTAAAACCGTTACAGTTATCATTTGTCTGTCTTCGGGAAATTAACTTTTTTTGACCTAAAGAGCGTTACTTTAAAGTTATCGTAAATCAAAAAAAACACGGTGTATAATACAAATATATACTCGTTAAAATTTAAAAACAGGCAGTCTTTGCGGCAAATTGAATCTCTCAGGCTCCAAGGCGATTAAGAGATTCACAAAACGCGATCGGTTAAGTAATGGAGCATTAAACGTTAAACCAAAAATCCGGGATATCTGAGACAGTCAAAAGACTACAATGGGACGCCTGACATTGTTTGAGACAATAGGCATTTCCACCGCGGAATATGAGGCGTATTGGAGACGAATTCAGAGCAGAAAGAATCGGATATCAGGGTCAATTGTTCTCCCTCTGAGTATAAGATAAATTAGAGACCGTTTGCACAAAGACTAACCATTTTCAAATACGTTGTAACTTTACGAGGCATTTTAAGAGGCCACCTATGCTAGGTAGCCAGGATTGATAAAAATTGGCTGTGTCGTTCAATAAATATGAGCTATGTAAGAATCGCCATCATATCAGGAGATTTTATCTATTTAATAAACACCCTATCTTACTAACACTATACTGTACTATAACTGTTAAAGTTTAAAGTCTGTAGTGTTCCGCGATCTGGATCTCAATAACCATAACGCTTTTGTATCTCTTCTTTGGACATGTCATATTAAACTAGATCATATTTGCTTGAGACTGGCCAACATGAAAACACGATTAGAAATAAAATCCTCGATAGTTTTATTTTTCAAACACGACACCTTTTTTGCATGTTTTTGTGCTTTCTCCCAAACCCTATAATCATTAACGATGATTTTCGATTCAATAATTGCGTAATAACTTCTAAATCTTGGCAAACCATTTTTTCAATCATTGTTGTAGTTTTAAAGTAAACAGCAAATAATTGAATTTGACGCTGCCATCAAGGCTCGCGCGAACTATCTCCATCACACATTTTTCGCGCGAAAGCACATAAAGCCTTCCCTTTTCATTCTGGTGGGGGCGTAGCTCCAGGTGTCCCCTAAACTCCAACGCTTGTATCTTAAGAGGCCTCATTATGTGACATTGTACAATAAAAGGTTATTACAATTACAAGGGTGTTGAACTGTTGACGCGTCAATAAAAAGCTACCATAACCTTATATTGATGTTTATAGCACAGCCCCTGGTTTCAGGCCGTTAAAAACGGGAAGTTTTACGAATGGCTTCTCCCAGTCACGCAGTGGAGATGACATCAGTAGTGATCGATAGGCGCGCTCGGTGCAGTCCTTGCCGCGTGTTCGACCTTTATACTGAACTTTAATTTTCTGCTACCCGGTGCGTGAAATTGAACGTTCGCTTTAGCGTTTATCCAATTTAAAACGGAATGAGATAGAGAATTATGTTGTATAGCTCGAACAAAACTGATGGGATATCGAAACCAGGAAGTCAAAAAATACCCTATCCCCGATATTAAGGCAATCACCGAGTCGAGTACAGACTTACAGGGCTAGACAGCTCAGCTCAGGGGTATTGAAAATATGATAATTCATGTTATTAAAAGTTGCACAAAAAACGAGATATCTCAACTTTAAAAAATTTCGGAAATGCGGTACCTTGGTTTACCATTTTCGATGCCACGGCCACAGTTATTAGATTTTTCAGTTTCGTTTGCAGTGAATGGAAGGCGATTAAATTTGATTTAAGGGACTTTTGTGGTGTACACCGTGTCCAATAAGTTCGAATACACATCTTTTTGCAGTAGGGTCAATCAACTTTTCTTTGTAGCTCGTTGCCATGGTGACGTCTCCTGGGTCACTCTTTAAAACTATGATTTCAAAGGATATAAGTCCACTAAAAAACTGTTTTATTGGCAATTATACACCCATTCTTTTATTGCCTTTCTCCTGAGTGTGCTGGAAGTATATATTATAACATTTTTTCTAAGAAACTCTATCACTGTTGTCTCCTGGCTTACGGGACAGAATAACAACAAGAAAAAGTTGATCCACCCAGTAACCCTAAAGACATACAGACTACAGGCCATCGAATTCTTATTTTAATTTATAAAGTATGGTGTCGTTAATAAAATACAATCGTTTCAAACGTCAAGCATTTGTAGTTTGCTTTTAATCCACGATGAAACAGTTTCGTGAAACAATTATCAGAAAATTTTGCAATGGCGACAGCCCAGGTGCTATCTTTAAGGCCTTAAAACCCCTTGGAATTAAACGCAATCTAGTTTACACCACAATCAAAAGGTATAAAGAGACCTCCTTAGTAGAAGACAGGAAAAGATCCGGTCGGCCACGTTCAGCTAGAACCGATAGAGTAGTAAAGATTGTGAGAGAGCGACTTCGGCGGAAAAAACACCGTTCTATCCGAAAATTGGCTGCCGAGCTGAAAATTTCAAAAGGATCGGTACACAATATTTTGAGGGTGGATCTTGGATGCCACGCCTACAAAAAACGAAAAGTTCGTGGCATTTCCGAAGCGACCAAAAAAAAGAGAGTACAAAGATCCAACATAATACTTTCTTGGCACGTAGGGGATGAGTTTGTATTTTCTGATGAGAAACTGTTCGTGTCAGAACAGCCTCATAACGCCCAAAATGATCTATTTAGGCACCAATGATAGAAGACCTTCCGGACCACCAGAAAAATGTTCCTAGGTTCCAGAGCTCACCATCGGTGATGGTGTGGGGTGCAGTTTGTAAGCGGGGTAAACTACCTCTAGTATTTATCGATAAAGGCGTTAAAATCAATGCTCAATACTATAAATCAGAGGTTTTGGAGAAAATTGTTGCTCCAAATTTAAAAAGGATGTTTGAGAACGAATATTATGTTTTCCAATAAGACGGAGCTCCTTCACACACGGCAAACGCTGTTCAAGCTTGGTGTCAGGCTAATTTGACCGATTTTCTGCCGAAACATGAATGGCCACCCAGTTCTCCGGACTTGAATGTATTAGATTATTTCGTGTGGTCGTACATGCTCTCGAAACTACATGATTATAAAATCGCAAACCTGGATCATTTCAAAAAGGTTATCGAGCATATTTGGGATCAAATACCAATGGAAGCGGTGCGTGCCGCGTGTGATTCATTTGAGAAACGTTTGAAGCTAGTAAAAAAAGTTAAAGGTGGAGTTATTCCGAAACATTTGGTGTAAATATTATACATAAGTATGCCATTAATAAAATATACTTTTAATTGTATTAACTGTTTGTACATTTATTTTATTGAGAATCTAAACTGTATGCAAACTTATTGGACACGGGTGTATGTGTGTAGTGGAGATATCTCGTTTTTCATGCGACTTTTACTAAAGATGAATTATCACATTTCATTTCAACACTGAACTGAGCTGATATCCTGTATGACAAGTTCCGCGTACCTTAAGTTCACTTCACTAAAAAAACAACAAATTAAGCGGATTAATGGATTAACGCTTATACTGCGAAAACTTTGAAACAAAATAATGTCTAACCGCTGGAGCTGCAAGGATCCAACCCATACAGTCGATTGCTGTAATGGTCGCCAGAATGAACCGGAACCAACCAGCTACGCGCTGAACTGACCCTGTTACAACGAAAATTACTGCAATTGTGATAACCAAACATATGACGCTACACTGGGATAGACTGATTAAATTACGATAATTGCAGACTAGTTGCAATAGTAGGTATGTGATTGCGCAACTGACATTCATGTATAATGTAATGATTAAGTGGAACCGAATAACAAACTTTCATATGCCAACACACAAATTTGCACTTATTGAGAAATACAATACTTACTCCTTCTTTTTAGAATACGCGAGAGTTTTTATAATGTAACTAGCGACCCGCTCTCGCATCGCGTTTATGTCAGTTTTCTAAACATAATCCAGAATGTATCTATATAATAAAAATGAATCGCTAAATGTGTTGCTAAGCGCAAAACTCAAGAACGGCTGAACCGATTTGGCAGTTTTTTTTTGTTGTTTGTCAATGTCAGGACAAGGTTTTTATGAAAGAAAATAATTGAAAAATCCACCGGAAAAGTCAGGAATTTGCAGCGGGGCGGAGCCGCTGGCGGGCCGCTAGTTAAACATAAAAACCTCCTCTTGAATCGCTATCTTTTGATGTAAACCGCATCAAAATCTGTTGGGTAGTTTAAAAGATCTAAGCGTATATACAGACAGACGGCGTGAAGCGACTTTGCTTCATACCTAAAGATTTGATATGTCGCGTTTAATTTAAATCTACATAGGTACCTATCCGTGACAACACCACCAAAAAATGTTTCAAATTAAAATCATTATGGTTCTCAAAACTTCTTTATTACAATAGTGAAAGGGGCAAGAGGCAAATGAAGAGCTGGTAACCTTTCCGCGCTAACACCGACGTTGCAAGTCCGAATTGTTGTTATGTCACGAGTCAACGAACCGCCTTTCTCGGCTAGCACTTGGCACAGAGGCCCCATTACGACTTAGTATGCTTTACGGCAACGGCAACTTGATTGATTTGGACTGTTGGAAACTAGGAAGTCAGAGCAAAAAAAATATAGAGCCGTACAGTGCAAGAGGCATTAAAGTCTTTAGGAATCGGTTGGCCAATCAACAATAATACCTAAATGACTAGTTTGCGTTGCTGATTGAATTATTTTTCCGTAAATACATTCAAAGCATTTAGTGCACAAACCGCAACGATACCGGAACCAATAACAATTTCATGTTTGTGGTTTGTTACGAAGAGGGTTTGCGCAGCAACGAATGAGGGGAAGCTCAGCATATTATCGAAAACGTCTTTTTGAAACGTTTCATTTGGCACAATCTAATTTATACTGAGTCTGAGACCCATAACATCAGATTTTTCATACAGGTTAATACAACTAACCTAGGTGCCAGTTCAATTTCAGCCAAATTATTTTAATTTCTGTGACATACGGGCAAACATGTATAAAAGACAGACAAATGACAAAATTATAAGGGTTTCATAAATATTCTATTGACTACGGGAGGAGATTACGTAATTAGTGGTTTGTGTGGCACACGTGCTATTACAAAAAAATTAAAGGCACCAGCATTTCATTACTCCAACCAAGAATTTTCGCAGCCCAATGGAATTTCGCCACTTTTTATAGTTTCCTCAAAGCCAACATTGTTTATTTAACAATTAATCAGACGGCGATAACGCCGCGAGACGTTGATTGAATCCTCCGGCAAATCGGCTTGGTCGTTACGAATGCTACCTATTTCGAAATGGTACAGTTCCTTATTAAGCTTACTTATTCATGAACTTGACAATATGAAAACAGCCACTTGAGTCTCAAGCGTCTTAGCATAAGATATAAACTTGTAGCATCCGAGAAGATAAGTTAACCTGACTTATTCAGAGCTGAATAAAGGCTATAATATTTTCAATCAATGTACCATAATACCGAAATACCATAATGTGAAAATACCAGATTTAAAATTTTGGGTAAGTACAATGAATTAATCCTTATTTTGAATCTGGTTTTGGGAATCTTGTATAAAGTGTAATCTGGTATTTTGGAGTGGTTTATATCGTTGTCATTCGCGCCAAAGCCGCTTGAGGTCGGAATAATGGAATTCCGCCGGGATCACTCAGTGACGGGCACCTAGGTACCTACTCGTATTTTGCGATAAAAAGGGCTATATTGAAAAATATACTATTTTGCCAGAAAGCCTTATTTCAGTTAGATACAATTCAGATTGGCATAAAACATAAACATCGTATTTATTTCAGTCTTATTCTGATCTTCTCATATTGACCAATATAAATCACTTTGCAATACGCAAATTGCCCTATATGTATAATGCCAATACGAGCGATCAGTCGCAATATGACCTTCGTTCAATAATACGCAAAATGACGAAACGCAAATATGAGGTAGGTTTAGGTTATGCTAGTTGTTCAGCAGGCCCGAAGGGCCAAACCACCCAGAAAAAGGAGCTCCGCGACAGCAGAGCTCCACCGATCCGTTAAATTTGAATTAGAAATATAAATCATTGGTCAGTAGTGGGGAAGGAGGGCAATGGTCATAAATCGTATTGGTCAATATGCGTAAAGAGGCTTATTCTTAATAGGTTTTTTCTCAAGATTCAAATTTCGAGTTCCCTGTTAAAGTCTTCCCGACGCATTAGCCTAATCCTATTGCGTATTGGCCCATAGACGACGTCGCTGTGCCCTTGTATTGCAGGGCGTCACATGTATACCTGTAGTTGTAGTTTCATCTGTTATAAAGTACCTAATGTGACATGCAATAAATTATTCGAATGTGATATTTATGGCCGTTTAAATGGTCTTGCATCTTCTCTAATTTGGCTCGTTTGGCTCGATTGCCAGGTCAACGTAAAATGAAATACAATCCCAAAAACATTCCACAAACTTATTAGTCTTATTACACTGTTGATATAGATCATCTACTGTACGAGCTTGAAATAACTGGCTCAACGTAGCTACATCCCACGTCCTATTACAAGGATCGCAGGGGTCCGCCGTTTGCGGGTGCACCCGATATCAGGGGCGGCTGCGAAATGCGTATCGATCGGGCCACGCCTGCACTCTTCAGGAACTATGACATTACTTGACGACACGGCACAGAATGTAGGGAGATATAATACGATGCGGTTAAGTTTGTTGGCAGTGTTAGTGAGTACAAGGTCCTGGGGTTCGTTACCAAGTGTGGTTTTAGGTTTATGTAATGAGCGCGATTATTTGTTTCAGTCTAATATAGACTCTATAGTTGAGTCTATGTAGGTACATAATTGTTTCACAGATTGTAAAACAAAATTGATGCCGTCGCCGTGGTTTTGTTAGATGGCATGTGCAATGATGTACCTAGGTGGACAGTAGTGGTACTGATTGTCGTCGGTTAAATTAGCAAACCTCGTAAGTCCATTTTTTGCGAAAATCGTTTTTTTATTGAATCGTGTAGCCAATCACCAAACACATTGATCTATATATTACATTCAAACGTCAAATAAACCGTTATTTAAAAAATCTACAAAAAGAAAACCTCGTAACTTTAAGCCGCCATATGCCGTAATTTTGTTTTTTGTGTCTCCTGTAAACTTGAGTCAAATGGACTTACGAGGGTTGCGAATTTAACCGACGTTGTATTCCTATAATTAATATAAAAACAGTGTGTATGTTTAGATAAGTAGACGTCATTTAGAAAAAAAAATGGATTGGGGATAGCTTATTTATACCCTTAAATCATAAGGATAGAAAAATGACTAATTCTACGCGGACAAAGTCGCGAGCAGAAGCTATTAGTTTATATAAACCTCCATACCATCTAGGTATTGTTTTGACACCTCATAATAAGTAGCTTATAATATATGTAAGAATGAAAACAAAAAAAATAAGTAACTACCTGACGCACAGTACCTTTCAGATGATGCAAAATGGTCTCAGCTCAGCATATTACTGGTTTTGAGGCCAGAGCTGGTCTTCCACTAAGACCAATTGTCTTCCAAAACACACCCATGACATTATCACCTATTTGTACTCACTTACATTTCACACATGGCATGGCACAGCAGAGCCATCTGACAATCTTATCTTATGCTAAATATAGGTACTAAGCTTAGTTGTGTGACCAATCACTTTCTCTTTTTTCAAGATTAAAGAGCACAAAAAGCAGTTTAAAAAAACTAGCAGGATACATTCACTCCCAGAACATTAAATTATAACAATCTAACGTGCTTCAGCATTTATATTTTCCCTGTTTAATGTTTGTGTTGTCTATATAAATAAATAATAAATAAATATTGCAGGACAATGTCACACCAATAGACCTAGTCCCAAACTAAGCTCCAGGCTTGTACTAAGGGTTCTAGACAGTGATATAAATATTAATGAATACATCCATGGCTCAGAAACAAATATTCACATTCATCAAACAAATATCTGCTATTAACGGGATTTGAACCCAGGACCGCTAGCTTCGTAGCCGGGGTCACTACCAACTAAGCCCCACTACATCAACTACTCTACATGCAGTACGTGCGGATCGGGTCCCAGGTGGTTCTAATGACCGGTGACCTTAAGGACTAAGATGGAATGCCACAATGCTAGTACTTTCTCAGGTATTAATAATTATAACATATAGGGACCATTCTACATTGAACAAATTATACCTAGAAACCACCAGGAGCTTAGAATTATAGGACATTTCCTAGGTTTTTATGGGATTTTTTTACTCTTTGTGGGGGCTTGTCTATCCTGGAATAGACCTACATAATGGATTCTAAATCTTTCCAGATTGATTAGTAAAAAAGGACAGTATGCAATAACTTCATATACTTATTTGTGTATTTTTTTCTATGTTCAGTGGTTATCTGATATAGAAGAAATTTAGTACAAATATGTAAACCTAATGAGAATGCAAGATTATTAAAGGTACCATGGAGATGCTCAAAGGTAACCACAGTACCCATATGGTTTTTATGCTGCAGACGATGGTCTCGATGAACAGTTGATAATCAAGTAAAAAATGGTACATTCAACATCATAATCTTCTTCTCCTTTAAATTAATGGTGGTCCTCATAATACCTCATTTATCTCAAAACTCTGTACTTAATTCACCCCCAATCCCTAAGAATAATACAAAACACAGACGTACATGCAATACCATCAAAAATAATTATGTTATACGCTCGACATATCAATTGAATTCCATTAAAAATTGTAGCATTTAGGTAAAACAGAAGAATTTAAGTGTTGGTGTTCATATTTATGCTTACTTCAGAATCTTTGAGCTATTCTTAGATTGAAAATTGAAGAAAGTACAACCTTAATACACTTGCATATTGGTTCTGATGACATTGTAAATATTTTATGTTTAAATTAAACATTCTTCTAGCACTGTAGTTAATCCTCAGCCAATATTAATAGCAAAACTTTAAAAATAACATTTAGTTTCTGGATTTCAACTACAGTAAAAAATCAGCTAATGGTTTAGCTACACTGTCTTCTTCTGATTTATAACAGCTATAACTACAGCATCTTACAGAAGACTTACTGTTTATAATGAGAGTACATCAAAATCAAAATAAGTTAAGGATAAATTTGGAGATAAGAAAATGCCACACGATAAAAAACTGCGCTATCATTACTACACCAGGCTACACGCGACTGATAAAATTTACAACCACGGGCTAACTAGTTTTCCAATAAGCAAATTATAAGTAAAATAAAGAGTGCACTCACCTATATATCTTGCTAAAGTCATATAAAACGGTAACGCCCCACTGGACGAGAGCTGACAGACCGGATGAATCGTAGATCCTGGCTTCAATGAAGCTGGCACCAGGAAAACACGGCTCCTCAAGTCGCCGGCCGCGGAAACCTGGCGCAATTCACAAAACACTACTTAAACGACACCTCAAAACGACTTCTTTCGTAATTCAAACACTATAATGCATTTTTCTAACCAATCTCTCCTCCCGCTATGTACGCACCAGCTGGCGAAAACGTGGTCTACGGATCTAGAATATCTACATAAATAATCTACCATAGCAACATGGTGTGCGAATTCGATTTTACGTACCTTCCACTATCTATGACGATGCACCTCGCGAATCCTCCCCGTAAGGAGAACGTACGCAATTAGAACGCGGTTTACGATCAACTACGAACGAACATAAAGTAAAATTAATCTCAACAAACGCTACGTTACCGTGGCTAAAAATGACGACAGAAAATAAATGAAAAATGTACACTTTCTTATGTTTCTAGAACTGAATCACACCGGAAACAGACATTTTTTTAAACTTGCAACAGAGAAATTTACTTCTCGTTTAATTGCATATAGTCGGAGAATATATTGCATTTCTGGATCTTTGACCGCTGAGTGCTAACCAAAAATTTTATTTGTCAATTTATTATTAGAAAATAAGTAGAGACTTTCGAAAATCTTTTAAATGAAAGTAGGAAATAAGTAAACTTTTAAATATTTGTCTATGGCTGGTACATTTAAAAAAAATACAAAATTATAATTTAATTTCAATGAAATTGTATTTTAAATGATTAATTCGATTAATTGTGATATTACCAAACTAAATCTAATTAATAAACATTTATTTGAATCGTTGGTGAGTTGGAAGGGAAAAAAAACTTAGGTAATGGATGTACAAAGTAAAGAGGAATAAGCAGTTTTATACATTTAGGTGTGATTTCCGAATATAATTCTTAGTAAACGACAGTCCAGGTAACCTGTCATAGAATTGTCCTATGACTGGTTATTAATCTGTGATTCTATTTCACGTCTCTTGAGATGTGCGTCTCAGTACTCTCATCCAAGATCAGTTAATTAGTACGGCCCTCATACTCGACCGATGAGTACGGGGTCTAAGGATATCAATACACTGACTGATATTGAATCGCCTTCTTGTGTTGTCTTTGTCCCTGTGCTCAGTGAAAAGTCACGGCACCGATTTACGGCCGAGCAAATACTGAAATACGTGCGATGGATAGTCTTGCGTGTTGTTTGTGTTGGAGCTAAAAAAGGGATAAAGCTTAATAAAAAAAAAGAGACCACCGAGAAAATACCTCACTCAGTAGGTAATAAAAAATTGGCTTTTAATCGGTTCAGTTTTGTCCCTAATGCCTATTGAGAAATTGCTGAGAAAATTCAAAGCTGATTTAAAATACGAAATTTATAAGTAGGTACGGTAGGCAGGTAGGTAGGTACAATTAAACTGACTGAAAGGTACATTTGAAATATCAAAACTACGATCTAAAAGACTGCGATCCTTACACCATAAATTGTATGAGCCCCACTTAAACATTTATTTTATTGTTTTTAGTATTTGTTGTTAAAGCGGCAACAGAAATAAATCATCTGTGAAAATGAGAACGGTTCATGAGATACAGCCTGGGGACAGACAGACAGACGCACAGTGGAGTCTTTGTAATAAGGTTCTGTCTCACACTGAGTATGTGACTTGCTTTATACTGTCGTCTGACCAACTTCGGAAATGCTCATTCCTCTTTGTATATGACGTCTTGACCGCGTATCTGTCAATCACTTTTGTCTGTGGTCTTTTTGACAGGAGTTCGCACGGATTATGAATGAATTGTAAATGTCGTCTTAAAAAATAGTTTTTTTCCTAAACACAACTGTACTTACCATAAGTTTGTTAACTAATTTATAACCCGTTTTCCGTAATCTTTTAGAGTATTGTGATAAAATGGTAAATTATAATATTTTTATGAAAATCTCATTTATAGGTTAGAGACCAATGTCCTTGTGATTTTAAGGGTGTTTTATTATTTTTCAGCACGCATATAGACAGTTGATTTATAGTCCGGCGCGGTGGAAAACCGCGCTGCCGACTAATGTCAACACAACAGCTTTTGCTATCAAAGCAGACCAGGTAAGAATGGTAAGAGCACTGCTAAAGTTATATATTTTAGTTAGTGCAAAACTCACGTAGGCAAACCGTGTAGTAGTAGGTTTTCATTCCATCTCTTTAAAATCATGGTATCATAGTCACAATAATCTCATTCAATGTTATAAACCTGAACTGAAAATCTATTATTAAAGAACACTGTCTATTTCTCAGTGCCATAGCAACTTCGAATGTCGAAACTACTCCGCACGGAAAGGTTTCTTCTCATCCATCATCGAAAACATAAAAGAAGACGTTGCCAAGAACAAGGAGATGAAAGATAACATAAAACGGTTCAGAGAAGAAGCCATGAAGCTAGAAAACTCAGATGCACTGCAGGCAGCGCGGAAAAAGTTCCACGCAGTTGAGTCCGAGGCTTCCAAGAGCTCTGAAGTGTTAAAGGACACTATTGAGGGGATCAAGGGGAAGATGGGACACATACTGGAGGAAGCAGGCAAGACTGACATAGCCAAGAAAGCTGGTAAGTTACTGGTTGACCTGGTGGTAGAGTCGATTGTGGGATTGATAAATTCTTTATTTAAAAAGTATTATAATTATTATTATTTATTTCAAGTAACAAGACTCATAGGTACATTAATTAATTATACTGTGGAATAAAATAACATTGAACTAAAAATATATATATTTATATATTGTTAGTATGGAATGAAGAGTTAAGTGTTCAAAAACAGATCTCATAGCATGAGAGATTATTCTTATTGATATGGCTAAGAAAAACAAAAAAAACTTTGTCAAAGTGTTTCTTTATTAAATGGTTTTTGTTAGAAGCCCATAGTGGCCTGTAGTAGTGTAAATTCTCCCTCACCTTTAAAAGTACATTTATGGAAAACTTACATCATCATCTTAGTCTATTTGTGCAAAATGTTGTTACAGAATTATCAACGAATTTTTAAAGTTGTAGGTAATTCTGTAGCTCTGCCTACCCCACTTTGGGATTACAGGCGTAAAGGTATGCATGTATTACATGATGCAAATTGATTATAATAATTTTATTTGACTATTTTCAGGTAAAATCACAGAAGACATTTCAAAATCCGCTAAGGGAGCCGCTGAAAGTATAGCTGAGGGAAGTCATAAACTTGGACAGACGTCTGCTTTTAAAACCATTTCACAGGTATTTTATACACATACATACTATGTAGCACTCACATTACCTTTAATAAGCTTCTAAATTAAATGATGATATGTTTAAATTAAATATGATTGTTTAAATGATGCTAAGATTACACTTATACATACATACATTAAATCACACCTGTTTCCCAGAGGGGTAGGCAGAGACCACTTCTTTCCACTTGCTACGATCTTGACAAATTTCTTCGCTTCTTCAACATTCATACATCGAGTCATGCACGCACGTCGGTTTCAAGATTACACTTATTTACACAATAATGTGGGATGATCTCCCTGACTGCATAAAAATATTAAAAATGTGTTTGGGAATCCCTTACTTTGATATTTTACCTAGGAACACGAAACTGTATTGTTTGGACATGTAGTACCACTAGGGCCGAGAACACAGATACATGGGCAGGGTTATAAAATGTGTGTAAAATGTGTATCAGGAGCTCTAAATTTTTGAATAACCTGCTTTAATGCTTTTGTATAGATAAGATGATAGATGATGATGGCTTGCCCAATTTGCACAAATTATTACGTAATACCTTATTTGATAACAATAGCTATAAATGCCTGAATTAGGCGAGGACTCATCAAATTCTCTTTAATAAATTATTTTCGTCAAATGGTTTTTTATGTTTCAAACTCGTCAATTATGTGAAAATACTTAACTCATCAGTTTGTCCTTAATTCGTCTTTTTCCTTAACTAGTCACTTTCCTCAACTAGTCTCTTTATGTCATCCCAGATTTGTCACTGTTTGTATAGTCATGTACCATTTTTCAACAATTTTTTTAGTACACTTTCATTGCCGCCGACTCGCTAGCCGGGTCGATTTTGTATGAAAATCAGAGACCTTGGCACTGAAAGTGTTAACTAATTTCTATTTGAATATCAAATTCAACAGAGTCAACGTCAACGTCAGTGTCGCGGAGCTCAAAACTCTGTAACATGTCAAAGAAAAAATTATCAAACCCAATCATGGCTAGTCAAAATACACTCAATGAATATAAAACGTTGGCTGATATTTTTGTCTATGTGAAAACTTGGGCAGCTCAATTTTGAAGCTTGCTATTGTTTAACATAATGAATTTTACGTTTCAGGCAACAGCAGTGGTAAGAAACGAAATGGCGCCGCGCGGTTTAGAAGGCCGAGTGTACACATCGCCCATCTCTCTACGAAAACGAGTGGAGGTAACATGCAATATAATTAATAAAGTTGAATAAACTAACTCTAGGTAAACTGTAAGCAGGTCAGACGGCTGACTCTGCCCACTTAGAAAATAATTGAAAATATAAAGGATTTTTATTAACAGAAATATGGTACACACAGCATCACACCTAACTAACCGTTAAAGACAGATCAGAGAGAAAAAGAAAGAGATGTATATAATGTGTATTATGTCAACTTCTATGCATTCTAGTGCGACTCTCTTTCATGCAATATTTCAGATTTCTGAAGTGTATAGCTAGATGTGTTGCTGTGTGTACAAGGATTAACAATAGATATTTTTAGGAGTAGGTATATTCGTAGGTAGGTACCATATGACCTACTTCCTATGACCCATACATGATAAGACGAGTCAAATAATACATAAGCACTGAAATCAATTGTTTCTCAATGCAATTTCAGTTAAATCATTCTTTTATATTTTTAATTCAATCAATACAGGGGCTCTACCTGTACAGCTTCAGTGTCCCCTATTTTTTCTGAGGTAGAGACCATTTTGGGAACCTATGCATTAGAGCCACCCGGCACCCGACCAGCACCGCCTTACTTAAAGCTGAAACTTTGAAAAATGAGCTTTAGATTATGTTGTTACGGCTTAATTTAAAGTAAAAATAGTGTACACGGCGGGGACCGCGGTGGCCTCACATCGTCCACTCCAGAGGCCCTACTTTGAAAACCGAAGTTCGTAGTTACGTTAGCCCCATCCCTGTCTCTCGATTTAGTTTCGAATGACGAGAGGCAGGGATGGATCTCGAACTTCGAGCGTCTTGATGCCGGCCCGCGCGGTGTCTGCGCGCTTCCATCTGTATAGTGGTATGACCTGGTATCGCTGTAGCTGTAGATCCACTCGTTGTCCCCTGGCCCCCCTGGTCCTCTGGTGGACGCCGAGCCTGGGTGTCGTAGTATGCGATCACCTAATTCAGAAATTGTGTTCCAGGTGGCAGAGGAGTTCCGCACTTTTACACCTGACACGGAAACTGTCGGCATGGAGCTCCATCGGGACTCCAAGTTCCACCAGCAGTGGGAGGACTTTAAGAACAACAACCAGTACGTCAACAAGGTTAGTCCAGTGGTCCATCTTGTTACAGATGTAGGGTATAAACTTACGAGTCTTATGCTGTCTGATAAGTTCGTATCGTCTTGCTTTCTCAATTTTGCATCGTAGAGTACTTCCACTAGAAAGTTATATACTCAGGGACAAAAAGCACGGGTCAGAGTGCGCTTTTCATACAAACGAGGCTATTTCGAAGCCTTGGTTCCTGGCCAGGGGATGATAGATACTCCGAGGTTCAATAGAGGAGGTCAAATGTCATAAGATACCTAACTTATCGCACAATCAGTTAACACCACAGCGAGAGTTTGGGTCAGCATTTGGATTTCCTTACATTTCATTGCCATTTTAGATGTTTTTCTGAACATGACCAATTCCGGCGTTAACCGCAGATTCAATCAGTTGGGTATCCTAGGCACTCTGGAAGTCGTGTATCGATGCTCGGGGTATCCATCATCAGATTTCACTAAAAGCATCCCCTGGCGAGGAACCAAGGCTTCGAAATAGCCTCTTTAGTACGAAAAACGCACCCCGTCCTTTTTGTCCCTGAGTGTATTTCCCTAATTAAATATTTAATTCAAATAATACGAGGATATGCTAGTCATGCAACACTAGTACCTATTATTTTATCTCAACATCTTTCTTCGAATGTATCATCAAATTCATTATGCAGAATTTTCATTTCGTTAAAAGGCATTTCTCGCCGCATAAGCACAAATCTAACCTAACCTAACCTATGTAATGTTTAAGATATCTTGAAAACATGGTTTCGGCAGAAAAAAAAAATCTGATAAAGTGAAATTCTGTATTACGATGCGGTACCATACAACACTTCTAGCTCAAGCTCATGTCAGGTACCATCTACGTCCAGTACAAACCCACACCCGTCGTAGCCCGCTGCTGGTCGCCGCCGTGATCTGACAGCTTCAAAGATATTCTTGGCAGCAATAGCAAACTTATTTAGAAACACTTATCACCACCGAAGGATATTGGCTAATGAGTATCCAATAGACGAATTTAGTTTTTATGAAAGCATTTTATTATGTCAGGTTGGCTTAAATCTTGCAAGACAATTTTGAACTTGGACCCATTAATGGAATGAAATGAAGCTGAAATCTGGGATCCTAGTGAACAAGGGTATAAGTCTTCTGAAGATCAAGTGAAAAAGGGTTTAAGTCTAGTATACTCCTTTCATTTATATAGCCTTTTTCACTAGGAACCCAGAAATTTGGACTATATTTAGAAACCCGATGGCAATACAATATGATAGTATTACATAACAAATAAATGAGCTCATCTATGGCTTCTCAAGTTGACTGATTAATTAAGCAAGATAAAAACGAACTTTTCGGTCATAGACGTTGTCCTATATTTATTCTCTACATCTCCACTTTACCTGAAGTCTGTCGAATGTTCTTTTATCTCCCGGTTTCGACGAATATTCGTGTTCCCTTTCTTTCTTTATGTTAAAGCGAGACGCTTATACCATTCTTTAGTAAAGGTGACCCCAGACATAGGATTACAATGTTAGTAACAAACGGTTGATGGAGATTTCAATTCAATTTCAGAGATATACTGTTGTCCTATCTTTATGCTCAATCTGTTTAGGTACTTAAATAAATGTAAACAAAAAAATCACGTGACATAGTTGGTCAGCCAATAGGAGGTGAACATTGATACGTCAACGCTCGACGGAACAGTTTTGATTGGCTGATATCCAGAACCACGTGGTTTGGTTTGTTTACATTTATTTAAGTACCTAAACAGATTGAGTATAAGGACCGTATTAATAAACTGATCTCGATTGTAATGCCCGTCTCAAGATGCGTCAAAAATGACAGTTTTCTATGGTTTGACGTTTACTTTGACGTATCTTGTGACGGGCATCTCAGTCAAGATGAGTTTATTAATACGTCCCTAAATGTGGTAACTGTTAACTGGCCATAAAATACCATCGACTATCGGTGTTCGAAAAGTTCTCTCTTCCTGTTTCATAAAAGCTGCAACAAAATTATGTAAAACAAGTATATTTTTTTATAGGTATTAGATTGGAAAATTAAATATGAAGAGTCAGACAACCCGATGGTCCGCGCGTCGCGCTTCGTCACCGAGAAAGTCGGCGGGCTCTTCGGGAACATCTTCGAGAAGACAGAACTATCCAACACCCTCACGGAAATCTGCAAGGTAGACCCCAGCTTCACATCACAAAAGTTCCTAGACGACTGTGCCAACGATATCATCCCCAATATCCTCGAGGCTATGGTCAGGGGAGACCTGGATATACTCAAAGATTGGTGCTATGAAGGAGTCTTCAACATACTCGCTACACCTATCAAACAGTGCAAGCAGCTCGGCTACAGACTCGACTCGAAAATACTAGATATAGAACAAATCGAACTAGCCATGGGCAAAATGATGGACCAGGGACCAGTTCTGGTTATCACGTTTCAGTCGCAGCAGATCATGTGTGTCAGAGACGCGAAGAATAATGTGATCGAAGGAGACCCGGATAAGGTCATGCGAGTGAACTATGTGTGGGTGCTCTGCCGGGACCCTCAGGAGCTGAACTCCAAGGCGGCCTGGAGACTGCTGGAGCTATCCGCCAACAGCGTTGAACAGCTGATATAGGCCTAGTCGTTATGTAAATAGATGGATTAAATCGTTGGACGATGAGATGTTTCAGTGATCCGTATCCCTGTGATCCCACTAAGGACCAAATGAAATATAAACGCTGTTTATTTTCTAATAAATGAGCTTAAATATGATTTGAGTCCTGTTTAAAGTGAAAGTTGTTGTCTTTTCAAGTCACAAAATTCACTTCGCAGTAAACAGCGGTAAGTGAAGTGTTCTTGTTGACAGTGAATGAGCACTCGAATCGATATAATCATGAAATAATTTGACATGACCAGAAGTAAAATAGTTTTTTGTTTCTCCAGCCACTGTTATTAAGTAGTTAGTATTTGTTATGTTATTTTGCTGCGCCCCGAGGGATCCTGTTGCTTATAATAACTTGAAAAAAAGGAAGAAATTATATGAAAATCGTTGTTAAAATACTCAATACGATTCTCTACAAATAAGTCCTTTAATTAAGATAAATATTTTAGCATCTAATGTGTTGAATAAGAATAACTCTGCAGTGAAATGCATTGAATTTAAAGCTTTATTCAAATGCATTAAAGTTGACTATGCTGTAGACAGGGGAGCATCAGTGTCCCGGGCACAGCGATTTTGAGTAATAATTTATGTTTATTTTGTAATTACCTTTAGTATTAATTTGATATGTTTTATTATTAATTTAATAAATTGTTTTATTTTATTTTTTCTTTCGTTCATTTTTGTGGACTTTTTGAATGTCAGATTTAACGGTAACTTTCGATCGATGTGCCTCAAATTATAACGTTACTAGTAAACAGGTTTTTTATATTGTTATAACAAGTATTATCGTTATTACGATCAAGCGATAACTTATTTGTGTGTTGGTATAGATCAGGGGTTCCGGACCTTTTCTTGGTCAGGAACCACTTTTATATTATTCTTGTTAGCTGGGAGCCCTCACCTCCCGAGCTCTTCTCACTCTCAGCACGGCGACCAACGGCTCACCGCCCGCTAATTTTAAAGTCATTCGCGGACCACAGTTTGCGAACCACTGGTATAGATCAATAAACGAGACCTCGAAATGGCAAATCGTCGGTGATACTGCAAAAACGCGTAACTAACAAATTTATGACAGAGCAAAATAAACCTTACGGTGTTATTAAAAAGGTGCATTTTGCTTCTTATTTAAAATGTCACTTACGCGGTATTGCAGTTTCATCGACGAAATGTATCGTGTACAGGGTCTATCCAACACGGTAAATACCAAATTTTGATAGCTCTTACTTACTTGCCATTACTGGCGGCCGAGTTAAGAGCAATACCTTAACGGGTCAAATACGATTTGGTTTTTACCGTGTTAAACAGACCCTGTACACGTACACGATACATTTGCCATTCCGAGGTCTCGTTAGAATAGAGGCGGTTGAATATTCGGGCGTTTCAACCGCCGTCATTGTTCTCTTCAATATATTGACGAAAATAATTATAGCTACCAGCAACTTTTGATGTCAAAATCAACGGACCCGGGGGTAGTATCCATTCCATTTAAAATAACAACAAATGTATAAAGTCTTATCTTGAATAATATGCGGATTGAACAATGACGGCGGTAAAACGCCAAATAATCCACAACCGATCCGTAGTCACACCAATTTGCTACACTGGTGTGACTATGGTTCATTTTATTTACCCGTAGTCACACCAAGACCGAATTTGCGTCTATTTCTCTTTCAAAATCAAAATCCACAGAGTCGACGGAGCTCTGCTAACGCAGAGCTCCTAATTCTCGGTAGTTTGGCCCTCCGGGCCTGCTAAAGAACTAACATAACCTAAACCTACCTCCTACTTGGTGTGACTACGGATAAATAAAATGAACCATAGTCACACCAGTATGGCAAATTGGTGTGACTACGGATCGGTTGCTAAATAATCACCCAGGCGCTGTCTGTACGTACAGTGGACATAAGATCCCGGGCTTTCGTGTATCTATCTACCAATAACTTAATGCGAAACTCACTTGTCCTAAAACGCATATCGACGGTTAACCACCAATACCTCCTAACTGACATTTTTGGTCAAACAATTTTTTTTCGCAATTCATGATAAATACCCTCTAACGCACACATTAGAAAGATCTCCTATTTCAAATAAAGCATATTTCTAGTGTTTTTGTTATCCTGGCAATACCTGCTAAATGACAACGCGCGATTTTTGCCCAAAATACAAAGTTTTTTGTGTCTACTGTAAAATTTTAACATATTGAGGTAGGAGGGATTGGTGGCTAACCGTCGATATACGCGTTTAAGGCAAAGTGAATCAAAAAAACGCTTCCTATGGGTTTTCGGCAGTGAATGCGATACTGTATACCATATTTTGAAAGTTGACTGATTCGAGGATTTTGTTTCGCGGATTCGATCGCGAAACAACCGACTTTATCATAATTATCAGAGGGCGGAATTCAATCATCAATAAACTTGAAACGATGAATCTTATCGAGTATCGATAACTTATGGTTACGAAGCTTATCTTTATTTATTAACAAAAATAGACATCTAATCCACATTTAATCAAAAAAAAAAACTATATACTGTAAGAAAAAAAAAAGTTTTGTTTTTCGTTTTGGATTAACAGTTTTTCACATACGTGAATTAGTTGCAAAAAGACTAGACGGAAAACGCCATTAAAAGTAATGGCCAGTGCCATGCGATTTACTTTTAATGGCGTTGCAACTTGCTAATCAAAGAGGTCGAATGATCAATTCGCTAATCAAAGAGGTTGATGTTAAAAGTCAGTTATATAGAACGAGATTAAACTTATCGATAGCTGGAAAAGTCGATAAAATTTAACATTCCAAATCTATTGTCCTTTGATTTTTGCCATGAAATTTCCGCCCCCTGATAATTATTTTGTACATACATACATACATTAAATCACGCCTGTTTCCCAGAGGGGTAGGCAGAGACCACTTCTTTCAACTTGCTACGATCTTGACAAATCTTACATACATAAACTCGCGCCTTCATTCCCATAGTAGGGTAGGCTTCCCTTCGCTTTGACAAATCTTTCGCTTCTTCAACATTGATACATCGAGTCATGCACGCACGTCGGTTTCGGGTACTTAAGATTAGGCCCTTTTCCATGATTTCTCCGATTTGATTCGAAAAAGTACGCCTAGGGCGGCCCCTTCCGACCCTTCCACTCACCTTCGATCTGTATATTTCTATAATAATTTTGTATTTTGTCTTAAATCGGCATTCGTGCGTAGCGTAGACAGCGTGCGAAGCAGTGATCGCCGCAGTGATCGCCGCTTTACTGTCGAATCGCAAGAAGCTCTATGGACTCTTTTGAACCGATAAAGCAGGTACCAGTATCAAACCTTAATCCATGTAATAAGGCTCGGCGCACAATAAAACAACAATATTCAATAAAAGTTTTATTAGAGGCACATTCAAAAAGACGGACCGCCTTCACAATATTTACAAGACCTACATTAGTGCTTATCTACGCGATGAAATAATTAATTAATGAAAACTACGGTGACTAGGCTGTTAAAAACCGTTCGATTTTCACCAAAAGGAATGCTGTTTTTTGATATCTAACATTAAAAATAATAAAAACAACGTGGTTAGGACAGACATTCATAATTGAGGATAGATATTTGAAAGATATGCATCATCACCTTTTAATAATAACTATCTGTTATAAGATTACTCGCTCGCTACACTCGTTTTGTTTTTTTTTGTACTTGCAAATATACTTAATTAAAATCGCTTCCAAAAACCACGTTGCGATATTTTATTACAATAAAAATAATTAAATTAATCCTAATTTGTAAAACTTGATCATTATGGCTTAAATAATTAATATTTATTGTAATTGATTAAAACGTGCCACAAAAATATAATGCTTACCCTAAATTAGCTTAAAAGCTCAATCACATTATAAACAATATTCGCAGTGTTGCCAGTGTAAAACCACTAAGTTTAGTGTTGCCATTAACTTAACTAATGTGACGGATTAGACGAAAATTAACAATTACTTGCTTGTTAAGTCACAACCGTGCAGAGAAAATAATCATATTTATTTAATTAATACAATCTGATGTGACAAAAGTTAATGCACACCTAAATTAAATAGCATCAGTGTACGCAAGTGAAATAATGAGCAACTGAGTACCCTTATATAAAGAAGCGTATTACCTCCAACATTTCTTGTATAAAGCTAGCAAAATGTAATTAGACATTTAAACTAGGCTAAAAATGCAGTACAACACCATAGAGGTCAGGCGTCTAGAATATTATCATAATTGAATTTGATTTATATAAAATGACACAAGATAACACCTTTAGGCCTTAGTGCTTCGTGCAAGTTAGACTTATATAACGATAAAATCACCTCCAAATGAGAATTGGTTCCGACTTCGTACAGTTCAGATAATAAACTTTTATACAGGGTGGGCCATAAATTTTTGCAAATAGCAACACTGATTTTTTCGGATTCTGTCAGAGTGAGCGGCGGGAAATTGGTGGGAAACTATAGGTCACTTCGTGCAATTTTATTTATAAAGGAGCGTTTCACGGGAAAGCAACGGGGTTTTTGTATTAAACAGTTTTATAAAAACAACTATTTGTATCTTTCTGTACGACGCCTACTTAGAATTGAATAAGGATAACGCCAAGTGAGTGAGTGTCCAAGTGTTAGTTTAATTAAATCTTAGGTCAAAAACTTCAAGCAAACTGGTTCGACACTGAATATCAAACAAACAGGGCGTCCACGTTTAACAAGAAATGATGAGAACATACGGCAGGTTAAAGTTTCTGTAGAGACTAGAGAACGATCCAGAATTATCTACGCGTAAACGTTCAGCAGCTCTAGCAATACCAAGAACTAGTCTACGGCGAATTTTACATCTAGATCTGAAACTGCACCCACTGCATGAATTTGAAGGTGACCAGAACATGGATGCAACAAGATGGAACAACATGCCATACGTCAAACATGAGTTTACCGGTGGTGAAAGAAATGTTTCCGAAAAAGTTGATTTCTCGCAGAGGTGACATCCCAATTCCCATGGCTGCCAAGGAGCCCGGACCTAACACCTTGCGATGTTTTCAAGTGGCGATATTTAAAGAGTCGAGTGTACCTTAATAATCCGATGACAATACCCCAGTTAAAACAAAACATTCAGAATGAGATAGCTGCGATCCCTCGCAGCATGCGTCAGCGAGTTTTCCAAAGTGTTTGTGTAGTCGACTGCAGGAGTGCAACGACGAGACGGAGGACATCTGGATGACGTTATTTTTCAAAAATAAATTGCATTTATCTGTTACTAGGTTAAATAAATAAAATATAAAAAAACATGAAAAGTTAAATTTTTATCGATGTTTTAAAAGTGTAAAAATTTTTGGCCCACCCTGTACAACTATTACAGTATGCAGATACCAAAATGCCTGCAAGATATATAGACCTTAATTTTTTAGCATTCTATGAAACCAAAAGTTTTTTTTTGGAATAGCTAGAGAAAAGCTCTTGGTGTATTTTATAAGAGTTGGCTATATTGGTTGATTTTGATAGAACTGTTTCTTATTATTATACTGTCCTCATATTTGTAAAAGTTGTCGATTTTCACCGTACTTTAAATGATTTAAAACGATTAATTATACATTTATAACTTTTAGTAAATAGTGCTGATATAATTAAAGATCAGTTGAAGTGACACCATTTAGATATACTTTAAAAGAGGAATGTAAAATGGGGCAAACATCACAATTTAAAATCAGACTGATATGGTTTTTGCTCGCAGCATTATATACCCTGACCATTGATGATAGATTATATAATGGATTGACGTTTCGTTTTACAATCCTTTATTAGTTTGTATGATTTAACTAAAAGATGCCCGCGACAACGCGTAGAATTATTATCCTGCTACTCCCCCTATTTCAACCCTTTAGGGGATGAATTTCAGAAAATCCCTTCTTAGTTCACCCCTAGGATATCCAAGGAACATTCTCTCCAAATATCGTCCCTAGGTCAAACAGTTTCGGACTTTCGGTGCGTTGACCGATCCGTCAGCCACTAGCCGGTCAGTTTCTTCCTTTTATATAATATAGATTGACCTACTTTGAAACCCCTCTAAATGCAGTTTCCTGTTGGCAAACAAAATTGATCCATGTGTCGTGCACACACAATATGCTGTGCAATGATCTTATTCTGCTAGAGTGGCCATCTAGATACGATTCAATACGAATTTGAACTTAACGTCGTGGAGTTCGTTACTACAGTATCGCGTTAGCGTTCCTGTCCTCAAAGAATCTGAAGCGATTTAGAAGTAAGCAACTAGTGTTCTAGTTACGAAAAAATCTAATGTTCCATACCCATTATTAAATTCAGATTCGTTGGGTATCAATGTCCCAGAGATGCATACGTGTACGTAAACATGAACATTATGCATTAGTGTGTCCCTTGGAATCCCGCATCATGTTTGTCATAACACATCGTTTGTCAGAATTATTGTTTGTTATAAACTGGTTTTCTGCTGATCCAGATAACTTCATTTAGGTAAGGTGGAAATGGCTTTACTAGACAAACCATGTATTAGGAAAAATTACGATTAACCTTTCGTATGCCTAGTTCCGGATCCGTACCGACCCTGGTCCTATGCCTTGTTCCGTATCCGTCACTTAGAGACTTAACCGGGTTATTTGAAATTCGATGCTAGTAGCTTAAAGATAGGGTTCTAATATGTCTGTAAAAAAAACAAAAAAAAAAACAATCTTCCATAGATAGCATTCAGTTGCTCGAAACGTCAAATCACTTTCGAGCTAGGAGCTCACTCGGTCACGTGACACCTATGACGTCATAGCCCAGCAGACGACGGGTACAGTACAAGTATGCGAGCCTCTCCGGCATACGAAAGGTTAAGGATCCAGAGCCCATGTATCATATGTTGTAGCTGATTTAATGACGCGTCATCATGGTTGCGCCTAGTCGAGTGCCCACTGCATGACGCTGGTGTCGAGCCCACCGGTGGACACGAGGCGC
Organism: Acleris emargana; assembly: GCA_927399475.2. NCBI lineage: Eukaryota > Metazoa > Arthropoda > Insecta > Lepidoptera > Tortricidae > Acleris > Acleris emargana. The sequence continues at coordinate 1,503,982 of OV656849.1, forward strand.
GAGTCGTCCGGGAGGAAGCGGACACACGTCACATGCGAGGAGTGTCCTCCGTACTGGTGGCACAGCGACTGGAAACAAACCATTGGACAGTGAGTGGCGGGATAGGGAGTTGGTAGCTGATAATGGAAGAGATCAAGCTGTGGTGACTTCATTTACTCGTAGTGTTGTAGTATTTTATTTGGTATCCCCTTAGTTACTATAAAATCAATAGCTATAATATCACTTTCTCTAAATTCATTTGCTACAATCAATCACATGCTATACATTCAAATGCTATAACAGTTCGTTTACATAATCTTCAGTTACTATAAGTTTTAGATGTTATAAAATCATTTGCTATACTTTCAAATTCTATAACCATTTTTTACTCTAATAATTATTAGCCATAAGCTGTAATTTTATCTGCCATATAAACCTAAAACATATCAAACATAAGTGCTTATTATTGTGCATAAATTAGCGTTTGTTTGAGTTACGGAAATCAACGATAACACATTGTCAATATTCTAGATTTTTAATAGTTAATAAATATTATATAACACAATTATATAGATTTTAAATGTTATGCATGACGAACATTACTTTTTTTAAATTATAGTAAACACACATTATAGGAAATGGCTATTATAGCAAATGAATGATTATAGTAAGTGATTTTATAGGAAATGAATTTATATTATCTAATTTTATGACACTTGATTTTATAGGAAATATGGTAGACCCATTTTATTTAGACTGCTGAGGTGTGAATATATATCGATATTGACCAATTTCGTCCACAGCGACTGGGATCCTACTATTATGAACGTCGCTCGTGAGCTCTATGATGAGTGACGTAGCCGATTTTTGCATTATAAGTTCGACCACATTCGATGCAAGTCAGCACCCCTTCGATATTATTGTATTGATGGGAGGTGTCAATATTTTCCAAGGGAATAGTGATACTGATAACAGACTTCTGCGCGGACGTAGTCACTGGGATAGAATATAATGGAATGATTACTTAGGGGCCGGCCTAGGCGTACTTTTTCGAATCAAATCGGAGACATACTGGAAAAGGGCCGAATCTTAAGTACCTACCGTCGTGTTTGCATGACTCGATGTATGAATGTTGAAAGCGAAAGAAATTTGTCAAGATCGTAGCAAGTGGAAAGAAGTGGTCTCTGCCTACCCCTCTGGGAAACAGGCGTGATTGTAATGTATGTATGTATGATTAATTAGTGTAAATGTGCCGCTATACGAGTGTAAATTTTTCAATGTAGCTATATTGGACTGACCTTGGGCTGTGTGACGGGATAAGCGTACAGCTTTACTTTTCCAAAGTCGTCTCCGGTCGCTGCGACGCGACTGTCGTGGGACCTGTTCCAAATGATCACAGTTTTATTTATGTAATACGGAGTCAACGCTTCGAGCGGTTAGTTGAGAGGTTGAGGTAGAGGTTGTTTACTTGTGGGAGGACCTTGTGCAGGGTCCGTCCGGGTTGGTACCACCATCTTATACATTAACCTACCGCCAAGCAGCAGTGTTCGCATTGTTGTGTTCCGGTTTGGGGATTAGACAGCCGGTGAAATGACTAGCATAGAGGCATTCCATCTTAGTCCTCAGGGTTGGCAGTGCATTTGCAGTCTTGTGAATGCGAATGTCTATGGGTCACAGTTTCCACTTACCATCAGGTGGCCTACTGTGTGCTCGTTTGCCTTCCTATGCCATAAAAAAAAACATGCAAGCCAATTTAAAATGATAATTTTACCAGTGTGACAGCGCTACGAAAGCTAACGACTCAAAGGATCTGAGATAGTTTAGACATCCTCAATTTTCATCAAAAATTTGATAGGTTAGTCCTGGCGGTTGTCACCGGCTTGTTTTCAAGTTTCTCGAGACAAGGTGTTCAACACGGCACGGCTCTGTACCTGGCGCAGGAGTTGATGTCGGTCCCGTCGGCGCTCTCGGGCCACACGCCCACCGACTGGAAGGTGATGGGGCACGTGTGCGTGGCCCACGGCGCGTCGCGCAGGCTGCTCGCCGAAGTCACTTGCCGGCATGTCGTCGCGTTCCCTGTATTTTATTATTTCATAATGATAAATGTGATAAATGTGTAATATGTACTTTAATGACAGCTGTTAATGGCTTTGCACGTAAGTTAAGATTCGTGAAATTAGTACCCCGCAAAGCGGGGCCAGCATTTTCGCAAGATTTAATTAGACTAACAAAACAAAAATGTTACTAAACGGCTAGGGCGTATAGAAACTATAGTAACAAATAAGAAACACGATTTTTTTCTATTCTAAATGCACAATCCTATCTTCAAGAATCTCTAATTGATGCCTCTCCAGACCTTATTTCGTGTCTCGCCGAGGAATGCATCAAACAAACACAATATAAAAAAAAAACAAATAGCCACAGATATCTCGATTGCCAAACAAAAGGCTTCTAATACGAAAATAATGAAGTATTAATACTCACAGAACAGAAGCTCGTAATCTCCGGAGTTGCTCCTGATGTATTGGCTGTCTTCAGACCAGTCCAGATGCGTGATGAAGCTGGAGTGACCCTACACCAAAAACTTCATTCGTTATCAGCATTTAAACTATCGTTAACTTTTTTAAGCTCGCCTTTGTTGCGCTATTGGGCACTACCTACTCATAAATACCGCGTTAATAACTAAATCTTAATGAGCAGTTGTAGATTTAAAAAACAAAACGTCGGTGAAAGTGCAAAACCGCGTAAGTGATATTTTTAATAAGAAGCAAAATGCACCTTTTAATAACAGAATAAGGTTTATTTTGCTCTGTCAGAAATTTGTTAGTTACGCGGTTTTGCAGTATAACCGACGAAAAGCCGGCAAGATTTTTTTTTACCTCTTGCCATTCAATGGTAACAGGGTCGAAAACAGGTAGGAATAGTCGCGTAAATGCTATAGAATAGAATTTATCATACATACATACATACCTTCACGCCTTCATTCCCAGAGTGGGGTAGGCAGAGCTACAGAATTACCAACAACTCTAAAAACTTGTCGATAACTGAGTAACCACAATTTGCACAATTAGGCTATGATGTTAAACAGTGTATATTAGTGACAGGTAGCAAGCCCATCGCCTAACAGTACTACAAGCCTTTATTCCCTTTATTCCTTTAGAATTTATCAATATAGAAATATGAAGAATTTTAAGGTTTTTGAAAAGCAATTAAATCCACCTGATCCACATGATGATTATACCTACACGAAAAGAAAAGTGACAGATGCTATTCACGTTTATCTACATCGATTGGATAAAATTAATGTAAATAAATAAATTAGCAAGCTAATAGAGGTTTTTTATACCGAATTGATTGCTCTGTACCTACGCAAGTGTTTTTTTATAGCAAAACGTGCTCAATAAAATGTTTACACAGAAAGCTAGTAAGCTAGTCTCTAAATTTCTACGTATTTAAGATTATTCTAATTTAATTACTTTAGCTATAAACTATGTCGCAACTTCAGAACAATAGTGACATAACTCAGAAATTTAGAATTTTCGAGTTAGGACTCTACCATAATCAATTTATGACTTAAAGTTTGAATGATGATATTATGAATTAGGTCACTATCTTTCTGAAGGTGCGATGTATTCTAACGCTAAGTAAAAATAATTGAAATGAGCATTGTAAGGAACAGTCTTATTGGCAGCCGTAAGTGTCATAATCCAGGCAACTGAGACACTAAACAGGCTAGATTGAATAGCCGGTGTACACATTGGGACAGCGCGTTGTGCACGAAAAACCGGCACTAGCCTATTGGCCGGCCAGTATTGGTAGCCAACTACAAACAAGCCAATAGCATAGCCAAGTAGCTACATGTTGGCTCAATACCTTGGCCCAACGCATTGGCCCAAAGTGTTCAGCGGCTATAAGCTATTAAAAAGTTTACTGTAAAGTCAAGCCATACGTTTATAGATCCGCTTTTCTACATTATCACTTTTACCTAATAAACAATTACGTCCAAAATAATTTTAAAGCGAAAAGTTACAAAAACGATTAGGTATAGTTTAAACTTTTTCAACTGAGCGTATCCATATCCACTTAAGAATACAAAGCCACTGGACCCGATTCGAAACTAAATTGTCTAATTTTAAAACATAGTTTGACGGCAGATTTAATCAGTGCTATTGCAGAATGTCAAGCTGACAATGTATACGACCGGCTAAAATAAGAAGCATTCAAATTAGCGCTGTCATGGCCACTGTGTATTTAACCACAAATTAGGATAACGAGGTCACAGTAAAAGCAGATTATAACTTCGAAGGTTAACTTGGATTATCGACTCTATTTCTGATGACAATACACTACAGAATACAGTAATAGAATAATGGCAAGCATTTTTTTTGCTATTTTAAACCGCCCGACACTCGACAAGAACTTATTCTGTAGATAAAGACTACAAGATACCATGCGCTATTTTCCTTTTAGGCCATTTTAAACCTAATGTACTTCTAACTTTTTCGTAAGGTAACCGGTTGCCGGTTTCGAGAACAAAAGCAGATACTAGGATTGTATAGATACAATGTCCATTGTATTTACAGGTAAGTGGGAGAGCTCAGTTCAAAAAGTTTTAACTATACTTAGGACGATGACTGTACAGTGTACAGTCAAAAAATGTATTCGTTAATCACCGAAGAACTATGACGCAAAGAGATGAAGTATTAAACGACGCAGGCCTCAAGATTGAGCGACACGGTGTGTCATTGTGACAGGGTTATACGGTTGACAGAGAATTCATTTTTGTTGCAATAGCTGAAAATAATATTTTAGCAATAGTTCTAAATTCAGCCTAGGGATGAGCTTTATAGGATAGCGTATAATTATGTTCGTGCATCATGAAAATGGGTTACCCTTCTACGTTTTCGCTCCGTGCACTGATGTGGAAAACCAAGAAAAGTGTCATTATTCTATCACACGATAAATAACCAGTGGGATTAGCATTCTTATTTTATCATGTAGGTGAAAACCTGTCACTTTCTTACGAGTTCGGAGGTTTACTCGTTTGAATGAGACAGGTGCTTTATGTACGAGATACAAACTAGAATTTTCGGCTGTAGGACATTTGATAATTAGTTTAAAAAAATGTGTGAAAATCTACAAAAAGAAATTGTTGACGTTTGTTTAGATCTCTAGATTCTAATATTATAAAGAGAGAGTGCGACAATTGTGTTTGTATCTATTCAATAGGTAAGTTCCAGAACCCCGAATGTCACACTAATTGACCTACTTGGTCCCAAACTAAGCTCTAGGCTTGTACTATGGGAACTAGACAACGATATAAATACTTATACAGAGTAATAAAAATTAAATACATAAAAAATATCCATGACTAAGGAACACATATTCGCGTTCATCACACAAATATCTGCCAGTGCCCTTGCTGGTATTCGAACCACAGACCGCTATCTTCGTAGGCAGGGCCACTGCCAACTAGGTCAACGCGCCGTCAAATATCAGGAAACTAAATAGTTACTAAGTAGATCAAATGCATGAGCATCTAATTTAAACGCTGCTAAAACAACGTGGTCGCAAAAATCGTTTTATTTTTTCAAAGGTACCACATGAAACTGTAAAGCGGGGCTAGACAAGTTGCCATCGAATGCAAATGCGATGTTTGGCGATCACTGTCGACAATTTGTCAAAAATGAAAAAGTTAGCCAAGTTGCATGTCAATAATGAATATGACCTAGCACGGCTGTCTAGTTCTTTTTTTTCTTAAACTTAAGCAATCAAAGTTGAAACAATATATTGTATGCGACCGCAAAGCAATGAAGACAATGATGATGACACTGACTCAGTTGACAGTTTCGTCGTTACCGCCTTTAGATACCGACGTTTAAGTTCTCTGCCTACCCCTCTGGGAAACAGGCGTGATTTAATGTATGTATGTATGTAAGTTCGTGTTAGTTCTCGTTTTGAATTCGACCTGTCGAAAGGGCAACTTGTCTAGCATTTGTATGAATAGTACCGCGTAACGACGGTAGTCGTCAAAACTATATCTATTCGACTAGCTCGAGTGATAGTGATCACATTACAAATATCAGTTGTTACGAGTGATATATCAGGTGACTATGTCGGTAGCTTACGTCAATTCCATACATGTTTCTAGGACAATGCAAAGCGACAGTGTCACCCAATGCTAGCGTTTGTATTCGATAGCAACTTGTCTAGCCCCGCTGTATAGTTTTTCAAAGAGTTTAACATAGTGGCAGGTGGATCTACATTGTTAAGTTGCACCACTAACAGTAATTAGGTACAAATCTAGATACCGTTGTCAATTTCAAACCGAACACCGCCCTCATTTAAATCAAGCTTTTTTTGCCATGTGTCTTGGAGGTGTAAAAAATTCAACCTTTGCATTGTCAAATAATTTTAAAATCAAATGAAAAGTTCCAGTGATAATTGTGTACGGAGAGTAAACATTATATTCGGTGGTGGATCTATATTGTAATGCAGTACATACCAAGCACTTGCCGATCCGCGTGTACCGGCGGCCCTCCTCGGTGATCTGGTAGATGTAGATGAAGTTGTCCCGCGAGCCCAGCGCTACGAACTGGTTGTCGGGGGAGTACTGGATCGTTTGGATCGGCTCCGTCCTGCGGGGTAAGGACAGATGCTTGCGATGTTGGTATAGGCGGAGCATTATTACGAAACACTGACGCTTTTTTTTTTATAAATGCGCAATAACTAAAATATGCTTTGTCTTTATCTGATATTGTGACATGAATCTGACTGAATTCTGTAGCTCTGCCTACCCCACTCTGGGAATTAAGGCGTGAGTTTATGTATGTATGTATCTGACTGAAAGGGTCAAAGCATACTTTAAGTAAAATAGGCTTACAGTGCATCTTTGAATTAAGGGTGAGAGTTCGGATGCTTCAAATGTTTCAATTTGCAGTTATTAATGTTATCATGCATTCGTAAGAAAGGGACGATGATAAGGTAAATTTTGGTAGTTTATAGAGAGTTACATAACTATATATTTTTTTTAAAATATTTTCTACTCATTTTATGAGCATGAATCAAGTCATTATTAATTGGTTGGTTTCTAAGTTAGAAGACATATCTGCTAGAAATTTCCTTTTTTCATAATTAAACCGAAAAACCTCTTAATTTTACACCAACTTTATAATAAATAGTAGGTACCTAGGTGTTGGGGTAAACGACTGCTAACATTGAGAACATGATTGGCGCATCGGCAAAGGAACTTTAGGGCGTCCTGCGACTGAGAGCGACGATATAATTATGAAAGGTTGCCGGCAACGACTGGAGAACACCTGACATGATCCAGGGGGGGCCAGACACGGGCCTGTGACGATGCCGGGCAGACTCACCCGTCGTGGTGAGAGGCGAGCAGCTCGCGCGAGGCGGGCTCGAACACCAGCCAGCGGCCCGACAGGCAGCCCACCGCCACCGCGCCGCCGTCCTGCGACCAGGCGCAGCACTGCGCGCGCTCCTGGGACCGGGGACAGCTGGTTAAGTTACTGGCCAACATGAACTAAAGCTCTTGCCTTCTTCTTGCCAACTAAAAAACTTCTTGCAAAACTACGGAGTATTTGTTTGAAGTTCTCCGCTAATTCCATTTTTCTCAAACATGCTTGGTTTTTTTTTAAACCTAGGGGATAAGACTCATTTTCTTCCTAGAAATAAAATAAACGTCCCAAAGCTTATTCCTGCCCGCTGCGGTATTTGATTCAAAAATGCTCTCTAACGTACATAAAATCGAAAGGACCTCGAAAAAAAATCCCATACACCCAGCTTGTGGGTGGGTGCAATGTCGGGCAGCGGCGGGCGGCGACTGACGGCTAACTAATACTCATAGTAAAAAGAATCATTATCTCTGAATTTGTCAGGCAATTCCATATTTTCCGGGACTAGGCAATAATGTACTATTTACTAATCGTGAACAGCTACAGTTACCTCTATGTCCTTGCTCCAGACGGTGGAATGGCTGAGTCCGTCCCACAGCTGCAGGAGGCGGTCCCAGCCGGCGGTCACGAACTGTGGCAACGTGGGGTGCGCCGCCAGACCCCATAGTTCATCTACATGACCTAGGGACCAAATACACTATATAACGTCCGTGAACATATGACTTCTGTATCCAAAAAGGTTTGAAAAACATTATTCTTTTAGGGATTTATTAATAATTTTACAGAATCTACCAGGTTCCGTCTAGGCAGGGGTAACTTTTTTAAATGTTTTTTTGAATAATTTCTGCTTTCTGCTGCTACTTGATCAGATAGGGATACCGACGGAGCCCGCTGGGTGTATGTAATTGGGAATATGAACGGCGACTTTTAAATAACGACACATCAGTGATTATTTTGTTGTACTAGCTATTCAAAAGCAGCAACATTTTCATACATAATGTAATTTTTAGTAGTTTCAGAACAAAACACCTACCAAGTACGGCAGGCGAGAATCCTAACTGCAAGTCGCCATGTAGGACGCAGTTCTTGGTAGTACCCACGAACAGCTGACTGCCGCGACCTTCGGCCAACACACGGACGCCGCCGTAGTGGCCCTCGATCTAGAATGGAGGATTTTTACTGATTAATAAGGGTATAAGTACATCAAAGTTGGAGTCGGGTGAATGAAATATACGAGTAAGTTATATATTTTTAGAAGACATTTAAAAAAAAGGATCCAAAGGCAGCCGAATAAATTTACCCAATTCTGGGGTAAATACTACCTCGTCTTGCCCAATGTTCTTGAATAAGAACAAATAGATTTAGTATATCCTGCCCGGTGGTAATTCAAATATCACTACAAAAATAACCTTCATAGAGAACATAGGACAATTTGGACCGGAAACGGAAATTAATGCTAACGTGGGGAGATTCATAGACCCCAAAGCAAAAGCGATAAAAGAGCTCCATGTGAATTAAATCGCGGGCAAAAGCTATACTTTTAAGTATCTGTTGCTGGTTGGTAAACTCACCACATTCTCAATGCCCGTAGCATTAAGATCGGAGTCGAACATGACGACGCGGCCGTCCTTGCCGCCGCCGCTGACGACGGCGCCGTCCTTGAGGCAGCTGAGCGAGAAGATGGACCCGGAGTGCACGCCCCGGACCAGCTTCACGATGGTGTTGGTGCCGCGGCCCCACACGATTATGTTGCCGTTGGAGTCGCCGGAGAGGACGTCACCTGGGAGAATGGGGAAATGATGGAAGGATATAGCCTCTGCGCGTGTCTAATATGGTTTTATACAGGACTACCGTGACACTAGTCATATCGTCATACATCATTTGTTAATAGACTATTTTCAGAGGAAAAAAATGTGCTTTTAATTTACGACTCCATATTTTAAATAAACGTAGCACAGTTGCAGTCAGTAACGTGGGTATGTATTTTTTTTCTCGTTTACCCCAAAGCCCTTGCCATTTTGGTTAGAGTCAAATGAAAGCACATATAATTAATTTAATAGGAAAACTATCACTACTAAGTGGTTCTTGAGTTACAAATGGTTTAAATGTTTATAACTACCGAAAAGTTATTTGCGGTGTTGGTAAACTGACCGCGACCTTAGTCGATCCATGGGGATAACAGTTTTCCAACGGCTTCGGAACCGTACACTGAGGATGTTCCGACATGCTCTTGCCCGGTTTTTTTTTAAACCTTATGTATGAATGAAGATTACAAAAGTAAACAAAGACTAACTTATACCGTAGGCTTTCTTTCTGTTTTATTAGAAGGTATGCTTACCGTTGTGGTTGAACCCGAGGCAGGTGACGTATTTGGGCTTGTCGCGCGTCTCGAAGACGCCCATGCGCTTGTACAGGAGGTTGGTGTGGTCCAGCGTCCAGAAGGCGATGTGGCTCTTACCGCAAGTTACGATCTGGTTGCGTTCTAGCGGGTGGAACTCTGCCGCCACCACCGTGTCTACCGAGCACTGGAACATACCATGACAATTTTAACCCTTAATTTGGCAGTGTATGCCACAGTCAACATACTATAATGTTCACTTTTAATGTTTGGAATGTTTTTTTATTTTTTTGCTGATTCAAAATCAAAAAGTGTTTGAATTCCCGACTTTTTTTATTTTTGCCAAATTAAGGGTTAACGAGAGGAACAGTTTTATTTAGGAGGAGGGTTGGACTTTTTAGACTTTCTGCAACATTTTTTAATGAGCACGTGAATTGACAGAGATTTGAGAAACATCACTCACGCGATTAAGGGCCGTATTAATAAACTCATCTTGGCTGAGATGCCCGTCACAAGATACGTCAAACCATAGAAAACTATCATTTTTAACACATCTTGAGACGAGCATTGGAGTCGAGATCAGTTTATTAATGGCTTGACGTTTACTTTGACGTATCCTGTGAAGGGCACCTCGGTCAAGATGAGTTTATTAATACGGCCCTAAGTTGTCTTGTCACTTCAGAAATGTCAGATCCATGCCTTGACGTTCCGAAGATCTTATACTTACTTCAACTAAGATTTAGTGTCTCACCTTGGTCTCGGCTAGGCAGTGTCCCTTGTCCCTCTGCCAGTCCCAGACGGAGATGACGTGGTCGGCGCCGTCGTCGACGCAGGCCAGCAGCGCGCCCCCGTCGGCACGGGAGAACGAGATAGCCGCCACGCCGCGCTCCATCTGTCCCGCTCCGATAACGGCCAGGGTTGCCAGGGACACAGAGTTCCATACGCGGACATGGGGCTGCAACAAATATACAGTTTTTTATCTTGTCTTGTGAGTACTACCTTCTGATCATTACAAGCCTGTATAGTCAGAGTCACTTAAAGCGAGCAATGAGCATGCTGTTAAGATCTTAAAACAAATCACTTATTTATTTAAGGGTCATAATGAATTTATCTCGAGTGGGAATGCCCGTCTCAAGACGCAATGGAAAGTTTTGTATGACTTGTTGTTTACATTGATATGACTTGAGACAAAAATATCACTCAAGATCAGCTTAATAATACAATATACTGCTTTACATTAATAGGTTCGAACAGTGCATCGTTTCTTTAGTAGATTTTACCCTGCTTTGCTTCCCTGCATAGCTCTGAACTACTTCTACTATCTACTCTATCCCACAAAACTTTACAAATTTAACAAAATAAAACCTCAGAGATTTTTTTTTTCCTCAATAATGACCGGAAAAGTTGACATTACTAACTCCATACTGAGACGCGAAGTACATAGTTTACAGAGAGTTCCCAAATTAAAAAAAAAAAACATTGCGTACTCGCTACACAAGCCCGCAATGTTGCATACAAATTTCATTGTTATCTAGTTTATAACTTTGAAAAAAGTGAAAACGGCCATAATAAAATGAGGGGACAAGTCTTATACATCCATGTTTTATTCGAAATGTAACTTTTTTATCTTTGTCTGGAATAGCTTGAGTTTCTTTTTTATAAAAAAGCTTGCGTTTCTCCTTGTCATAGGTAAACTTAAAGGAGGTAAAGAGTGATGGTTTTTTCACGTGAAGTTTCTGCTTGTATGCAATTAAAAAAAAGTGATGAAGATTTTACTCAAACACAATTTTATTCTTGCGATTTTTGAGAAAAGCACTGTATTTTTACCAATACTAGGCTCGCAATTGCCTGCTTCACTGCCTAGGTAATAATGTACTATTTGTCAAATCGTCCCCCTTTGATGAGCTTGAATAGACTGCTAAGCTCACCCGCGCGTCGAGCCGGTCGTGCCCGGCGCACTGCCCGCTCGCCACGACCAGCTTGTTGGGGTGCACGGCGAGGCACTTGACGTCGTCCGTGTGCCCCGTGTAGTGGCGCTGGCACTGCTCTTCCACGTTGAACAGCACGACGACGGCCGCGACGAAGTACACGATCTCGCCCGTTGGCAGGAGGTACAGGTTGCTACGGCAGTCTTTACCTCTGGAGGACAAGTAAATTAATTATCATACATACATAGGTACATACATAAACTAACGCCTTCATTCCCAGAGTGGGGTAGGCAGAGCTAAAGAATTACCAACAAGTCTTAAAACTCTTTGATAATTCTGTAACCACATTTGCACAAGTACAAATAATTATCGTTTTGAACTTTATGAAAAAACAACGCTACATTAAGGAACCCCGACCAACTGCTGACCTAATGGTAATGGCATAGGCATTAGAGATGTTGATAAAATACAGAACATTAAACATGTTATGTAATACTTCTTAAGGCTCCAGAAACAGAGATGCATATATCCACACACACAGTTAAGTATAAATATAAGGACATCATCAAAGACGAAATTGGAAAAATACTACTAGTAAGTTTTTCACTCCTTTGATTATGACTGGTTATCATAGTTCTGCTAATTGAAGTGGGCGAGTAACTCAGGTGAGTCAAAGGTTTAGTCAAAAGTAATGTTACGTCACTCTTAAGGAGGGGAGGGGGGGATGGAGGAGCGTACACAAACTTTGTTTTTGTTTATAAGCTACCTGCGTAATATTACTTTGCATTCCTGCATCTTCTGCCCGTACCTCGCCACGGCCTTGACTCTTACGGAACTTATGAATGGAGTGAATCAAAGTGTACGTAACGAACCATTTTCCTCATTCTAATTCATAGTAGGGGATCCCTACTTATGTGTAAGCATTCAACGTATGTTCTCGGGTTTTTCATTAGGTACATTGAAAACGCATCAACCTTGCATTTTCATAAGTATTAAGTACGTCCTGATAGATTACTGTCGAAACGTATGGAATGAACATAGCGTTTGACGCGACCGTCCGACAGCTTACGTCGATCCTATACATTCTCGATAACGATAACGTTCTCGCAAACCATCTTGTCTATTGTAGGGCCATTACCAACTACTGACCGTCGGGGCAATGAATCATTTTTATCGGACTCTCGCTCGTACTCATGAGGCTTATGGCGAGCGTAAAGGATACAAGATAACGCTGATACTACACGCATCCCTTACGCTCGCCATAAGCTCTACGAGTACGAGCGAGAGACTCCGATAAAATGATTTATTGCCCTGACGGTCAGTTGGTAGTGGCCCTCCCTACAATAGGGCCACTTGGTCGATTTGTGAAGTTGACAAATACAGCGTTAGATGGGAAACCACAGCGGGCCAACACAGTTGGGCGCTCAAGCGAGAACCAAAACAAGAGCTAAGGCAAAACAGAGCCAAGGTCGACGCTTTGTTTTAGTCTTGTTGGTAATTCACCAGTTTGTTTCCTAGGCGTTATTAACTTAGCTTCTCTTCTCTGTAAGGTTGTCGAAGAGATCGCTATTTAGCGATAGGACCGCCTGTTTACTTATTTTGTAACCAGACCTAGGAATATACGGGGCAAAATTGAATGATAACTAGGCTTTATCGATAAACTCAATTATCGATGCTTTTCCCTTATACTAGTGATATGTAACTATTTCCATGTGCTTACTTTCCAATTTTCATGCTGTTATTGTGCGAGTATGTGGTGTTCAATAAATAATATTTTTATTGTACTGTAGCAGCTTAGTGTTAAAATGTTATTTCAAATTTCACCACTTCGCCACCCTCCAACCCACCCACGGAAGATCTTTGTTTTTTTTTAAAGAGAGGAATTTTTAACCCTCGAGAAAGAGGGGTTTTGTAAGTTTGATGCCTGTCTATGTTTCTGTGGCTCCAAGCGTTCAAACGGATGGAATTGAATGCGATTCTTTTAAATTATACGCCTTTTTAACTAGAATAGTGCTTAGCCAGGTTTCATGGATATCCCTTGACCCGATCATGAGATATTAGTTCTGAATTTAGCCGCATTTACTTTTATGGTTGTCAATCTATTTTTTGTGGTAAATGATAGTGTGAGAAAAAATAGCTCACACGGGTTGTAAAGAGGTTCAGCCTACTCTGAGAGGAATCCTCTATTAAAAGAGTTAAGTAAAATGTCCATTGATCGATCATTCTTAAGATCAGACTGACTTTTACAGAAAACTTAAAGAAAATTTAAATTCGCTGACGGTTGCCGTCTAAAAAAGTATATGCTATTATGATGACGGTAAATTTTCCTCAGGTTTTTTTAATGAAAAATGTCACGAATCATTTATAGTTCTATAAAGTATTAATTGTATGTGGCAGCTGCTAATTCTCACAGCAATGTATGGTCACAAATAAAATGCCAACAATACCCTGCAATTAGATATGGACTCACAATAATGTGAAACAAAACCTTTTAAATAATAAATAACAACCTTGAAAGTCAATGTCCTAATCAACCCAATACCGATCGTTTTGCGTGATACGTGTATACAGTGTAGAGCAGTATAAACGAGTCACAGCGTGCGTAAATTTGAACGTACAGCGACCCGTTTTGATTGCCTTTGAGCGTATTACAAACAGGTGCGTGTTAGTTGGAGGTTACTTAATGACCTAAATATTTCATTGCGTGACTTAAATATTAGTTGGTCTAGACAAGCACTTCGCTGAATTAAATAGAGTTACAAAATATAAAAAAAAAACTTTTAAAAATCCGTCTAAATTTTTGATATTGTCATCTATACATTATGTTAAAAAAAATACCTCTCTCATTACCTACTTTTATTCAAATATTATGTCACTCCCACAACAAAGATAAATCTAACGATAAGTACCTCATAATGTTAAGATCTATCAAGCCGTTTAGTCTGCAAAGCGTGCCACATAAATAGACACACATACATACATACACTCAAAAAACATTCAGTGCTACTCGCATCCATACAAAAACATTTAAATAAATTTACAAGTGAAATTACTCTCGTTATTAAAGTGCAAATTTATATTACTCTGAAAATTTGCGGTCATTATTATGCTAATGAGTGCCTCAATAACATTTTCATATTCATATAAAAATAAATGTCTATAAATTTCGAATATAATTCATTAAAAAATATTCCCCACAGCATTACCATTAATGAAATTAAAACGGCAAATTGCGCAGTAACTAGCGGGAGGTAATGTAGTTAGTGTAGCTTAATTAATTAGAAAAAAAAAACAACTAAACTCCAAGAATTTGGAAATGTCCTTCATTAAGGGCCAATATTACGAAGCTACAAAGTAGTATATTCAAGATAGAAAACTTATCGTTCGTGTAACAACACGAACAACACGAAGAGAGAATCTACTTTAAGTAGAAGGAATTGATCAATTTGGATATGTGTCGTTCCTCGACAACATATCTCGAGAATCTCCCTACAAAAAAACTAATACGAACATTTCATTGGAATACTCCCAATTGTAAATGCTGTAAGTATAGATTTCAAAACATGTACCTACAGTGAGGGAAACTGAAGGACCTACCGTAAAACGGGCTGACTAGGGACACAACCTAAAATGAAACATATATTACTAATTATAAGACTGAAATTATTTCCAATAGACGTAAAGTTGTTGTCCATTTAATACTTACTCTTATTTGTAAGAAGTCATGACTTATTTTAGGTTGTGTCTCTACGCACCCCTGAATCTGAGTTTTACGGTACCTTTTTTTTTCTGGTCACAATGTCAATAAGACATCTATCTGTATGGACCAGAGTTACTAAACAAATCCTCAAAAGCAATGTTTCCAATTTAGATTAATATCAATGTGTAATCAAGTCCAGATGGTCGTCAAGGGATAAATATATCCATAGATGGCGCTCGGTTGCCGTGGGTGGTAATGGTTGGTGGCAATTGGTAAATTGACCGTTTCAGCTGGTTGAAGCGTCAACTAGGATTATTAAGGATAGGATACTTCAACGGTATTTAAAGAGAAGAAAAAACGTTGTTTCTTTAAGATCAAATCGTAATTCATTCAATTCATAATCGTCTACAATTAAAAAAAAACTACGTTCTCCATAAGTTTGATCGAATGTTAAAAAATACAGTGCAATAGCTTTCGAGAATATTCGGAATTGTATTTTCTCTCACTTGCTCCTATACGCTCTCAGCGAGTCCGACTTTTTCCGAAGCCGAAATACTTTTTAAGACCCTTTTGATTTTGCCAGCCGCAGATTTATACGTTTGCCCCCATTTGAATCCGGATTTGCCCCCTGGAAGGCTCCATGATTTCGATGGGTAGGGTAGTATTCGATGGGCTCCTAATAATGACTATCTATTATAATATTCTTTACTGCTTTCAAAGTTGTATTAAGTTATCCTGCATGCTGTATTATTAATGCAACCAAAAATTTAAGTACATACATACATACATACATACCTTCACGCCTTCATTCCCAGAGTGGGGTAGGCAGAGCTACAGAATTACCAACAACTCTAAAAACTTGTTGATAACTCTGTAACCACAATTTGCAAATTAGGCTAAGATGTTTAACAGTATATCTTAGTGACAGGTTCACAGGTAGCAAGCCCATCGCCTAACAGTACTACAAGCCTTTATTCCCTTAGTCGCCTCTTACGACTTCCACGGGAAGACATGGAGTGGCACAATTCTAAGCCGGCAACCACACGGTATTAAATTAAATTTAACTATGCTGTTATTATTTACACTTGGTAACGTCATTAACGTTAGACAACACAAACAAATTAGCTAATTAGTAGGGATTTCCGTTAATAATGTGCTGATACAAAACTATAGGGGAAAATTACTTCGAGGAAGTTTTAATTGTATACAGTTGTAAGATCTCATAGATACGGGTGACTTAGATGATATATTAGTCTTATACCACACTTAAGAGACAGTAAATGATAAATCATTTTGAAAAGGGACAAGATAATGGTCGCCAAAACGTCTGTGTATGGTTAGACAGTTAAGTTATCGATTTGAAAGCTTTGTTCTAGTGAAACCTATGTATGTATTAATAATGTATTAGGACGTCGGTCAGCAACTATAGGTGACCTTGGTAGGCTTATCAACTACAATCGATACCGTATGACGGGAAAATAAGCCGTAATACTTTAAATAAACCGTTCCCATTACTGTTCAAAACATTTGAATAAGGTAAAAACACGATAAAATACAAACCATATCGCATATTTGATGCATTATGCTGGTGCATCAAATATATGTTAC
Organism: Acleris emargana; assembly: GCA_927399475.2. Taxonomy (NCBI): domain Eukaryota; kingdom Metazoa; phylum Arthropoda; class Insecta; order Lepidoptera; family Tortricidae; genus Acleris; species Acleris emargana. Next base: position 1,520,947 of record OV656849.1, read on the forward strand.
GTGTACATAGGTTTATAGTACTTATTAACAATATTTTTCTATAGATAAACACGAATACTAATCCTTTGTCTTACGTAATTTATTAAGCCTTTTGAGTGATAAAATAATAAGATTTAAGTCATCGATGAGTGGACACAATCACGTCACCAAAAGATAAACGTTAATTAACGTTAGTAAAATTAAAAAGTAAGATCACCAAAGTTAGTTAAAAAAAAAACATTAAGTTTATCCAAAGAAAATTATTACAAGAAGTATTCCTTTGCCACGAGTGCCACGACTACGATTTGATTTATGCCAGAAACGATTTCAAAGGGTTCTAAAGGTACCAAGGGTTTCAACTTCAGACGTCCAGGCGGAGGGAGCGGATTCAACCTTATGCTGTTGAAATACCATTCGATCGCACAAAGCATTAAGCTGCTTTTATTTTATTGCGAACTGCTAAAGAGCGGAATTCGCTTCCTTCGTCTATATTTCCTGATGGATATAATTTTAGTGTATTTAAATCAAGAATAGGCTTCTACTAAACCAGCGAGCTTCATCTTTGACTCCATCATCAATTACTATCAGATGTGATAGAGGTCAATCGCTGGCTTTTTAATCTCCTATTTCTTTAACATAAACTGATGTTGAGTAATATGCCTATCGCAAGAGTCAGAGATTTAACGTTAAATAAGATTACTTTATTAACACGCCTTATGAAGTTTTGTTCCTAATCAATGCACTAACCTGTATCCATAGACCCACTCTAGCTTGAGCTTGTTCTGCGGCGGCGGGGCAACCTTGGCAGGGTCCAAGTTATCGTGGTCGCTGGGTCCGTACAGCACCACTGGTCTTCCCCGAAGGTACATACGCATGGAGCCATCTTCTTCGTTGTACTGACATGTGTGGGTGCTATAACGAGAAGATCATGTGATACGGAGGGATGAAAGAGTGTTCCTAAAGCAGAGTTTCATATGTTCGTAGATTTTGTGATCTTGTGTCCTATCCTTATCGCCATATGTAAGAAAGGGATGTCATAATTGATTATTTGAATAATTCAAGGAGAACTCTGATCCTATATGTTCAGTTTACTTTTTCTCTTCTGGTTTTGCACACTATAAAATATGATATTTACGTATTGAAAAATATATTTTGGACCCAAATCCAAGATCGGACGGAATACCTAAAGCCCACCCGGATTTTTGGCGATTGTATCTCGATTGAACTTCGCCCACACGACAGAGTCAATGTGCTGAATTACTATAGCTTCTTTACTAAAATTCAAAGTTAATTAGTCAGCATTTCTTACAAAATGGACGGACTTTATTGCACGTGGCACTAAATTTATTCAGACAGTCACCGTCCATGATGCGAACATCCATATAAAAGACGATTTCGGGGTACTGACTGAGTGGGTTAATAAAATCCAACCAATTGACAAATTGGTTGCGGAGCGAACGTCACCGCGATCTGTCTGGCAAATTTGCAACGGTTCGTTGTTTTAATGGTTATTGACAGAACCCGCATGAAGACTTGACGATACACTCAAAACAGTACCTATTGAAAATGGGCCTTCTTCGCATGGTGACCCGTTTTCATTTATATTGAGTGGATGATGATTGAATTAGCATAATTTTGTCGCTTAGAAATGTCATTCGAATTTGTTAAAGACTACATGGGAGCTAATGTGTAGGTACTTATAGGAATTTATTTTGCTGACCGTACAAGTGACATGTAAATTGTGTCCACACAGATAATGCAGTGTGACATCATCTTGAGGTATGCTCTGCGACCGGTGTAAAAAATGACCACTTTACTATAATTATTGAATAAGATGACTGCCGAGGCCATTATCACAAACAGATGTACCTAATTTGTATACAATAAGACAGATTATTCAGTTTTTCATCTAAAAACCAAATTAGCTTGTATAAAATAGATTTGATCATAATGAGAATGAACGGCTTAAAATTACAATTGACTACCGAGTTTCTTGTAGAAGGAAAACATCGTAAGAATTGCACAGTGGAAGGACTTAACAATAATATAAACACATTGAATACTTATGTTATTTACAAGAATGTTAGTAAAAAAAACAGTTAGTAACACATACTTCTCACAAAAACTCCCAATATACAAGGCACACCAATAATTACTTAGTTTTTGTTGCAAAAATGGCAGTAGAGGGTAATTAATTAACCACTAATGATAAATGACATTAGTTGCAGAATGTCCATGCGATGATATTTTATTTTTAAAATGCATTAAGTATTTTATAAAAAGCCAACCCAAAATACCAAGCGACTTACATCGGGGTGAACGACATCTCTACGCCTTAAAATGAAGTTTAAAAAATACTCGATGCCAAATGCGGTAAGCTTCCAAGTCCCTTTACCTTAACGGTCGAAACTAAAATGAAAACAATTTGTACTGTAACAGCCGTTAAAAGTTGTTACGAGTATAATAGACTGTTATGATACAACGAAGCCATTATCTAAAATCAGATAAGAAAATAATAGGTAGGTAAAAATAATGAACTAATCGAATGTCAAAGACTATATAAAATTTAGGCAATTTACCCTTCATCCATGTCGAATGTAACTTTTTTAATGCCGAAAATAGCTCGGATGCCACTGCGCGCCGAACTTTTTAGCGAAACGGGTTTTCGCTGCACAGATTAAAGTAGCACAGCCGGCGTCAGAGAAAAACACTAACAGACTGACGTGTGCAAGCCGCGGAACGAACCCTGCCATCTACTCGCACGCACGAAGGTTTTACATTGTACGCTTTATGTTACCGCTTTTCGCACGCTTAGTGGAATACCGACCAATTGATATATAAGTCAAAACTAAGTTACGTACAGCCAAGGGCTTAAGTCAGCGCCATCCATCGTTCACGGCCTAAACTATTTGAATTTGATGCGTTGTTGTCCCCCTAGTGATATATCGGTCTCTTTCACTTTTATGTGATCTCTCATCGGGCCTCCCTCAAACAGCGACTCATGACCGTTTGTGTCTGACCTGTATGCTGTGAGGGTGTTATTGTTTAATCGTACGAAGACCTAATCCTTATTGAGTGCTTTTACGTCAAAATTCTGAGGTAAGTTTTATTCTTTTTGTTTTTATGTATATGAGCTAATTCGATTTTAGGTCAGTTTAATACCAATTTTATTCGTTTATTTCGTGCAACTTTTAGCTTTAAGTCTATTTATTGTAAAATGTTGTTGTTGTTTTCGCGGAAGATTATGAATTAGGTCTGTTTAAAATTAAAATACATTCATAGTTGAAGGTAATACTTTGTGGCATTCGAACTTAAGTCTCTTTACTACACAAGGTTATTGATACATTTTCGGCGCAATATTACTTGAGTCTATGTTTGATAGAAAAAAATCAATTATATTGTGTGATATTTTTTATTGCCTGTTAGTAATAGGTAATACGTCGTTTTTTTACTCACAAGACTGTTAAATAGCGAGAGAATTATTTGGAACTTATTTTTTTTTTAGGACAACCATGTTGTCTAACAGAACAAAACGGATGATGGCGCTTGTCCAGGGTCAAAACTTGGCGCCGAAAAAGACAACACAAGATGAACAAGTAAAATCAGTCCCTCCACACAAAGTTACGGTAATCATTTTAAATAATAGTCCAAATTCATTGTATTTATAGTTTATTGATTTTATTATAGTAATACTAACTGTTTTCCTTTTTTGTTGTAGGTAGTTGCTGATATAAAAAACAAAGCCGAAAATCAGCCATACTCAAATGTACGGGATTATGTCGAATTTTCGGAATCAGCTTCAGTCAGCAATGAAAATGACCTGCCAAGAACCCTAGTCGTCCGTGATGGCTGTGATAATTTTGAAATAAGCGATAATGCGAGATAATATTATTATTAATTGTTTTATTTTCTTACTTTTTTGTCAGAGGTGTTGTTTCATACAAAGCTATTTTTGAGATAGGTACCTAAAGCTATGCTATAATAATGATTGTGATAATAGCTATTTAAATTTAAGAACTTTCAATTAAGACTGATTAAACACGGGTCAATTATTAATAATAAGACTTTTAGAAAAAAATAACTAAATTATATCGTATGTTGCATTCAAACTTTATTGAGACTGAATATCCTATGTTTGTAAAGTTTGCAATTTTATTAGTGAAAGAAGCCAGACCATTTTTTTATATAATTTTATTGTTTTTTTTGATTAATTTTAGCAATAACGTCAATTTTTAGTTGTTTTTTCGTTTCACAAATTTTAATAAAAATACTTATACTTAAAGACTTATACTCTACACATGTTTTATTAAATTAATCAATTAAAGACTTATAAATCAATAAATCCTTGTTACCCATCTATGACTATAATAAAAACAGGCTTAAAACGTAATACACTACTTGCATTAGAACTTTTTTGCTTCACTTTTTGTATAAAACTGACTTAACTTCGAGGGTTTTTTTTTAGATTTTTTTTTAAGTACTTAATGAGATCAATAATTTATTTCTTTTTCCTCGATAAAATCAAGGGTAAGTCATAAATTAATAAAACAAGTATTCGTGTTTAATTACTAGTAACATTTTATTTTTATTCGCCATTAAGTAAACTATGTCCTGATTGCAAGATCGTTTTTTGCGATTTCCCAAAAATCTACTATTTTGAGTTAAGTCAGTATTCCACTAAGCGTGCGTTTTGTTAAAGAATGTTTTAACGACCTTGGTTAAAAGCAGCGATGGACGCGCGGTTACAACAAATGGACGTAGGTAAATGCTCTTCGTTATTAAGGTATTTGAGTGGATAACCTCACTTTGTCCACACAACGTATATTTTTGTTTGTAATGCTCGTATGACTTAATGAGCCGGCGATTGGGACCGCGGCAAACTTCGCTTGAAGAAATGATGACCGTGAACTGTGAATCATGGTCTGTTGGTTTCAGCCGGTATGCAGACTGCACGGTTAATTCTAAACAGCCACTTTGTTTATTTTTTACCCGAGAACCGAAGGAGGAGGGTTATGTGTTTAACATTATGTATGTTTGTTCCTTTGAGGCGCTTTAGAAACTTAACGCGTGGACCGATTTTGAGGATTCTTATGCCAATCGATTTGTCTTAATATTGTGAGTGTCACTAAACGGCCATCTTTATTGTCAACTTCATTAGAGCTACCATATCGTAGCAAACTATATCGAATAGGGATGTAGTGTAGTGGAAAAAAACACCGCTTTTTACTCGTAACAACAGTGGGCAATTTTTTAATTAACTTAAAACAATCCGGTTCAATTATGTAAGAAAAGCTGCAAAGTGCCGTTATATAACTATCATCATTACGCAGCTGCTGTTTGTAGGTGATTTTATCCAAACAAGGACAATAAGGACAGTGTCAGATACGTGTCGGTTTATTACGTGACACGCATGAGAATCATAAAGATGCATTTTTTGCTCATGCAAAAGGTTTGCAGGTTTAAGACAAGTTAAAGTGATTGGAATGATGATTATATATCTATCTCTCTTTTTTCTTCTGCAGTGGAGTTGCTCACAATAAGTTATATACCGTGGTATTTTCTCATGCACTTAAAAGTATTACTTATGGCAAGCTGTAAGTGGACTAAAGCGGCTTTGTATGCACTCACGTGTTAAGAGTTATGCAAGTATACACTTTTGATAGTTTTTTTCAATTAAGAGATCTCCTGCTTAATCTCTTCTTCCCAGACACGCAATGTCACGGACGCATAAATGTTTCATATAAAATGATAATTTCAAGCTTTTTTTGTACAATCCATTAATGTTACGTTGTTGTAGAATAAAGGCTGTATAAAAAAAAAACAAGACCCTTCTTCTTTTAAAATGGTCTTACTGAAGTCTGCTTTTGACGCCGACTTCAGTAAGACTGACCTATGATCGGCACACACGTGCCGTGACTAGCTATTGGCAGATGTGTGCCTACATGCGGAGAATGGTTTCTAAGCGTATTGTCAGGTTAGGTCAATGGAGCTCGAAGGCCATCCGAGATCAGTTATCTGGCTGCTACGAAACATGTTAATGTGTTGCTATAATGATCTATTTAAAGCCAATTTGCGAACAAAAGACGTGCAAATATTAGACTAAAGAGTTATGCAAGTATACACTTTTGATAGTTTTTTTCAATTAAGAGATCTCCTGCTTAATCTCTTCTTCCCAGACACGCAATGTCACGGACGCATAAATGTTTCATATAAAATGATAATTTCAAGCTTTTTTTGTACAATCCATTAATGTTACGTTGTTGTAGAATAAAGGCTGTATAAAAAAAAAAACAAGACCCTTCTTCTTTTAAAATGGTCTTACTGAAGTCTGCTTTTGACGCCGACTTCAGTAAGACTGACCTATGATCGGCACACACGTGCCGTGACTAGCTATTGGCAGATGTGTGCCTACATGCGGAGAATGGTTTCTAAGCGTATTGTCAGGTTAGGTCAATGGAGCTCGAAGGCCATCCGAGATCAGTTATCTGGCTGCTACGAAACATGTTAATGTGTTGCTATAATGATCTATTTAAAGCCAATTTGCGAACAAAAGACGTGCAAATATTAGACTATGAAGGTCAAACGCTATTCTTGCTTGACGAGCATGTCCACGCGTAATTTTTGACATTATCTTAATTAAGAAATAGGTGGATCGTAGCAAGTGGAAAGAGGTGGTCTCTGCCTACCCCTCTGGGAAACAGGCGTGATTTAATGTATGTATGTATGTAAGAAATAGGTAACAGTATTTAACGCCTATTTTGTTTCCCTTCTTTAACAGCCAACAAAACCACCCAACTGTGCAACTTCCAATATCAATATTATTACTGTGACGTAAAAAGTATGATAATAATCGAGGGAATAGTTGGTTATACGCGTAGACGAAGGCTAAATGTAAAAAAAAAACAACTATTGAATACATCCGAAAACCAAATGATCTGAAAATAAAACCACCAGTACCACCCAAAGTGCCCGCAGAAACCCAACAATGCGTGAAAACACCACCACCAATACCATTTAACCACGTTCACTTACCCATGTTTCAATATTGGCCCGTTTTGCGACGACTTAGAATATAAATTTAGCAACGACTTTGTGGTGGTAAATCTAGAGGAAACGAACAAATTATTAGTGGACTATAATGTATGGTGCAAACAAAAATCACAGTACAAAAACTGCTATAGCAGTTTATGCAACTGATGCATAATGAGAGGCGTTAAAATAGCGAGTTTCATAATAGGATCACACGAGTGTTTTAAGGCCTAATTATGTACAGTTGCATACACTACTTTATCTAAACACATTATACCTGAGTACTCTCAGATGGGTTCAGAAGCCGACGAATTGACCACAAAAATGGCGGTAAAACAAACTTGAGCTGTGTCAGTGTCACGGTTTTATAAATCATAGACAAACGAATGAAGTCCCTATTCTCATGTCACTTTGTTTTAATATAATACATTATATGGATACAAGAATAGAGACCCGAGAGAAGAAGAGTTTTGATAGCTGTTCCTAATTTAAACTCATAACCTCACAGAAATCGATACTGTAATAACATTACAGTACAGTTTTTACCTACTACCACAGACAAGAAAATTATCATAGTATAATTGGTTGTAATAATGCTGGTCATGTCCTACGGTTTCTGAACGCATTTTAGAGCACTAATAATATGTGCGTAGATAAAAACATTTACGGTCATGGAAATTAACTGAAGACCATATTATAGAACCTTGTCGGCTAGTCATTAAATAAATTGGTTCTTGTAGTCGAATTTACGACAATGGCTCCCCCAGAGCATAGGTAGGTCGTTACGCGGTACAACCGACCAAAATTAGTATCTATCATAAATTATGAGGTAGGTTTAGGTCACGTTAAGGACAAAGCGAGCTTCATTCCTGGTGAATTTAAATGAGAAATAGAAATAAATCATTGGTCAGTTGTGCCAGGCAATTATGCCATGGGGAAAGCTTCGTTACGACAGGGTTCTTCGGTGGGTCAACTTTTAAAGTCCTTGAGTTTACAAGGAAACATTATTCACGTATTGTCAGGGATTATTTAACTGGGTAAACAAGTTGGGTTAATGTGGCCTGTCATTAGGCAAAAATGTTTCCTTGACTGTGCGATATGCTCTAACATCTTAGCGTTGTGTTTGATGCAAGGCTTACTAACAAACCCTACTATTTTGGGCTTTTTTCGTAGTTTTAATACTAGAGACAACAGGTAGACAGGTTCCAGTGTTTATGCTTTTTCATACTTAGTACCTTAGCCTAATTGTGCAAATTGTGGTTACAGAGTTATCAACAAGTTTTTGGAGTTGTTGGTAACTCTGTAGCTCTGCCTACCCCACTCTGGGAATGAAGGCGTGAAGGTATGTATGTATACTTAGTACCTAACTGGCGACTCGCACAAGGCATTTCGCCTTCATTTATCACGAGACCTATCTACCAGCTTGACTCGTTTGAAAGCGAGAGAGTAAGTACTACTTAGAAACACATCCACTACCAGGGGGTTACCGTGATAGGGGTAAGCAATTCAGTTTAGGATGAATGTAAGGGACACAGCTATAGCGGTTACATAGCCTTGTCTCTTTCTCTCACCGTAAACAGCCATGTCATGATAACCTCCTAGGTAGGTTAAATATTGTTGTCTTTATGGTTGGATGTGGTCAAATAATAAGGTTGGCATTGACATTAAACTTGTTGTCAATCTTCGGTTACGTTAAATAATCATCAAATCACTAATTTGCAGAAAGTAACACACAAACAAATGAATCCACGTATTCGTATTTTTAAACTGCCATGTTTTTGGAGCCAATAATTGGAAAATAAATACCTGTTTAAGGTTTTACTTGTTTATTCGAAAGTTTCTGCAAATTGGTGCTATTCTCAATATGCACAAGCATTATTGCAGTTATTAACTTACAGTCATATTAATAAACAGACAATGCTCGATGATCGAACTGATGTCGCACTCAAGTACGCATTAGTTCCACATTAAATCGGACTTAAGAGCGATATCAGAGCTCCTATATTGCCTAAGAGTGATTTACTAAGCAAGAGAGTGTTGGGCCTCTATTTGGATTATTTGACGCTTATGCCATTATTGTTTCTTCCTAGTCGCGATTCTGCACAATATGAATTCCACACATATGCATTTCATCACATTCGTTATTCTTCACAGTCATTATTTTTGTACAATCCAGTTTCTTCCTAGTCGCGATTCTGCACAAAATGAATTCCACACATATGCATTTCATGACATTCGTTATTCTTCACAGTTATTATTTTTGTAAAAAACTAGCAAGTGACATTTTCAAGACCAAAAACCTATTAAATGTGCCACATGCTAGTTTTTTGAATTAGTTATTTGCAAGTATGAAGTGAACTTGCTAGGTTTGGTAGGTTCCTTAAATCTGATTCTATTTGCGATAGAAAAACAGGTGTTTTTGCATTCGACACAGCTCACAATTCAAGGTAGGTTTCATTAGACCAACGTATATAAAATAAATCCCTTACTCGACTTTTATTTTGGAAAGCCGGGTATAATGTTAAAGGCGAGTACCTATATGTCGAGCTAACAGTTAGGAAGAAACGCGATTGTGTAAAAGTATAACGAATGTGATGAAATGCAAATGTGTGGAATTCATTTTGTGCAGAATCGCGACTAGGAAGAAACCGGATTGTATAAAAATAACGACTGTAAAGAATAAGGAATGTGATCAAATGCAAATGTGTGGAATTCATTTTGTGCAGAATCGCGACTAGGAAGAAACCGGATTGTACAAAAATAATGACTGTGAAGAATAACGAATGTGATGAAATGCATATGTGTGGAATTCATATTGTGCAGAATCGCGACTAGGAAGAAACAATAATGGCATAAGCGTCGAATAATCCCTCTATTTCACATAGTTTTATAGCGTATCATTCCAATATTTTTTCGATACGATCGCTTAAATTTTAAGATAATAAAGTTATGTTCAGTCAACAGCATAAATAAGTGATCATTTATGTACCCTTGTCATTGTATTTGGAATGTTATAGGAAATGGTGAAACGATTGAAAGGGACAAGGTACAGAAATGATCACTTATTTATGTTGTTGACTGTACCATAAGGTTAAAAATATAATAACGAAATGGTTAGAGACTAATTGAAATAGAGACCGGCCTGTAGCAGACATTAATATAACTAAAGTGAATTGACTCGCCAAACTAACTTTTTGATTACTCAGTATTTTTGGTATGTGTAAAAAACATCACCATGCTTAAATAAATAATAAGACTAAAGTTTACTTTAAAACCTCTTAAAAAATAATAAAAGATCAACGGAGGATGATCCCTGTGACAGAATCGCAAGCAAGGCATAACAATAAGTGATTAATAATTAAAATTACTGAACTTCATCGCAAAGGTAACAATGACATCAATGTAGAAATGTGATGCAAAGTCAGAAAAATACGTGAGTTGCTTAACTTCAAACTCGGATATCTCCTTGAAATTTGGTATACGAATTTAAAACTTAAGTTATTTGAAAAAAGACGCAAATTCCGTTGTCCGAAGATAAGCGACTCAAGTGTAATACCTACGCATTTATATGAGCTCTCACCGGGATAATCCTATATTGATCCAATTTAAGCTAGTACTGCATGCACTAATGCCATCGTATCAGTAAAAAATACTTCGTATAAGAAAATTCAGGCGTCAGTGTCATATCAATTTGAACTTATTTCACAGATATTTTTGAATTTAGTCGTCATGTGCACAATTAAATACCCGGGGTCTATTCCACTTTATTATCCTCATTCACACTTTGCTTTCATAAAATGTTAACAAAATGGTGACAACAAAGTGGAGTACATGGCGGTTAGCGCAAGCAAGAACACGAGTATGGATACTGCTAGAAGTACATAAAAAAACATACAGTGGAACATTGAACCTCCTCGTGTAATTAGTCCAACGTACACAATATATTCTAATACATGCCATAACTAGAATACCAGCCGTACAATACAAAAAAGAGTAATCCACTTGACATACCTAGGACACCATAGTATCCAAAGTAATGCCACTGTATAAAAAGTAGTTCGTCTTTAACCTTGAATTGACGAGGTGGTTTCAGAGCATTCTCAAAGTAGCACTTAGGCCATAGGAACAAAGTTCAAAATAATAATCATGTCGTCTGTGTGAGGGTGCGTATTAGGTATGGAGGAATTTGCATTATGTACATCGACGCAACGCTAGCTGCCGAGCGGCAATAGATAACAGAAGCTCTAAAGGGCCAGAGGCGAACTACTTTTCAATTTATACTATGGTAATGCGGTTGTATTTTAATGACAGTATCGTTCTGCACTTCTTTGCGAGTTAGATTCTTAAGTGGATGTGTAACCTTTTTTATCTTGGACGGTAGTCAGCATAGCAAGTAGCAACCTACCTGTTGCTGGGTATCAAGCCCTGCGCGTTGAAGTCTCCAGTGGAGTTCCAGCGCTTGGTGAGATTGAGGCCTCCGGGGGACTGACTCTGGTTGCTCGAGGTCGAGTTATTGCGGGATCTACGATAAACTGCTGTATAGCTACTAGCCACTAACATTTGCTGCAGAGAAACCAACTTGTCATTTTTGTCTACAACGTCTCAGTTACACTGTAAATTTTAGTTAGGAATTATCAAGATTTTCATCACCAGCATTGAATTACGTATTAAACATTAGTATGTGTACATTAATGTAAAGAACTCTTGACATTGATTTAATAGAGTAGATTATGCAAATAATACTTGTTGTACTGTATGTACATAAATGTAAAAAAAACATTTTTATTCTATTCCTGATTCAAGGAATATTTCCTCCAAATACCAAGTGGTCCAGCGTTTTAGTCTGTAAGTTTTCTGTCTGTCACGTTTCGTCAACATTCATAAATATGAATTGAATACAGAAAACATAAGGCATAACCAGCAAGCAGGTGATATTATTGAAAGTAGTCACCACTGCCCATGAGCACCTGCGCACCATAATCGCAGGTGCGTGCCATGTTTGAGAAAAAAAACCAGAAACAACTGGGTCTGACTTTGATGAGTCCATAATAAACAGCAGAAAAAAACGCATTCGTTGCTGGGATAAAGGATAGTGTGTTTAGGTTCGTCCAGTCTTAGATGTAAAACTTTCAACCTTTTCAGATCTAGACACAGACGTTACCCCCAAGGGACACCCCCAGGTCATTTAACTACTCAACAAACAATCCGTTGTTGATGCAGGTGAATGTAAGTCACAGTGTTCGCGTAAAAAAATATCTTCACTCGAATTTGACCCCTAATTAATGTAAGTTGGTTTCTCTGATATAGCAACAATATTAAATACAGGGTAATTTTTTAATAGGTGCACTTTTAATATTTTCTTCGCTATTGTTAATCAATAAGTTCAATAACACATGTTGTATTATTTTTACTCTAGCTTAAAAAATGTGACAGATATTGCCGATTCAATGATTCCACCAACTTATCGATATTCATAATTCAAAAGATTTTTACTGATGAGGTTTTTAAAATAGTACATTACTACAGACGCCGGGAAGTAGGTGGTTGCAGGCCGAGTTCATATAGACGGCCGAGCGAAGCGAGGTCGGATAGTTACGAGGCTGGCAACCCCTTTTCACGGCGAGGTATGTATAGTGCTTTTCTCAAACATATGCAATGAAATAAAAAAAAAACATCACTCAAAAAACATTTGTGTAATAGGCATTAACGCGGATATTTTTGGTCCGAACCACACAGATGAAAAAAAACGATTTTCAGCTATTCAGCCTGTTCATAAAACCAGCTGTCATGGCCATATTAAAATTAAAAAAAAATTACTTCCCGGCCTAGGCCTTCAATTTTGTATGAAATTCCTTTACAGTTCTCTCGAGTTGTTCCGTCGGGAACGTGGCACTTTGAAGCCTAAAATAACTAACATAACGCCGACATTACATAGCATGTTTGAGAAAAGTGATTTTCTAGTATGATTTGGTGCCTACAGAAAAAAGTAAGAAAATTTCCAAAAAAAAATATTATTGTTGTAATATATTATATCAACGATACAAAAGCATGTATTAAAATTTGTGCACTGTTAAAAAAATTACCCTGTATATTGCAGTAAACATAGATAACAATAAAGAGTGAGAAGCTTAGCAAATACTAGGTAGCTCAGTGAATAAAAATAACAAAACAATTTTCGTAACAACAAGAATACAAAGTAGAAACAAGTAACACAACGAAGTCTTAGCCCATTTTAATATACTGAACTCAATATACCATACGTAAGACTAGATTGTCAGGCCGTATTAAACTGAACAAAGCCGACATGCGTCTCATGTCACGTCAGGAATGACAGTTTTCTACGGCTCTCATCCTAAAATGGCTCAAATTTTACTCTTAAAAGGTATTAGCTTTAAGTTCAGCATTATCAATACAGACTATAGCTGGAAGAAAATAAGAACAGGCTTCTATGAAGGACATAGATTAGGAAAAGACGTAATGAGGCTTAGTTAACATTTATTTAGAAAACTATACTTTAAACTGGTATCCTATCGCAAGACTAATGTGTTGTTTCCCAACTGTTTCATAAGTCCGAAAATTAACAAAACAGAAAATATTTTTTGAAAAAAACATTATGACATTGCAATTTTGTTCAGAACATTATCTATTCCATGGGTCTTGGTTGATGCGACAGACTCGAGCGACAGTCGATACGGGGCCGATGCTAAAGTCTAACCAAAGCACTGAAAATGCATAATGCCACTTCTGTGATTTGCGGCCGAAAACTGAGCGAGCCGCGCGTGGCTGAGCTGCTAATCACGAAAGAGACGCCATATATTATGATAGTACTTACAAATGCAGTGCAGAATCATACGACATCGTATAAGTTGTCGGATAAGTTCGTATTCGTCTTGCTTATTAATGGGTACTAAAAGCTGACTGAGAAAGTAGTAATGTAGACAAATCTACTCATTTCCTAACAGGCGCTTCCAATTTGTTCCATAAACCGATAGAACTTACGATTTTCGTTAGGAGTTTAATTTCCAATGAGCTCAACAGGGTAACAATCGGATTGACAGGCCGAGAGGGTCGCTGCTATCTAATAGAATGAGAGATGTATATACCTTTATCATTTTAATAAATAGCTCTATCAGTCAGAATGTTGCTCTGTGGAGCTTATAGAAGATTAAACTCTCAAAGAAAATCGTTAGTTCTATCATTTTATGAAACAAATGCTTCGATATACAGATTCTATTCTACGAAATGACAAGTCAAGTACTTTCCCTAACATGGACCCTGTATGTTACCTGTAAGGTTGCGGCGCCAGCGTGACATGCGGCGCAGGAGTTGCGCGGGGGGAGGGAGACGGCGCGGGGGACAGGGACGACGATGATGCCGGCGAGTCTGACTGTAAAGAGCCCGTCGATTGGTGCTGAGGGCCGCGTCTGAAACCAAAAAGACAGCATAAGTTTAGTAAGAAGAACAATGTTTAGCTTAAACTATTCCAGAGAATTCGCTCGTATAGACTCGCTCAGTTCTGCCAGTGTGACAAGAACAACAAAAAAAGTAATCCTCAGGGATGGCAACCTATTTTCACACTTGGGATTGCAAAAAGGCTTTCTTTACTTATCTCCTTTTTATCTTCATCTTTATTGTATTGATTTCTTTTTTCTTTTGTAAGGCTTTACTTACATACATATTTTTATACTTTCAATTTTTTTGTTTTGCTCACTCGACACTCAGTTGTTATACATGTTTTGCTAAAGACAGATGCCGGATACATAATTGATTATACCGTCACGCGCATACATTACATTACGTAAAAACTGCGTTTAAATGGTACACCACTTGGGAGGTCTCCACCATTTTTCATCTGTTTAGTTTCTTTGAAAGTACACGATTAACGATAAGACCTCAACCGCTTCATTAGCAGTTGCCAAACGAAACAATGACGCAATCAGTGATTGATTCAAGTCATCGCCAACTCAATTAATGGATAACTATTGTGGCAATCATAAATGATTCGAAGAACTAAGTGAGAATGATCAGCGACGTAATGATTTGTGGTTTGGAGCACGGTTTAACAAGGTTTAAATACATTTTACGATGTTTAAACAAGAGTTTCGGATAGAATATGCACTGATGCTAGTACTGTTGGTATGGGTGCCACATGTAAATATTACTGAAATACGTTTTTTGTTAATAAGCCTGCTAGCAGGCCGGGCTTGCATTGTATTCGTTTGCTCAAAAAAACTAATTCAAACCGACCCTTAGTGGGCCTTGAACTTGTGGTTTTATCTAAACTAAAACCCATTTGACCGTAATGCATAAGTATAAACGTTTAAAGACCCTAACTAGCTAGACTGACTGGCAAATATCTTCCCAACGTCAACTATACACAAACTAAACATCATGCTGTATGAAGAGGATTGTGAAGCTTAACATTTCCATGCGAAAACGTACCCGGGCGTTTTTCAAAAAAAGTGTACATTAACTTTTTTTTCCAGAATTAGTTTTTTTTTGGTTTTCCTTACTCAGTATCGTTGATACTATCGATCCTCATGCAAGAAAAAAAGTGTCCCAGATTTTACTATGTAAGTTTTTTCTTCCAGTGCGTCACGTCCATATAAATAAAAAAAGACTGCATTCAAAAATGTGACGATTTGGAACGGAATATTTAGGACACTTTTTTTCTTGTATGAGGATCGATAGTTTTAACGATTCTGAGTAAGAAAAACAATAAAAAAACGAATTCTGAAAAAAAAAAAATGTACACTTTTTTTGAAAAACACCCACCCTACCCTTCCTTAAACCTAGTCCGATTTTTACGATTTATGAATATGTTGTATATATCATGAAAAACTATGTCTGTACGTTTTCGTTTCCACGACAATACTTCGTAGAATAAAACAAATTTATTATAATAACTACAACATATTCAAAAATCGTGGAAATCGAACTTGTTTTGGGTGAGAAACGTTAGCGGCCGGAGCTAAATTTGTATGGAATTTTTTGACGTGACTTTAGCAGCGCTTCACAATACTCTTAATGCGAATAAAAATGTTGCATTATGTGCTCCTGCATTAATGTAGATATTCTTGGGATAAACTATACCTTTGTGGTAGGGAGGAGGCTGTGGAGCCGTAACTGGAGGTCCGTTTAGCTGTCTCTCTGTAGGAGGGCTGTCGTAACCTCAGCTCTCTCGTCGGAGTACCCGATGATCCTGAAAATATACAAAAATACTATAAGGCACTGCGGTCAAATGATTTACAGAATTCTTCAAGTAACTACTCCTACTACCCATCTTTTAATGTGGGCGCTGTTTGGAAGGAAATTGACAACATTATCAGACTTTTATTACCAAATCCACTACTTGTTTAGTACAGTGTACATTTTGGTCCTTTCGACAGTAGAACTCATAGATACTATGATACTTCGACTTTTACTTCGGCTTCTTCACCAATTAGTAGAGAATGCTATTGTTGGGCAATAAATGAGCTATTAATACTTATCATGTAATAATAATAAAGTAACTTTACAATACCTAATTCAACTTATTGCTTGCATACTGAAATATGTTTCCCCATTATTTGACAACCATACCACTTTTTGAAATAAAGCTTTAATACTTACATACATACATAAACTCACGCCTTCATTCCCAGAGAGGGGTAGGCAGAGCTACAGAATTACCAACAACTCTAAAAACTTGTAGATAATTCTGTAACCACATTTTGCACAAATAATTATTTATTATTTATAAATTATGTTACTTGGGAGTCTCCCATGCAAAGTGTTAATAGGAATTTATCGGATTAATTTTCGAAATACTGTCTGCAGTCAACAGTACGTTTTTGTTTGTTTTTTTCGACAACCTTTAGTTAAAAGAGTAGGAAAGCTAGCAAAACGTCATACTACCAGGTTATATACCACGTACACGCTTGCCACTAAACCAGTTTAGTGGGGGAATGACCCAGTGCCGGGTCCATACACATCACTATCATCATCTCAGCCTTTACCGACCACAGCAGATTTCATATTATTGTGTTCCGCACAATAATACGAAACGTAAACTAGTATAGTAGCATTCCTAGCCCAGTCTTGAGATCATCAGGTAACTGCTCGTTTGCCTGCTTCATACCATAAAAATACCAAGTTGCTGACCTGTGTAAGCACCATTCCGCTGAGCAGTAGGCGCTGTCGGAGCCCTGCCTTCTAGCGCGTTGAGCCTCCGCAGCGCGTCGGCCAGGGTGGAGCGGAGGCAGAGCAGCTCCTCGGCCTGCCGGGAGCAGCGGAGCTCGAGCTCGGACACCCGCGCCGCCAGCCCGGCGCCCTCGCCCTCTAGCATCTCATCTGGAAGAAGAAAGGGGCCAGGTTATTGCTGGGTAAAGAAGAGAACGGATAGTTTTATAACTGCGTCTATGATAAGTTTTTTAAGGTTAAGATATTACCACATGGCAATTAAACGTGTAGTTTATAGTCATCAACAGAAAATTTAAAAGGATCGGTAAGGTTAAAAATTCGGAAAACTTAGGAGGTAAATATTTGAAAAAAAGAAACCATAATCGAAGAAATTAGTCGATCAATAAAAATGACTTAAGGAGCAATTACATTTGATGCATTATATAAGTAATATATTATTCATATTATTTTTGGTTGGCCTAAGTACGTTTGACTTGTTATTGTTAGTCATAGGCTACATCTCAAAATCCACGTATCAAAAATATCAAAACTAATATAGAGATATTTTAAAACCTTGGACATTTTTCATGTGCGAATATCAATGGTGTTAGCTCAGTAATAGCTACTACATTCTTGTTGACGTAAAATAAAATGTACTCCATAACCATATGCTACTCGTATCTTACAAATGGACAAATATAGAAAACAAAAGTGTCTCATATGTTACAGCCCAATTAAATGACCCAGAAGCAAAATTACATGAGACCACCTTGCAACCACATCCATATAGGGCCTCCTGATGTTTTCGAGCCGATCTTAACAAGCCCAAACAGGTTTCAGTGTTGCGACCTTTTCCAGAATTAAAACGTAACAATTGCGACACAACTTTCAGGCCGACTTCACACAAGTGTTGACCAAGTTACGAATACTATTGTGTCGCGAACAATTGGTTATTGTAGAATTGGCGACATGTGCAACACGGGACTTTGAGCCTTAATGATAGACAATAGGGGGATTTGTGAAGCGTTTTTGTAATGAGGACAAGTCATGGTGACGAAAATGCATCAAGGACGCTGGATGGTAGTGTAATATAGATCTACATACTTTGATAAAGATGTAATGTTGTATGATTGTACGTAATGAATGTCACTGGAATGCCGTTTGACTTGTAGTGTAGCCCGTTGGCCGATTTATAAAAATGATAGTTTTTTTAATGAAAGACCGAGACGTATAAGAATTGGAAGACCGTAATTAACACTAAGTACGTAAATGTTATGAAAAGTGCAAGTTACTAGCAGGAAGTTTGGTTTATATCCGCCTGTTGAACAGGGCAAGTCTTCAAGGTCTTGCATTCTTCAGTTGCATTACTTGCAAGTCAATGCAACATTGAACTGAGAGCTACTATATTTTTTATTCAGAAACACAAAATAAGCTAAAATACTTTTAATTTTAAATATCAGACTACAACCTTACACAAATTGGACTGACTGAATGATAAATGGCTTTGTTTTGGTAAAATCATTTCAAATAAATTGTAAGCATTATTAAACTTATTCCAACCGTGTCAATTTCTGTGGAAATCCCTATAATCCAAGACCGGTGGTTCCCAGCCAGCCTTGTCCTGGCTGGTGTGTGACAGTCGTAACCGTAGTCGGTTCCGGTTGATAGGACTTTAACATTTTTTTGAGGATTTCTACCAAGTATTCGTCCATTCAAAACTGAACCCAAAAATCTGGTGTCTGCAAACCCTAACTACAACTGTCATCCTAGCCGTTTAAAGCATCTAATGTTCCTAAAGACTCTTGAACTTTTCTAAGGTATTCTAACCAGTTTACTTTAGAAATGGCTGTGCTAGACAAGACGACAAGGGATCCTATTTAACGTTATGTCTTATTTTTCCTTTATATTTTTCAATTAGACAATAGTTCTGTGTGTTGAATACATATGTTTTATTCTATTCTATTCAATAACTTACGCCAAGCTGCATACACATCGTTCATGGTGTCTCCTGGGGAATCACTGGCCCTAGAACTCCTGGACTCCCGATCTCCATGGCTTTCCATCACTACACGATCTTCTACCACATTTTATGATTGTTTCGATATTACTAATATATGTGTGAAATTAATTACGCGTGAGTTTAAATTAAAGCTGTACGGTACAATAACGTATTTAGAATTATAATAGCGTGTCCCAATTATTCATATTCGATTGACTTCGTTGGCAAAAACAGATTTGCTTACAATACAATTTTATCACCGCCCTTCTGGCCGTTTCGTCACTTAAGCTAGAGTGACAGATTTATTATAATACATTTAACGTCTTAGTAACTAAATACAATGATTATAAAATAAGATGCAGACTGATCAGATCTGCGTGTGGCAGCACCTTGTCCAGAATAACAGGATCCGTAAGGAACGCTACCATGGTGTTACATTTAAGCAGGAATGTTCTTACTGTTGTTCTCTCCCATCTCAGGGGTAACCCAACCTGTGAAATGACTAGCATCTAAATAGAAACGTTTTATCTTAGTCCTCAGGGTTTTTGGCTTTGGAGACCCAAGAACATAATTATGCAATCTTAAGAATGACCAGCTCCTTACTTCACCATCCTAACAATTATAGGTGACAGGTGACAAATTCGGTTAATGTCGTAAGGTAATAAGTTCGTATCACTGGATTTCATTATCATGGTATCATGATGGTGAAAAACGGGGAAGCCGTCTCGGAATCTATTCGGGCTATTCGCAGTTGTCCGCACCCCATTCTCCATACTGCGGACAACTGGGTTTTTGTCCCAATTTTTCGTGGTGTGGACAACTGGGAATAAAAATTCCCAGCTGTCCGCGCGCTCCAAGATTTTTTTCCCCCAGTTATCCGCACCCCTTTGTCCACACTGCGGACAACTGGGGAAAATCCTTCGAGGATGCGGACAACTGGGAATTTTTATTCCCTATAAATAATAAATAGCCCATCTATTCTACTCTATAAAAATATATTGCTTAAATAATTTATAAATAAGAGTTATCATAACGTTGACAATATGATAACATGCTCCTGTGTGCTTGTTTGACTTTTCTATGCCACAAAAAACTAGTACATTGTGTATTAAGGTCGGTAAGTAAGGAATTACGATCGAGGCTCTAGTAGAAGCCCGAAGTCGAAGACTGAGGGCTTTCTAAGTCGAGGTAAGTAATTTCTGTACCGCCCGTGAAACATACAATGTTTTTCATCACATTTGCGAGTAAATAAATAAAATTATAGGGCAGAAAAAACTTATACTTAATACACAAGTCAGCACAACTATTATTACGAATTACTTGAACTTTTTTAAGCGGATGACGGGCGGACTCCACAGATTATACAAATGTTTCGTTCAGAAACGTTAAGGGCAAATACTTACGTAGGTATACATACAGCCCTGAAGGAGTGTAAAAAAAAACGACGTTTTAATACAGAAAACTATTAAAATCGATTATTAAGAACATTGATTGAGTATTTAAGTAACATGTAGCGAGATTGCAATGAAATTCCTGTTTAAATAACATTTTAAGACAATTTTTCAATTGCGTGTAAACTCTTTGCTTTAACTTGCATGACCTGTGTGCTGTGCTATAAATTAAAAAAAAATTATAACTTACCGACCTTGGGCTTCATGGTAAAAAGAAAGGTCGAGGGTTTTATATGGGGCATTGCGGCCAAGTTAACCTGTATGTTTAGATACTGTTTACGTGCAAGTGTGATGAAAAATATATTACTTTGTAAACAATTACGATTTCTTTACTTAAGGCTTGTTTTGCTTTAATTTACTATGGGGTTATAATATAATCAATGCAAAGGAAACAATTCTTAAGTGTTGGAACCCGAGACGCGTCTTGTTTCTCGTTACTTTCCAATAATGCTAAGAATTCCGACTTAGCGGTACCGCTGGACAATTTGCATAAGCCATTTGAAACCTGATCCGTCCCTAACTGTTGTTCGTACTAAATGAATTTGGGTGAAGTTTTGTAGCATTGTAATTTGCATCAAAGCAAGGGAATAAACATTACTTTATTTAAAAGTGCACTCAACTGTAGGTATGTGCAGTATCCCAACAAAAAATTTCACCACTTTAAAGCATTGTCATAAATCATTATAAACATTGAACATCAAATAACAGATGGCGCTGACAATGGCATTCACAAGGACAAGGTTCTAAGTATTTTCTACATTTTCATTGGGTGACTGTATTTAACTGTATATCAAAACCATATTAGAATGTATGTTCAACATTACGGCTAGTATTCGCAGTGCCCGGATAAATATCAAATACCCGGAATCCAAAAAATATATACTTTTATCCGGTTGTAACCACTCCATATTATGTCCTCTCGCAAAGAATAGGTATTTTAGCTCACCTATTTCCCATCACTGGGTATGTTATAATATAAAACATAATTTTAAGTATCATGAATTCATGATGTCATGAGTAAGATAATTGTCATTTTAATTTGAGTGTTTTTCATCTCAACCAAATATTAAGTAACACGTGAATTAAAAAAATGGTCCTTCGACCCGGATATTCCGATTTCTTTCGTAATTTATCGAACAGGCCACCCCAATCATCGGATTAGTCCACATTGTACACAAGTAACATTAATTTCCTTAAATGTTACGTTTCGTAACATTAACGAGGTGAGCTTTGCCGAATAAGTGACCGATAATTACAGAGGTTAAGTGATTCTTAAATGGTGGGAGTTAACCACTGTAATTACTAATTACATAGGCACACGTGGTTATTAGCTCACCCTAAGGCATTAAGTGTATTTGTTTATTGAATATGTTTCTTTTCTTTCTTTTTTCGAAAGTAGGTAACTTAATTAACCGAGCAAATGGTATAAATTTTGGACATGTGACAAATACTTATGAATATTTTGCGAAACTAAATTATCTCAATAGATCCAAACCAATACGCGTTTCTTGACAACTGGCCGGACGTTACCACTGATAGGGATTTGTGGGAATTAAGGGGGGAGGCCTTTGCCCAGCAGTGGGACACTCAACAGGCTGATTAAAAAAAAAAAAAAGATCCAAACCTACTCTTCGTTCCTTCTTTATGTTACTGTGTAATTAGAGAGGACATCTCTAATTTTGAATAATGGATTTAAGTTTCAAAAAAGTATATATGTAAACTCTTTATTGTACAAAACACAGAAATTCAAATACATAATGTACAGCTAACCTGTGGGTGATTGAGGTAAATAATAAAAGTAGAATGTGCGGTACGTGGTAGTATTACTCACACTACTAGGAGCTTTCTGCTAAGTAGGTATAGTCTTTATTATTTCTAGCGAGCCGATCTTCTACACAAAGGCCATTGTTTGTAAACAATACCATTGTCTTTCTTTGTGTCCGTAACACCAAGCCGATTACATACAAAAAAGTTAGAACTACATTGAATGTACATGAATTATCAACCCTACCCTCTTAGTCAGTAGGTTTAAAATGTAAAGTGTCAGGATACAGATATAAGTTTTGTGTAGATGATAGTATTGTGTAAAGAATAAGCACAGTTCAAATAATAAAGACTTATATCTGTATCCTGACACTTTACATTTTAAACCTACTGACTAAGAGAGTAGGGTTGATAATTCAATGTACATTCAATGTAGTTCTAACTTTTTTGTATGTAATCGGCTTGGTGTTACGGACACAAAGAAAGACAATGGTATTGTTTACAAACAATGGCCTTTGTGTAGAAGATCAGCTCAGTTCAAATAGTAAAGACTATAACTACAAAGATTTTTACAAACAGTATTTTAATTCGGCTAGTCAGATTGTTTCAGGGAAAAGAGGAAGACTAATAAAACCATATAATATGGTACTGGTGATAGCTTCCTACGAGTAGTTTTAGTTTTCAAAATTGTAAAGCTGGAGGATGACCTTGACATGTCGCACTACCAGATCAAAAATGTAGTAACTCAAAATACAACTGTATTTTAAAATGAACTTTAATACAACGCCTATGAGCTTGAAACAAAACTAACAATGATTTGGAGTTGATACTGTCTTGCTCTAGCAGTGCGTGTAATGAGGCGAATGTCTTCTTAATAAATAATGTTAGTCGTAGACTAGACAGTAAGGATGTCGCTATGAAACCTACCCCAGAGGGGTCCACGACCCAAGGCAAAAAAAGGATGATAAAATTTTAGACTAATTTAAACAATGGGACTGACTTTGTTAGAATTCAAATCCCACGCTGTTTTAGTAAAAAAATCAATGAATTTATTAATTGGATGTCTAGGTGAAAGGATTAGTCTGAAACTGTGTCTAATTACTTTCGCTGCTTAATTTAATTAAAAGCTGAGATATGCTACTTCAATTACGTTACGGGTTTAGCTGGAGAAAGTCGCCGTGTTAAAATTTGTCAACTGGCATTTATGTTAAGAGTAGGACATAGGTAAATTATATCAATAAAGTTATATATTATGTTAGTAAGTATAGATGGTGATTAATAATTACTCAGAGTCACGGAGATCAAGAGGAGAGGCGGAAAAGGGAGAGAAGTATATGTATATGTATGTATGTATGTATAAACTTTTGCGTACGCCTTCATTCCCAGAGTGGGGTAGGCAGCCGAGCTCCAGAATCAAAACAACTCTAAAAATTTGTTGATTATTTTGTAAACAGGGAGAGATGTGAAATGATGAAAACAATTAACACCTTGACTATTATCTTAAACGTCACATGGTCTTTTCTACGTCACAGAGCAATTGATAGATTAAAAAAAAAAAAACGCGATTACAAACAAATTGACGTTCCGACTGCTAGTCCAAAGCAGGCAAACACAGATAATATTCCAAAAGTCTTTTCTCGGTAAATATTAATTTAAAAAAACGTATGCTTTTTAGAAAAACCTCTATACCTGAGCATATTTTGTAGCAGCACACGTTTTCAATAAATTCCTTTTCAATTAGGTGGTTTAAGCGTTATAAGACATTATTTCATTCATAGAAAATTACTAACAACTTAATAAGCAAGAATAAAACAAGAAAGTAAAGGAAAAGTGATGGTGCATTTGCACTAGACACCTACTAGCACTATCAGATAAAGGTTATCGCGCGGTACAGCACGCTAGTTCCGCCGCGATCCGTAATCAAGAGCAATAGGGGAAATCTAACTCACACAGATATAGCTAGGGTTCCGTATATATGATATGGCATAGAAATTTGTCAAGATCGTAGCAAGTGGAAAGAAGTGGTCTCTGCCTAGCCTACCCCTCTGGGAAACAGGCGCGATTTAATGTATGTATGTATGTATGGCATATGAAGGTAAACGAGCACACAGGCCACCTGATGGTAAGTGAAAACTGTGACCCATAGGCATTCACAAGACTGCAAATGCACTGCCAACCCTAAGGACTAAGATGGAATGCCTCTATGCTAGTCATTTCATGGGCTGTCTTATCCCCAAACCGGAACACAACAATGCAAACACTGCTGCTTGGCGGTAGGTTAATAAATGGTCCGACTATTTAAAAGCAGTGGTGTCCATTTGAGAATATCTTACTCATACATGGGGTAGACATGGCGTACTATGGAACGCCAGGTGCACCGGTCTAAACATACAACTTCAGCTTCCTCTACATTCATCAATCTCTTCATGCACGTACGTCGGTTTCGGGTGCTTTTGATTTGGCCCTTATTCAGTACATCGCGAATCTGATCACCGTACGTCCGTCTAGGACGTCATCTACCGACATCTCCGCTCATCTTACTTTTATTTTTACACTTCTCTATTTGTAATTAGTTTGAGATGTTTACAATACTACCATTATTTCAACTATAAGTCAACTGATGAATATACGCCACCCTCAAGGACCACTGCGGCTATGAGATTGAATAAAGTAAGGTTTTATAATATTTAAGCATAATAAACGGTTAGGCGTGAACAAAGAATCTGAAGTGTTTTTTTTTCGCAGACTATTAATTTCTATAGGTCCTGAGTGGTTGCCGGGTTAGAATAGTACCACTCCATGTCTTCCCGTGGATGTCGTAAGAGGCGACTAAGGGAAAAAAGGCTTAGTACTGTTAGGCGATAGGCTTGCAACCTGTCACTAATGCGCTGGGAAACATCTTAGCCTATTTGTGCAACAACAAGTTTTTAAAGTTGTAGGTAATTCTGTAGCTCTGCCTACCCCACTCTGGGATGACAGGCGTATAGGTATGTATGTATGTATTAATTTCTCTTAAAAGATTTTAAGAGAAATTAATACATAAAGTATACAATACAACACTCTTAAAGTTTAATTAAAAATCTTATCTTTAGCATTCCTTATGCTCGCTGCGCTCGTTTTTTTCGCGTGGCGGCAAGAGGTTCAGTAGCTTATTCACCATTCTCACCTCCCCACCCTCTTAGTATAGTAAAAATGAACCGCTTCCGACGGAACCCTAAAATCTCATGTTTATCATATAAACACATTCCCACGAGCGAGAAAGTTAACGGTCGTGAGAAAATACTTAGAAAAAGACGATTATAGTAATTGGACACTCGCTATTCTGAACTTTAACACGCCGGGATAAGGCCTGTGACATTTAAGTATCGGGTCGCTCGACATGGCATAGGTTACCCGGTGATTCTTACGTAAAATAAAACGTTACAATTTGCCCGGCGAGGCTGCTGTAAGAGTTGTGTAACTCGAAAATAATGTTTTTTTTATTAGATATTACATTTCTTTGTACTATTACTTCCTGGATGATGGGTGTCATTTTAGTAAAAAAAAAAACCGGTCAAGTGCGAGCTGGGCTCTCGCACCGAGGGTTCCGTACCGTCGGCGCACAGTAGGTATTATTATATTTCGATTTAAATTCGATTTCGAATCAAATCAGCGCGAGCCCAACTTACGCCTGACCATTTTTTTGTATTTGGGGTTTTTCTCAGGGTTTTAACCATAATCATACCAAATTTACGGTTGTATGTTTTAACTTTTTTACGATACAACTCAAATAAAAAACACGTTAAAAAAAAAACCCTTTATTAATTCACTTTTTTTTACCGTTTAGTAAATATACCGTAAAATAATACATATAAAAAAAAACCACTCTCTATCTATTGCGGCGGATGGACGGACAGCGTAGGCCTATTAATAGGGTCCAGTTGGGCGCCCTTCGGCTACGGAACCTTCAAAACGAAACAAGAAATGTTTTTGAACAAATTAATTGATAGTATAGAGCCTTGGGGGAGGCCTATGTCCAGCAGTGGCCGTCTTTCGTCTGACATGATGATGATGACATAGAAATTATTATTTATTTTACCCAGCAGTGGTGTCCTGTGGGTCCTTCGATACCTATCTAATTATATTTGTTTAATAAATTACCTGACGTTGTTTTAAAGTTACCATTTCCAGTACTTAAAACTTACTTGAAAAAGTCGTTGATGTCTAAAGCTTACTATAGGGCCGAGGACTATCTAACAGATAAAAATACTTGGCCTAAACTAAACACCTAATAACGTAATAATAACTTAGTCATAAAAAATATGTAAACATTGTATATTGTCTAGGGGACACGGTTTCTGTCGGAGAATGTATCGAAACTTTTATGCCATGTTGTCTTGCACCGTCACAGGTAAGTATAACTTGTATAATTTCTTTTTTTTTTATTACTGTTACTTATTAGGTTTGTGACAATTCTGAGTTTTGACACATTTTCCTTCTCAAATACGCATGAATAATAATTAATTTTTGGTTTTATGTGAGATTCATTGTTTTATATCATGCTAGGTTAAGTTTATTATTGTATAATATCATTAGCAATATTTAAAAAACGACTGCCTGTTGGGTTTCTTGCGGCGTTTCTTCTCAGCAGTGGTCTCTTGCGAAGCGCTGGTAGATTTTTGACGTGTAAAAGTGCCCGTGCAGCCTACTTACTGAATAAACATCTTTTATCTTTTTTATCTTTTATCTTTAAGTTAAAAGTGTTCAGATAGTTTAATGGCGTCCTCAGAGCCCCCAAGTGTTACACAAGGAATCTGCTAACTGTATCGACGATAGCATCGGAGAGCGTCTCACGAACCATTGTTGCGGGCTCGCAATATTTGCACTTGTTTAGTTGCGTGGGAGTCGAAACTGACGCGGCATTCTTTATTTAAACGTATTTGTTTTAATGAAACTAATTAGAAATAACATTTTAAAGTCGCGGAGAAAGCAAACGAGCCACAGGCCACCTTGCACACCGGCCACATTTGGATTCGTAAGAGTAAGAGTACAATCTTAAAATACATATGCGATGGCAACCCTACGTACTAAGATAAACTGCTTGTATGCTAGTGATTTTACCAGTTGTCTTATCTCTACACCGGGACACACTACGCGAACTCTGCAGCATGGCAAACAAAGAAGACGTTCTATCACAGACAGATTCTTTCCAATACGTTATAACTACTCTACGTATAGAATTTAAAAGTATAATACAACTCCAGCCAGGAAATAGCCTTATTTAATCAATGCAAAAAAAGCTTAACTATTGTTTACAAGTTGCAATGCATACAATACAACTGACTGTGTGCAAATGTGTGTAAATTTAATTCACACATTTCATTGGAAAGTCTTCAATCCCACACCAATCAAATAATATGTGGGAGAGATGATCTTTGACAGGCCAACACTTTCGATGTTACATAGAAACAAATAGACCAACACAGGCTATCCAGTTTCTACCAGTATCAAGTATCAAAAGGCCACCGGCAATATCTGATGTCGGATCAGTTCGGATGTGACGTCACCGCGCCATTTTGTATTTCTAATACGTCAGATTACATTGAAATCCTGACCGCGCGCGCAGCACTAACGAATAAATTATAGATCTAATAAATGGTTAGCAAGGATATAAAATATGAACGTGCAAGTGTTAAAAATCGTCGATAGAGCAATTAACAAGTTTTATATTTCATTAATTTAGGCGTTACCACACTTTCGCTTGTGGCCCGTTTTCAAGGCTACTTTCAACGCAGCGCAGTATCATTACAAAACTATTAAATATTTTCAAATTTCAGCCACATAAGAAAAAAAAGGTTAGATTATTTTAGATATAGTGTTTCCATTCCACGACGTCCCGCCCCACTATTTAGTTGTGCATACATTAAAGCAACCCTTCAACGTCAATTTAGACTGACGTTGCGCGCCATCGTGGATTACAATCACTATCCCCCTTACTTATAAACTTGGAATAAGCTTGGGATAGTTTATATCATGCTTGGTCACTTTCTGTCAGATGCAAATGTCACAATAACAGATAAGGACAAAGCATGGCATAAACTATTCCAAGCTTATTCCACGTTTATAAGTAAGGGGGTATATGTATATCAATGTAAGTACAGTCTGTGAGCACTTAGAAGAGGCTTCGGTTTAGTACTCTCCCTCGCTCTTAATAAGATCGTATGAGAGCGAGTGAGAGAGAAGTACTAAAGCGAAGCCTCTTCTAAGTGCTCACAGACTGTATCAGGTTTGTTAACTCAGCTAAAGCACGGGCGCCAAACGAAGAATGTTGTCTGACACACCATTACTGTCTCTGTCACTCGTGCAATGATATAGCGGTATCATGAATAGTAAACCTTTTCCCTATAGGAATACGCTGCCCTACAGTAAAGGTCAATGTACGAAATTTTTCGTCGCGTCCACACTTTAGGCGTGATCACTGCTTAAGATCCTGATGGGAAGTCAGAAGCAGATAAAGAAAAGGTAGATGAAAGAATGCCGTAAAATAGAACAATAAATATTTCGTTAATTATAATGTGATGACGTTTCGCGTCGCTCGAACAGCAGCGAAACCGATTCTCTACGGCAAGTGTATTTAAAGCATTGAGTGGCAAGGTGTAGAGCAGCTAAAATATAACCGAGGATCTATTTAATGAGGATCACAATACGAGATAAATAACAATAAATGCTGCAAGCCGTTCGCCTAATGGCGAAAGATGTTGTTTTGTAGAGGAGAATAGGTCTTCACTGAAAGGCAGCGACTTGACTGTGGTATTGTTGACATTAACGGGCGACAGTGACCACTAACCATGAGGTGGTCCGACTGCTCATATTTAGTGGCGAGACACTTCATGGAAAGTGACCACCACCTCCAGATGAACCTGATTAGAAGCCGCAGATTCACTGCCGGCTTTCCCTGTCAAGATTCCTCACACCGCATTTCCAGGAGTGGATGTTTCGGCTGAAGCGATGGGGATGATAATGATGACTCATGTTAAATGATGTGGGACTTTTAATAAAACTCCCTCATCATGAGTCAGTCATGAGTAAAACTTTTTTATATATTAAATAAATACTTCTGTGGACCTATTGTCGTTTTTATCGAAATGGATAAATCCGTCTCTTTCTGACCAGTGAGTAAGTGCGAGAGTGACGGATGCTTTATCCACCGCGATAAACGCGATAGCAAAACCATACTAGGTTTGGTTAGGAACTATTAGGATACTAGCAACTAGCAACGCTTCTTTAACTAAAATGTGTCGAATGTACAATAATATAGACTTAGATTTGTTACAGGTTTCACTTGTAACTTTAAAAAAATAATTTGGTAAATAAAAACATTACAAATGTACAATAGGAGTGGTAAGTATATACAATTGAGTTTAAATATTATCATTATTGTAAAGTTGCATAGTTAGCTGCAGTCATTATGTTTATGTCGAGTACAATTATTATAGTTTAGTTAGGAATAAGTATTAATTAATTATTTAGAAGATTGTACCTATGTTAACCTAATGTTATTGTACCTAATGAAATAAATAGGAATTAAGAGTTTTTATTACTAGTGTTGTGCATTATTAATTAACCACTAAAACCTGTTGGAGTTATAGTTTAAATTGATGTTGTTTACGTTTTGTAATTCACCAATCAACAGAGCCTCCCAATAGAAATGTTAAGCATGCCTACAACCCTGTCATTTAAAATGTCAAAGTTTTGTAAAGATCAAGTGAATCGGGCATAAGTTCAGTACCTACACTCCGTATATGATTTATACCGTTTTTCTTTTAGTGTTTTGTATGTATGAATTGTAACGATCGCGGGGGGTCCCTGGTGGATGCGAAAAGCACAAGACCGGTCTGAGTGGAGAGCCTTGGGGGAGGCCTATGTCCAGCAGTGGACGTCTTTCGGCTGACATGATGATGATTGATGTATGAATTTATGCATGGAAAATCTTTATGGTGTTACTCTTTGAAGCTCTTTATTAAGTCAACCTATTTAACCTAGGAGCAGCTTATTACTTCTTGTTTTGTTGAGTTAAAGTATTTAGTTTGCGTCAATGAAAGCACAAACTTTGTCATTGCTTAGACATTTGCCATTTTCAAGGATTTTTCCTCGTTTTAACCAAATTTAGTAAACTCATGGCAACTCATTAACCTTGACTTAACTGCCGAAACGTGAAACCATAGCGGTAATCTAGGCCCATTAGTCTGGAATACTTTCAAAATATAATTGGAATAAACATATTTTAACCCTAACCTTCGTAGCTGGTAATAATGCCATTTAATGTTCACTTTGCCTGTCTCAACGCAATTTAATTTTTACATACATAAATTCACGCCTTCATTTCCAGAGTGGGGTAGGCAGAGCTAAAGAATTACCAACAAGTCTTAAAAAATCTTGATAATTCTGTAACCACATTTTGCAGAAGTAGGCTAAGATGTTTCCCAGTGTATTAGTGACAGGTGGCAAGCCCGCATCGCCTAACAGTAGTACAAGCCTTTATTCCCTTAGTCTCCTCTTACGACATCCACGGGAAGACATGGAGTGGCACTATTCGAACCCGGCAACAACACGGCAAAAAATTAAAATTTTGAAGAGCTCAATAATTACGTTTTATAAGCCCTAAAACATTTACATATTTTTTATACTGGTGGCAAAACATACAACATTATTTATCACATAGTTCAAAGTATTGCTATAATTGAAACGGATCTTAGGTATTGTGATTAATAAATACTCTACAAGTATGAGTTTATGTATGTATGTATGTGTACAAATTACTATGACTATAAATACATATTTTAAATAACCTCAAAATGAACAATACAGTTGCTGCGCACTTTTGTAAAACATTATTAATTTAGTCTAGTGGTCCTGATATCCGTGTTTCACGCGGAACCGTAGCTCCGTGATCTTAGCACCGGCGGTGCTAAGTTCCCGAACTACACGGTCACGCCAAGATACGTATCCGTGTCTGCGTTCGGCTACCTATCTGCGGATCTCGGCTCCGGCTCCGCTCCGCGCGGTTATTGAATGAAAGCTTAAAATTAAACGTCACGGTCACGGGCGGATCGGATCTACGTGTAAATAAGAAACGTATCTCCGTGTAACACGGAGCTACGTATCTTAATTACACGTAGCCGAATTTCACGTGTCGAACGGGCCGGATCTCCGTTGCCGTGTTACTCGGTAACGGAGATTCGGCTACGGGTACACGAAACACGGACACGACCAGGAGCCCTAATTTAGTCAATCGCTAGGAATTCAAAATGGGAATATAATTCTGATATATAAATGCGTTCTTTGTACCGTATATCTTTAAATTTGAGAAATAACTTACTTTAATCGATATAGGCTTGATCAACGCCCTTTATCGGCGTTCGACAGCCGACATGGTCAAGTTTATAGATGTGGATAAATGCATCGCTGCATCTGCCATTATCTGACCAGTATGCAAGTGCCAGAGTGACAGATGCTTTATATTTATATCCACCGCGATAAAGGCGAAGTTTTATATCATGCAAAATGAATTTTGTACCAGAAACAATAGTTTCATAACACTATAATGGTTTTATGCAATAAGAAAGTGTATTTTACAACAAAAACAAACCACAATCGAACATAACCTATAAAATTACTAGCTCACGGCACTTTTCGTTCGTAAAAGCGAACCACATCACAGTCACAAGTGTCTTCTTTCTCTTTTCAAGCAAAGGTTTTTTTTAATGATAAATCTAGACTCAGATCACCGGCAGCCTGAGCTCTACTAACTAAATTATCAATCGGGGGCAGACAGCTGATTATACATTGCTGAGGCAGGGTTCTAAGCTAATTAAAAGAAATATAGAAATGAACCTTAACCGGTAATAAAGAAAGTAGAAATTGGGGAAATAGCTGTACGTTAGGGACCGTGTCTACGTAACAAACAAAGGCTAATACGCATGCGTGGGGCGACGAAATAAGGCTTCATACGAGACTTCCTTCTGGATTATAGTCTTTATATTGTTATTTACAGAGTTATAAATGGAGTAGCAGTGTTAGCGCTTGCGTTGTAGCAAGTAGTAAATATTTGAAATAATTTGTTTCAAGATTTACAAACAGTAACCAAGGAAATACGACCACTTGGGTACATAATGCGTGTTTGATGATAGGCAACTACTACCGAAACATTCCATAGCTTTGACGTACAAACAAACGATCTTAAACGTGTTTTAAATTAAATATCGACGGCAATACAAGATCGCGTAACTAACAAATTAAATAAGGTGGAAAATACACCTTAGCAATTAAGACGGTAAGGTATATTTTGCAACTTAATTAATTTGTTAGTTACGTGGAATTGCAGTTGCACCAACGACATGCGACATGGCGACTGGGTAAAACCCGGAGGAAATTCCAATATCATAAGAAGAAAGCTCAAGTTTAGCAACAGAAACAGTTTGTGACTAGTGGACCTAGTTGTTTTCAAGACTTGAGGGTTAATTCTACAATTGCCATGAACATTGGCCGAGATTCTAGGCGTTATAACCCATATGGTCTTTGGCCTGTCAACGTTTTGATAGCTCTTATTTACTTGAGTTAAAAACAATACTATAACAGGTCAAAGAGGATATGGTTTTTACCGGGTAGAATATAGGCCCGGAACGGAGTAATTTATGTAAATTACCGAGGCTGGACGTTTAAATAAGCAAAGACAGCCTGTTCTAAGTAGTTTTAAAGTGGACACGCAGTAGAATCTACTTAATGAAATGACACTGACAATCAACAACTCAAAATAGTCAATACCAACAGTATACTTACACATTAATTACGGCAGTAAAAATCTTTAAAAAAAGCCCTGGGGTTTTTCACAAATTGACCAAAACTATTGTATAATAGATAGAAAACACCCAAGACTCGGTAAAAAAAAACCTTCCTCAAAATGAAAAAAATACTTGTACAAACCCGAGACCACGTTAGGGTCTAAGCAGGGTACCTAATAAGCTAATCATCACTTTCTAACCCCGTGAACCATCAACATTTTCTTTTGATTGATTGAAATGATCATCAAATAGAGTGCTTCCAAACCACATTCAACATTAGCTTAGAAACCTTCAACCTTCAACAGACCACACCCGCGTGTCCAAGTAAACTGATGATGTAATATTGACATCACTGCCATTCCGGGTGACCTTCGGTGTCATCTTGCCGATAGCTCGTGAGTTATCTGATAACGTTTGCTTCGTATTATTGACAATCAATAACTTCGCCATGTCTTGATTACTACAAATATTTTTGCGCTACGAAGATGCTACTTACTAAACGCTAAAAATTAAACATCATCATCATCATCACTTACATTATAGCTTAACTTATTTACTGCAGTAATATCCTCTAATGCACTCCAATCTCGCTGATTTGTGCACTCCGATTCCACACCGCACATGCTCTGGCAATGTCTCGAACTAGTCGCCGGTCAAACAATTTATAGATAATTCGACTTCAGTATAAATATAACTCTTAGCTTATGGTGAATTGATTGAGAAAGAACTAACTACGAGTGCTATGATTAATGCCCATATTAAAGGTTAAACAAGTTTATTAGAGTCCTATCACGACCAAGGATTCCAGAAAACAGAAGTTTTCAATTGGGATTGTCCAAAAAAAAATGCTTATTTTAAGATTCCAATTTCATTCATTTTGTATTAGACCCAATAGTTTTGTTTAAATATCTTTAATTATTTAGCAGGCATTTTATGGATGACATGATTAATTTAAACTTAGGTCGGCGTTTTCTACGAAATTATAACAATTAAATTATATCTAATGATAAAAAGTGATTTTAAAAGTGTATAAAAACATACAATTTCAAGCGGTTGTCGCCTAACCCGTAAGATACACCTAAGAGGGCTTCATGCCGAAAACGAAAGTCAAACAAAAGTTAAATATACTTTTGTCGAAATATCCGAAAAAGAGTAATATATTAAAAACTTAATAATGCAGAACGGCTTTAAAACCTGAACCTTAGTAATTATAAAAATATGAACAATCCTAATTACGTCTCCCTTACAAATCATTAGGACAGAAGTAAGAAGTAAAGAGCGTACGAAGGTTCAAACTTACTTATTTTGTAAAACCCACTTGTACAGTTTTTTTAAAGCAGTGGCTGGTGTTTACGTACTCAGCGGGGTTCAAGATGCACTCGGCTAAATTAGACATTAAAATCACAAATGGTCGTGTTACATCATTTGCAGTGAAACTTCATAGGAAACGTTTATAAAGCCGTCGTAAAGTACAAAACGCCGGGAGGCTTTTAATCGTCGGTTACGACAGCCTTGTGACCGATGTCCGTCGTGTTGTGACAACATGTTGTAACGTCCCGACACGGTGTGGACCTCTTAATATTCACCTCCATTATGTACGAAGAAAACAAAGGCTGGTTTCTAGCGAATAACGTTATTCTTCGGCGTTTGAACCACCGTCATTGTTGTCTTTGCATTATTTCAGACGATATTATCAAGTTCATTTTTAATTTTGAATGAAATGGAACGTTTACCTTTTTTATCACTCAAACTAAATAAATAAATAAAATAAATATCAGAGGACAATGTCACACCAATTGACCAAGTCCCAATTTAAGCTCTAGGCTTGTATTATGGGTACCTACTAGACAACGATATAAATACTTAAATAGAGAAATATATACTTAAATACATAGTAAACATCCACGATTTGAACCCAGGACCGCTAGCTTCGTAGGCAGGGTCACTACCAACTAGGCCACTGTGGGATGACATTCATTTGCGTTGCGATACTTGCGATAAAGCACGTGGACAAAATGTCATCCCATACATTTAGAGTGATAGGAAAACGTAAGTAGTGTTTGCATTTTGGCTACGGCCCCTGGGTATCGTCGGTGAAACTGCAAAACCGCGTAAGTAACATTTTAAATAAGGAGCAAAATGCACCTTTTTAATAAGCAAGTAAGGTTTATTATGCTCTATCATAAATTTGTTACTTACGCGGTTTTGCGGTATCACCGAGACGGTATGCTTCTCCTTCTATTTACGCATCAGATGTGTTAGAAGTTTTGGTCGTTGTTACTAAAGTTGGAGTCAATAGATATGGCAAAAGATGTAAACAAATTAGTACTGTCTGACACATAACCTCAAACTTTTTTGCAAAAGAGTTTTCATTTTAAAAATTGTTATTAGTTTTTAATCAGAATATAAAGGTAATAATGTTCAAGGGTGTCCATCATTTAAAATACCCACGTGATGTCCAAAGGTACATGATTATGGAGTAATAACCATTGCCATTTCTATTGACCTCGACTTTATATTCGTCAATATATTAAAGACTACAATGAAACCTCATACCTCACCGTCCCGTGTCGTAAAAAATCAATCCGAGATGGTGTTAATATTAAAGAAAGAGTCGTGTTAGATGCCAGTATACATTTTAAATTGATTTATATAAACCACATCATACATAGATTTTATGTTCTTCGCTGTCCGCCTATCAGTAACTAATATACAAAAACCTTTATACTTTTTATTGAACACCATAAAATCAACACACAGAACAGTATATTTAATTACAGTTATACAACAGGCGGCCATACCGCTAAATAGCGATCAATTCGTACGTAATATCGACTTTTACGTACCTACACACTAAATCTGGCTTTATATTTCTATTTTAGGTACATACATAAAGCAAGCAATTTAACTCCGGCTGAATAATCAATGCATGCATTTTATTTATGTCCATCTGCATAAAGTAATAAACTGTGTTCGATAAAAAAAACATGTTAACAATTAAAAGTTAAAACGAAACTTATTTAAACTAAAATAAAACTAAGCTACTCAAATATTAAAGATATAAATAAAAAGAACACCCCCTCTAGCAGGTCCGCTCGCGGCATGGTCCCTATGACACTGGCTGCATTACCTCTCTGGATAGCTAGCCCAATCCTTTGGGAGAGGTAAGCACCAGCTCTAGGATCTCCGGATGACAGAGCCTTGATAAAGCTTTTCATATTTGCTGATCTAGGTCCCATGGTCTCCACTGCAAGTGCCACAAATTCGTAATTATTTAATAATGATGAATATTTGCGGCGCTCGATGGTTTGGGCCTGATCAGCTGCTGCACCGGCCCGGTTACGGGTTGACTGGACGTGGGAAAGGGCGAATGTGTCGAATGTTCAATAAAAATAATATAATATATTTAAAACAGAAACGTCATCATACTTCAGTGGACGTTATGAGTCTAGGTGATTTACAACATAGCAAATATATTAACGATGATAACGAACCAAGGCCTTTAATGTATTCCTTAATGATTAGATAAGATGGGTATCAGCGACAATGAACTTTATTGCGATGTGTGGGCAAATGGGGCGGTGTTTATGTTTTGATTAGTTAAACACGTTTAACATACAAACTTTAAATAAGGTCATAAAAAAGTATACGAGAGGTCTTAAGAAATCCCTCTCTATGTTAAAATGTGACATTGAGTTGTCTTTTACAGTTTATACGATATACCGATGTTTATGTATTTTTTGAAGATAGTTTATCCCCGAGAAAAGACATCAAAAAGCTTTCTTGCAAGAATAAAATATATTTCCAGGGATGCAACAATAAACTGTTTTGTTCCGGCCGAATTCGTGCAAAGTACAAGATATTACTACCAAAAGACATTTCTACAAATTATGTTTATTTGTAAACGCACTAAGCGACTTGCAAAATAATCAGCGAACAAGCATTTTCTTTTTGCATTGCTCTTGAAACAAATGGTAAGTGACGGTCCTTTTCTCTAGTTAGACTTTATTAAAATGAATACTCTAACTCTAAGCTAATTGAAAGCCTACAAACTACTGTTTCTAACTGCGGTCGTTGCAAGAAAATCTTTCGAAATCAACCGATCCGTCTTCGCAAGTTACGAAGTCTGAATTAAGACATAACGCTAAAAACACTAACGCTATCTAAAATTACGTTTCGCAAGCCTAATCCATCATCAAGGATGATTTAAGTGTTGATTTTTTCAATCAGTGGATCTGTATGTGTCGAAAATGTCGAAACGCACGCATGGCCGACGTGGTATTTCATCGTTCGTAACAATAAAACATTGCGTTTGAAACGGTAGATGGCGCTGGTTTTTAAATGATTGATATCAAGGACCGATTTTGATTGTAAAGTCATATTGTAATAGTCAGTGTACGGAATAAAAGGTGTGTATATAATGCCAGACTAAGTAGTACCATCTTAACAAAATTATCGTTTTTGGCGGTAATTGTTACCGGCATTGTCAATTAGTCAAAGATAGGTTTCGTTAGTAAAAATGTGTCAAATGAAAAATGTTATCTCAAAGTAACCAGACATATCAGAATTAGAAATTAGGAACGAGCATAAGATGCAATTGGTAAAATATTAAATTTATGCACAATAGGCAACATACTTTACATGCTAGTCCTTGCAGACAGTGTTATATAATTATTATGATCTTTACGTCGATGTAGATAGCATATATTTGCACGTCGAGGTTTTAATTACGTATGTTATAGGTTCTTATCTTGCTCTTGTCGACGAATTTATTCCTAATATATAAAGAGCACAAAATGCAACGTCCATGTGGACGTGATAAAAAATATGATCATATTTTAATATCTTTCACAATATATAGGTACATAAAGTTCTATCAGTTAAAAATAGTCATCACTTTTTTGTATTATTTGACACAAAAAATAACTTTTTAAACATTTTGATATATGTTTGAAACGCACTAAACCGTTGAGTTTAACTAATCCCGTCGTCAGAGCGTACAAAACACATTTTTTAGACAGCAGGGCTTCTGCCGATAAGATCGAACGTAGGTATAAGGCTGCCTAATAGAGAATGCACGAGCTTAAACAAGTTTTGTACGCTCGTTCGACCCACCGACCGCCGTTTTTAAGAGAATAATACCCCTTACCGCCATAATCAGAGATTATTTTAGGGAAAATAATTCCTTTTTCAAACATTTGTATAAAAACAAGTGTTACTAGCTAGAACCGACTAGGAACAACTTAACCGTCATTAATTCGTAGTCGTCAACTGTCGAACATAGTAAGTATATAAAATTATTTGACTTCCAACGAGAAAAATCCAATGCGGCCTGCATCCAACGACTTCCTCATCATCATCATCATGTCAGCTGAAAGACGTCCACTGCTGGACATAGGCCTCCCCCAAGGCTCTCCACTCAGACCGGTCTTGTGCTTTTCGGATCCACCGGGTTCCCGCGATCCTTACAAGGTCGTCACTCCATCTTGTTGGAGGCCTACCTACAGCTCGTCTCCCGGTCCGCGGACGCCACTCAAGAACCTTCTGACCCCATCGGCCACCAGTCCTGCGACCGATAACGACTTCCTACCACCTTCAAATTCGATACGATTCAAATAATACATAATTGGTTTCTAAATCTTACGGAGTTGTTTCTTTAGTCGATAAGTGCGTTCACAACGTTGGTGTAATCCGCAATGCTTACTCATAGTTCTATTTTCAAGTTAGCTCAGTAGTAAAGCTAATAAAAATAAGGAAACAGACCGACTCTTATCGTGTTATGATTAGAGACGGACAAGGATCAACATTGCGACATGTTACACAAACGTGTGCATTCTATTAACGCGAGTTATTTGAATTTATCACAAGATACCTAACAAGCCATGTAACATTGCATGACTCCAGTGCTTCTTGTTTATTTAGCTAGAATCTTCATGAATATTGAAAAGATCTCGAAGAAGCTGTGTTGTCAAAGTTAGAAGCCGTATTATTAATTGTATTTCTATGTTCTGCAGTCTGTTTTACACTCAGAGTTGTTTTAGTCAAGATAAGTCAAGCTAACTTTAAGTTTTTAAATAACGAAAAAGATAAATAAGCATGTTTAGACCAAGAGCCAGACACTATCAATTCCTGATATAATTCCTGTGACAACGAAATATATATTCCTGACATACATACATACATACCTTCACGCCTTCATTCCCAGAGTGGGATAGGCAGAGCTACAGAATTACCAACCACTCTAAAAACTTGTTGATAACTCTGTAACCTCAATTTGCACAATTAGGCTAAGATGTTTAACAGTGTATATTAGTGACAGGTAGCAAGCCCATCGCCTAACAGTACTACAAGCCTGACAAAATGATTAAAATGTTAGTAAAAAGCAAATTGTTATAAATAAGAAGGAAGAATCACCGCTAATTAAACTTTTTGCAAGGTTTTTGTGGTATTCAAAATTATACTACATTATCTCACTATTTGCTTAAGAGCTACTCTCTATTCGGTGGAGTAATTTCCATTCTTTCCTATTTCGAGCCTTCCCCATGAAAAGAGTCAGGTCGTCAAGAGTCTGTATTACCTTATGAGCTATTTAATTTGTTGTTGATGTTGAAAGCATAAATATATCTGTCACTGCTTTAGCTTTCAACCTAGAATATCGAATTATCCACACCTCCAATATTGGTCATGCGCCTCTCCTAATTTCCACCATTCATGCCTAAATAGCGTCTATAAATTACGACCTAGATTACAGTTGCATTGAACTGCATAATGCCTCAATGACAAGCCAACGAACTACCCTCCCACGTAAAATAACTGGGTGATCTAATAATAAACCTGCTTGCGTAACAAACGGTATAATTTTAATTATAACATTGGATTGATGACGCATGACATTGACCGATTTATCTGAGGATTATTACTTGCAAAGTACTATGGTAATTTACGAGGCTGTTGACTTGATGTTAGATTACACGATACTCATGAAACATGTACTATCGAGGTGATTAAATGTGAAGCAGGTTGATACCATACGTAAATTTGCCAGGTTATACCTACATTTTCCACGTGCCATTGTTTGTATAGCGATGGTAAATGTACAACACGGCTAATTTACAATAGTTATTTGTTATACAAGTGGGGAAAGTTGTATTTTACCTGCGAGTGTTCATTTGAAACACGAGCTAGCGAAAGGATTCTATGATTGATCACGAGCGTAGCGAGTGGTTCAAAAATTGAATCCTGAGCGTAGCAAGTGTTTCAAGACACGAGACGTAAAATAACTTTTCACCCGTGTATAACACAAAACTTTTCACCTCACTACAGTGAGGAAACTAAGAAAAGGGTGTGTACTGTAAGCTCAATTCCGCATTTTGCACGGTTTCCTGAAATTCCACAGGTGTTAATACGTCTTTATCACTCGAATCACTCATTTTTAATAACAAAACCAACTAGAAAAACATGCGAATATTTACCGTTGACGGCTTAATAGAAAAGTTTTGACGTTTGTGAGTTTTTTTTTATTATTTTAATGCGTTTTGTTTGCACATTGACTTATTTGGACTGTCAGAACATTTTATCCGTTTTTAAAACAAGAACGAAGGTTAATTTTGAATGCTGATATTTATGAATTAAAATAAAGTTGTAAGACTGTATTTAGTGTTTTTTACTCGATGCAATTCATTAATCGTGATGTTAAAAATTCAGCACTTGTAAGGTTTTACGTTTGGTTAGCTGTCAAATATCACTTAAGCTGCCTTCAAATGTCAAAACTCTTTCTTCACTTGTGGATAAAAAGCGATTTTCTCAATAGATATCAAACAAACAAAAAGGGCTTTCCGAGCTAGTGAGATGAAAATTATGTTAAACTGCTACACATTCAGATTTTTTGATGATGCCTACATTAACTAGCTGTAGTCATATTTACTGTCATGGGCTCATGACATACATATTTATACCCACACAGCTTAATTGAATGAAATACCCATTACAAAAAGTAACCTTTGCATCATTCTCCGAATACCCAACTATTTATCTGCACAAAACACGTTAATTCATTGCCGAATTACGAGAAAAATTAAAATAAACAAAGAAGAATACAATTGCATTTATGACATTGGTAAGGAAGTTAAGGTACATAGTTACTGAGAACCAATATCTCATATGTAAGTGTCCTAAAGCAGTGGACGTTTGTGTACAATTGGATAATTCAAGTTAATCCTAATACGATTCGTTTTATGCCTATCATTAAATGGTAATCACTACTAAGTGGGTATTAAGCAATAATGTGCGCGGAGGAGTGCAGGCGCCGGCGCACGCGTATTTAGATAACGTTGTGTCAGTAGCCAGATTGATTGCCATAAATGCCACATCAACAGTTACTGACAGTAAATATAGGTAAAAAATACAAATAATTTTAGGTTTTTGTGGGAAAGGCTTTAGAAGTATGTAAGGCGTAGTGTGCA
The DNA here is from genome assembly GCA_927399475.2 of Acleris emargana. NCBI lineage: Eukaryota > Metazoa > Arthropoda > Insecta > Lepidoptera > Tortricidae > Acleris > Acleris emargana. The sequence continues at coordinate 1,562,612 of OV656849.1, forward strand.
TATTGACGATGTAAGCGTTAAGGCATGAAGGGAATGAGAAAATCAAAAGGGCACAGTAGCGTGCCCAGTGGAACTCCTTATAAATAGCAGTGAGATAAGATGAACAGACTACGATTATCATATCTAGAGGATGTTGGTCAATTAATTCGGCTAATCGCAAATCGCAAGCGGCTGCGTTCATTTTATTGCGTTTACAAAGAGTTTTATTTGTTAATTTTTTCGTCTTTACAGTAGTGAAAGCTACATAAATATCACAACCTAAAGTATAGAAGCGAAGAATATTATGGCGTAACGTGATCGTGCACAACATCTCTGTCTAAGCACTTAAGTAGTTTATGTTGACCATAGTTAGTATAGAAAGACGTGTGACATAACGAGTATAGTAACATTAACTCGTGGAAACACAACGTTGTACTTCGAACACATGTTCACAATAAACAGAGGGCTGGCAGACACGGGCGCACCTGCCTTCCGGCCGCGCTTCCTGCGTTTTGTGTGACGTCACGCCTCGCTGACCATTTGACCTGGCTGAAGGGGTGCCATGCAGTAATTTATTAAAGCTCGTTCAAACATATCGTCATTAGATGACACAAATAAGTTCCACATTTTATTTCTAAATCGACCTTTTTCAGCAAACTCCTTTTGAGAAAAGCCATAAGCTGCTTAACAAATCCAAACAGTATATATTTCGTAGCGTCTCTACGTTGAGTACAGCGGATATCAAATTCCCACATTTGCCACATTCCAATTCCATCATGAAATTAGCTCTTAGACACCATAATATGGAAATGTAATTAGGTTGACATATTACTTTACTAAGTAGGTACTTAAAATTCTACTCGTTCTTACGGAAACTGATTCAAAATTGATCTACATTTTACCCTAAAGTTGAAAATCCAAAATCATTCTAAACACAATACTCAAAAGTTCAATGACTTGCCTTTAGCTAAAAAATCCTAGTCATCAACGACTACCTAAGTTTTCTAACCTCCCATTATTTCACCTTCCGCAACCTACGAGGCATCCTACCATACATTTTAAATGCATCTTTATGTCTCGCTTATGCAAAGTTATGGTTGCCTGATACAAGCGAGTTATGGTTATTATTCTGCTTACACAATAGGATGCAATTACATGTGATGTGCAATTACGCGCGACCCTGGCGGCCATTTGCCAACATGGCGCCCACGTGACGCGTGCGCGAACTATAGATTATAGATCATCGATTGATTTTTTTGGTTAAGTACAATGGGAGTAAAAGGGATAAGATCGTAGGGATGGCTCACTAAATGGAAAAAAAGGTAGAATATGCAGAATTGCTTAACGGACCTAGTCACGGAAAGAGTTGATAAGGAAACTATAAACAATTCGTGAAATACGCTATTACTTAAATAGATGAGACATAGTTTTACGATGTGATATCGAACGCGGATTTAAACAACAATTAAAATAGTCATAAATGATAAACCTTTACTATGTTACAGTTAATATATTCTCAGAACCGGCCGGAATTCTGGTTAAATACATAAATTATAATCCTTGGACTAACGATGTGAACCATGGGAGCTGAGAAACAATTATAGTTGTTTTCTGACTTAAACACTAATACAAAAAGTGTCCATTTTAACTAATTGCAGAGCGTTAGAATTGCAAATGGCTTTACAGATTCTGTAGAGAACCTTGACTTGATTTCAGGAGAATGATGGATTTTAGTCGAACTCAATTTTGTGACGCTTTAGTATTGTATATGTTAATACTCGTAGTAAGCAACATAATAATATCAACTGTTGGAAGCAGACGGCCGCTAACGACACACGATTATATCTATTTTTAAACGACTTCAAAATATGAGGTTCTCAATTAGACAGTTTTTTTTCTTTTTTTTCTCAGAACTATAGGCTGCGTGAACCGATTTTGAAAAGTCTTTTTTTATATAAAAGTTAGTGCTTTTCGTTTGGTCCCATTTTTATCAAAATAAAGATCTCATGATGGAGTCCACGAGGAATCGACGGAATTCTTCAAAATTTATAGGCACACATATAGCGATTTTGGTATATTTCATTGTAACTCGCGTATTTGCTCTTGGAAAGCACTATTTGGTGAAGTGGAACTGATGATGAAGACCACAGAGGGCCACCGGAACTCCTAAACGGTATCTATTTCAAAGGTGTCGACAAGATATTTCGATTAAGATAGTTGAGCGACTATGACGAAGCATATTTAGGTTTCAATATATGACTATGAGTTTCCCACGGCATTTCTTGCGGCAAGATTGAAATTTTCTATAGTTTCTTGTTAATTATGCAAACAGCATAATTATGATCACTAAAAAGTATAAAATAAAATAAATGTTTAAAAAACAAAAAACCGCCTTTTTTTAAACATGTATTTTATTTATATTCAAGCTGCAATAACAGAAGCCTGTGACTGCTTTTCGAGCAAATGCAGTGACGCGTTAGCTTAAGCGCGCCGCGCGGTGCATTTTTTTATATCATGGAGAAGGCCAATGAGCTCAGAGCCTATCTGATGGTAAGTGGGTTCTGTGACCTGGACACACACACTCAAGACTTCAGAGGACGTGCCAATCCTGAGGACTAAGATTCTATGGTAGTCGCTTTTATGCAAACAGCCACGCTTTTCTCCGGCAAATTCTACTGCGGTCTGAACATTACAGACGTTATTCTCTCTGCCCCGCTTCCGCTTTTAGTTTGTGCAAGACTTACTCGCATGGTCGTCGTGGAGTAGGTTGTGATAGCGGTGCGGTTTCTCTGGGCCGTCGAGCCTCATCATCACGCTGTCAGCAGACCAGCATCGCGACACTCTGCAAAAGACAAGGAGCTAAGTGAGAAAATGTTAACAGTACGTCACAAAGGCAGCGACAAAAACGCGGCATGGGAAGGGCATTATAATTTTATTGCTCAGTATGTTAAGTTCATTAAAGTTAATTTTGAACGAATTTCCGTTATTGGAATTACAAAAAAAATGATTATTTACCACGACTACAACGCAATGCAATGTTATGGTGTCTAAGAACTCATCCTATGATGTAGTTGTGAGGTGGCAACCGGATCTATGCTGTACTTAACAAATGCTGAACTAGTTAAGAATTGTCAGTTTAGTTTTAGTAAGTAAGCAAGTAAGTAAATCATTTATTCATAACAATAACACACAGCTAAATGTAACAAAATAAAGGAAAAGAGACTGCATGTAGTGCTAGTGTTGCGAAACGTTCCCAAATCAGCATGTGCTGGCTGTGAAGCCAACGCTGGTCTTCCGTTGGGACCGCTCGGTGAAAACACGGAAGGCCATACAGACGACATTACGGATTATTTGATTATCAAGTTCCGACTGTGCAAAAAAAAGTACAATAGCCAACCAAAGCGTGTCTCGAAAAACCTTAAATGGTTAAAATGGTGGAAACACACAGAACGGGCCAAAAACAATTTATTTAAAGAAATTGTATGCACGATTATCTTTTTCAAGTTTTCTAGTTAAACCGAACGACCTGACGTAGGCCGGAGTCTGATCATTCCTGATCAACCTTGATTATCCTTGGTGGAAGCCGTATACCTATCATGGTGACATACGAGTTATTTTTCAATTCTCAAAATCACATGCCCTTATTGAGATCAGTCATATCGGCACGCCTTTTACAACCTGCTCTGTTCTATTTCCCATAATCAACTCTAACGCAACGTAACAAGCGCGTTGACTCCCGCAAATCCATTTCGTCATGCGCGTACGCCTAATAAGGCAAAAACAATGGGCGTGCGATTTCGCACAAAGTATATAATTGCCGATAAATGCGAGTTTATCTATCAATCGATGACCTCGCGTATGTCATTGAATGTTGCAATGAGATTATGATCTAGAGCAATTATATGCAGAGAAAGGCGTTTGGAGTGTAGCTACTGGGTGTATGTTAGTGCCGGTGCACAAAAAGTATGCTTGCTACAATATTTTACAGATTGGTCTAAAGTCAAGGGTTTAATTCAATCCTCTCTCACATGGACCTGACACGATCTATTAAGATTACATTATTGGGGATATAATTTCTGTCCATTTTTTGCTTAAATTAAGAAATGTTAGGCAAAGACTATACATAATTTATATATTTACCAACATTAATGAGACAGAATAAAAATGAACATACAAACAATCACGCCATTCACGCCTCATTCCCAATGGGGTAGGAAGAGACGATTTCCTTCCACTTGCTACGATCCAGACGGACTGCCCTGGCTTCCTACATAATCATAGGTCTCTTGCTTCATACACGTGCGTCGATTTCGGAAACTTTACACGTATTTCATCCCTATTAAGTTAAAGAAAGTCCGATTAAGTTTAAACACCGGACTCGGTGACTACTTACAAGCCGTATAAGCAAGTAATCGGAATCACATCGACCTATAACTATTAAAACACACAAACGTGCAATTGAGATCGACAATAAAACCATAGTTTTCTCCGATAGCTGCGCCCGCGCGGACCGTAACAGGCACAGTGTTGCCAATTTAGCAAACTTTGTTCCTAATTTTTGCAACTTGTTTAGGAACAAAATTTTCAGATTATAACTTACATTTTAAAATGAAAGGCAATTTTCAACGGTCTTTTCCTGCCGCAAAACGAGAATAAACTATGATAGATCTAGACGATACACCTTTGCCTATGATTTCCTAACTGTTTAGTAAGAATTGAGCTGGGTTTCCAAACACAAATAAATAAACATATTTTATTTTTAATTCTAGCAACTTGTCTTGAGCAACAAACATTATTTTTCAAAACTTTTGCCTTTTTTTTTTCGTATACCAACGTTTCTATAGTTTAAAAAATATTCAGCAACTTTCGCTGACTCCCAAAATTCCACAATTGAAAAATACCGGACTATTACTCTCTATCCAGATTCTCAAAATACCAGTTTCGAAATATTAGGCAAGGATGATCTGATCAACAATACCTTAATTTACATATATCTTTAGTATTAGGATTCGAGTATTTCAAAATTAATTATGGTATTAAGGCAATGAGCGCACCTTTTTGCACCTTCTGACCAGCAGCTTATCCATTTAAGTGTTGGCAACACTGAGTAGGGAGATAAAGTTTTACGATCAAACGTAACCTACTTCCAGTAATGCAATTGGCGAAAACAATGTTCTCTAACTGTTCGGTGACTATATTCCAAAACGATCTTAATTGCAAATAAGATGGTCTTAACGGAATTGAAGATTGTTTCTGTGTGATGCTTGTTTTTTCGTGGTCAAATAAAACCGACACCGATATTTAAGAATCTAATTGGCAACACTGAAATTTGTTGTTTCAAAGCTATTAGTTTTATGCGTATAAAGGCTAAGATTTTATAGTATGACTTAAAAAATTAAACAGCCTGATATGTGATAATGATTACTAAGCTTAAAAAAAATAGTTTTTCATGAATAGAGGAAAAACATTTATTCACGCCAAAATTACACAATCTAAAAACATAACAAAATTAAAAAAATCAGTAAAACAAATTCTTAAAACTAAACTTAAAACCTAGTGTTACCTCCCTTAGCCCTAATAACAGCCTCCATGCGATCCTTCATTGACCTCACCAACGTCACGATGCGTTCTTGAGGAATGTCACTCCACTCCTCGACGACGGCGTCCCGAAGCTGTTCAAGGGTGGCAGGGGCAGTATCACGAGACCGCACCCGGCGTTTCAGATCATCCCAAAGGTGCTCTATGGGGTTCAGGTCAGGACTTCTCGCTGGCGACTGCATCACGGGGATCCCAACCTGATCCAGGTAGTCCCGAACAATCAACGTCGTATGAGAGCGGGCGTTGTCGTGCATGAATGTGAATTCAGGCCCGACAAAACCAGCATACGGGATCGCGTGGTCCTCCAGGATCTCTGTGATGTACCGAAGAACAGTCAGGGACCCCTGGCCACGTCCACCTCCAGTGCGGGAGACGCACACAAGGTCGGTTTTGCCCTGGATTGAAATTCCGCCCCATAACATGCAGGATCCTCCTCCGTAGCTGACGGTTTCTTCAAAACAGGCTTGTGAGTACCGTTCTCCCTGCCTCCTGTTGTACACTCTTCTACGTCTATCGTTGCAGAAAAGGCATACCCTCGTCTCGTCGGAGAAGAGGACAGACATTGTTCGAACGTCCAATCCACGTGGTCTCGGGCAAACTGAAGTCTGACTCGCCTATGCTCTGCTGTCAATTTGGGGCCCGTAGCAGCCCTACGAGGCAGGATTTTCTTCTCTCGCAACCTTCTTCTTACTGTGGAGACGTCACCGACGTCCTCCGAGCGGTTCGGAGCTGCTGTTGCACCTCAACAGCGTTGGAGAATCGGTTACGCAAACACGTCGACACAATAAAGCGGTCGTCTCTGTCGGAAGTGCAATGTAGTCTCCCAGATCCATGCTTCCTGATGTAGTCTCCAGTCTCCTGGAACCGCTGGGATACTCTTTTCACCCGGAAACGGCTATGTTGAGTTGTCGAGCAACATCAACCTGCCGTTGTCCTGATTGCAGTAGTGCTACCACTTGAGCTGCTTCTTCTGCCGTGGTATCCATTTTTCAGAGTTTTCTCTTACTGGAGCTGGTCAGGTGTGACTTCTGTGATGTCTGGATAGCAAATGACCCATAATTCATTGTTACCCCCCCTTTTATTCGTGTTCAGGGTGGCACAAGTAGTGAGTCCTCTAATGAGTTTTTCATCACTTTTTTTTAAAGACCCTAACGTGTCGTGATCATTGTTTTTACGAAAAAGAACGATTCGCGTTTTTAAAGTTTATTAACTGTGCTTTCAAATGATACTAATATTGGTAGGGTACAATAAATAAGTTAAGAGCTTTATTTGCTTGAAGTCAAAATTTCAAAAGGTGCGATTTTTTTGACGCCGAGTGTATAACTGCGCTTACGCAAGTTGCATCACACGACGCAGGCGTGCAGACAAGATACATACATGGGTGACGGTTTCATAGGGCTGCCAAAAATACAAATGCCACGCTTTTATAGATTCTTCGGCCAATTTTGACAAAATCATTTACGGGAGCCTTTCGTTTCGTCAAAAAGTTTTTTCCCAAACGTAGGTATAATTTGGTCAATCGCTTTTTTTTCCGAAACTGTAAATATTTCAGGATTTTTTCAGGACATCGTTTAGAACCCCATAGGTTAGGTTAGGTTAGTTTTATAAAAATCCTGAAATAATACTGAAACAGATTGGAAAAAAAAAACGAAACAAAGGTAACCGGTGTTTAACATCAGTTGATTAGGCTGTGACAGTATAATTGATGTAAGAAACACGAAGAAAACCGACGGACGATTGTGGTGCAGCAAGTCTTAAAACGCGCTTAGGATTTGTACTAGCATAGTTAAGCCCTTAACCTTTTGAACGCCACAGTCGGCTCTGGCCGACAACTGAAAGTCGTGCCACTGACGCCACCGACGGCCACAGCTGACACAAGTTAGAGATTAAAAGAGACTTTGTTTCGTATGGATGAAGTTGTAATTTGCTTAGCATAGCAAACATGTTTGGCGTGTGAGTGACGCATTTTGTATTTGACGTACGGCGTTCAAATGGTTAAGCGAGTCTAAGCGATTTTATTTTAGTTTTTTTTCACAGGCTGGCAACCCTAGCTACTCAGAGTACCGTAGGACGTGCGTAGGCGCCGTGCGTTCAGTCGAGAATTCAAAAAACAACAATGATGGCGCCTAGTTTTTAGTCGCGCCCAAACAAAGCTTAATTGCAGCCGATAAGGAATTCCGGGCGTCCTTGTTCTCCGAGGATTTAGATGATTCTGGCTAGATCCGTGATGATTTAAACACTGATGTTATCAGTGCGGCTAGACAAGGTTGCTTAACGCTAACGTAAACCATTTTCGAAAACAGACAAAATAAGTACAGTGCGATAGCTTTTAGAAGATGCTTCGGTTTTCTACTTCTCTCTCACTCGCTCTTAATAAGATCGTATGAGAGCGAGTGAGAGAGAAGTACAAAACCAAAGCATCTTCTAGGTACTCAAACACTGTACTAATTCTGCCCTCACTTAATTCATAGAAGCATATTAAACTCTCATAGGTTATAATAAGATTGTAATGTAAGTGCAATACCACTCATGTAGTAGATGTGCCTTTTTTCCGTAGTTGGGCAGAATTAAGGTGTGAAGGTGTTTACATTTACAGTGTATTCAACCAGCATGCAAGCGTACAAATATTTTACTGAATTTAATTAAATTCAATACGTCAAGAAATATACATACTTAAATGCAATAATTATCAACGTTATGATAGCTCTTATTTACTTGACACTAAAGGCGGCCGAGTTTTAGTTTTTACGCTTTACCGAAAAGAAAACTAGAAATCTTGCGTAGGTAGGTTTTATATTTTTTTGATGTGGAAATTCTAGCAAGACACTGGGTAGCAGGGTGATTATTCGGCGTTTTAACCGCCGTCTTCGCATATTATTCAAGATAAACTTTATATATTACTTGTTATTTTTAATGGAATGGAAACTACCCCCGGGTCCGTTGATTTTGGCATTAAAAGTGGCTGGTAGTTATTATTATTTTCGTCAATATATTGAAGACAACAATGACGGCGGTTGAAACGCCCGAATATTCACCCAGCAACAGTAATGGGATAAAGATATATTTTCATGGTATACCTATGGTGTTTTGTTTAGATTATTTATTCGTCAATGTAATACCTATTACAATATACCTAACTTGCACTGCATGACAAGAAATACGAAATTACACTGAGATCGTCAACGTAAATAGGTACTAATAGTAAAGGAATACAAAAATTAACAATGGAATAGTTAATTAGAAAGTAGAATGTACAAAAAGGGCATAAAAGAAAACATTTTATCCAAGACTTATGGTGGATAATTAAGTGGAGGATAAAATGGTTCTTTTCACTTCCATTACGTGGAAATAAAACAGTGATTGTTAAAAAAACTTACTTACATGAATGAAAATGTATTGACTTGTTCGCCGCTTCTCCAGACTGAAATTTTCATACTTTTAAAAATAAAATTTCTTGGATTTAGGTGACAATGTCTGTTCAATAAGTTCTTTTGCATGTTTTCTATTAGTTTGTTAGGTGTGAGCATTATTTCCTCTTCACTAAATTCCTAATTAATATTAAAAAAATCAAGATAAAGTTTAAATAAATTAATGTAGTCACGTCGTCTGTCTGGCTGTAGGGCTTAATTGTCTAGATGACGACAACACTTTATGCACTAGTGCATAAAGTGCGATTTTATGCAGCCTTTACCCAGCATAAAGAAGGATTTTACGAGCATGAGAAGTGAAAACAACATTAATAAACAACCAGGACATCAAAAAACGTGACAATTCATCCATGATAATCAAAATATTTTTCAAGATTAGATAGCCTACATACCTACCAATTAAATTTGATAAAATGCAAATGCAAAGGCAGGTAGACATATACATGGCATTCTAGGTCAAATGCCATTACTCCTAATCGATTACTAGTCGTAACAAAGTCATTTACGGTAAAAAAAAATAGATTATTTGCCTGATGAAACGGCTACCAGGCTAGCACGTTAACCCGGGGCACAAAGGGGGATAAGGTAAAGAAAAAAACTAGATTACCTATTTGCCTGATGACCTGTCTGCTAGACTACTGCATCATCGGGGACCAAATAGGAACCCTGGGACCATAGTTTGACAAATGTATGGTCATTTAAAAACACTTCTGAGGCATATATTTTAACAACCATTAATTTATAGATTTATTCAACATCAAATTCGAACTTTTATTATTTTTCTGAGGTTGAACGAAATGTTTAAGTTAGTCTGGTCGACCGAGCTCACTCGCTTCAGCAAAGTACCTAGGTACAGTCTGTGAGCACTTAGAGGTTGCTCCGGGTTTGTCTCTCACTCGCTCTTAATAAGAGCGTATGAGAGCGAGTGAGAGACAAGTTCAAACCCGAAGCACTAAGGCTACCTGTTCACCGGAGCGGAACGAGGCAGCGGATGGGTGAGCGTGTGAAAAATCCACCAATAGGAGAGCTGCGCTGAGCGAGGCTAGGAATATAAAACATTCCTATTGGTAGATATTTTCTTCGCTCACCACTCCGCTCCAGTGGACGGGTAGCCTAAGAGCTATCGCAGTGTATAATAAATTAACAATACGAGTGTCACGACAGAACCCATTTCTTTTCAAATGCGCTGACCATATCAGAATCTGATATTGCAAAGTGCCCTACTTGCAGAATACACACACAGAATATACATAATATCGAATTTCATTTTGATCAAATTATTCTTATTCTTACTAATTACATAACGGTCTCAAAATTGACACACAGTTGCTTACACTTGTCCAAAAATAAAGTCAAACAATACATAAGTTATCAAACACCTTTTTACACTTTAATTAGAGTACCTAGATAAAATGCTAATTCATAGATAAGGCATTCTAGTACAGATTTCATCACTCGCATCAAATCGATTAATGTCAACCTAATCCGAATCACCTGTCTCTCTCAATGAATGAACGGCGATCTAAACGCGAATTGCGCAGTGCCTCTCTTTCGCTTTGGACCATATAGAGAGAGACGTACGACAAACATGTCGCGGGCAACTTGTGCTAGCTCTGGGAGGTTATCTTGTGGCATAGTTTCTAGTCGAGAAACCGAGAGAAACATTGCGACTATAGTACATTATGCGTGGCTATGAAAACAGCGGAGTCTGGCAACGTTTTTAAGGGTTACGTATCCACGGGACCCTATTTTATTTATTTCGGAGCCTTTTTGTCACTAAGTAATTTTTACAATGTACTTATTAAGTCCGGCCGTCCGTCCGTAGTTTTTATTACGGCGGATTTTCTAACAAGTAAAAAAAGTTAAAGAAAGTGAAATAATAAATGGAAATACAAGAAACGTATTGTTTCAAGTTTCAACGCATTTTCATGTTGGTCATAAAAACGGCCAAACATACAAACATCAAATTTGGTAGGATTATAGTACAAACCTTAAGGAAAAACAACTACTGTTTGCCGGTACGGAACTCTTGGTGCGCGGGTCGGACACGCACTTGACCGGCTTGAGATATAAAATCGTAAGACACACATCACAATTAACGTTTCATAAACTTAACTCGACATAATAACATGACAAGAAAGTCATGGCTCTACCGTCTGAAGATGGCCTTAACTTATGGCCAATAAGGCAAATCGGTGCTCACTGCTCTGTGAATAGAAGACACGATGACCGTAATTTAGAGCTTGCTATTGTAGAAATATTGACCCTAAATACACCATCTGTACTCGTATTCAATGTTAAATATTATTAATGTAAATATGACATAAAAACCGTGTGAATATTCAACAAGCAACGCTACGATAATAATTATTTTCTCAAAAATGACCGGAAAAGTTGACATTACTAACTCCATACTGACACGCGAAGTACATAGTTTACAGACAGTTCCAAAATTAAAAAAAAATACATTGCGTGCTCGCTACACAAGCCCGCAATGTTGCATACAAATTTCATTGTTATCTAGTTTGTAACTTTAATAAAAGTGAAAACGGCCATAATAAAATCAGGGCGCAAGTCTTATACATCCATATTTTATTCGAAACGTAACTTTTTTATCTGTATCTGGAATAGCTTAAGTTTTTTTTTCTAAAAAAGCTTGCGTTTCTCCTTGTCATAGACATAAAGGCGGTAAAGATTAATCGTTTTTTCATGTGAAGATTTTGTTTGTTTGTTTGCAATTAAAAACACATTTTTTTCTTGCGATTTTTGAGAAAAGCACTATATAATATGCCTTGGCAGGAACGGCAATGGAGGGCCTCGTATTTTTAAACGGACTCGCAAGCTCGTCCGTTTAAACACTTTAATCCAATACTCGGCCCGCAATTGCCTGCTTCACTGCCTAGGCAATAATGTACTATTAACGTACACATAAGTCAATAAAAAAAATATTAACAGAGAAAGAGAGCAAACATATTTTTTGTACAAGATATACTAACTTATTATCTGCCGCACTCAGACATCAATTAAATTTAATGCTTGATTAAAGTTGCTGCTGTCACTTTCTCTGCTATAGCAATGGAATAAGAAAACACGTCACTAAACAAGCATTAAGTTTAATTGAAGTCTCCGAGTGCGGCTAAGCTTTTAATTACTACCCCAATATAAGGCGTGAAAATCGTAAAAGCCGTTCATTACACCTTCTCAAACATTTGGGTAGGTATTGAATGGAATTTTACACTCAATTAATGATCCGTGCCTTACTTCTCTTGTTGAATAAACTACAATTGGTTTAAGAGGCTAATGACGTAGCTACACTACAAAAGCTAGCTAACACCTCCTTTATCTTACGACATCACGTCTCAATTTACTATCTAGAATTAACCATATTTCGTTCCCCGCTCGTCTCATGGCCCCATCTACAAATAACACGGCAATTGTATGCAGATGTGACAGATAGCGAAAGTACCCCCGGGGAATCGAACCGGCACTCTTTCACTGGTAGTACTATGCCAGTAACCGCGCTATCGGTCAGAGAAATTACGGACCATTATGTACTGTTGCTTTGATTTTCTTAGTTTCTAGGGTTAGATTGTTGAAGCCCTTTCACATACTTCGTAACCCACATATTGTGGAATAACAGTTGATTTTCACACTGAACGCGTTGAAAACAGTTTGTCTGTCTCAGACTTCTTTAAAACTTGATTAATGATGTAAGTTTTTGTGATTATGAGACTAAAATATAATACTAAAGTCATCGTATGATCTATATAAAAATAAAGTCAAGTTAAATTTGAGAAAAATCTCATCTCGCGCTCCTTTTGGCGAAGAATTTATATAGTAGTAAATTAATAGTTTAAACAAATATATTAATAGATTCGACCCACCACGATCAAAGGTTAATTTTCACACGAACGGATACAAAAACAATCAGTCAAATCTTACTTTCAATACACCGATCAATCATTTATATAATTAAACAAATGATTGCGAAATCGAAAGTAGTTGACATGGTGTAGTCCGGCTGTAATGGTTGCACAACCGTGTAATCCGAACCTTAATTGGGATATTTCTCGGAATTCTCGGATTTCATCGGGAACGCTCCGATTGGTCGCGGCCTGCGGATATTTAATAGCATTACATTCGAGTAATAGAAGCATAATAGATAATAGCAAAAGTACAGAAGTTTTACTATTTAACAATAGTACATTATTTCCTAGGCTGTGAAGCAGGCAATTGCCGTTCCTGCCGAGGCATATTATATAGTGTATTTCTCAAAAATCGCAAGAAAAAAAATTGTGTTTTTAATTGCAAATAAACCAAAATCTTCACATGAAAAAACTATTACTCTTTACCGCCTTTATGTTTATGACAAGGAGAAACGCAAGCTTTTTTAGAAAAAAAAACTCAAGCTATTCCAGATACAGATAAAACAGTTACGTATCGAATAAAATATGGATGTATAAGACTTGTGCCCTGATTTTATTATAACCGTTTTCACTTTTTAAAAAGTTACAAACTAGATAACAATGAAATTTGTATGCAATATTGCGGGCTTGTGTAGCGAGCACACAATGTATTTTTTTTTAAATTTTGGAACTCTCTGTGAACTTTGTACTTACATACTTACTTCGCGTCTCAGTATGGAGTTAGTAATGTCAACTTTTCCGGTCATTTTTGAGAAAAACCGGTTTAGTGATAGGGTTGCAGTGCCATTAAGACATAAGTAAATTTAGCAATACTGGTTTAAACTTTTTTTTTATGGCATAGGTAGGCAAACGAGCACACAGGCCACCTGATGGTAAGTGGAAACTGTGACCCATAGACATTCGCTGTGAATGCAATCCTAAGACTGCAAATGCGTTGCCAACCCTGAGGACTAAGATGGAATGCCTCTATGCTAGTCATTTCACCGGCTGTCTTATCCCCAAACCGGAACACAACAATGCAAACACTGCTGCTTGGTGGTAGGTTAATGAAAAATGTTCTATGTTACTGTGACGAATTTACTGTCTAAGCCAAATAGGTACGAAGCATAACTTGAACAATGTAATTTAGAAGCAAGATGGGCTTAAAGAGCCAGGTTCTTGACATGCATGAAGAGTATGATGAATGTAGATGGACGTATGTTTGGACCGGTGCTCTTGTCGTTCCATAGCCTCTGTCTACCCCATTGGGAGATAGGGGTGAAGGTTGTATGTGTTGTAAGGTGGAGTCTTGTAATTGCAACTATCTGGTAATTGCAACTGACTTAAATAACTCACTGTAGCATCACTGATTTGAACAACAATAAGCTTGATATTGTATTTCTTAGTATAGAAGAACAATATTACGCCTGTCTTTGTTAAAAACAGTGATCATAGAGGAAGTTATTCAAATTAGTTGCATAATGAAATTAGTTTAATGTTAGGATTAAAATGAAAGAAAAGCTATAGCGACAGACAAGCAATGGTGCAACAAGTGAGCCGGAAAAGGAAGTGTGTAGATGTCAAAGTGACAGGCTGACAGTTCTTAGTTAACGTTCCAATTTACACTATGTTGTATTTATTATCAATAATAACCAGACAGTTGCAATTACAAGACTCCACCTTATGCATGTAGGTTTGTCTGTATGTTCTTTCAAACTTTTGCGGTATTCACACGAAAGATGTCCGCGTTCACACGTTGATAGCAAGGTCGAGTCTGATAAAACCCTGATAACCGCTGCAAAGTGAAAACGCTTCCTTGACGAATGTTCGTTCAAAATCGTTATCAGACAAGCCGATTGTGAAAGCAGGTAGGTAGTGCAGTGCAATCTTTGAATGACCAAAAATAAATAAATAGTGGCAGAAGCTGATGTTTGTACTCACAAAATTGCAAAAATACTCGTACCGCGTGGACGAAATGTTTGCCAAATGTATTGTTTCGTTTTCCAAACAGTCATTGGTCAGCAATTTTTTTTTCCTGTACCTTATTGTAAATATTTCAGGATTTATTTCAGTACCATCGTGTAGGTTTGAGGTTAGGATAGGTCAGTTTTTATAAAATCCTGAAATATTTACGGTTACAGAAAACAAAGAGGGTTCGCAAATGAAACGGTTTTTTTTATTTTATTTTATGGCACGGGAAGGCAAACGAGCACACAGGTCACCTGATGGTAAGTGGAAACTGTGACCCATAGACATTCGCATTCACAAGACCGCAATCCTAAGACTGCAAATGCACTGCCAACCCTGAGGACTAAGATGGAATGCCTCTATGCTAGTCATTTCACCGGCTATCTTATCCCTAAACCGGAACAAAACAATGCGAACACTGCTACTTGGCGGTAGGTTAATGGATAAGATGGTGGTACCAACCCGGACGGACCCTGCACAAGGTCCTCCCAGAAGTTGTTGGGAAACTATACCTTTGGCAAACGTATTTTGCCGAAACAAAGGTAACCCTACTCGTACACCCGTTGAGTATTAGAGATGAAGCAATAAGCATGTCGTGTCGTATCTTTACAGAATGAATACAAAGCTAGATTTTGATTTAGAGCGGCGCAGATGCGATTTTGCGCCAAGGGCCCGGCTGTTATTACTGTTATTAGTTCCATTCCAGCCTAATTGAATTCATCAATTTCAAATATGAAGTTACGGCCACTGTATCTTTGTGTGTTAACAGCTTTAAGATGGGCTTATTCTTCATGTTTTACTATTTCGTGCTAACATTTGTGGGTCTGATAATAAACCTATTTTAAGATGGTGATAGCACCACTAATTTCGACAAGCTTACGAGGTGTATCTGTGTTGTGGAGGTCTAATATAAGTCGACGAACGACGTTTCAAGCCGACCAATTCAAGTTCATTCTTCTACAATATGAACAATTTATTTTTATTTATTTATTACGAACGGAGTTTTTTTTGTCTTGATTCAGTTATAGTTGTAAAATATGGTCATGTATTCATACCCCGTCAACGTGTCAAACAATGTTCGAGCCGTGTCAATACATACATACAAACAAACAATGGAACAGCGGCGAACGGTCAGCCACCTCGCATGCTGACGTTCTCACGGACATAGAAGCGCGTAACATCCAGTGAGAAGACGCGTTGTTATTAACTTTACCGTACAATTATTAATTAAATTAATATGTAGTAGATGTATAATAATCACTACATACATACTGCGTCTGTTACCTGTATGTTCGCGAAAATCTCAAAAACTACTGAACGGATTTTTGTGCGGTTTTCACTATCAGTGATATTATTTTACTGAATGTTTTTCTGCATGATAAATTCTGGTTTTTGTATGTGTGTTACAGAAAACACATAAACCAAAGCGACGCGAGGGCAGGTCACTTTACTCGTATTTATAAAATAGGTAGGTCAATTTTTATAAACATGATTTTTCGCGATAGAACCTAGAAACCAGCTGTTAAACGAACATGAACATACCTACCTACACACCCTTATAAGTGTGTAGGTACGTCAGTAGCGACCCGCAAGGCAGGCTGGTGCCCCGTGCAGGTGGCCGACCCCGCCAACCGGTATGGCAGACTCCATTAATACCTTGAAAACCACGGGACCTGAGCGCAGTACTAGTTTTTATATCATCAGAACGCGACAAATTGTTAAAGGTGATATTAAAAAAATGTGACGTCGATATTGAAATAAAATAGGTAATTTATTATGTCAGTATCGTAGTTACTATCAAGAGATGAGGCTACATGTAACATGATCGGGTAGCGGATTCAGGATTTTATTTCAAACGGGAGGGGCTTGACCTCGTTGTAGGTAGGTTTAGATAGGTTAGTTTCAGATGTCACAATAGACCATAGACCTTTCTGGATCCACTACTGATATGACCGATACTTTAGAGGTCCTAGTTAGGTAGGTAAGGCGGGATTTATATCAGAATTTTAGAACTACCTACTTACCGAGGTACAAGTCTCGATGCGAATCTATCACTATTAACCTCGGCATTTTAGAACTAGGTTACTTTTTGCCGTTGTTTTCTTATCTAGTAAGAAAGCCCTAGCAGAGAACTAAGGTTATCGACGTAGCCCATCGAATTAGCAGCTTGAAGTGGCAGTGGGACGGCCACATATGCCTCGGAACGGATAACCGCTGGAGTTATCGTATTCTTGAGTGGAGACCGCGGATCGGCAAACGCAGTGTTGGACGCCGTCAGACTAGGTGGAGTGTCGATCTTCGCAAGGTGGCTGGAAGAGAGTGGCCGCAGATCGCGCTCGTTGGTGTGCAATGGGGGAGGCTTACGTCCAGCAGTGGACTAGTATAGGCTGATGATGATGATTATGATGCTGAAGAAAGCCCTGTAGCCAACTTAGATCTTAATTCACTAAAAAGACTCGGGAAAAAAGGGTGCGCGCTGTTAGGAGTGAAATTGGCAACATGATCCATTTTTTTTTCATTATTAATGACTATAAAATGTGGTGGTTAGGTGGTTACCACTGGAGAATATTGTAGGTAGTAGGTAGTGCCACCACCATGTCAAACAAGTACCTATTTTTTGCCAAGCTATACTTGCACGGGTCTGAAAGGCTCAATTTGACAGCTGTCACCGAAGTAAAAAAGCCACAGAATAAGAAATAGTGCAATAGTACAACAGCGATCGGGAATCATCGTTTTTCTATAACACGAGTGACAAATATACTGACAGTTACGAGTGCAAGTGTGACAGCGATAGCCAACCGAACACTATTGAGAAGCGAGAAGTACTGTAGGTACTTATAACATGATTAGGTAGTAGGTACATGACTTCCTGCATAGACAACACCAACACAGGTGCAATGCAGTCTGTGTAATTATGAATTTTGTAAGATTTTCTCGGTAACACCTTAGTTAATGACTATAGTTATGTTAATATATACAACAATTACTTAAAACCACTTTCATTTAGCGTATAATATGATAAATAGACGACATACTAATAGTTACATGCGCATCATACTTATGCTTATCTATTAATCTCGATGAAGTACCCTATTATGCAACTGCCCTTCTATTAGAGAAAAGCGTTTTCGAATGATATGAGAATAGCATGCTTTCCTAATTTAAAAAGTTAGTAATCAGACTGAAGATGTAACTTTACGATAGCCTTTATCATTACTTTATTAATTTATTAATAACAAGAAAAAATACCAAATTTAAAACAAACCGGACACGGTAACCTTGGGATTACTATTAGTTGAACAAAACAAATTATTTTTTTAATCTCTTTTATCGCGCACATTTTCGTACGCACGTCGCACACGCCTTTATCAAGTGTATGGCTAATCAATAGTTTTCATAGTAATCTGTAATATTAGAACGCTATGTACCTATAGATACGTACATTTATAACAACATGAGCATAAGTTAATTCATTTTCGGAGTAGAGTAAGGTAAAACGGGTAGGCAGGGATCTGCCTGTTAAGTTCTAAAATGAATTAAAAAAAATGCTGTTTAATAGGTACCTAAAAAGATGAAAATCTAAATTGAGCTAGGAATTATACAGGTAATAGGTAATATGGTGTTTCTATAACTTATAGAATACCTACCTAACTATCGGGCAGGGTTCCAAATAACACTATTCAAAATAACGGTCGTTTATATTCAAAACTTAAAAATGAAAATCAACCACGACCATAGCAACGATCTCTACTCACCGATAAAACCAATAAAACCTGTGGCAATTAATAAAAATCCACCAGCAAGTTCCGTTACCACAAGTTTTAACAGTGATTTACTAGCAAAACCACTAGAAAACTAATCGGAAACACACACAATTTGTAAACCACTAATCGGTAAGCACTTCAGCACTATTTTTATCACTATCACAGGTTCGAAATTTGTTTTATTTTAAGTTTTGAACGCGTTTTGTTTACGTAAAGTTTTGTAATGGCCGATAGCGAAGTAACAACTAACAACCACACGACGCGGCGCTTGGGACGAAACTAAACTCATACTTAACTAGCGGCACTAGCGCCCCTAGCGGCCGCGTGAGAGCGGCGAGTGGACAGCCTGGACAGGTATTGTCACAGAATGCGGTGTTGCAAGGTTATGGCGCAATGATTCCGCAAAATAATAAAAAAATACCAGTTTTCCATAATTTTTATGCGTAATTCTTGATACAGTAATGATTTTAGTAAGTTCTTAGGAGATCAACCATACAGTGAAAATGATGCCTCGTTTGGTTGTTTATTTAAACCCTTTATACTTACTGTAATTTATATTGAACATTTATAACAGCTGCTTTTGAAAACAGGATTACAATCAAATAAATAAACATGTTTATTGCTTTAATAATTTTAACTGTTTTTTTTAGCAATACCTAGCCCTTTTCAAAAGTGTTTGTTTCAACAACCATTGAATACCTAACTACATTTGAAAAACAGTTAACTACATTTCAAAATTTTTGTGCGCCTACGCATCATAATGTTATTGAAGATAGTATAAACATTCGTTAGTTTCATATTAAATGTGTAATTATAGGCGAAGAGCGTGTTATGGCAACTCTACCTCTAAATCGCCATTCAAGAAGTGCTCACGCGCATCTAGAAATCCACGGAGAACCTTCACAGTACCAGTTATACTGTGTACATGACGTATGTGAGAACCATAACATGGACTATCATCCATACAATAACGTCATATTCTAAACTAATATCACCCATTGTTCGGCAGGGAATGCGACATTTTCCCTAAAAATATAATTTCGTTTAATCATAACATAATTGGGACTCAATGTAACTAGAAACAAGGTAAATCTAATAAAAACAAAGATTCAGTTTCCTAAATTACTAAAACGACTATGTACCTAAGTATAACTAATAATGTAAGTATCAATCGCGTTTTGGGACCATTCAAAGTTTAATAAAAATGATCCCCAGTCTCTTAGATTAGTTGCCTGTAGGTATGTGTTCCAGGATTTAGTACTTAGTCTATTTCTTTAGTGGTACATACATTAAATCACGCCTGTTTCCCAGAGGGGTAGGCAGAGACCACTTCTTTCCACTTGCTACGATCCTGACAAATTTCTTTAGTGGTAAATGATCATAATTATAATGTTAATAGGTATTATAAATATGAAAGTAACTTTGTCTGTTTGTTACGCTTTCATGGCTAAACTGCTGAATGAATTTCGCAAAATTTGAAATGGAAATAGCTTAAAAACTGACAAAGGACACAGGGACGAGGACGGAGTTGCGGGCAACAGCTAGTGAATTCACATTTTCAATTTTAATAATAATTTAATTTGCGCTGGATTGTGCGTGTAGAATATTCTATTGATAACTACAATATTGCATGTTGTAATATATTTTCACAGTATACTTGCAAATGCACGTATTTTAGTGTAAATTATTTTATCAACACAATTATTTCCGGATACACAATAAGGAACACGTAAATTCGTCAAAGTGATTAGGTACCAACCAGATGGTCTCTTAAAAATAATTTGATAATCACTTCTAAAAAAAACATTCGACTAAAATGTCCATTGCATAACGACCAGGCAGGTTCAAGAACCTAAAAATGCGAAAACAATTATATTTATTTATGGGGTTTGCCACACAAAGTTATTTCTTATTTCGGTTGCCATTGGGGTTATTATGACTTTTGTGAAGTGTATAATTAAAGTTAAGTCAGAAAACACGGACCAAGCGTGGGCTCGAATGACATTGCCAATTTGACGGACCATTTTTGTTTTATCATCGACAATTAATCAAGGACATTTTGGGAATGGCTAACTGTCCTAATTGGTCTTTAGAGATAGGTATGCTGTTAAGAATTTATCTAGTACAACAATGCATATTTTATATTGCCAATTTAAAGTAAATGTCAAACCTGAGTAACTTTTTACTATGTATTGATTTAGCGGACGATTCGGTAAACAATAATAAGGTAGGGTAATAATCTTTTGAACGAATAACTAAGGCAATGAACAATTCGATCTCTAACAAAATAGTTCTAGCTGTTATAAGTCTTAATCCGAAATTTTGATCACGTGTATGTTGTTTTTTTTGACCTCAACAAAATCTAAGCAATTCATTTTTGAGTTTTGATTTCGGCAGATGAGTTTTGATTATGTTAGAAGTCTTTTTTAAAACGTTTTTGCCGTTATGAATTATCATTCAGTCCGATTTTTATACAGATATCTATACGCCCACCCGATATAAAACTCATCTGCCGGAACCCTGGCAAATCTGAAAACATCAATAATCTACTGGTTCATCATTTAAATGTTAAAGGAAGATTAATTGCATTATTATACTTCTGTTTTGGTCGTCGTGTATAAAAATCAAGGCGAACTAGGATGACTTTATATTTATGATTCGTAATAATAGTCTGAACGACTGCGCTTTAGTGTTGCCTTATCTTATATCTTAATAGGTTTATTTATTTACATATATATATATAACTAGCGGCCCGCTAGCGGCTTCGCCCCGCTGCAAATTCCTGACTTTCCCGGTGGATTTTTCAATTATTTTCTTTCATAAAAACCTTGACCTGACATTGACAAACACAACAAAAAAGAAATCATCCAAATCAGTTCAGCCGTTCTCGAGTTTTGCGCTTAGCAACACATTTAGCGATTCATTTTTATTATGTAGACATGTACAATAATATTATGTTAATGTACAAACAAATTTCCTTAAAACTGGGGAATCTTAAATATATCCTGGCAACATCTAAGCTCCTTGAGAATTTAAATTTCGAACTTATCCCAACTGCATCGAATTCAAAGGTTCTGTATCTACAGCAAAGAATGTTTATATTTTTTCTTGTATTATTAAACCCGTCGACAGGTGACCCTACCTGCGCTGCGTCACAAAAAAAAACATCCCAAAACTTGAACGATAAATCACCCTTAGAAGTAGTTTACATCAATAACTTACATTATATACATTGCTTGTTTTGTACTCAGTTTTACTAGGCTACCACTGCTACCAGAGATAACAAAGCGATGGACTTTAAATTACAATTTGTACCGGTTTAACACCTGTGCCAGTTTTAATAGTTTTTGCTAGTGAGGCGCCATATGCCGGTTCGGTAGCAAAAAATCTTGGCGGTAAAGAAAACCTTGCACTTTCATTTAATACTTATTATAATTTCATTTAATACTTATTACATTAATATAATGTTCTCAACAAAAGAGTACCTTTATTACGTACTTATTAATAATATTAATCTTGTATTTTTTTTGCAATCCATCAGGTTTATGAATAAATACGAAATGTCAGTTATCACAACATTGTAAAACAAAAACCCCCACCGCGTCTGTCTGTCTGTATTGTATGTTCGCGATAATCTCATAAACGACTGAACGGATTTTCATGCGGTTTGCACTATCAATTAGATATTTTCCACGTAAGGTTTTCTATTTATAATAACTTCTGGCTTAAGTACGGGTGTTATAGAGTGTTATTTTCCATGTATGTGTAGCCTTGGCCCTTCCAATCTTCTTCTCCCTTTGCCACTCGAAGGCTCTTTGGCCCCATCAGCCAACCTTTACAAACGCCAGATAAAAACTTTGTTTTTTTTTTTTTAAATTACCTAAATCCAAGACAGCGTAATCTGACCCACTTTATAAAATCCATAGCCCTCGTCATATCCTGTGTATTCAAAAGTTTCAAAACCCATGGTCGAGACCTTGACCAAGTTTACCAACCAGCTATTACAACCCGCACCACGGTTGCTAATTTATTTCGGTCTCTATTCACTTAGAAATAGGTGATAATTGTGGTGATTTGAACGGAATGTCATAAGTTGGTTACGTCGCGGTCAATCATGGTGTAAAGAGGTCTTCCTGTATTTTGTTTATTAAGTACAACAGAAAATGTAGGTGTGTTTAATGAAGTAACCGTGGGTAATTTTTAAAGATAAACTAAATTTCGTGTAAATTTATTAAATCCATTACGAATACAAAGTTTTATTTTATTTAGATGAAGACATTGAAAACGTTTGAAAATTAAATATTTGTAGGGGATGGGGAATACCGGCGATTCATAGAATATCAGTGGAACGATCTGACTCTACCCAACATAAGCTCCAGCCTTGCACTACCTCCTAGGTATGGCTGTAGGACTAAACAACAATAAAATAATAACCAAATATCAGCAACAAATACTGTGTTCATCACACCAGGACCGCTAGCTATGTAGGATAACGTCGTCGATTCCACCCTGGGAACAGTCATTGGGATGTTCATTGGTACAACGACACGATAACAACCCATAGATACATGTCATCATAATTTGATTTCAGAATGCATATAGGTATGGTGACGAACGTTAATTTGAGTCCCATTTAAAAAATAAACTGGGCAAGTGCGAGTCGAACTCGCTCACTGTGGGTTCCGAACGTGAAACGGTTAACTCAATTAAAAATTTGGACCGCCGTTTCTTCCATGAAGACCCTGTGATTTGTGATTTAATTAAAAATGTATAGTTTTTAATTTTTTTCCTATACTTATAAGACGGTATTATTTGCCAAAATTCATAGATCTACGAAAAATAACCTATAAGTTTTGATTCCCTTCTGAATGTCCAAATATACGCTTCTTGCGGCAAAAACGACCGTATCTTTTTTTACGTTAATTTAGAAGTTCGATTTTTTGACAGCTTCAAGATATTTTAGACCTGAGTATATGGTTTTAATTTCGACTCGATACCACGATCCCGAGATATAGGGCCTGGACAGACAGACGGACCGACGGGCAGACAACAAGGGTTCCTATAAGGCTTCCGTTTTATCCTTTCAAGGTACGGAACTCTAATAATGCTCAAATCGTCAAAGTCATTAGAGATGCTAAGTCATTTGTAACTTATAGGAAACTCAACCTTATTGTTGTAGAATGTCAGAATGACTTTGGACCTAAGGTGGGTCACAAATTTAAGGCCTTGACTGTATCTACATCATGACATGATCTAGTGTTCAAATGCGCACGAGTGTTGATGCATTGTCGGAATGTAAGCGCAGGCACGATGCAGCACGACCGCGACGTCATCGGTCGATCGCTTCATTTTTGGAACGCCTTTGTAACACGTTATGACAGGACAAGGGTAAACCTTTGTAAATATCATCATCATCATCATCATATCAGCCTGTTGGAGTCTACTGCTGGACATAGGCCTCCCCAAAGGAGCGCCAGTCACTGCCAGCTGCCTTCTTCAGGTCATCGGTCCATCTAGCCGGCGGGCGTCCTACACTACGTTTGCCTAAGCGTGGTCTCCATTCGAGAACCTTCCTAAATATATGAGTAGCTAAAGGTAAGATAAAGATAAAGATATAGACATTTATTCAGTAAGTAGGCCGCACGGGCACTTTTACACGTCAAGAATCTACCAGCGCTTCACAAGAGACCACTGCTGAGAAGAAACGCCGCAAGAAACTCAGCGGTATCTGTATGCAAGACACTCAATAGACAACCCCCAATTTAATAGAGTCTTCTTTCAGAGCCGATATTTCAGCTGCCGGGGTCGACTGCTTTCACACTACCATGCGCAAGCGGGCCGCGTCCCTGGTGCGTCGCTTGCGGGCCAGCCCCAATATCATCCTCAGCATGATAGGGGGCAGAGTAGACTGCCCTTACATGCGTCATTGTTGTGGGCTACATGCCCCTTACAATTAGTGTAATTTGTAAATTGTTACTAACATTTAGGATTAATGAACTACTAACAATATACAGGATGTAAGGGACGGCTGGAACTGAAATCCAGTGGAAATTTTCCCGGGAAAACAAAATTTTTCTCGTTTTTTTTTTCCATGTTTTTGCATATAAACCGATCTAGGACAACAATCCCCGATCCCGATCTAGGTAAAAAAATCTGTGAAAACGGCATTTTAACGTAAAAAACGAGAAAATTTTCGTTTTCCCGGGAAAATTTCCACTGGATTTCAGTTCAGTAATGGTCTGAAGCTATGGTTTCAGTTTTCGGTGAGCCGTCCCTTACATCCTGTATATTGTTATTGTTGAGTTTACACCCTGTATGAGTGTAAATTTACTCGAAATTATTGATTCTATTCGATTATATTCTATATGCACTCGTAGTGTTTACTATTATCGTTAAAAGTGCTTATGTAAATTCCATTGTAGATTAAAATATGAAATATCGTGTTCTGTTCCCTATCAGTAAATATACATTTCCTGTATTAATAGTTATTTCGCGATAGTGATCACTAAAATAGACTCTTTATCTACCGCGTAGCTTTATATCTTAAATATAATGTTTTATAGTACATAGATTAAAATTTCGACTGACCGGAAACTGACTGAAATAAAAATAATAAAATGGAGGTTCAAAGTTGTCAGGGTACCTACTCGCGTGATATAGTACATTGTGTATTAAGGTCGGTAAGTAAGGAATTACGATCGAGGCTCTAGTAGAAGCCCGAAGTCGAAGACTGAGGGCTTTCTGAGTCGAGGTTCGTAATTCCCGTACCGCCCGTGAAACATACAATGTTTTTCATCACATTTGCGAGTAAATAAATACCCAAGTCAGCACAACTATTATTACGAATTACTTGAACTTTTTTTAAGCGGATGGCGGGCGGACTCCACATATTATACAAATGTTTCGTTCAGAAACGTTAAGGGCAAATACTTACGTAGTTATACATACAGCCCTGAAGGAGTGTAAAAAAAAACGACGTTTTGATACCGAAAACTATTAAAATTGGTTATTAAGAACATTAATTGAGTATTTACCTAAGTAACATGTAGCGAGATTGCAATGAAATTGCTGTTTAAATAACATTTTAAGACAATTTTTCAATTGCGTGTAATTCTTTGCTTGAACATGCATGACCAGTGTGCTGTGCCATAAATTAAAAAAAAAATACTTACCGACCTTGGGTTTCATGGTAAAAAGAAAGGTCGAGGGTTTTATATGGGGCATTGCGGCCAAGTTAACCTGTATGTTTAGATACTGTTTACGTGCAAGTGTGATGAAAAACTATTAAAATCGATTATTAAGAACATTAATTGAGTATTTAAGTAACATGTAGCGAGATTGCATTGAAATTCCTGTTTTAAATAACATTTTAAGACATTTTTTCAATTGCGTGTAAACTCTTTGCTTGAACTTGCATGACCAGTGTGCTGTGCTATAAATTTAAAAAAAAATACTTACCGACCTTGGGTTTCATGGTAAAAAGAAAGGTCGAGGGTTTTATATGGGGCATTGCGGCCAAGTTAACCTGTATGTTTAGATACTGTTTACGTGCAAGTGTGATGAAAATAATCAAATGACTCCCCGGTTTATTTTACAAGTCAAGAAATTACAAAGGAAATAGTAATTAATTAAGATCAAAAATATCAACAGAATTAAAACTAGGATTCCTGCCACAACTAAGTAAGAACCTTCTTTTTGTTTGGTTGTCGCCTGAAAGGCCAAAGACAGCAGGATATTGAAAATTACATTTGAAAGGGGCAGAGATGAAAATCCCTCCCGGAGACCTGGGAATGGAGGGCCCAGGTACTGCCGGCTCGCACCGGCTAAAAACATACCAATGCCCTTAGTTATAAACGAAAGTAAGAACCTTAGGGTGATTGCACCAGTTATGGACACTTAACTCTTAATTCAAATTTCATACGTTGAGGAATTTACTGTTGGAAAACAAATGAATAAATAACCCTTATCTTCTGTAATATAAGAATCAAGTATACATCATTGTTCCTTGTCCATTATTATTTCTGTGACCCTATGTAGGCATGTGTGTACCAACATACGCCTAGGATCACGTCACTTGCCATTCCATAACCAAGCTCAAGGTATGCCATTATATGAACTTTGAAGAATGTAATTGTTTAGCAGTTTGACATAATAAGAGTGAAGTCAGCCTCATAAGTTTCTGCACATTTAAGTACCTTGTCGCTTTAACACCTTTGCCAGATGAGTGCAGCAAATATGATGATAAAGTGACAAAGGACTATACTCCGTTTGTAGAGGTACTTAAAAAAATGTACACAAAACAACCACGTGATATAGTTCGTCAGCCAATAGAAACAGAACATTGATACGTCAAAGTTCGATATAGTAGTTTATGCAACAGTTGTATAAGAGAGGTCAAAAAAGACGAGTGGTGTGGTTACGATGTGAGCCGCAGGCGAACATCGTAAAGCAAGACACCACGAGTATTTTTGACTTAGTTATACACCGTTGCATACAATACTTTTTCTACAACTAGGTTTCAAATAAAATGCAAAATTAAATTAACAAAATTTTATTTATAGATTTTTACTCTTTAATATACCTAGGTTAGAATACGAACGAACGAAGCACAGAACAACAAACGAGCGGGAAACATTCGAAAACAACAAAATATGTGTCTATGGTTAACTTTGTTTTTAAATTGATGTGCACTTGCCGGGTTTCATATTTTAAAAAAAAGTTGCACAATCGATTTAACTTGTGAAATAGGGACTAAAAAACACCTAATGATTTGAGAAATGAATTCTTTTACCTGATTGGTCGATTTTAATATAGCTGCGTTCTGGTTGGTTGATACCAAATAAAATGTTTTTTTTAAAGAGTTAAATTATTAAAGGAGTTTACATACCAAAAATAACCTAACGTTCCGATTGGCAGTCAATGTGTATTGTGATTGGTGGTTTAATTTGGTGAAGTATTTTGATTGGTCAAATTAACCTAGGTGTAAGCTTTGGCAGCTAGGCATATCGTTTTTGCTCAAAAAAGCACAAGTGCTGTTAAGGGGAATAGACTAGATAGACTTTTCTACGGAATGTTCTGCGGACATTATTATCTATATTATTATATTAGTGTTCGTGACTATATAAATGACAGATAAAAGTACAGGAGTAGGAAAAAACAGTTTTGTTTGGCTGTTTCACAATGCCACGTGGTTTTTGCTTTTGCATTGCATTGCTTACCCTTTTTTAAGAATAAATGGAGTAGATATAAAGTGTGCAGCTAATCCATTTGCTAGGTTATATTTTTTTTAAATGTCATTAGTCGTGTCACGCCGGGAAATGTATAACACGGCTAATTCATCAATTTCCTTGACTATACCATGTACAGTTACTAGCATTGTTTAGCTTAGCTTAGTGTGTACACACACGTGTGTAAGCTGCTGTGGTTTCACTGGATAGTTCCAACGGAAGACCAGTGCGGACTTTAATGCCAGCGTAACGCTGAGTTCGAAACCATTTCGTGACAACAGTTATTTTGTCTGTGCCAATATTTTGTTCCTTTTGTATGTCAGTTTTGTCACGAATAAATTATTTTCTTTCTTTCATTCAAAAATATTATCAAAAATATCCGACGCGACTGTCACATATTTTTGTGGTCGATGTTAAATAAGATATATGACTGGTCATGTACTCTAGAGTAGGTATAACGCGGATGATTTGTAAATACAATTGGAAAGTAAACTCTAATGGCGAGTCCGATTATCGACTGACGCTGTTCACAGCGTTTACACATTCTCTGCCGCGGGCGGGAGGCCCAGGGCTGCCAGCAGGGACCGGAACCGCTTACCATATAAAGGGTGTTTGATAGGGTATATAATTGACTGGTTCTTACAAACCCTAACGATATGCGTCACTAATATGCTGGTAAACATCTTATCCTATTTGACAAACTGTGGTTACTGACTGAATTATCAACAACTTTTTAAAGTTGTAATTCCGTAGCTCTGCCTAGTCCACTCTGGGATTACAGGCGTGAAGGTATGTATGCACGTATGCAACGATGCGGCAAGCATATCTTCGACTTACCCCAATGAAAAATACGATAGATTTAATTCGACTAAGCGCTTACCAATGCCTTAAAACCCTCGTTAGGTTTTCCCTATGAAGCTATTTTAATATCTATGCGCCGTCCATACAAAATATTTTTGCACTACTTAGCAATTGATTGGCTATCCACACACAGGGTTGAAACCAATCAACCACATGAATTTGCGAAACAGAGTCAACGTAGAGGCAGAATTGATTGGGTAACCTTTAGTGCTAAACTACACTGGCCCGCAAAACTAAGTATCACACTTTTAAAATTGCAATAACTTTTTAAGTACACAATACTTTCGGAATAAAAGGGACTCGAAAACGAGTTTAATTTTGTATATAAAAACTTCAGTCAGTAACCTTCTTTTAAGAAATGGCTGCAAAAAAAACTAAAAACAAAAATACTCTTTTTCGAATTACAATTTTACCATTCATTTTTTTGTTTCTGTTTTTGTTTTCAATTTTTTCTTGATCGTTGACTCTTGTTATAAAAGCTAAGTTAGACAACAGCCCATAAACTTTATTTGAAGAGACTGGAAACCATCTGAGGAGACCTTGTAATGGCAGACCCAGATGTACTAGTGCTCGAGAAGACCATTATATTGTTACCACTGTGTTAAGAAATCGCCACCTAAATGCAGTTGAAGTCCAGCAACAGCTTCTTCAGACCCGAAGGGACTACATTAGTGCCGATACAGTGAGAAGAAGACTTGCTGAAGGAAATCTGAAACCCCGAAGACCAGCGAGCGGCCCCAAACTCGAGAGAGAGCATCGAGTAGCGAGACTGCGATACGCCCGTGAACACAGACAATGGGATGAAGAAGAATGGTCAAGAGTTTTGTTCACAGATGAGTCTCGATTCTCACTTTACACTTCTGATGGAAGGCGAAGTGTCGACAGGCGATCTGATGAGCGATACCTTCAAGCCTGCTTCTCAGAAAGAGTCCAGTACGGTGGAGGCAGTGTACATGTATGGGCTGGCATATGTTCAGAAGGTCGCACAGAGTTAGTGGCCATAGAAAATGGCACTCTGACTGGGGTAAGATATGCCCAAGAGATTCTCAATGAGTATGCAGGGCCGTATTTAGTAAATATGGGTGATGGATCGATGCTGATGCATGATAATGCCCGACCACACACGGCTCGAGTCGTGCAAACGTATATTCAGGAAGTTGGTATCAGCGTGATGGCTTGGCCATCAAGAAGTCCTGATCTCAACCCAATTGAACACACCTGGGATGAGCTAGGGAGGCTAGTCAGAAGCCGCAGACCACCACCTACCACCCTCAAGGCTCTAAAACAGGCCCTAATAGAAGAATGGGAGAATATTCCCCAACATCGGCTCCGAAACCTCGTGTTCAGTATGCCAAACCGGCTCGAAGCTGTAGTCAGAGCCCGAGGAGGCAATACCAGTTATTAAAAATTAAATAATAACATGTAAACCATACTTATAAATGTTAATTGAGCTTTTAAATTAAGCTAAAAATGGCTATTTTATTGTTTTTTTTTTTTTTAAGTTGAAAATGTTACTGTATAGTTAACAATAGTTGTAAAAGAAAGCTGATAAAATTTGCTATAAAACGTTTTTTATTTTAAATCTCTAAGGCGCTGTCTCCACGAGCGAGAGAATCGCGGCGATATTATCGTATTTCTATACACTCTCTCGCGGCGATAATATCGCCGTATGGAGACGGCTCCATAGAGAGTGTATAGAAATACGTGGCACGACGATAATATCGCCGCGATTCTCTCGCTCGTGGAGACAGCGCCTAACTTCTATAGTTTATAAAAAAAAAAAAAAAAAGTGTGATACTTAGTTTTGCGGGCCAGTGTATACTTAGTCGGTCCTAAAGTTCTGTCACTGGCACATTATTTTTTAATTTAGAACATAATTTTAAGAAAATGTTTTTGTAATCCATTTTTGAATGTTTAACAATTTTGTTAAAACAAAAAACAGTCATTTGCTGCGATTTCTCACGATGGAGTGGACATTGAAAGAAAACCGAATAGCTGTTTTAGCGTTGCACCGCTGTGGGCACTCGCCAAGTACCGTTTTCAAGTTGCTCAAAAAATTAAATATAACGCTTAGGTTTGTGTACCGTACTATTGATAGGTACAATGAAGTCTCTAGTGTTGAGGACAAAAAAAGAACTGGCCGTCCACGCTCCGTAAGAACACCAGCAGTGATCAAAGCGATCAAGGCCCGTATAGCAAGAAATCCTGTCCGAAAACAGAAGTTGATGGCTTTGCAGATGGTTGTCAGTAGGAATACCGTCAAAAAGATTTTAAATGAAGATCTTAGTCTACGAGCATACAAAAAAAAGTGTGGACACATGCTTAATGCCCGTCTTAAAACAATCAGGCTTAAAAGATCCCGAAAGTTGTTAAAACAGTACGCGAAAAATCGACACCGCGATATCCTATTTACAGACGAAAAAATTTTCGATATTGAAGAAAAGTATAATAAACAGAATGATAGAGTGTACGCTAAGAGCTCTGAAGAAGCAAAAAAAACCGCTCCGCGGGTGCAACATGGGCATCATCCATCATCAGTGATGATTTGGTTGGGAGTATCTTATTACGGGCCAACTGAGGTTCATTTTTGCGAAAAAGGGGTCAAAATCAGTGCAAAAGTGTACCAAGAGACGGTTTTGGATCAGGTTGTCAAAGATCTGCCCAACACGCTATTTTCAGGACATCATTTTGTGTTCCAGCAGGATTCTGCACCTGCACACAAAGCCAAGACCAAGCAAGCCTGGTTTGAGCGTCAAAATATCGACTTTATAAGACACGAAGATTGGCCTTCCTCCAGGCCGGACCTATCCTTTGGACTACAAAATTTGGCAGGTCTTAGAGGAGAAGGTCTGTGCTAAACCACATACAAATTTGGAGAGCCTGAAGTCATCTATTATAAAAGCAGTCGCTGAAATAGACATGAATATGGTGCGTGCTGCGATAGACGACTGGCCGCGGCGTTTATTGGCCTGTATTAAAAACAAGGGAAGTAATTTTGAATAATTTTAAGTTATATCAATTCTCTATTAAATGTACTTTAAATTGGTATATAAATTATTAAAAACTGATTGGTACTTTTGTTTTTATATTTATTCTTATTTGTGACAGAACTTTAGGACCGACTAGGTATGTAGTAACCTCAATGGTTTTAGTTAACTAGTTCGAAGCAGTTTCCATATCATAAAGGTAAGCCTATCGATAGGGATACGCTAACGTTGGGAGATTATGATGTAGTTACCCGATCGATAGACTTTATCAAATAAAGGTATTTTCCGGTCCCTGGGTGCCAGTTGTCTCATAAACATTTAATTTACTTCAAAATTTAATTAAGTACTTTTATTTTTGGGAATGGCCTATTTCCATGGATGCATGTGCATATATCAACGACATGACACGACATGCTTCGTATATTCATCAACTTTCACATATTTTTGCGCCCAATCTACACTAATATTATAAAGACGAATTTATATTTTTGTGTGTGTGTGTATGTTTGTAATGAATAAACCCAACAGAACTACCGGACCGATTTCATAAATTCTTTCACCATAAGAGTCTGCCCAGACCTATCGACTCCGAATCGGCTTGAGTCGGTAAGAAAAAGTTTTATATCCATGCAGTAAGAACGAAAACGACGTCATTCCGTTTTCGCTGTTATTGCATGGACATAAAACTTGTTCGTCTGGGGAGACTCTTAGAATGCTACATTATCCCTGAGTAACATAGGCTATGTTTTATTTTTCTGCGCGGACGGAGTTATTAGCAAAGTTAAGCCCCAGGTCAAGTACTCTAGAACTCGGATGATTCGTAAATACAATTTGAAAGTAAACGCTAAAGGCGAGCCCGATTACCGACTGATGCTGTTCACGGCGTTACACGTTCCCTGCCGCGGGCGGGACGCCCAGGGCTGCCAGTTGTCTCTTGAATAATATAAAAGGTGTTTTTGCCGAATTATGTTTCCAACCAACTTTTCGCCGAAGTTTTATTTGGCAAACCAATCCGTGGCATAATTTTACTTCGTATTTTTTTTTATTTCGCATCATTTTTATATTGAAATATTTTATTACGTCAAATTTTATGTGGTAAATAATTGTGTAGCAAATGATTTGCTAAGGCAAATAACATATTATCAAATTATAAATAAATTATATATATATAAATAATAATAAATAATAATATAATAAATAATTATATATATTAAATTATATTTATTATTATTATTATGTCGTGATAAATAATTGTGTTGTCTGAAACAAATATAAATTGGATTAAAAACGAAACTGCTCCCAGAGATAGGTAGGTTAGGGTAATTTTTTTATGACCCTAAAAACGAAACTGCTCTCAGAGATAGGTAGGTTAGGGTTATTTTTTATGCCAATCAATACATTTGACGAAAACATAATTGATATCTTAAAATAATCCCAGGTAATTATTTGTCTAACAATAATTTATCAAATCATTCGTTGGGAAATTATATCAGTGCGAAACGTTGAGTTGGGAAATGAAAATTTGCCCAAATAAAAATATGGGATACGTAGTTTGGGGAGTTAAGAATTTGCTAAATAATTTTCGTCGAAACATTAGTAAACCAATATAAAAAATCCTAAATAGGATACAAAACTAAATTGCAGAAAAACTTTGTTTCTATGTGTTACGTAAAAAGTTAATGAACAAAAGAAATATATGTATAATATTAATTATTTTCTCTTTGGATTGTTGTTTGTTTTTATTTGCAATACCTCTCAACTTAGCTATAACTATCTATAATTTCAAAACAATATATCCTAACTACATTTATTCAGTAAACCATAGGATTTCCTTACATACTACACTAATTTCATAAATTGCAGGTTCCTGTGATGCTGATGATACATTCACAAGATATTTTTTTTCCATTAATAGGTTTAAAAAAAAATAAACGTTTTTTTCGTTTCCTGTAAAAACATATTTTTTTTGATAGCAGGTCATTACACCTCGTCGTCGATATTGAATTTACTATGAACTTGCATTACTCCGAGCTTACGGGATGCATAATCGGTTATGGAAATACGGGGAAGGTTTTCCTATACGAAAAAAAACTATTTTTTTTAATGTTTCAGAAAATCCCAGTCGGAACTTTCGACGCGTTGAACTCTCAAGTTTTGAAATCAAACACGCCATTATGATTTCACTCTATTTCTATTGACCAGTCCAGTCATGACAAGACTATCTGAAAATCTATGGCACCTTGTAAGGTGTAACACCATCATGCCATAGGCACGCGACTTTCCCGCCATAACCACGATGATAAGCCGTTTTACGACTGATTTAATAAGTTTCAACTTTCGCGTCACCACAAACTTCTATTTGCCGGTGGTCAAATATACGCAACTAACATTATCAATTTATCACGACGTACTTTGACGTTTTCCAAGAGACAGTGGCGACGTTATTAACAATTTTTAAGTTTGTATTTGGAGCGCACTCGAAATGGTCAAGTCGACAGCCCTAGAAGTCGCTATTATCTTCGAAACAATAAATACACACGTGAAAGTAAAATAATAGAAAGGTTCACAATCAATTTGTAAAAACGGTTTGTTATTGGACGGAATAACAGTATAATGAGCATACATCGGGGTTTTCGGTGCGGGAATGTTTGACAAAGACCAAAGATTAAAAAACAGAATTTTACTCTAGGTTTCTACCTAATGAAAAATTAATTGAACAAAAAAAACGTATTTTATAAAAGAAATGTCGAAAAACTATGAACGAATTTTTACAAGGAAATAGAAATGCGATCGAAAAAAATTAAATATGCTCCTATTACAACTGCCGACTTAGAGAGATCGTTCAGTTCATTGAAATGGATAATATTTACAGCAAGACGTCGCAGATGAACTGTTCCAAATATTGAAAAAACATTAATAGTTTATTTTGAAAATCGTGTCAACTACTAAATTTACCAACTGCAGGTAATTAATTAACGTTAATTTTATTATTATCACATATCATTATAGCCTTGGTAGTAAAGCTAAAGTACTACATGAGTTAAAATAAACTTGTATCATAGTGTAAGCAATTCGCAGAGAGGTAGTTAGTCATTAGGCATAATATGATATTTTCTCAGATTACCTTCTATCTGTTGATATCTACTCTTTCTTAAATCATTCCCGCACCGAAAACCTCGATGTATGATAATGAGAGACGTTTTGGGGTTCCGTAGACAAACGGTCACGATAGGACCCTATTACTAAGGCTCTGCTGTCCGTCTGTCTACCACAGGGCTGTATTTTGGCCGTAATATGTATTTTCTGAGGTATATATATATATATATATATATATATATATATATATATATATATATATATATATATATATATATATATATATTTATGGCATGGGAAGGCATACGAGCACACAGGCCACCTGATGGTAAGTGGAAACTGTGACCCATAGACATTCGCATTCACAGGACTGCAAATGCGTGGCCAACCCTGAGGACTAAGATGGAATGCCTCTATGCTAGTCATTTCACCGGCTGTCTTATCCCCAAATCGGAACACAACAATGCGAACACTGCTGCTTGGCGGTAGGTTAATGGATAAGATGGTAGTACCAACCCGGACGGACCCTGCACAAGGTCCTCCCAGGTCAATGTCTTCAAATCAAGAGTGAATAGGCTTCTACTAGACCATCGAGCTTCATCCTTGAGTCCATCATCATTTACTATCAGTGAGATAGAGGTCAGTCACTGGTCAGTCCAGAATAATAAAAAATGGCCAGAACCTTGATTTTTTCATACTTAGTGACATAACGCAGCATAATAGCGTGATAAAGCTATAACGGCGGTTTTTTTTTCGTCGTTTTTTAATCAATCTTGATATTGAAAGGAATTAAGGAACCCTTGGTGTAGAGTTCGTCTCGCACTTGGTCGGTATTTGTGTTTTACGTGGCCTTTGGCCCGAGGATATATTCGTGCACAGAAGTCCAGTGGTGATGATTTAACCATTACAATTTATAAGTATTATGCGTATCTCGGACTTTATTTTCTCGAATATGGTAGGAAAATACCATGTCATCCATAAACAGTCTGCTGGTCAAATACAAAATTAATGAAATCAGTCTCTTAAAATTACCTAATCTTTCGAATTAGAATGTAAAAACAGTGAGTTATTTGTTTTGGTTTATCCCAATTTTTAAATATCCATGCATAATTGCATATTCCATATTCCCTTATTACCTTTGGCCATTAAATTCTAAACTAAGTACACACGCTGAATATTAAAGCCGACACGGGGTCCTCGCAGGCTAACTGCATTGTCACGGCTGCGCTCTGGTATGCGTAAGCGGCTGTTCGCCTTGGCCTCACGTTGGCATGCGCGTCCGTCGCACGACTAAACGGCTGTCGTGCTTATTTTGGCAACTCAAATCTACAAGACTTAACATCTTATAATTTGAAAGTACTCAAAAGTAAAGTAGTAGTTTACTTGTGGGAGGACCTTGTGCAGGGTCCGTCCGGGTTGGTACCACCATCTTATCCATTAACCTACCGCCAAGCAGCAGTGTTCGCATCGTTGTGTTCCGGTTTGGGGATAAGACAGCCGGTGAAATGACTAGCATAGAGGCATTCCATCTTAGTCCTCAGGGTTGGCAACGCATTTGCAGTCTTGTGAATGCGAATGTCTATGGGTCACAGTTTCCACTTACCATCAGGTGGCCTGTGTGCTCGTTTGCCTTCCCATGCTATAAAAAAAAAGTAGATTTCGTAGAGTTCTATTAATAACTACGTTGAAAAGATAAAACCCCCGATTTAATGTCAATCTCTTCTTTCAAGGGGCCTGATGTGATCTTTCATGGTTCCAAAGGAAGACAAGCGCAGGCTTTGATGCCAGCATTACGCTGAGTTAGGACCATTTCGTGACTACTTTCTTCTGGTGCTTTGTTAATCTGTTCTTTGTTATGCATGTCAAAATAAATTATTTTCTTTATTTATTTCTTTCTTTCTAATATGGCTGCGTTTATCGCATGACAAAATGCGGCTAAATCATCCGTCACTTTCGGACACGTATATAAGTGCGAGAGTGACGGGCCGCAGATCTCTAAAACGGATCAACCGATTTAATGAAACCTGGCTGATAACCATCCTAATTGACTTTGTGATGAAGTCAGTAATAAACAAGGACCAATAAAGGACACTTGATTCTTATGGTACAGAAGATAAGGGTTATTCATTTGTTTTGAGTCAATCAATTTATAACCTGACTACTGAATACTACCTGAATCAACAGTCCATGCAATAGTGGCAATAGTGTCCATGCCTGGTGCCTTCAGCGAAAAGTATTCATCACAAGTGCCGTCACCCTAGCTTGATTTTAAAATGATCGTCATAATTAGCTAGATTAGAATCCATAACGTTAAACATATAACACCCCCCTTGTGTTAGGGGCTAAAAAGACAATACTGACCTCTATCTCACCGGCCCTTATTCTACATTGGATTTTCCCCCATTTGCATTGTTTTCACTCGGCTGCAATTACTGCCAAGTTATGCTATTAGAATAGAGGCCCTTACTGTTGAAAAGTAACAAGGAGTCGAGGGTGGAGTTCGTTGGTTCATCATGGCAGAGGTTAGCTAGCTAGCTTAAGATGCTTAGATCTCGGATATCTTGCCTACTCTATATTTTAAGGCTAAACAAGATATTACATACATACATACATTAAATCACGTCTGTTTCCCAGAGGGGTAGGCAGAGACCACTTCTTTCCACTTCAAATTTCTTTCGCTTCTTCAACATTCATACATCGAGGCATGCACGCACGTCGGTTTCGGGTACTTAAGATTCGGCCCTTTTCCAGTATTTCTGGCGTTTGGCGGCCCCTTCCGACCCTTCCACTCACTTTCGATCTGTTTCGATCTCTTTCGTCAATCTTCTTTCATCCATCCTTTCCAAATGACCGAACTATCGAAGCATGCCCTTTTCAATCTTATTCATAGTTTAATTTCTTCCTCTATCAATCAGTTAAACAAGATATTAATTGAGTATTACGAACCGTTCGTCTTCACATTCTCTTGATAGCCCATTGGACGTTATAGTATGTCATGAACAATAAGTCCTTACTGAACTATCAGTGAGTCACCGGGCGACCGTCGCGCGCGCACTCCAGGCCATCTGGCGCGCTGACGTCCCGACAAAGAAGGTACATCACTGCATGGTAATAGTATAAGCATTTTAAATTGAATGTGATTACCAATAGAGTATACAATGGATCGACTACTACATTGCAGTTACCACCTTCTTTGGTAGGATAGTAGTGTGCTGGTTATGGCAACGGCCTCTTTGTACTGCCAACAGAGCGGTCAAGGGCGAAATGTGACCAATTTTTGCTAAAAAAAAATAGCAGCGGTAGGTTACCTTGTACATCTCATCCTTTAAGAGGCCACCTATGCTAAAGTCTGTAGTGTTCTGCGATCTGGATCTCAATAACCATAACGCCTTTGTATCTCTTCTTTGGACATATTAAACTTGGTCATATTTCTTTGAGACTGGTAAACGTGGAAACACGATTAGAAACCAAATCCTCGATAGTTTTATTTTTCAAACATGGCACCGTTTATGGCATGTTTTGGTTGAATAATTTTCCATCCATTATTTCCATTGTTTGTAAGTAATTTCTCAGATCCTTTCCCATCGTCGATTGTGAGACAGACTGCAGGACAGTAGGCTAATCTGTAGCACAGTTTGGGAGTGATGACAGCAAATAGTTACTACGCGCGTAGGGAAACTAAAGTCTTTTTTGCGCATTAGATAATTGGTTGCCGGGTTAGAATAGTGCCACTCCATGTCTTCCCGTGGATGTCGTAAGAGGCGACTAAGGGAATAAAGGCTTGGAGTACTGTTAGGCGATGGGCTTGCAACCTGTCACTAATACGCTGGTAAACATCTTAGCCTGTTTATGCAAAATGTGGTTACAGAATTATCAACAAGTTTTTAGAGTTGTTGGTAGTTCTGTAGCTCTGCCTACCCCACTCTGGGAATGAAGGCGTGAGTTTATGTATGTATGTATGTAAAACGGAAAATACAGTTTCCGGGTGATCTGCCTACTCTCCTGAACCTGTTATAGACCTTGCCCACCATTACCATAAAGCAATCGTTGAATAAAATCCCTATTAAGGACTAGATGGCCTTTACTAAGCCTTTAATTTAATGCTCACCTTATAGAACAAGTGACTCAGAAACGTAGGAGCTGCTTAACACATCCTTGTCCTTGTCACACCTCAGCTAAAACGACTAAACGATAGTGAGAGAACATTTAAATTTTAAATTTTGGAATTCCAAACGTTCAGTTATAAAGTAAACGTTAAATATGTTAGAGCGCCATCTAGGGGCCAGAGTGGGAGCTTGTCTGCTTATTCTGTAAAATGTTATGATTGCGTCTGGATTTCTGTAACTTGTGCACGAACATTTTCATGCATTATTTTAGGTATGTTTCAACTTTGCTACTCGTTGACGTTATGAAAGTCAACGTCAATGTCGGCTTGCACCTTCAAATTTAAGTACTAGAGGGCGCTGATATCAAATGCCATAGACATTTTGTCGATGAAGATATTAACGATAGGTTAACGTGACTTACTTACTTGATAGAAGATAACATTTCTGCGTAATGAAGGGTTTTTCACAAGTTTTAGTAAGCCACAAAATCCTAAAAGACCGCAATAACTAAATGCATTGAACGAAGCATATTTATGAGACCTACAACGCCTTTATAAGTATGACCAATAATGACAATTAATAGGGATTCAGATGCAGGTGCCATTACCACCGTTGACCCCCTCTTGCAACCAATCAATATTGGCACGGTTGTGTGTGGGTACGATTAAGACAGCAGGTGGTGCTAGCATTGCGTAGATACTCCATCTTAGTGAGCCAGGGTGGGCAACACTTTTATTTTGACATTGTCAATATCCATAGAATACAGAGCCAACTTTTATGTAGCCACAGACTAAAGAACATGGTAAGACCCAATACCTATTTTAGTAACATTGTAATTTCATCCTTTTCGAAACAACTATATGGCGCATTTTATGTTTGGTATTATGTCTTACACGCAAAGCTGGGGATTCAGGCGGTCAGATCAGAACAAGTATGAAGGTGATTTTTCCAATAAAACAGCGTTTAGGCCCGTCGAACGTGCCTACCCTGCTTACCGTGTGCCCTTTCTATCGCATAATTAGTATTCAGTCTCACGTAACCCAGCCGATACAATAGTCTCACCTAGAAATGCAAGACGATGTATTTGAAGCTTCGCGCCTGATGTGCGAATTGCGCCGGGAATCTATTTTGTTAATACTATGGTTTTGGTTATATTGTCGTATCGTATGGTTTTAACTGGTCCGCCTTTACTGTAATGTAAATAAGAGCTATCAAAACATTGATCGTACGATAACGTGTCCAAATCAATACGGTTTTACTGAATAGAATACAACCCCAGGGGTTCTATATAACTCGGTCAAACAATATTGCTTTTAAAATGTTGTCGTATTGTTTTAAGCTCGGCCGCTATTACTGTCAAGTAAATATGAGCTATCATAACGTTTGAAATACGATGACATGGCAAGAGCAATATGGTTTTACCGAGTAGAATAGAGCCCCTGGGCTTTATACTTAGCATATTGCATACATTTGCCTTCTCCTTAACGCAAAAGGAGGGTTATTATTGTAATTCAGATTTAGATTTCTTTTTATAAGTAAATAACCGATGATATCTTTTGGAACTTTCAAATCGCCGCGCCGTGGGAATGAACGCAACTTTTTATGTTCGTTGAAGAAATCCAATTAATGTTATCACCTTCCATCTGTTCTTAGCAATAGATTCGTAATGATAATAGTTCAGCCGGTGAAGATATCGGGAAGTGTAGACAAGGTACTTTCTTTTCTGTTTATTTTTAATACTTTAGTGTGATCGTTTGATGCAAAACCAAAAAGGCTGGGTGGGTTGTTAGTTACTGGCGTCTTATTACTGTTTCATGATATTCTTGGATTAAAAGTAAAATGGAGTATGTCAGCTGAAACTGGTCCAGATCGTTGGTTCACCTTGTCGGAGGCTTTGTTTGAGTGGTGACCGCGGAAAACGCAATAGATAGATAGTATAGATAGAATCATTTATTTCAGGCTATTGCCCATAATATTGGTTAGTTACATGTTACTTAAAAATAGGTTGGTTACAATTTTATATTTAACTACAGCAACACAAAACAAAAACAAAGGTGCTAACAAAAACAAAGGTGCAATGATTCATCGGTTTGAACTAGCAATACCTATGACACTGAATTTAGGTATTCTGCAGA
The DNA here is from genome assembly GCA_927399475.2 of Acleris emargana. Lineage (NCBI taxonomy): Eukaryota > Metazoa > Arthropoda > Insecta > Lepidoptera > Tortricidae > Acleris > Acleris emargana. The sequence goes on from OV656849.1 coordinate 1,603,666, forward strand.
TGTCCTCATTTTACTTCATCATCATCATCATGTCAGCCGAAAGACGTCCACTGCTGGACATAGGCCTCCCCCAAGGCTCTCCACTCAGACCGGTCGTGTGCTCTTCGCATCCACTGCGTTCCCGCGATCCTTACAAGGTCGTCACTCCATCTTGTTAAAGGCCTACCTACAGCTCGTCTCCCGGTCCGCGGACCTACTTACTTATTTAATGATTAAAACAAAAAATAGGATAAGCTTAGCCCAGATAGTCGACATTACAAGCAGACATTAAAAAATAATAGTTACCTATCCTACTTTTTTATTATATGGTTGGCACTGATGAATCTCTTCAATCGATGATCGTATCTATATTTCGTTTGATCTTTTGACAAGTAATTACGCTTTCTAGGAGCAGGTGTCTTAACTAATGATACTTTGTACAGCTGTTTGTTTTACTTGCGAATCAAATTGAGTATGTAGCGATTTGAAATTGATTAGTATGTGGTTTACATTCAGAGCCGGGTTCCTTGATTTCTATGTAGATGGACACTATATGGAGTCAGCATAGTAGCATTAGACAATATGCATTTGGCAATCGCTATCGTTATCGAAAAGGTATAGGATTGATTGATGGATTGATTGAAGCGCTTATGTCAATTTCATACACTTTTACAGTTTTGCGAAATTCGTTAACGTTAAAAGTTTGCATCTTGACTAGGGCCTATTATGGTATATGTATCGATGTAGATGAAAGATCTGTCACACTCTGACCAGTATGCAAGTGTGACAGCGACGGATTCTTTAGCTACCGCGATAAAGGTAACTTTAATATGGGCCCTGAACTGAATATTCATGCACTATAAATACCCTTTTTTCGCTTGGTGCCTGGTTATATTAAATAGCTTTGTAACTGGTTATCATAGTTTATATTTAATAGATGTAGATTAAATAACTGCCTATTATTAAGTGTAGTGTCTGTTCTAGGTACTTTTCTAATAAATAGAAGGGGCTATTCGGAATTAAGTTTTCGACATGATTATAACCACAAGGCAACCACATAAGGCTGACATTTGAGAATATTGTTGTAATTTTTTTCTTATTTTTAATTGTAATATGTCAAGTTGGCATTTATAGGTATTATTATTGAATGTAATGTAATAAAATAAAAAGGAGTGTTAGTGGAATTTACTTAAATAAATAAAAGGTTTTTCATTTTAAATTTTAAAGGCAGGTCCCAGTCCGACAGTAGAGGCCTACGGTCTCTGTCTACTGTAAGTTTGGTGTCCCCAATTACTAGCTTGCCAAACATTATTTATCCTAAGATTACTATTATTACTGATCCAGATCTATTCTGCCGATACTAATGTAACTATCCAATTCTATTATGCTTTGTATTTAAAGCCTAATCTCTATCTAATCTTTCAGTGCCTCCCGCTCTTTAAAGCTGGTTAAAGAGAGACGGACCGAGAGATAATCCTAATTGGTTTGTATTTACAGTAATGGACCCGATAAGTCAACTGGCAATGTTACCATTACAATGTAGAATACCTAATTAGATTGAGTGAGAGTGGCACGAGCGAAAGTGATGCCATACGTTTGGCAAAGAATATACAGAGACGCAGATAGATCAAGCAATTATGCCTACGAACCTTCCTACAGACTGGCAATACAGATAAATTGTTAATTCTAGGTTAGTTGGATGTACAGACAACTTTTAAAGTAATATTCAGAAAGGTTCAATAGGTACTTATAAGTACCTATTTTAGTCAAAGTATGCTTTGTCATTTTCTGTCTAATTCGAATATCACAGTGAAAGATAAGAACAAAGTAATATTTTGTGCATACTTTAGCTATGAAGTATTAATGGGAAGTACTGATGGGTGGGAAGACACCAATCTATGCCTGTTTCTTGGACCTGTCGAAGGCTTTCGACCTAGTCTCAAATGACGTATTGTGGGGTAACCTGGAGAGGGACACCAGTACGCCGAGGGATGTGGTTAGCCTGTTCCGCTACTGGTACGGAAACCAGACCAACCAAGTGAGATGGGCCGGCTCGCACTCGGACGTGTACAGGCTGGAATGTGGGGTAAGGCAGGGGGGTTAACCTCGCCTAGACTTGAAACCTGTACATGGACGAACTGATTGCCCGGCTCAGCAGTACTGTTATCTGATGCTCTATCGGGGGGGTAACGATAAATAATATCAGCTACGCGGATGATATGGTGCTGCTGTGCCCGGCGATCAGTGCCCTTGTCAGGCTTATTCGTATTTGTGAGGAATATGCAGTTGCCCATGGCCTAAGGTACAACGCGATTAAGAGTGAGCTGATGGTTTTTAAAGCCGGTAACAAGGCAATAAACACGGTACCAACGGTCCATTTGTGTGGAGCTCCTCTTAAGAGAGTATCTCGGTTTAAGTACCTTGGGCATTGGGTCACTGAGGATCTCAGAGACTACCTGGATGTTGAGAGGGAACGCAGGGCATTGGCGGTGCGGTCAAATATGCTGTCCCGCAGGTTTGCGCGTTGTGATAGGAACGTCAAGACGACTCTCTTTAGAGCATTTTGTCAGACCTTCTATACGTGCAGCCTGTGGGCTAATTGCTCCAAGAAGACACTGAATGCCCTGCGTGTCCAATATAATAACAGTTTTAGGATGGTGTCGCGTACGTTACAGTCCCAACAGCATCCTGCAGCTGGTCTGGGCCTCGCCGGCCAGCGGTTTCCTAGCCCATTGGGACTCCATTCATATGGAGTCCAGAGCTAATGTTTATAGGATTTTTTTAATATTTATGTTGTGTTTACTAACGTAGTTTTATAAGACTTTTATAACTAACCCTCTATGGACACATGTCTGAATTAAAAATTTGAATTTGAAATTGAATTTGAATTTGAATTAATGAATGCGAGGGTTAATCGTTAATTTTTGAATGAAGTTTAAAACAAACGGAGACCATTTAAACTATATTCCTTATTGTCCTCGTTTGAAGTAGTAAGTAAAATAGTAAAAAACTTTTAAAAGACAAAAACCCCTTCCTTAAGAGCTGCTAATGCATAAACGTCTCAACCATTTTTTATTAAACCTACTTGAAAACTACACTGATCAAACTAGCTTTATTTTATACTAAAAAAAACCTTTTTAAAACCCTGTTCTGAGCCTATAGGTTTAAAAAAAAGATATAACCTCTAGCTTCCCCTTCTGCAGTAATATGTTAGTCTATGCCCAAAAAGAGCGGCCGCAAACAAAGCGCCAACTGAATTAATTGAGAAGAAAGTGTTGCGGCTAATGACCGGCCGTTTGATTTAATAACTTAACCCATTAATTACTACGCATTATTTTTAACAAGCTTTTATTCTATTTTACATGAGCTCAATTTTAGTCGGTAAAACCATATTGCTTTTGACTTGTTATCATATTGTCAACGTTACCATGGCTTATTTATTTGACAGTAAGGCGCGGTCAGTTTACCACCACCGCAAATAAGTTTTCGGTGGGTATAAACATTTAAACCGTTTGTAACTCAAGAACCAATGAAGTCTACTTAGTCGTCATAGTTTTCCTTTTAAATTCGTTATAAGTGCTTTAATTTAAGATATTTTTCAGATCTTTAGTATCTGTACTTTCGGCTAGCTAGCGCTATTTCGTAAACGGATCCCTTGACCGAAAAAATGTTGTCACAAACCCGCTATGTTTTTAAGATAGACCTATCCAACACACCCCACACTATGGGGTACGCGAGAAAAAAAAAACATCTCGTTACGTGTAGGGGAGGAACATAAAAAATAAATGTTTTCCAGATTTTATTTAACCACTTTGTTGGCGTGACTAATATGTATATTCAGGCCAAATTACAGCTATCTAGTAGGGGAGACCGGGGATGGTTGACTATAGGGGTAGGTAGACTAACTATCAAAAACTCGTCCGACGCAAAGGCCTTGAGCCAACCAATAAGGCACGAGAGTCCGCCACCTCCCCCCGCTCAGTCACCGGGAACGCGGCGTCGTGCACGCATGTTGTTAGAGAGAAGGAGCGTGATATTGAAAAACAACGCACGTAAGTAATTATTTTTGTCGTAATATTATTTGTAATGTCGCCTACTTATTTGTTGTTATTGATTATCAAAGCATTTGTAACGAAAGTTTGACTCATGGTCTTTCTGTGCATTATCATTCGTATTGAATTCGTCGCAGTTTTAAGGTTATGGCACGTGATTATAAATTAAAACGTGGTTCGGGGCTAGTAGACTAATGTTTAACGGGGCTGGTCGACCACCTAGTCAACCTACCCCATCATGTTACAGTCTCTGTTGTCAATTATATTGTTATCTACTTATTTATACTTATGTTTATGTATTTATTATATTATGTATAAATTTATGTATATATACTTTTAATATGTTGTAGGATATTATGTTGTAAGTTTTAGTTTTGTTATATCTTGTTCTGTCTTGTTTTTCTGTGCACCTACTCTGCAATTCTCTTCTTGAATACTTGTTCAACTGGTATAGAATACCACTGGGCATTAAGTCCGCTGTTTGTATGTTTTTTTGTGCAATAAAGAATTAATGAATAAATAATCAAATATTATGAATATTCTACACATAAAATAAGCTCAGTATTTTTGTAATTTTATCTAAAACTTGTTGTTTCAGGACCATGCGAACCTATAAAAGGAAAACTAATAGGGGGAGTACACCTAAAGATGTAATAGAAAGAGCATGTCATGTTGTGGGCACATACAAAATGTGTAAATGGGAATATACAGTTTTATGAATGCAAAAATTGCACCTCTGATTTAGAAGACTGATTGGATAGTATGATCTCAAAATAATTTATCTTATTAATAACATATTATTATACAAGACTGTTACCAAATATTAAAAATAATTAAATTTGTTAGGTACGATATGTGACCAAATGATTAAAGTTTATAAGAAGTGGTTTAGTTATGTTTTAAATACTTAATAAGAAAACAACGTGTGTACCTGAATTAAATTTTAGGTACTCAAATTGCATAATTTTAATTGTCTGATTGTTTATTGTTGTTTGAAGTTTATTATGTTTAACTAGAGTGGCGGAATATCGCTTTTTTGTTTCAATAAACAAAAATAATAATACACCTGTTTTTTTGTATCTTTTATCCCTATATTTCTTCGTAGACATCGCCCTAACAACTTCATATGTCGACTTACCCCTGTTGACAAGTCAACCTACCCCAGACATGGGGTAGGTTGACTAGTTTTTCCTATGCTACGAGATCCGGCCTGTACACTATATCGTAAGGAATATCGTGCTTTTGGCCACTTTTTTCTAAAGCTTAATGGTATATCTATTAACTGAAATCGCTATCAAATTAATATACTTTAAAGAAATAAAAATACTAATGCTTAAGTTGAAATTTGGTCAACCATCCCCGGTCTCCCCTACTAAGAGTCTCTGAGCTGGGCTGCGGACGGACAGACGGACGCACATTTCGAAACTATAAGGGTTACGATTTTGACTACGGAACCCTAAAAAAGGAAGAAGAAGGCCTAGGCTTACTTACTTCAGCCAAATAAGACGGAAGGTTAATGTCGAGTCGTATAAGGAGGTGAAAAAGCTCACAAAACAAGTGACAGTCAAAAATAATGCAAATATTATGATAAAAATATACGGATCTAGACAATAACTCTACATTATGTGCACAAAACGATTAAAGTTTATATAATTATTTGATGGTTACTTGTATTAGTTAGGTATTTTATACAAAGCTAAAATTATTTTATTTTTTAGTTTTATGGAGGTTAATTACCTACCTATATTTGTAATGAAGTAGGTACACGGTACCTACCATTTAAGGCTATGAGTGAAAAACCGGATGGACCACCAAAGTCTTAAAACAAATGTTCAGTTTTCGATCTGCTGATTTCGGTCCGTCATTCTCTAGCCTTGACCGCCACTTTTGCAGATTTCTCTGGATCTCAGAAGCATTTTCATCAACCAGGACAATGTCGTTGGCGAGGTAAGGACAAAATAATTATGTTATGAGTATGGTTTTTAAAAGTGGGTAATTTACTATTAAAAATGCCCAAAGAAGAAACAATCGGCACATTCGGGTTAAAGGGTTATGTGTTATTAATTATTATTATAAAATTGAAGGATGTTCTGATCCGTTGTTCGCTTGCGACTGCCTCTGTACCAGCTGTCCTAGAATCGACAGGTTTGCATAGAGACGATGGCAAGCGACCAGACGGAGCTACATTGGTGCCGTGGAAACTGGATAGGGCAGTGGCATGGAACGCGACGTGTGTTGACACATTCGCCCTTTCCCACGTCCAGTCAACCCGTAACCGGGCCGGTGCAGCAGCTGACCAGGCCCAAACCATCAAGCGCCGCAAATATTCATCATTATGAAATAATTACGAATTTGTGGCACTTGCAGTGGAGACCACGGGACCTTGGTCAGCTGATACGAAAAGCTTTATTAAGGCTCTGTCATCCCGGCTCATAGACACCTCCGGAGATCCTAGAGCTGGTGCTTAGGTACCTCTCCCAAAGGATTGGGCTAGGTATCCAGAGAGGTAATGCAGCCAGTGTCATAGGGACCATGCAGGGGGTGTTATTTTTATACTGGTGATTATTATTTACATTTTTTATATTTGAGTAGCTTAGTTTTATTTTAATTTAAATTTTAGTTTTAACTTTTAATGGTTAACATAAATAAAGGATAAGTATTTTGAAGAGAGATAACAATTCATTGGATTTACGACGTGAGGCTAATGATACTTTGTTATTTATAGAGATAACAGCTAAGTGTTATAACTGAGTCCCAAAGACCTAAGTCTAGAGCTCAGACCTGCACGACCGGCCCAGGCATGCGCGGAATGCGGTGAATGACCGCCCAGTGGTAATTCTTGTAAGTAGCGACGGTGGATCCGTTTGATCGAACCAGCATAACGTGACCTAGAGGGGTTACCATGACATAATCCCCCTCCACCCTGGGAAGCGTAAGGGCTACACGGCAATCCTAAATAGAGTAAGTTTGCCATGCATTTGCACCATTAATTGTTTATTTCCCGTAGTACGGGTCTATTTACATCGAGTGGCCATATCGTTCTTAATAAAAAAAAAAAAATTATACATACATACATATATTTATTTATTTATTTAAACTTTATTGCACAATACATATGTAAAAAGTACAAATGGCGGACTTAATGTCTAAAGGCATTCTCTACCAGTCAACCTCATGGTTAACAGAGAATACGTGGTGCAAACAGTGTTGAAAATGAATTAAATACCTACTTAATACTAAAATGTATAAAATACATAGATAATAATATGTTCATATAATACATGCAATATGCATATAATAACCTACTCAAATATATACGAAAACAATATGTGATGAAGATCATGACACCTTACTCAAGTTCTTGCTGGTGTAGATGTTGGCGAAGCTTACGCTTAAACACGAATTTGCTGGACGCTTGTCGTATTTCAAGAGGGAGCGCATTCCAGAGACGGATGGCCTCAAGGGCGAATGAATTGGAATTTTGAGTTTACGGGAGCGGGAGGAACGCAGTTCACACCCTGGGCGTGGGGCATCAAAGTGAAATTTGCATTTGAGATATACCTTCACGCCTTCATTCCCAGAGTGGGGTAGGCAGAGCTACAGAATTACCAACAACTCTAAAAACTTGTTGATAACTCTGTAACCACAATTTGCAAAAACAGGCTAAGATGTTTAACAGTGTATATTAGTGACAGGTAGCAAGCCCATCGCCTAACAGTACTACAAGCCTTTATTCCCTTAGTCGCCTCTTACGACTTCCACAGGAAGACATGGAGTGGCACAATTCTAAGCCGGCAACCACACTTTTTTTTATTATTTCACTTAACTAATTCACCCAATTGATATTTATTAAATTCCGAAATTTCAGCCTAAAAGCTTAGGTTAGGTTAGGTTAGAAATATTTTAAAATATACAGTACACCAGGGCTGGTATTCCCAATAGTACAAGAATAGAGCTTATTATGAGATTAATTCAAGTTGTGTGACATGTCCCTAATATATTTTTTTTTACAGCTAACTTCAAGTGCAGCATGCAGGCGTGAGTATATATTATAGTAACGATCGTGCTGGCTCTTTCGTACGGAAGAGAATACGCCCCTGTCCGAGCTAGGACTTTAACTGTGCTTAGTTCTAAAACGGCATAATATCCCTTCCGTCCTCTGGTTTGTACTATATTAAGCTTAATACTGTGGTGATGGTGTCTTATATCTCTAGGTCTGAAGTTCTGGGGGCCTTGAAAATATGCATTAAGTATAACGCTAACGTAAGCAATTTTCGTAGTGTCAAAATTTATAAAGTTATCTATCAAAAGCGACCCCTCGTTTCGTTGGGTTTATGTGAGTTTCCTGTACAACCTGTATAGTAATCCAGAATTGATAGATTATACATAAAAACCTTGAGTCAAAAATTATCTAACTGAAGTTGAAAACCGCATCAAATTCCGTTCGTTATTCGATCGTCAGCTTAAAAGTCAAAAAGTGATAACAACTAGAGTACTACTTAATTTCAACTGCCAGTATCCAATATGTTATATTATATCAAGCGATACTACAGCAAAAGGAGGGTAAGTACTTTATTTTGAGTTGTATCCATGTTTATTTGTGTCCCGTAGGCTAAAAGTCTTGACTGGTTTTTAGGTGAGGGGTGTCATTAGATTGGGATTCATCCAAAGAGTTTCATTTATTTATTTACAATCTTTAAGATTAGGCGTTGATAAACTTGATTACGGCAGCTCCGTTGGTCAAACCATATCTATTATATTCTATTCTACTTGTATTCTAAAGCTAAAAAGGTTTCACAGCACAGACTATCTAGATATTAGAACTTTCTCAGTCCTGGGGGGTTATTATGACATATTTTAACGGTGAGCGAAAAAGGACAGAGCTATAGCAGTTATATAGGTCCGTCCTTTTCTCTCATCGTAAACAGAACTGCATAGTTATGTAATAATAACCCCCCTGATGCATATTGAAAGCTTATAATATTTATCTTATTATATTACCTGTGTGGTTGCCGGGTTAGAATAGTGCCACTCCATGTCTTCTCGTGGATGTCGTAAGACGACTAAGGGAATAATAAAGGCTTCTAGTATACTTAGGCGATGGGCTTGCAACCTGTCACTAATATACACTTGTGTAAACATCTTAGCCTGATTGTGCAAAACGTGGTTACAGAATTATCAACAACTTATCTAAGAGTGCTTGGTAATTCTGTAGCTCTGCCTACCCCACTCTGGGAATGAAGGCGCGAGTTTATGTATGTATGTATTATATTACTACACCTCAACTCAACTCTTACCACATTCCGAGTAAACGACAGCATTTCCATTGCGGTTTTCACAAAGAAACTCTTCCATTAACACTTTGCACGCCGTTCACGAGGACCATTCGGTACGCAGTTTTGCCGCCATTTCGCCGGCCATTTAAATAACTGCCACGCGTAATTCGCCGATCACGAAGACCACTCGTTACACTTTTTTTCTTAGAGTCGCGGATGACGAAAAGTACTCGTGATCAGATTCCATACTGTTTGTATCAAAATAACGAACACAGTTCGCGATCCGCTGGATAGCATTGTATAGAGGAACGATTTAGCTACACGCACACATATACAATTCATAAATAATGTGGTTGGAGGTGGCGTGACGATGCGTCGGCCCGCGCTGCCTCGAGTGTCGTTACAAGAGTCTGCAAAGTTTGTGCCGACACTATAAAGAAGCAAAGTGGTAAACGTGGGCGCAAAGAAACTATTTTTTATTGTCCCGACTGTTCAATACCACTATGTAATTACCCTTGCTTCAAAAAGTATCACACTCAAAAAGATTATACTGTATAAAAGCAAGAATAAAAACATGTTAGTTTTTTTTTTTCTTCAAAAAACGTGTTCACACTAATAAAGTTTTAAAATAATAAAAAATATATAAACACATTGTTTTATTTTTATCCTTAAAATATATGAAATCACCTTCCAAATACAAAACGAATTGTTCCTATATATACGCTAGTTATTTTTTTATAAATCTTACAATATCACCGAAAAACGCCGGCGAACCACAGATGACGCTTTAAAAAACACGCGGCGTACTTGGGTGCAAGAGCATCACGAGTGGAGCTCGTGATAGGCTGTCGGAGTGCGGCATTAGATTATAACGTCGGCTTGCAAAGTGTTAACATTTACAGTACCAATGACTCAATATGGAGTCAGTTTTGTATAACATTTCAAAAACAAGGCTCTGAAAGTGACAACAATAGTGCAGATACATCATAGCTAAAACACTTCAGCCTAGCGTTTGTAAACGTACGTTCTAGGCAGTAAAAACCATAATATCGTTGGTGATACTGCTAAATCGCGTAAGTAATAAATTTACGATATGGTAAAATAAACCCTACTTTGTTATTAAAAAGGTGCATATTACTCCTTTTTAAAAATGTTACTTACGCGGTATTGTAGTTTCACCGACGATATCGTCTTTGATCTGTTATGGGTATCATGGTACAATAATATACTTCGCCTGGTATTCTTTTCCGAGAAGCAGAGGTCACGTGAGTGGACCACCGAAGATTTCGAAACTTTAAAATGAGGGGTAATTTTAAAATATTTGCTTATATTAACTTATGTGGAGGTTCTGCGGCGAGCTAAGCAGAAACGGGAACTTTTGTCAGTCATTAAGAGGCAAAACAACTGCATATTTCGGTCACGCTTAGGAATGATAGATATGACCTTTTGCAACGTATAATGATGGGCAAGGTTGCCGGTAAACGGCGAGTTGGTCGGAGAAAGAAGTCGTGGCTCCGCAACATCCGAGAGGACTGGAATAGCGAGCGCATCGGAACTGTTTCGACTCGCTCAGGACAGACAACAATCCCAGAAGTTAGTAGCCAACCTTCACTAGTTAGAGAGGCACTTGAGGAAGGTATTTACTGTTCCTCTATGACAAAAATAACGTCAATGCCGAGTCACTGCTGAGTTTCTTGCGGCGTTTCTTCTCAGAAGTGGTCTCCTCTTGTGAAGCGCTGGTAGATTCTTGAAGTGTAAAAGTGCCCATGCGGCCTACTTACTGAATAAATGTCTTTATCTTTATCTTTTATCTTTAATACGTGTTTCAGCATTCCGACATAGATACGTACGGGTATAATAAAAAGAAAACATCCAAGACTCCGCATTGTCGCCCATGGAATGTTTCTTAAATAAATATCGTATTTAGGAATTATATCTTTATTTAGCTTTTTAAACTACTCGTTGTAGTCGGTTTTAGAGAAAATATAATTTTTTGTTATTTAGTTCGATATCGGGGTTTTTATTCAGTAAGTAAGTAGGCCGCACGGGCACTTTTACACGTCAAAAATCTACCAGCGCTTCGCAAGAGACCACTGCTGAGAAGAAACGCCGCAAGAAACTCAACAACAGTCAGTCGTTTTTTAAATATTGTTTATGATATTATACAATAATAAACTTAATCTAGCATTATATAAAACAATGAATCTAACATAAAACCAAAAATTAATATATTCATGCGTAGTTGAGCAGGAAAATGTGTCGAAACTCAGAATGGTCACAAAACTTATAAGTAATAGTAATAAAAAAAATAGAAATTATACAAGTTATACTTACCTGTGACGGTGCAAGACAACCTGCATAAAAGTTTCGATACATTCTCCTACAGAAACCGTGTCCCCTAGACAATATACAATGTTTACATATTTTTTATGACTAAGTTATTATCACGTTATTTTGGTGTTTAGTTTAGGAAAAGCATTTTTATCTGTTGCCGCAGACGCCCATTGGCGTCAGGCTTGAGAAAGCGTCGGTGCGACCTTATGTGGTTGAGGACGCTTGTCAATGAAAGGGTTAATATTTATGATCTTAAGAAACCTCGGCCTGCGACCGCATCCGGAATTCATTCAATATTCCATTGAAGTTATAGAAATTTAGAACTTCACATTATAGCATAAGATTAGATGTTAGATTAGCCCTTAAACATAAAGCATGCCTTGGCGAGCTAAAAATATTGATGATATTATAATGTCGATGGATGTTAAACTATGGATTCGAGACATGTTCAGATATTTCAGCTAATTAAATATTATAATGTAATGTATGTTTGTATGTTGAGGGGAGCGCTAATCTCAAGTATGTACAGTACCTAGTACTGTACGGATAAAAAAAAACTAATAGGAAGCAAGTCAAAGATAAACGAAATAATACACTTACTTAAGAAGAACGAAAATAAAAAAATATAGTTTTACACCACATGCTGGAAATTGCCCAATTATATGTATATGAGTATCATGCAAGCCTCACTTAAAGTAAGACATTATAGCGGAGCCATCGACTATCCAGCGGGCGACCGGGCGGCGGGTTATAATATGGTACTGAATCTCATTATAACCCGCTGGTTAATAATGGGATTTGAATTCGTATGAAAAATTGTTTCATAGAAACCTACAACAGCAAAAATAACTTATTTGAAAACCGAATTGGCAACTACCAAGCCATAAGCCAAATTTAATAAAGCGTTGTTTCTAGTAAGTAGCCTTGCTTTCTATTGTCTCGTAAAAGGTGAGAAAAGTAGAGTATTCTCCTTTGGGATAAAGCTGTTTGCGTCTTGGGCGAGCTTGAATCCCTCGCTGCACTCAGGACTCCATTTGAACTCCCTCGCTTCGCCCTGGAATTAACTCGTAACACCCTCGCTACGCTCGTGAAATAAATCTGGAGTCCCTCGTTTGCTAAGGATTCAATATCGCGCCCGGGACATAAAACAGTGCTTTATCCCCTCGGTGTATAATCTACTATTTTGATTCCCTCTCCATATTGTTTTCGCGCGACATAATGTCACTTCGACAAGTAAGACGAATCGTATGACACCTCATATGTCAAAATCCGTGAAGCTTTTTAGCCTGCAGAGCGTGCCCAAAATTAGACAAACATACATAGGTACATACGCTCGGAAAACATAACCCTCGTCCGGGCACTTGGGTAAATATAACAGTTCATGACGTACATTCCATTTTAACGATACAAGAGAGAATTTATAAATAAAATAAGTAATAACGATTCTATCCTTATTGTCTAGTCTAGAAGGTGAATCGTGCCAGAGCATCACAGTGACAGTTGGCAGATCTAACCGTCACGGCTGTCACCGATTGATGATCGATAACGTTTCTCAAGGGGCTACCATGCCCATAACCGACGTTTTTGATGAAGTTCAAGTTATATTTCTCCGATTTGATTCGAAAAAGTACGCCTAGAGCGGCCCCTTCCGACCCTTCCACTCACTTTCAATCTGTATACTCTTTCGTCAATCTTCTTTCATCCATCCTTTCCAAATGACCGAACCATCGAAGTATGCCCTTTTCAATCTTAGTCACTACATCTTCTTTTATTCCACATTTCTCTCTGACTTTTTCATTTCTTACTCTATCAATCAATCTCCAGAAGATCTAAGATCTAAGTTATGGTTTATACGCCGATTTTAGTTAAGTTGCCTGCAGGCAATGAAGAGAGCCAGTCTTTTGTTAGTAAAAAACATCGTTAATAAAAATAGGAAACATACGGATAAGGATCATATATTATTTTACGTTGAAGTAGTAAAACTTACCAATTGAAAGTACCTAAGTAAGTAAGTAAACTCCTTATTACACCAAAATAAATCGTTCCATAAAAATATTTTGCTTTTATTGTGCTTTTAAGGGATCTCTTCCAGTTAATGACTGGGTGAGGACAACGCACGAGGGTGACAACCTGAAAACACAAGTTAAGCTCAAAATATATGTACATACAGAACGCAATTTCATATTATTAATTAAGTATATAATAACTACATACGCGATGCATACATTTAAGTACAGTCAAGGGTATAAATATATATACGTTTCCAAGACGTCAAAATTATCTATACACCTGTATGCTACTGGCAGTAAAGTAAGGTAGATATTAATGGCCTTGAGTGTACATGTAGGTAACTAATCATTGAAGCTATGGATGAGAGCGGTAAGATAATTCCGAACGCCTGCTCATACATTAGTATATACCTACATACCACCTTGCTGCCTTTCAATTCGTTGCCATTTTAAAAACTAAAGGCAAAAAGATACAGGGGAGTTATTAGTGTTATTGCCTAGGGCTAGGACTTTTGCCTTTTTTTAGGCAAATCGTGATTCTAGAATCCATGGAGTTGTTATTTTCTAATTATTTATAATACAAAACACTGATTTTAGTTTGGTTTACGGGTATTCGGTTATGTGACAATACTGAAGGTCAAAATCAAATTGGTATGTATTATACATTCATACATACATACATAAACTCACGCTTTCATTCCCAGAGTGGGGTAGGCAGAGGCAGAGCTACAGAATTACCAAGCACTTTTAAATAAGTTGTTGATAATTCTGTAACCACGTTTTGCACAATCAGGCTAAGATGTGTTTACCAGTGTATTAGTGACAGGTTGCAAGGTATGTATTATAATAGTTAGGAAATAGCGACTCCGTGGATTCTAGAACCACGATATGCCACCAGAGTTCTGAGCTACCTGTACCTAAGACATGGCTATGCAGTTCATTTTACGACAAGTTTAAAAGACAAAGTCAATGTCAGTATCGATGAACTCAGAAAGTTTAATAAAGGTTTTATGCAGAACTTATTCGGTGATACTCGAACCAAATTTCAACCTTTTCATAGTCTTTCATCTGTAAGCAAATTGACCTCATCGGTACCAAAAATGCGACCACTGGTATCTGTTACTGAGGTCAATCACTACCGAGGCTCCAACGGATCGCACCAGGTTCGATGACCGCGGGTCACGACTTCGTGACCCACAGATGAAAGTGAATCATTGCCTCCATTGATAAGGAGAAATGCAAAAAGATAAAGAACGTAACAAGTTTGCTTGAAGAACCAATAGCGATGAATGACCCGTGCGCCCATAGGCATACGCGCTGTAGGTGCCTACGACATTGATGCGACGTTGAAGTGGTTGAGGCAAGTGCCGGAAATATCACGCTTACGGGTTAAGGAACTCCCGACCCTAGACGATGTGGACCTGGTGTGGGGCTATTCATCATTTTTGACCAAAATATGAATGGCCAAAATTACATAGTGCAATTTCTTTTTATCCGGCATTTTGCCACTTGTCCTACCGCCGAGCAATTGTGTATTGTCTCACACAAGAAACGAACAGAAGATATGGATCCCGTGTCAATAAAAGAGACACAAAATATGAATCGTTGATCGCTGACTGTTTACACTGCCAGCGATAACTCTCTCTCCAACAAAAGATATTTCATCATGTCAGCCGAAAGACGTCCATTGCTGGACATAAGCCTCCCCCAAGGCTCTCCACTCAGACCGGTCTTGTACTTTTCGCATCCACCGCATTCCCGCGATCTTCACAAGGTCTTGTTGGAGGCCTACCTACAAAGATATTTATCCGAGACGCATATATTAATAGTTGATCGCTGACTTCTCGCTCATCGTCTTTCATATTTGAACCAAAAATGTATGAATCCAAGATGATGTTCTTTCAAAGGGTGGGGATATTTCATGATCATTGATGACTTAATAAAAATTATGAGTAAGAACTACTACGGTCACTATTCAGGTCTGAGAGACGCTTTCTTGAGGACAAAAACAGCTGGATAAAAATAAGAAGACGTAGTATTCTGTAAAACATTTATTTTTTAACTTTTACGTCGAACGTGAAACAGCACGCCTGCGTCTCATTGACGGCGTTCCACAGCTTGAACTTCAACGGGAACTTCGCGGCCTCCTGAAATAGAAAATAAATATTAAGTAAATGTTAAAAATATCATTTTCACTTCGCATGCTCTTAAAATTTTACTTTAGTCTCTGTACATCGGGACTAAAGCTCCTTAATAATCTCTAGGGATTAAAGTTTTTTTCTATTTATCTTGGAACCCGCTAAACAACCAATCACGTTGTTTGTGAATGAAGGAATATCGCCATTTTCAGTGATTGTGTATGGGCCATTTTTAGGCTGTGGAAATAACCTCAAAATCTCGTGACTGTACTCAATGTGAGGTACTCACTTTGCCTATGGTCTTGTCAAGTGCAAAGTGCATGTTGAACATCCTGGGCACGTCAGGGTCCACGGGACACGTGATCAGGTCGCAAGGGTCCCCCGGGGTCTTGACCGTCTTGTCGAACAGCCCGTCGTTGTCGTCGTCACCGTACATCGCTAGTTGAAGGTTTTTCGCCGAGAACCCTGGGAAAATAAGGGGGCATAGAGATACCAAACGAGCACACAAGCCACATGGGGCCCTAATATGGCTGCTGTCACTTTCTGACAGTTCTGACACGTATATAAGTACGAGAGTGACAGATGCTTTATCCACATATTGTCACGCGATAAACACAACCATGCTAGGGACGCTGATGGTAAGTGGACTGAAGCCCATAGCTACTTGCAATCTTACAAAGATAATCTTAACACTGCAGATGCGTTGCCAATCCTGAGGACCAAGATTAAACGCCACTGCAAAAAAAAAAACCAATTCTCTTATCACCACACGGAAAACAACAATGCCAACACTGCTGCTTGGCGGCAGGTTCACGTCACGGCAGCGGTGTGGAGAGTATGCGTTAAAGTCGACTTTTACGGCATATCACTGCGATTCCGTACCGTCACCATATTTTGAGCAGCGTTTGTGGCCGCTCAATAATACTTTCCTGCTAAGACAAATCCCTAAACGGCGGTATCTCTTACAAAACTCCTTTAACAACTGCAACCTTATTATCAACGAGAAAGGATTGAATTTGCTTTGGCTGTTGAATTTTAGATACCACCTTTGTCGTATGAGGGCAGTATAGCAGTTATTTCTCTGCCTAACGAAAGGTCTTAGTTTGAAAATCGTAGTTAGAATTTACGTTGGCACCATCCCTTTCTCTCGATTTAGTCTCGAATGACGAGTGACAGGACCGGGAGCTAACGTAACTTCGAAGTTCAATGTTCAAAGAAGAGCCTCTTGAACGCTCATGTACGGCTCCGTAACTTTGTTTAAAACTTACTCGGCGTGAAATCCACCGTCAGCGTGTGCCGCTTCTTCCTCCGAAGGGTGCAGAAGTCGCCATTCTTGGAGCAGGGGTCCACCGCAGCACTGTAGACGGTGCACCCGGAGGAGTCCACTGGAACAAAGGTTCAAAGATAAAGATGAGGAAAGAGTTTTATTCAGGTAAATATTCCGCACAGCCATGTTCAGACCATGACCATGTGATGACCAGAGGAGAATCCCAAGAGGAGAACATTTCTGTTACATCTCCGGTTTAAATAAAATAAAAAAAGACTGTAAACTCGAACTGTTATATACGCGCTCTGCTTGGGTGGGCTAAACATCTCGTGTCATTATAGCTTGTTTTAGTGCCTTGTTGAACAATGTACTATTTTTATAAAAGCACATACATAATAAACTTAACAGGAAAACTATTCATATTGTTATGTAGGGGGGACAAAAATACACTTTTCTAGTTCAATATATCTGATGATATTTTCTGAAAGCAAATCGTCGAGAGCAAAATAAACTTTACTGACTTATTAAAAAGGTGCATTTTGCTCCGTGTTTAAAATGTTACTTACGCGATTTTGCAGTTTCACCGACGAAATGCTACACTTGTTACTAAAAATACTAAAATCGCTATATGTTGCCTACAATATTTGAGGAGTTCACTCAATTCCTTACTGATCCCCTCATCAGGTCCAGATTTGGTGACAATGGTACCACGTCGAAAGTATAGGTACTCTATCAAACCATAAAAGATTTTTTAAAATCGATCCACAATTGACGGAGAAATCGGTGAACATACATACATAAATATATACGTAAGTCGGTTAAAAACTAGGACTAACGTAAACGATTGTCGAAAATTGATAAAATGTATGGGATGGAATGAAACGCTTGACGCGATCGATAACGATAAAGTTTGCCGAATGCATCTTCTCTGTGTACAATTGTACATGTTAACAAGTAAATAGTTTCCAGAAAGGTTACCCTGTCTAATTATTATAATTATAATTATAGTGATAACAATTCGCAGAAAATAAACATCCTTCTCGTATTGTCACATTTAATGTATGTAAACAAGTCCATTTATTCCTTATCATTATTTCATGTCGTTCACTTAGTCCGGACTTGGAACTCTTGGATTTTAGTATTTTCCGCTGCTTTTTAGTCCACTTTCCTCTTAACTATACTGCTTTAATGAATCTTCATTATCTTCTTTATTTAGGTGGTTCTTTACAATGGGCCTCATACGAAAGCTCAAGTTCACTCAAAGGGCGATGGAGAAGGCTGTGCTCGGAGAGATCTCTGCGTGATGAGGAAATCCGCAGAAGAACTAGCGTCACCGACATAGCCCGAAGAATTGCCAAACTGAAGTGGCAGTGGGCGGGGCACATTGCTCGTAAAACTGACGGCCTATGGGGCCACAAGCTTCTCGAATGGCGACAACGTGTCGGAAGCCGCGGCGTAGGTAGATCTCCCACGAGATGGTCCGACGACCTCGTGAAGGTTGCGGGATCCCGGTGGATGCAGATAGCATGTGACTGGTCGTTGTGGCGATCCTTGGGGAGGCCTTTGTCCTGCAGTGGACGTCGTTTGGATGATGATGATGATCTTCATCTCTTTCTTCTTTATCTTTATGTTCTTTACATTGTTGCCTAAATAAAACTAAGTTGCTTCCCGCGTCTGTCTGTCTGTCGGTCTGTATATCCGCTAACTCCTCCTAAGCCACGCAACAGATTTTGATGCGTTTCACCGTTTTAGTTAGATAGTTGTACACAGAAGGTCATGGACTTTCTGCGCATATATATATATATATATATATATATATATATTTTTTTTTATTGCATGGGAAGGCAAACGAGCACACAGGCCACCTGATGGTAGGTAAGTGGAAACTGTGACCCATAGACATTCGCATTCAGAAGACTCCAAATGCGTTGCCAACCCTGAGGACTAAGATGGAATGCCTCTATGCTAGTCATTTCACCGGCTGTCTTATCCCCAAACCGGAACACAACAATGCGAACACTGCTGCTTGGCGGTAGGTTAATGGATAAGATGGTGGTACCAACCCGGACGGACCCTGCACAAGGTCCTCCCACAAGTAAACTACTACTTTACTTTTGAGTACTTTCAAATTATAAGATGTTAAGTCTTGTAGATTTGAGTTGCCAAAATAAGCACGACAGCCGTTTAGTCGTGCGACGGACGCGCATGCCAACGTGAGGCCAAGGCGAACAGCCGCTTACGGATGATTTAGCCGCATTTTGTCATGCGATAAACGCAGCCATATTAGAAAGAAAGAAATAAATAAAGAAAATAATTTATTTTGACATGCATAACAAAGAACAGATTAACAAAGCACCAGAAGAAAGTAGTCACGAAATGGTCCTAACTCAGCGTAATGCTGGCATCAAAGCCTGCGCTTGTCTTCCTTTGGAACCATGAAAGATCACATCAGGCCCCTTGAAAGAAGAGATTGACATTAAATCGGGGGTTTTATCTTTTCAACGTAGTTATTAATAGAACTCTACGAAATCTACTTTTTTTTTATAGCATGGGAAGGCAAACGAGCACACAGGCCACCTGATGGTAGGTAAGTGGAAACTGTGACCCATAGACATTCGCATTCAGAAGACTCCAAATGCGTTGCCAACCCTGAGGACTAAGATGGAATGCCTCTATGCTAGTCATTTCACCGGCTGTCTTATCCCCAAACCGGAACACAACAATGCGAACACTGCTGCTTGGCGGTAGGTTAATGGATAAGATGGTGGTACCAACCCGGACGGACCCTGCACAAGGTCCTCCCACCGTTTACCGCTACTGGGGGTCGTTTTTCGGAAAATCCTTTCTTAGTGCACCCCTATACCTCATACATAACATAAGAAAACTATGTGCCAAAGGAATCTCTAGACCCAGCTGTGCGTTGATATATACACTCGCGGTCATGCCTGTGTCCAGGAACCAAGGCTTCGAAATAGCCTCGTTTGTATGAAAAACGCACCCTGACCCGTATTATTTGACCGAGAGTGTATGTCACTTAGTCAGTTTCTTCTTTCATTAGCACTGCTAGATCAATGCAGTATCAACTCAAACTCCTTGCTAGTATTGTTTCAATTTCATAGTAGTTGTAATAAAGTTGATTTTAAAATACTGTTGTATTTTGAGTTACTACTGTTTTGATCTAGCCGTGCGAATATTTAGATTTGGGGTATGAAAGAAATAATACAATAATAATACAGAACCCTAACACAAACCTAAGCAGAGCGGGGTGGTTTGCTGGTAAATAATATAAATATCTAGTACAAGGTGACCGCCGCGGACCGTCGCCGTGTGGATATTGAATCGATTGGGATTCTAATGATAAGTCGACTTAACTAGTACCTAAAAAGGGTTTATATTTAAACGGAGTATACCTACTAGACTTAGACCGTTTTTCACTTGATCTTCAGGAGAGTTAGAGTTATAAATATTACCCGTTTTCCCTAGAACCCCAGCTCGTCCCGAAAGTTGGTTCGGCGATCGGTCTCATAGCGAAGAATAGATGGCTGGATCAAGGGACACATAAAAAAGCAGTACTCCTTAACACGGCACGTATTGTGAGGAGGTTCTTCTCTCTGCGACCCTCTGGTAGCTTGAGCCTTGAGCCGGCCGCCGGCACCCGTAGGTTAGGTTTTTTTTGTATTCAAATAACTAAAAAAAAAACCTAATTTACTAGAAATTTTATATAGCCGGTAATTTCCCATAAGGTCATAACTTCTTTGTTGGCATAATTATTGGCAGTCATATTCATAACGCAGTAACCGTAACAATTACATACATAACATAAACTCACGCCCTCATTCCCAGAGTGGAGTAGGCAGAGCAACAGAATTACCAACAACTCAAAAAAACTTGTGGATAGTTCTGTAACCGCGTTTTGCACAATCAGGCTAAGATGTTTATCAGTGTATTAGTGACAGGTTGCAAGCCCATCGCCTAAAAGGGGGTTATTATGACCTACCTTTGCAGTTCAGTTTACGCTGAGAGAATTTACAGAATTTCTTAAATATCTTACGTGTAGATAAGGCTAAGGTTAGGTTACGTTTGATTAATACACATACATACCTTCACGCCTTCATTCCCAGTGGGGTAGGCAGAGCTACAGAATTACCAACAACTCCAATAACTTGTTGATAACTCTGTAGCCACAATTAGCACAATTAGGCTAAGATGTTTAACGTTTGATTAATAAAAAATCTAAAATAAGTAGTATCAGTTCCTAACAAAATACGTTATGACTTGCAGTAATTACTAAAAATAATTATATCATACAATATTCACACAAAATTATATATCAAGTCATGATAAATAATAAAGTGCCAGTGACCTATTTGTGATGTGACGTGGGTATTTCGATGCAGTGAAACATCCAGAAGCAATAGCGTCGTAGTCACTTCGTATGGCGAAGGCTAGACGTACAATAAATATTGTTATCCATCAATATTTATCTCATATTGTGATATATATTGTTCGTCTAGTCTGCTATAT
The DNA here is from genome assembly GCA_927399475.2 of Acleris emargana. Classification (NCBI taxonomy): domain Eukaryota; kingdom Metazoa; phylum Arthropoda; class Insecta; order Lepidoptera; family Tortricidae; genus Acleris; species Acleris emargana. The sequence goes on from OV656849.1 coordinate 1,625,245, forward strand.
TGATGGATGACAAAATATATCACAAAAATCTAGATTTTTGCATTCCGGTTTGCCAATTTCTGATAAATATTGAGATCCGTCAATATACTGAACTACACGTACAAAAAATATTGAGAAATGTCAGTACGCATCGCGACAGCAATGGAGACTGACGTGCCGCCGCCGACGCCGTCGCCGCCAGCTACAATGGCGAGTACGACTAGAGTAGTATGTATTCGCCGGTACTGGCCCCACCGCCGCTCCCCCCGAAAAAAGGTGCTCTGACGGCTGAGGGGCGGGCCTTCGCGCCAAAAAAAAAAAAAAAAAAAATTTACACTTTTTTTCGGTGTTTTGGGGGCCATTTAGAGCGTTTGGGGAGGGTCCCGAGGCTCTCAGACCGCTCCTTTCCATACTTAGCAATAGCACAAGTATTAAATAGAAAAAGGTTATCAACTACCTGACCCTTTTTCTATTACCGGGCAAGCTCTCTATTGTGTGTGCGCGGGCGCCAGTCCCTTTGTTCTCGGGGCTTTTGACTTGCACCCATCGACGCGTTCCCACCTTTTTATTGTCTGATTATGCACTATTAACTGCTGTTATGCGATTTTTAATTTACCTATGTATTTTTCATATCATTTAATTAAGTAGCAATAGTTACTTTCTTAACATACTGTTCATAGGGTCATAGTTCTAACCTAACCTAACCTACGTTGTTGAAGTAAACCTAACATCGTGAAACCTATCCTAACTTAACATAATTATCTAATGTTTTTAAGGATCATACTTCTAACCTAACTTGTTGAAGTAAACCTAACATCGTGAAACCTAATATAACTTAAAATACCTACCATTTTTAATACTTTTGGAAAATAAAGATGATTCAATCAAAGAAGTAGCTACACTTGGTTTTATATTTGAACAATCATACTCAACTGTTATTAAGCATCGCCTAACTTAACCTAAGCTAAGACCTAATTTAATCATAGCTTAAGTCCTAAGCAAAACTTAATTCAATTTACCCATGATAATCTTAGCAAACCAAGCTAAAATTAACATTTATTATCTTATGCTGTTGTTACTTAGAGCCTATTCTAAACAACTATAAAAACCATACATTGCATATATTTCTAAATAAATTACCTACACTTAGGCTGATAAAAATATGGTGATTAAATGTAATTTAATCTGCGTACGGGTGTGTATCTATGAGTATGTATCTACCTCTAACATTAACTAACATTATCTTAAACTGGTTCCGACTTGCTGGATTCAAAATACCTACTATGGAGTATATCAATCAAAAAAGCCTGTACCACAGAATAATAACTAGTAACTAGCGTTACAGAAGCTTTACTTCACAACGGTTTTCAAAGAAATATGTACTCAATCTGATAGACAATATGATTTAATTTAGCTCGCGTTCCAGTCGAGCACGTGTTCATTTACATACCTTCTAATTTTTTTTGAGGAAATATGGGCCTTAATTCACTGTACTACGGTTCATAATAAGTTAGACGTGGTTATACGTATTGAAAGAGCCCTAAAAGATTGGATTGGATTGATAAAGATTGGCCCTTCCGCCGTGGCCGGCGCCTGGAGGTATGTTTTTAATACCTACACGCGGAGTGACACAGGCCTGCCTGTACCGACAAGTTTTGTGTGCCCTAGTGAATGGTTTTAACGGCTTACTTGTTTTATTGGTAGCAGCCTATTATGTTTTATGATCACAAAGGATTCGTTTTATTATTTTGGGTTTTGATGTAATACGGCGTCTGTTTTACCTACGAGTTCAAACTTGTTTCTAGAAGGTTTCTTAACTTACGAATGGTATAAAAGCGGTGGGCTATTGTATATCGACAAGTATTGGCTACTCAACTGTGCTCGTTACCGGATCTCCCTGTACATATAGCAGTATATAGACTTAACAGTGTTGTTTCGTGCAGTGAAGTGTTTATACAAAGGGCTAATAATGGATGTGAGTATGTACAAGTATTATAACTTAACTGTGTGTCTTTTAGCATTTGTTCACTAACTATTACTACCCGGAAAATAAAGATGAATCAACCGACGAAGAAGGCACGCCTGGTTTTAAAGTTAAGCAAGCCATGGCAAAAAAGCGTTCAGCAAATAACATCGACAGCTTCTTTGAACTTCCCAAGAAGAAAACTAAAGCGTTGAAACGATCTTCGAATGTCAGTCAAAGTTCTCCTGACGGAGTGGGTTATATATCAACCGGACAAGATGACGGAGCATACGCTTCTCACTTGATTAAAATCGAGATATATGATATGCAAAAAATTAAAAACATTCCACCCACTGAGCACTGGAAACACGCTGATGTGAGATTGAAATTCTACGCGTCTTCTGAAGATGAAAGTCAATTGCAATCGACACGTGATGTAATATATAACATAACAAAGCAAGTAGCTTCTAAAGACAGTTGTGTGAAATATTTTATTGACAATAAGAAACATTGATAAAAAGTGTTTGTGTAAGTTAAACAAAAGCTTGTTATTGTATTATATGTAAAAACCTTAGCTTTTAAGAATTCAAGATCCAGTCTAAACAATTATCTTTTTTTGTAAAATTAAATTGTGTGAAATACTTAGACTATAAGATGCAGTGATAAAAAGTGTTTGTGTAAATTAAACAAAAGCTTGTTATTGTATTATATGTAAAAACCTTAGCTTTTAAGAATTCAAGATCCAGTCTAAACAATTATCTTTTTTTGTAAAATTAAATTGTGTGAAATACTTAGACTATAAGATGCAGTGATAAAAAGTGTTTGTGTAAATTAAACAAAAGCTTGTTATTGTATTATATGTAAAAACCTTAGCTTTTAAGAATTCAAGATCCAGTCTAAACAATTATCTTTTTTTGTAAAATTAAATTGTGTGAAATACTTAGACTATAAGATGCAGTGATAAAAAGTGTTTGTGTAAATTAAACAAAAGCTTGTTATTGTATTATATGTAAAAACCTTAGCTTTTAAGAATTCAAGATCCAGTCTAAACAATTATCTTTTTTTGTAAAATTAAATTGTGTGAAATACTTAATTGACTATAAGATGCAGTGATAAAAAGTGTTTGTGTAAATTAAACAAAAGGTTAATATTGTATTACATGTAAAAATAAAAATCATATTTTCGTTCACATATTCTTTTATTTCACAAAAAATGTCTTAAACATATTTCTTAATATAAGATCATTACATAAGGAATTTTCAGAAAACAAACTTAGCAAATCTTTCATAGTTTTTCCATGAAATTTAAAATACAAATATACTAAACAATATTCACCACAAACTGAGGTAAAATGGTTTTGAAGTGGTTTATAGTTATAAAACCAACGCTTTGTATTCCTTTTTAAAAATAACTTATGATAACCTGAAGGTTTCCGGGCAAAGGAGTCAAAGTATTCCCCTATACCATTAATGTCAATATGTATAGCAACCCAGTGGGAGCCTGGTTTCGAGTCTGGGTCCAAATTACTTACAATAAAGACAGGAAGATTAACCCAAATAGGAATTTTGTTAGCAGCAAAAACGTTGAATTCAAACGAAGGGTTGATTTTTTTCATACAAAATTGAATTTCATTGGTATCCATATTTAATAAAATAAAATAAATGAATAAGTTGTTGATGCTGTCAACAATGCTTACAATGAAATAAAGTAAATGGGTAAAAACATTGTATTTATGTATTTACTAACTGTTGTAATCTACAGTTACATCACGATTTTTGTTTATTTCAATAATGTTATCAAATTCTGCATACACAATACAATTAATGGTGGAGGGTAGAGCAACATCAAAGCGAATTTCTAAGCGAACACTTCCATGTCTCACAAGATTCCAGTGTGAAGTTGAACTAGCAGATAAATCGGGAGTTAAATCAAAACATAACAAACAATAACCTGCTCCATATTCAGTTCTGCTTATAGCATTACCTTCATTGTGAAAATGTATACCAGTTCCAGAAAATAAAGTGTGATATGATGATGCTATTAACCCAGAACCAGAACTAAATGATGGTTGTAATGTTTTAGAAGGAATTTCATGACCATCAACATATAAACTAAATGAATTCATATTATAGTGTTGAAAATTAAATGGATTCATAGCTAAATTGCCATTAAACCCCGAATTTGATACAAAACCAATAATACATCTTTTAGGAATTTGCCCGAGAAATATATTATCCAATGTTTTACCCTGTATCCCCGACGGTAATGTAAGCACCTTAACTTCTGCTCTTGTGATAGGATATTTTGCAGTCGTTGTTGCCAATACTTTTTGGTGTGCTAACAAAACGCTAGGATTAATTCGTGTCCTTCTTATAATGAGACTAGCATCCATTATTTGTACCTTGAATTTTTTATCTTGATGACAAATGAGATTAAATGATTCCTTGGAACGTACTAACTTAATACGTATTTCGACACCATTTATTAAGAATTTCTCTTGGTTAAATATGTCAGCGTGTAAATGACCAATCATTTCCACTTCCTTACTCTCTTTGACAAATTCTAGTCTTTTGTGAAACCCTTTGTTATTTGCATCAACGGTATCCATATGAGTTGCAGTATCCTCATACCACAATCCACAAGTAAGATGAGTTTCTTTGGCTGCCGGACCATAGTTTAGAAGATTTTCCATATAAGCACGGTAAGCATATGTATTGTTTGGGGGTGATATTAGTTTTTGATTTAAATATACATCTAGTTGACTGAAAAGGGAATGTAACCAGTTATTGACGGGTGCAACCACGGTATCTGGTTTTAATTTTGTACCATCCTGATTTAATATTTTAGCATTAATATGTAACATTGTGTGTGATAGATCAACATAGTCATCTCCTGATCCAGGAACTTGAAATTCGATGGGAGCATCATCACTTAAAGATGAAATTGGTTTGTAATGAACCCACTGTCCACTTTCAATACTTGTTTGAGTCGATGGAAGAGCAAATATATCTAATTCAGATTTTGCACATTCACAGGAATGACTATGTAGGAATGACATTATTTAGCTTGTAAATATATCCTCAATATTTTTGTTTTTATTTTTTTTACTTCCTCTTCGTCTCGATGCTTTCAATGTAATGAGCGGTTCCCTTCTTTTAGATGACATTTTATACCCAGATCCCGACATGAGGGAATCAATTTTTTCATCGGCTTTTCTTTTTAAATTAGCACTTGCCTCCTTGAATCGTGATCTAATCGAACTATCCATAGGGCGTGAATTTACCATATCTGATAACAAACCAGCGCCCGCACCTAAGGTTTCTTTTCCAATGGTTTTCAAACCACTAGATAATAAAGGGAGCACTGATCTAAATAGCCCTCCCAAAAAACTCCCTATACCATGCCCTCGTTGAAATGGGACTCCTTTATAGACAATTCCTACATCAGAGCCGGCCTGATGCGAATAATAATGCTGGTAAGGACAAGAGACTGAAGATCTGTTATAATTCATTTTACTCGTTGAAAGTGTAGTTTCACGCAGGAGCTACCAAATTGGAATGGTACATTAACACCGGTAGTTGTTCTTATATCTATTTCAATAGTATCGAACTCCCTACGTAAAACCGGTACATAGTGAGCGGGTGAGAAAATGTGAGTTTTATATACACCATAAATGAACTTAGTTGGATCTAGTGGTATTATTCTAAGCAATGCTGTTATAACATCCCCAACTACTTGCGGATGAATTATATCGGTGTAAACAAATATTTGTGGTGGTAATCCTAAATATAAATTGGCAGGGTTTTTTCCATATGTAATTTGTTTCAAATTTGATCTCGGTTTGAAACCCAGCTGGAGACTTAGTATCGGGGTTGTTATGATAGAGGTTATTTCATTATTTGTTGTTGTTACTCCAACCATTTTTGTCAATGTATCATATCTAAATTTGACATTATTTTTTAGTTGTGGGTTCTCATTAAATGCTTGAAGGAAATGATCAATATTATCATATGTAGTGGCTGGTATATGGGTTTTTATATCAACAATTTTCGTTGATTTGTTGTTGGGTGATACCACTTTTTTCTTTATGTAAATTATATTTTCATGATCTTGAACATTATACATGGAACACGGGTATTGAAATTCCACTAATCCAACTACCCACTCCCCTTCTAATTTTATGTTCTTAGGTAATTTAGTCAGAAAATGTGCAGTTGTGTTGTCAGTATAGTAATCCGTTGAACTGTTGCTCAACAAAGTTAAATAAAAACTGTTTTCATTCATATTTTTTTCAAGCTTGATGCAAGTATCCAAGAGTTAAATTTATTTGGATAACCTTGCCACTTCACTAGTATTTCCTTTATGCCTCTAATATGACGCGAACGTATTATTTTATCAATTTTATACTCGGTGGAGGGGAGGTAAGTCACCTTTTGTAACTCTTTAGAATAAAATGTACCAATGATGGGTTCACCTTGCAAATCCTTTAACATATAAACAACTCGTGGTGATCTGTAAATAACTGAATTAATTATAAATATTTCATCACTCCAATTACTTTCATAACCCTTTTGAAATACATGTTTATATTTAGTTATTCTAACATGATCGCCTACATTCAATTTTGAGGTTTCCAATGAAATTTGCCTATCTTTTTTTCGATAATATAAATTATTCCAAACGGTCATAATATTATTAGAGTTAACATCAATTGGCCGCATTTTAATGCTAGTATGATAGGTATGATTGTAAGAATGAAGAAGGTCGTGTAAAATATCGGTGTAATTATATGTATTATTATGAGTGAAGTAACGCCACATTTTCATTTTAAGAGTTCTTTGGAACCTTTCTACTATACTTGCTTTAATGTCGGGATTATTAGTAGTATAATAATTAATGTTTTTGCTTTTAAAGTAATCTCTTACCACCTTTGAAACAAATTCTGTACCTTTATCAGATTGTATATGACGAGGAACAAAGTTGGCTTCAGTAAATATGCTTTCAAAACATTCTTTAACTGTTGATGAATCTTTCTTTTTCATAGCCCTCGCAAAAGCATATTTACTGAACACATCAATAACACAAAGAATATATTTGTATCCATGGTTATATTCAGTATATGTACTCATGTCACTTAGATCAGCTTGCCAGAGTTCATTAAAGTTAGATAGGATATATCTATTTCTGGTGAATCGCTTATGAATAGGTTTATGTAGCGTATACGTATCTTGAGATTGTAGCCATTTTTTTACTTCCTCTTTGTTCATTTGTTCTTTCATCTCCTTCGCTATATTATTTAAACTACTGTAACCAGCTGGATTGGAGACATCATAGTAGATTCTATTAATATCTAATAAGGGGTCCATTTTTCCCAATCTATTTTCTTATGTTGACGCTTAAGTACTCCTGTGGTAAGTGGTGTAGCTCTAAGTTTTTCTTTATCTGTTGATGATCTCGTACTTGTAGATGCAGATAATTGTTCAAACGATTGAGCTGTTTTAATGAATTCCAAGTTTGCGGGATTACCTATGCAGCTTAAAGGAACTCTTATATCTCTTAACAGTAACGCAAACTCTTCCCATCCTGTTGGTTTAGGTCGTTTAAGAGATCTAATCGTGTCGCTTACCAGATCAGTAATATTACTATTTGAAATAGTGCGGTTGTTTATTACAACTTCACCAGTTGGCTTCCACCAAATTTTTGGTCTACTCAAAACAATGTAATCCAACAAAATTCGAGTTTTTTTCTCATATGATTTGGGTAATATATCTATAATTTTAGATGGACTAATTGGCATCGGTTCTGGATTTGTTTTATCAATCGGTGTAACTGGTGTAGTAACATCTCCTTCTCGCAAAGGTGGAGTTGCAACTGAGTCATTATATTCATTAAGCTCCTTTTTGTTTACTTCTGACTTTAGATCATTACTTTCGTTGTTGACTTGAAGCTCCCCCTCCGTTATGATAGGTATTTTAAACGGTTTTCGATCTATTTCAATAAAATGTAAAAATCGTTGCAATGCTTGAGAATATAATGTCCACTTTTCACGATCATTCATTTTACTTTTAAGGATTTTTTGCATCTCAGCATCTAGGCGGGATGATGAATTTTCAGGTAGACTCTCATTGCGTTTCAGTCTTTCAATAAAATCTGATTCAACTAATAGCATTTTTTTTGTATTTTCCATTATGATTATGATAATGAGTTTACTAAGGCACTTAAAACTGCTCCTAATATAATAGGTAGAAATGCACCTCCCTTTTGAATTATAATGGTTTTTCTTATTTTATGTTTCCCTTTTGAAATTAATTTTCGCAAGATATCTTTATGTTTTTTTAATTTAGATTTTTCTTTTTTTTTCTAATGGAATTTTTCCATTTAGAACGTTATAAATGCACTCGCAAATAATGTTGATCTCATCGTCATCACAAGATTTAAGTAACGCCGTGCGATATTTTGGTTTTAGCAATTGCAATGCTTCAAGTAAATGTTTATATGTGTTTACTCTCGCATGCATCATGTAGAACTGACTAAAATTTGCTGATTTTTATCGTATTTAAACCCCTTTTTAGGGACATACACAGTGCAATGCCCATCAAACGGAAATATTTTTGTTTTAAAACGACATATGTCATTTGTATTTTGTTTCAGATCAATCATGAGGTAACCATGTGGTTCTTGAGTAGCATCTTTGTAGGCTTCATCTACAAATTTTGGGTTTTCTGGGTAAACTTGTCGTGACAAGTAGCGTATTTGTGTTTTGTCCCTGGGATTCTTAAAATATACAATGTAGCTTGTATTCAGCGAAATATCACGTTGGCCTTTCCCCTGATGAAATATGTTTTGTGTAATATAAAAAACACTTAAATTTCTATGATGACTACCTTTTGTAAAAATGTCTACGATTCGTCCATCCGATTCTCTCATCAGATCATCTATTATAAGAAGCTTAGGTTTCTTCCCATCAAACATTGAAAAATCTGGTATTCCTTGACTATAATTTACATTTTCCAGATTGTAAAGAGGCTGCATTTCATCATAACACCAAATAATTTCATCAAATACAACATTACATACTTCTTTGGAATTATTTAAAAAGTTTGTTACAAATTGAGTTTTACCACACCCACTCGGACCAGCTACAATGGTTGTGAAAGGATGATAAAAATGTATCATAATTAAAACTAGTAATACGTGTTGATATGTAAACAGATAAAAGTGAAATGATGTAATATTATGAGCTCAATTACTTTTTAAATAAATCAACTAAAACAACGGTAAACACCTTAAAAAAAAAAAACAAAGATATCATTGTAAAATATGTTTTATTTCGAAATTGTCCGTTCTTTTTTAATCTACCAGCGCTCCGGAAATGAACATCATTGTTGAGAAGGAACGCCGCAAAAAACTCAACAAAGTTTTTTTTTTTTTATACCAGCAATAAAAAACAATTATAGTTGAACCAAAAACTAATTTACATTATCTACAATTAGTACCCCCACCACATGCTTGTTTGATTCAGCTTCACCAACCTATATTTACAAAACTTAAAATTTATTTAGGTACATTTCTACAATATAAGTACTTAATCTTAATTTACATTTCTACAATTAGTAGCCCCACCACTTGTTTTTTGATTCAGCTTCACCAACCAATATTTACAAAAACTAAAATTAATTTACATTTCTACAATTAGGTATACAAAAAATAATGATGATATTTTTGAATGTTCTGTGATTATAAATTACATGACAAATTAATTTTGTGATGATTGATGTGGTATTTTATAATGTCCCCACGCAAGAGTGTCCGAAGAGTTTTCTAACAAGAATCGTTTTGTATCATTATGAGATAATGATACTTTATTTATGTTTTGGGTAAATATTACATGTTTTATTGATTTAAATCTTAGCCAAATGGCCATGTTGTACATTTTTTTCAAATAAACACTTTTTATAATCGTTGAGAGTCAGTTTTTTAGTAACACATTTATTTACTCCTTTGGCTTTTGATATAAGCCCATGATTTTCAACGTCTAAAGCATACATTTTAGATCGTAGACCAACAAACTCTTTAAAAATTTTACCATTGTTTTCATCTTTGAAAAACCCTAACCGCTTTTTATTTAATAATGGTAAACCATATTCATTGTTCGATGGGTAATCTGATGTATCAAAATATAAATCAAGGTCTGATTTTATGTCCTCATAATAGTTTTCCGTGAATATTTGATATACTAAACTATCTGTATCTGTATAAAGAAGCCTTAGATTTTCTTGATATTTTGTTTTCATGTAGTCATAATGAAATTTGTACATGAAAGTTTTCGATATATCTAAAATGCAAAATCCTAAGTAAATTGGTTTATTATAAAATATTTTAGTTTTATTCAATTGGACAGCAGCTAAGTTCTCCGAAAATATTGATAAACTGTGGAACTCAGGTTTGGCTATCATAGTTTCAACTCCCAGTGATTTCCCCTGCTTTTCCCAATGATTTAGCAATTTTACGTTCACATATTTCAAAACGTTTTCCATGGTCTTACCAAACATTGAATTATTCATACTTTTATAGTGGTCTTTATCAGAATCACAAGTTGCTTGCGATCGCATGTGAGTGTTTAAATCTATGTAACTTTTTAACCACTTTGATTGTTCAAATCTCAAAATGCGGTGGATTTTAGTCAATTTCAAACCATTCTTCAAACATTGTTTTAGATTTCTATAGTGTAGAACATAATTCGTTTTCCCATTTAAATTAGGAATTAATTTTTTGTCTTTGGAATTCCCTAAACAAACATTTTCTGGACAGAATGGCAAATCCGAATGAGAGTCATGCAATTCGTTGGGGTATTCTAGATCGACTTCTAAAATGAAACCATGTTCGGCATCATCAGAAACATTGAAATCAGTATCTACATTCACCCATTCAAATTTACCAGTAGGGAGACATTGAGACATAGCCCACCCATAAAGATTATTTGCATCCAAGTACATAAGATATGAAGAAGGAATATTTTGATCATAATCTGCCATAAATTTATTATTAGCTTTTGCGTGTCTTTTACTACATTGCGAGATGCCACCTCGAATATTTTTGGTTATGAAAGCTATTTTATCAATGTCGGTTAAGAGTTCTAGAGTTATTTTTGTGGTTTTTAACATCGCGTCCCAACTTAATCCCGGAGCAGTATAGTAATGGGCTGGATCTAACCCATATGTCCTAAGACATACATTTCTAAAATTTTCAAATACGTCGGTTAGTAACAAAACATCTGTTTTTAAATATAAATCAGAATAATCCCCCATATTTTTACAATTAAAATGAGTCCAAACATCTCTCGCATGTTCATAATCCTCATCCGAAATGTTGCAATCAGCCAGGGAACTGTAGAATTTATCTTGAGAGGGGAGAGAAGTTAACTTTAACGTGTCATATGATGTCATGTACTCATATGGATAGATACCCTTTCGTATTAATCGTTTAAAATCCTCTTTACACGGAAAACTCAATTTTAATTCACGAAATTGTTCAGGTGTCAGGGTTTTGGCTAATTTTTCAAGACTACAACTCATAAATTTAAATGAATCAACAAATTTTAACTTCATTGTGCGATTATTTATTTGCATAGATTTGGAAAAGGAAATGTATTTCTCTTTGTTCTCTGGTATCAACTCAATGTCGCCTTCCTCAAATCCAAGCCCATGTACTATAAAATGACTGTCATAGTTGCTCAAATTATGGAAAAATACAGGTACAAAATTAGGTGCCATGTATTTTTCAGAACAAAATTGATGTGCTACTCCTTCATAAAAACCTGTATGATGATTATAAGAAATAGTAGAATCACCATTTAATTCTTTATCACAAATGTAGCACGTGTTGCTTTGTGCAATATCTAAATTATTTGCCTCAGATAAAGGCAAAGGGGTTTTTACAAAGGTATTGCTCCTACAAATGTTCTCTAAATCTTTTTTAATGTATTTCATGAATGTTTGCGCACAATCTTTACCTTTGTATGTTCTATACATAGATAGCTTATCATCATAAGAACACTTTATGTAGTATCCAAAACTATATACCTCATGTTTTTGTACATTTGTTGTAGAAGATGTACTAGGATTGTTGAAACATGAAGGAATTGGATTTAAAAATGCCTCAAAATCGGCATAAACAACAAAAGGTACCTTTAATTTTCGATCATAATTATTGAAGGTAAGTAGGTTAGATGATACATTTTCATTGAACCAGTTTTTCCTTTTATCCTGTTCTGAAGGTAACTTTGTACAAACATGGAAACAGTCGTTTCTTTGATGATTTATTAAATTTTCATTTGATGTAAAACTTGTGAGACAACCATCACAAATATGTACACCATGTTGCATATTGGATAGTTGTTTAGATACTAATCTTGATAAATTTTTGATAAAGCAATAATGTGCTTCACTACCTTTGGTTATATATAATAAGTTTAAGTGGGTAACTTTTTTACATTTAGTTAAATGTAATGGTCCTATAACTTCGTGTTTTTTACTTTGTGCATTGTACTCAAGCCCGAAAACATTTATGCTTATATTATTGATTTTTTCAAATTTATGAATATCAGTTAATTTAAATGGGAAAGTCAAATTTTCAAAGTTTAATTTATATTTATGCGCTATATATGAATTCAATTTGTTTGAATGATTGTTTGTGGGCGGATATAAGCCTGACAATATGCTCCATCTAAAACATTCATGATCATTGTTTTTTACATTAATAACTGCCTTTTTATTCATTATATCTCGCGGCAATTCTATATAAGAAGAACCACGTAATGGGTTAAATTTATTAACATTCACATCGAGATGGTTGAATTTTACTAAACTCCAACCACTATCTTTCCTTTCAAAGTTAGATAATCTTGTTAAAATTTCGTTAACTATAGTTGTAAAAATATCATTTTTGTCACTGCTAAGATTCACTATATTGTTACTAAACTGAAAATCAAACGTATTATGTAGCTGTTTGGTTACTTGAGTAAAATCTGCATTGAGAATAAAATTTACTTTTAAAGCACGGTGATCAGTAAGTGATCGATCCAATAATGTAAAGATTTTTTCTTTATTTTTTTGTAAAATTATTTCGGGGGTAAATGAATTGTGAACATTTTCACTAAGCAATATTCTATAGGTAGCCACCCTATTCCTAAATGCGTTTTCAATCAACTGCACGTTAACCCACTGAGTGTCAGATCTTAAAACATTATTTTTGTGTATATTGCTATTTAAATGATTGGAGAAATATCTTTTGGACACAAACTTACTACACACAGAACATTCAATATAATCACTATTTTTTGTACTTACATTTTCATCTAATATCGATACTGCATCACGACTAGTTGAAGCACGAGCTTTCTTTGTGGACACTTCTTCTGCTTCCGACACCGTAGCTGTCCTTTTTACTCCACGCCCGACTTGAGAAGATCTACAAAAAATAAAAAAACGAAATTAAACACACCGTATGTATTAATAGCAAATACAGACTTGGCGTATAATTGGTTGCGATATTATACTAACTTAAATCTTGACTACATTGTTGGCAGTATGCTTGCATTGTTAAAACTCCATCAATCACATCCGACGACGAATTGTTCTGTTTGTCTTTAATGTGTCCATCACATGGTGTAAAATAAGGTCTTATATCAGCATCTTCTAAAAGTGTGGTTGGTAATTGATTTGATATAAACCACAGCCGTATGCTTCTATGGAAATTAGCTATAATAAACTGTTTGCTTAAACATTCAATTTGATCACGAGCTAAATTAATAATGATGAACACCATGATGGAATAAACTAGCACTTAGTAACTCAAACACTGTAACCCAAACAATGAATTATTTTGCAACGGACACCCCATTTATAAAGGGACACCCCTCCTAACTGGTTCAATAACAATAAGATCAAGTCACAACGAGTCAGAAACCCATCCTTTGATAAGTATTGCTCAAGCACTTTTAAACAGGTTAGAACAGAAATATTTAAATAGAAAAATATAACTTACGCCTCACGATGAAGTTGGCTTATAAGTTCCCCGATGGCGTGTAATTCTTGATCTTCTTCAAGCTCCTCACAGAGCCTGATGAGTTCAGGATCATAGATATCACAGTTCAAACTATCCATTTTGTTTAATTTACACAAACACTTTTTATCACTGCATCTTATAGTCTAAGTATTTCACACAATTTAATTTTACAAAAAAAGATAATTGTTTAGACTGGATCTTGAATTCTTAAAAGCTAAGGTTTTTACATATAATACAATAACAAGCTTTTGTTTAATTTACACAAACACTTTTTATCACTGCATCTTATAGTCTAAGTATTTCACACAATTTAATTTTACAAAAAAAGATAATTGTTTAGACTGGATCTTGAATTCTTAAAAGCTAAGGTTTTTACATATAATACAATAACAAGCTTTTGTTTAATTTACACAAACACTTTTTATCACTGCATCTTATAGTCTAAGTATTTCACACAATTTAATTTTACAAAAAAAGATAATTGTTTAGACTGGATCTTGAATTCTTAAAAGCTAAGGTTTTTACATATAATACAATAACAAGCTTTTGTTTAACTTACACAAACACTTTTTATCAATGTTTCTTATTGTCAATAAAATATTTCACACAACTGTCTTTAGAAGCTACTTGCTTTGTTATGTTATATATTACATCACGTGTCGATTGCAATTGACTTTCATCTTCAGAAGACGCGTAGAATTTCAATCTCACATCAGCGTGTTTCCAGTGCTCAGTGGGTGGAATGTTTTTAATTTTTTGCATATCATATATCTCGATTTTAATCAAGTGAGAAGCGTATGCTCCGTCATCTTGTCCGGTTGATATATAACCCACTCCGTCAGGAGAACTTTGACTGACTTTCGAAGATCGTTTCAACGCTTTAGTTTTCTTCTTGGGAAGTTCAAAGAAGCTGTCGATGTTATTTGCTGAACGCTTTTTTGCCATGGCTTGCTTAACTTTAAAACCAGGCGTGCCTTCTTCGTCGGTTGATTCATCTTTATTTTCCGGGTAGTAATAGTTAGTGAACAAATGCTAAAAGACACACAGTTAAGTTATAATACTTGTACATACTCACATCCATTATTAGCCCTTTGTATAAACACTTCACTGCACGAAACAACACTGTTAAGTCTATATACTGCTATATGTACATGGAGATCCGGTAACGAGCACAGTTGAGTAGCCAATACTTGTCGATATACAATAGCCCACCGCTTTTATACCATTCGTAAGTTAAGAAACCTTCTAGAAACAAGTTTGAACTCGTAGGTAAAACAGACGCCGTATTACATCAAAACCCAAAATAATAAAACGAATCCTTTGTGATCATAAAACATAATAGGCTGCTACCAATAAAACAAGTAAGCCGTTAAAACCATTCACTAGGGCACACAAAACTTGTCGGTACAGGCAGGCCTGTGTCACTCCGCGTGTAGGTATTAAAAACATACCTCCAGGCGCCGGCCACGGCGGAAGGGCCAATCTTTATCAATCCAATCCAATCTTTTAGGGCTCTTTCAATACGTATAACCACGTCTAACTTATTATGAACCGTAGTACAGTGAATTAAGGCCCATATTTCCTCAAAAAAAATTAGAAGGTATGTAAATGAACACGTGCTCGACTGGAACGCGAGCTAAATTAAATCATATTGTCTATCAGATTGAGTACATATTTCTTTGAAAACCGTTGTGAAGTAAAGCTTCTGTAACGCTAGTTACTAGTTATTATTCTGTGGTACAGGCTTTTTTGATTGATATACTCCATAGTAGGTATTTTGAATCCAGCAAGTCGGAACCAGTTTAAGATAATGTTAGTTAATGTTAGAGGTAGATACATACTCATAGATACACACCCGTACGCAGATTAAATTACATTTAATCACCATATTTTTATCAGCCTAAGTGTAGGTAATTTATTTAGAAATATATGCAATGTATGGTTTTTATAGTTGTTTAGAAAAGGCTCTAAGTAACAACAGCATAAGATAATAAATGTTAATTTTAGCTTGGTTTGCTAAGATTATCATGGGTAAATTGAATTAAGTTTTGCTTAGGACTTAAGCTATGATTAAATTAGGTCTTAGCTTAGGTTAAGTTAGGCGATGCTTAATAACAGTTGAGTATGATTGTTCAAATATAAAACCAAGTGTAGCTACTTCTTTGATTGAATCATCTTTATTTTCCAAAAGTATTAAAAATGGTAGGTATTTTAAGTTATATTAGGTTTCACGATGTTAGGTTTACTTCAACAAGTTAGGTTAGAAGTATGATCCTTAAAAACATTAGATAATTATGTTAAGTTAGGATAGGTTTCACGATGTTAGGTTTACTTCAACAACGTAGGTTAGGTTAGGTTAGAACTATGACCCTATGAACAGTATGTTAAGAAAGTAACTATTGCTACTTAATTAAATGATATGAAAAATACATAGGTAAATTAAAAATCGCATAACAGCAGTTAATAGTGCATAATCAGACAATAAAAAGGTGGGAACGCGTCGATGGGTGCAAGTCAAAAGCCCCGAGAACAAAGGGACTGGCGCCCGCGCACACACAATAGAGAGCTTGCCCGGTAATAGAAAAAGGGTCAGGTAGTTGATAACCTTTTTCTATTTAATACTTGTGCTATTGCTAAGTATGGAAAGGAGCGGTCTGAGAGCCTCGGGACCCTCCCCAAACGCTCTAAATGGCCCCCAAAACACCGAAAAAAAGTGTAAATTTTTTTTTTTTTTTTTTTGGCGCGAAGGCCCGCCCCTCAGCCGTCAGAGCACCTTTTTTCGGGGGGAGCGGCGGTGGGGCCAGTACCGGCGAATACATACTACTGACTAGGCTTACAAATGAACAAACAATCCTTAAGGAGTTCATTTTAAATTTAGAAGCCTTGCCCGAATTGTGGGATTCGTCAACAAAAATGTATAAGGATGCAATTAAAAGAGGAGAGGCATACAGAAAATAATTTTCGTAATCTTCTACGTCATTATTCAGTTTAATTTCAGCCAATAGATTCAAGTGTGTGTATTTTTTTTTTGTCGCAGCCAATTTTTAATCCACTGCTTTCTTTTAATTTTTTTTTTAAACTAAATGCTATAATAATAGCGAGACAAGCTTTAGTTTTTGTCTCCATATCTATCTACACACACGACTGAACTAATGTGTGAAGCCAAACAGCCGCATCTTGAGAATTGTCATTTTTGGTAAATGACTATTAAAGGTTTTTTGATTAAAATGGCTGTAAATTCGTTATTTGACGGCTTATATGGATCAATTTAGGCTCATTTAAAAGGTACTGTTTTATATTATATGGTTTGACTTAAAAAAGTAAATAAAATACTATGATCATAAAAAAAACCCTAAAAATGACTTTTGCCGTGATAAGAATCACTCATTGTACGCAACTCTATCAAGGCAAAAGGTCACAATTTAAATTTACTGCTCTTTACCTCGACAGCAAACATTAACCCCCTTACTAATAATGGTTGTATGGTGGTTGTATATATATACAATGTTTTGTCCTTATCTGTCAAATTCAAATGTCAAAGTGACAGATAAGGACAAAACATTGTACAGCTATACCATTATTAGTAAGGGGGTTAGTAATCACGAAAATAATAGGGCAACTTTGGTGTTTGGTTACAAATACGTAAAAAAACAATTAGTAAAGACATTCAAAACTTTATTGAAAAATGTATTTTTTTAAATTAAATGTCTAGGTCTTGGTGTTCTACGAGATCCACAGCATCTTCGCTCAAGTAATACTAAATTATCATAAAAAGCACGTCTATTAGTGGGAATACTTGGCATCATCTTCATTAAGTCTCCATTCTTTTCCTTATTTTTGCCTTTTGGTTGATCCTGTGTTTTTATTTCTTTAAGGGTATCTTCTGTGAAACCTTGAATAATGGTGTATTTATTTCAATTCTGAGACTACAAACTAAGATAGCATTAAGTGATTAATATACATAAACCAAACCATTAAAATAGTTTAAAAAGTAATAGAATTCCCATAGGATACTTTGCAGTACGAGTATACTTAATAGGGACTTAATTTTAAGTTACTATTATTAATTAAATAAATATAAAAATAAAGATAAACATCAGTGGGCTTAGCATGCGAGGCGAGGAGAATACATCAATTTTCGTCAAACGCGATTTAGTGTCAAATATGTCTATTCCATATTCTAACGTAAAAGTAAACGTTTTAGGTTTTAAATAAAAGTGTATTTTGTGTGACTTGAGTCCCTTTATTACTAAGCATCTTAAACCGAGATTAAATGTCATTCATTATTTTATGTAATTTTTCGGTATGGATGACGTAAAATATGACAGTAAATCTCGCGTAGCATACTAAGCCCCCTGGGGACAACCTCACATAAATTGACATTGTCCCAAACTAAGCTCTAGGCTGGCACTATGGGTACTAGATAGGCAACGATAAACATACTACTACGTACGTATAAAGAAATACATACATTGAAAACATCCAAACAGAAACAAAAACAAACAAATATCATTACGAAAAAGTAATACCAAGGTGTACTTACATTTTCAGTTTAAGTGTCGTGTCTATTAGACGTCGAGATCGACCAAACTGTTTATTAATGATTGACATTCTGATCATGAAATATTTTCACGGAATTTTGCAACTAACGCACACGCACCTCCTAATAACATTATTTCGGAAATTAATGCTGGTGGCCAACGAGCGGCGAGTCCCGCGACTTGCGGCTGATAGCGTTCATTCCCCCGCCACACCCCTGGATGTCAATGAGACGTGCGATCACGGCAAATAGCCGTAATTTTGTACTTATCACGGCAAAACGCCTCAATTTATCCTAGCTATCAAACCAGAAGGTCGTAATTTAAGTAGCGTTCGTTTGCTTTGATACGAATTGTATTTCTCTATACTTGCGGCCATGTGCCATACCACAGGCCATACTAATATCTCCAAGATAAAAAGAGATAAAAAATAATGAAGTATACCACCATGTAGCTCTTGAAGTATAGATTAATTTGAGCCCTATAAAGGGAAATAGCCGCAACTTAAGTTGCGGCTATTTGCCTTTACACATTAGTGAACTGCACGAAACGCGTTATAATACTTATAATACTGACGTCAAAAATATTGCACGTGTAGCCTTGGCTTTCTGAATCCATGAACAGATTGTGATCCATCAGTATTGGCAATTGACGGATAACAGTATTTATTGTACGTCTAGCCTTCGCCTATTCCATCGTAAAACTGATTTATCTACTCTCATATCTTAAAGTTCGAATTATAAACTTCAAAATAAATTTATATTGGCATACTTTATAAACACAATACCGAAAAAAAAAAAACACGTTATGACATTAGTTCTCTAACAAAATAATGTTATAAAGTATTTTTTTTACCATTACGATACAAGTTAATCCAAAAAGGTAATGTCACCAACGAGGTTCCATATCATTTTTTTTTATAATGGAACGCACATGCGGTTCGCGTTATTTTTACAGCATTACAAAGAGTTTTCATTCCAATTTTTACTTGTCTGTGATATGATAGCGCCCGCTTTGACGCATGCGCGGTGATGTGCTAGGTTTTCATTGAATACGTTTTGCTGTAGTTACTTTATTAACTTTGATCTTTTATTTAGTAGGTTGAATCGCAATGTATGAGAGTAGATAAAGTAGTGTATGAAACTGCACATAACTAGGTATTAAAACACTCGTGTGATACTATTAAAAACCTCGCCTAGCGGCTCGGCTCTTAAACACACACTCGTGTTTTAATACCCCTCTTTATGCAACAATTTCATAAACTACTATTTTAGGTCTCCTATTACTCTCCAATCGCCCGCCGACATGGCCCCTTGGAGCCCCCCTTTAATCTCCTGAGGTTCCTCGTACTAAAAATAGTACATAATACAGCCATTGAAATAAAGATCTAGTGCCAAGGAAGTAAAGTAGGATTTCTTTTGTTTTTATGATAAATTGTCAAATTAGAAAATAGACTTTAATTAATTCATAATAGATTCATATTCCTTTGACGAATTTCGTTGTATGTTAGGCCTTATGAGGTACCGCCACTGAATTGGGCTAACCACGTTGTACCTAATTTGTTTCGTGTACGTATTGTCTGTTACAAATGTTGCTGGCCACTTATATTTTTTTACTAGACATTAAGTAGGCATACTTGTATTTTCCTTTGTGTGAATTTTCATAGAATCTCACTCCTTCAGCCATAGTTTAGAAGCAAAACCTACAGACTGAGGTATTATCGTAAATATGAGTCGAACACCTTTCAATATTTTTTCAAGAGTTAGTCAAGATCAAACCCTTTAAAAGTAATACAAATTAAGGTACATACAGCTGAACTCGTAAGTACATTTTTATACCTTACCGCCATAACGCTTTAAACTGAGAATGATGATAATTTAGTAGGTACAAGTAGCTGCGAGAAGGTACTAAAATTTTCAGCTACTTATGAGTCCGACCGTTCTTATTCAATTAAAATTACTGTCCTTGTAGCAACATCTCTTTCAGCCATAACCTGACTCAAAGCTGATGATAGGTAATGCATGCTTCAACTTACCTCCATTGCATAACTTCTTCACAACGGTTTCGCTGGCTACTACGAATAAACACACGCACAAACATGCCACACGAGCCCACATCTCGACGAACATGCCAGAACTAACCAATAAACCAACTGTTCGTTTATGTACACAATTGCAGGCTTCAAAATATCTTGCGTGCTAATAAGCAAAAATAATTGCTTTATTACAAACGTAATTCAGTGCTGCTTTATACACTCCGTGAGTTATTTGAAAAATGGCCTCTCGGGTAATGTTCAAGTGGCCGGACTTATTTAATTTTAAATTTTAGAATTGGTTGTTTACGTTGATAATTTTGTTCGATATTCGAAATCGGAGGTTACTTAAGAAGACACGTAGTTTTTGTTTCAGTGGCCAGTTCCTTTATGAACTTGGAACGTTTTTTTAATATTTTAATGGTTATCTTCATTCGATATTTTGTTTCGCATAAGTCCGATTCGTATGCAGTACGATTGCTAACTGACACGCAACGCAATCTAGCAATTTCAACCACTTTAGGTGTTGTTGGCGAATCCAATGCGTAGATTGCACACAAAGGACTAACAAGTAGGTCGTTTAACAATACCGTGTGGTAGAGACAGCTGATTTATAGTACCTCAATTGACCTTCTTACATTGCTTATCATTTGATTGACTTATTAGAGCAACCTGCCTGCTGCCCTGCTGAGTCGGAACAGTGAGATGGATACAGTAAGGGAAAGGTTTGCACTAGACCGAAGGCGGCGTCTACTATCATCGACCAAAAACTCATACTCTTATTAGGTAGTTGTGTTTTTAATCCACGGAGGTGCGTTCCGCCATTAAAATTGACATTGCATAATTTCATCGATATACTTACCTACTTAGAATTAAGGAAATTGGCGCGGCTATATGCTGGTTTGATTTTGTCGTAATACGATTAAAAACATGAAACGGAGATCGTTAAAGGAGATTATATTTCATTGCATTTCAGTGATTTGGTGCTATCGTTACTCCTATCGTATACCAAACCATAACGTCGTCGTTCTGACACGTTCCAATATTAATCATCTTTCAGGATCGGCCATCCGGAATCTCACGGATCCGCTAAATAATAATATAATAATACAATAATAGTACATTACTGCACAGACCAGGAAGTAGGCCGTTGCGGGACGAGTAGAGTTAGCGTGGCCGAGACGCAGTCGAGGCCAAGCTATATACGAGTCCAGCAACCGCCCTTCCTGGTCGAGGCTTGTATAGTTCTTTTCTCTAACAATGCGAGGAAATTAAACAAAATTTCAGTTTTGATATAATATGTATTCAAATGTATTAAAAAAATGAAGTCAAATACGATGTGATAATATGACGAAGGCAAATGGCAGTAAGTACTTAACCGACTATGCTTCTTCTTTACACTCTGGTGGTGTGCCGATAAACACATCTTCATCACTGGAACTCATTTTACTTTTGTATTTTCGCGAAACAAAAATAATACGTACTGTACTTAAACTTCCCTAAGGAAAAAGTATTCCCGATTCCCGCCTTAATTTTATTAATTCTAAACGCAGAATGTTTTAAAAAAAGTAAAACTATTTGACACTTTGGTAAATACGCTGTAAACGCGATAAACGGCGTTTACCTTTTTAGTCTATGACATTTAAAAAGTAAATAAACATGGAAGAATTTTGAATTGTACGAGTGTTTGGCTGTTTGGAGTTAGTTATCATAGTCCAAATATGGTTTTAAAAAGTAAAAAACCGGGTACGTTATGAAATTTGTATACATTTTCGCGGCCGCTGCCGCTGGTAAATAATAACTTTTTTTTTTTAATTTTGCCCGGGCCTGGAACTCGGAACTTCGCGGGCTGATTTTACAACAGTAAGGTTAACATTTCCGAGCATGTGGGAGAAATAGTACATTACTGCACAGACCAGGAAGTAGGCCGTTGCGGGACGAGTAGAGTTAGCGTGGCCGAGACGCAGTCGAGGCCAAGCTATATACGAGTCCAGCAACCGCCCTTCCTGGTCGAGGCTTGTATAGTTCTTTTCTCTAACAATGCGAGGAAATTAAACAAAATTTCAGTTTTGATATAATATGTATTCAAATGTATTAAAAAAATGAAGTCAAATACGATGTGATAATATGACGAAGGCAAATGGCAGTAAGTACTTAACCGACTATGCTTCTTCTTTACACTCTGGTGGTGTGCCGATAAACACATCTTCATCACTGGAACTCATTTTACTTTTGTATTTTCGCGAAACAAAAATAATACGTACTGTACTTAAACTTCCCTAAGGAAAAAGTATTCCCGATTCCCGCCTTAATTTTATTAATTCTAAACGCAGAATGTTTTAAAAAAAGTAAAACTATTTGACACGTTGGTAAATACGCTGTAAACGCGATAAACGGCGTTTACCTTTTTAGTCTATGACATTTAAAAAGTAAATAAACATGGAAGAATTTTGAATTGTACGAGTGTTTGGCTGTTTGGAGTTAGTTATCATAGTCCAAATATGGTTTTAAAAAGTAAAAAACCGGGTACGTTATGAAATTTGTATACATTTTCGCGGCCGCTGCCGCTGGTAAATAATAATTATTTTTTTTTAATTTTGCCCGGGCCTGGAACTCGGAACTTCGCGGGCTGATTTTACAACAGTAAGGTTAACATTTCCGAGCATGTGGGAGAAATAGTACATTACTGCACAGACCAGGAAGTAGGCCGTTGCGGGACGAGTAGAGTTAGCGTGGCCGAGACGCAGTCGAGGCCAAGCTATATACGAGTCCAGCAACCGCCCTTCCTGGTCGAGGCTTGTATAGTTCTTTTCTCTAACAATGCGAGGAAATTAAACAAAATTTCAGTTTTGATATAATATGTATTCAAATGTATTAAAAAAATGAAGTCAAATACGATGTGATAATATGACGAAGGCAAATGGCAGTAAGTACTTAACCGACTATGCTTCTTCTTTACACTCTGGTGGTGTGCCGATAAACACATCTTCATCACTGGAACTCATTTTACTTTTGTATTTTCGCGAAACAAAAATAATACGTACTGTACTTAAACTTCCCTAAGGAAAAAGTATTCCCGATTCCCGCCTTAATTTTATTAATTCTAAACGCAGAATGTTTTAAAAAAAGTAAAACTATTTGACACGTTGGTAAATACGCTGTAAACGCGATAAACGGCGTTTACCTTTTTAGTCTATGACATTTAAAAAGTAAATAAACATGGAAGAATTTTGAATTGTACGAGTGTTTGGCTGTTTGGAGTTAGTTATCATAGTCCAAATATGGTTTTAAAAAGTAAAAAACCGGGTACGTTATGAAATTTGTATACATTTTCGCGGCCGCTGCCGCTGGTAAATAATAATTTTTTTTTTTTAATTTTGCCCGGGCCTGGAACTCGGAACTTCGCGGGCTGATTTTACAACAGTAAGGTTAACATTTCCGAGCATGTGGGAGAAATAGTACATTACTGCACAGACCAGGAAGTAGGCCGTTGCGGGACGAGTAGAGTTAGCGTGGCCGAGACGCAGTCGAGGCCAAGCTATATACGAGTCCAGCAACCGCCCTTCCTGGTCGAGGCTTGTATAGTTCTTTTCTCTAACAATGCGAGGAAATTAAACAAAATTTCAGTTTTGATATAATATGTATTCAAATGTATTAAAAAAATGAAGTCAAATACGATGTGATAATATGACGAAGGCAAATGGCAGTAAGTACTTAACCGACTATGCTTCTTCTTTACACTCTGGTGGTGTGCCGATAAACACATCTTCATCACTGGAACTCATTTTACTTTTGTATTTTCGCGAAACAAAAATAATACGTACTGTACTTAAACTTCCCTAAGGAAAAAGTATTCCCGATTCCCGCCTTAATTTTATTAATTCTAAACGCAGAATGTTTTAAAAAAAGTAAAACTATTTGACACGTTGGTAAATACGCTGTAAACGCGATAAACGGCGTTTACCTTTTTAGTCTATGACATTTAAAAAGTAAATAAACATGGAAGAATTTTGAATTGTACGAGTGTTTGGCTGTTTGGAGTTAGTTATCATAGTCCAAATATGGTTTTAAAAAGTAAAAAACCGGGTACGTTATGAAATTTGTATACATTTTCGCGGCCGCTGCCGCTGGTAAATAATAATTTTTTTTTTTTAATTTTGCCCGGGCCTGGAACTCGGAACTTCGCGGGCTGATTTTACAACAGTAAGGTTAACATTTCCGAGCATGTGGGAGAAATAGTACATTACTGCACAGACCAGGAAGTAGGCCGTTGCGGGACGAGTAGAGTTAGCGTGGCCGAGACGCAGTCGAGGCCAAGCTATATACGAGTCCAGCAACCGCCCTTCCTGGTCGAGGCTTGTATAGTTCTTTTCTCTAACAATGCGAGGAAATTAAACAAAATTTCAGTTTTGATATAATATGTATTCAAATGTATTAAAAAAATGAAGTCAAATACGATGTGATAATATGACGAAGGCAAATGGCAGTAAGTACTTAACCGACTATGCTTCTTCTTTACACTCTGGTGGTGTGCCGATAAACACATCTTCATCACTGGAACTCATTTTACTTTTGTATTTTCGCGAAACAAAAATAATACGTACTGTACTTAAACTTCCCTAAGGAAAAAGTATTCCCGATTCCCGCCTTAATTTTATTAATTCTAAACGCAGAATGTTTTAAAAAAAGTAAAACTATTTGACACGTTGGTAAATACGCTGTAAACGCGATAAACGGCGTTTACCTTTTTAGTCTATGACATTTAAAAAGTAAATAAACATGGAAGAATTTTGAATTGTACGAGTGTTTGGCTGTTTGGAGTTAGTTATCATAGTCCAAATATGGTTTTAAAAAGTAAAAAACGGGTACGTTATGAAATTTGTATACATTTTCGCGGCCGCTGCCGCTGGTAAATAATAACTTTTTTTTTTTAATTTTGCCCGGGCCTGGAACTCGGAACTTCGCGGGCTGATTTTACAACAGTAAGGTTAACATTTCCGAGCATGTGGGAGAAAATTATTATTTCAGATTATTTTAAGCATTCGGACATTGATTGGGATTGTCCAAAAAAACGAACTCCCAGTTTTTACATTCTAATTCGAAAGAATAGGTAATTTCAAGATTCCATTTTCATTAATTTTGTATTTTACCCAATAGTTTTGTTTAAATATCTTTAATTATTTAGCAGGCATTTTATGGATGACATGATTAATTTAAACTTTGGTTGGCATTTTCTAAGAAATTACAACAATATAAATAAATACTACCTAGTTGGTTACTAAGTTCTGTTACTAAGGTTGATGCAAATAAAACTAACTTATGTTTATTTTTTAATTTCAATATGTATAAAAATTAAAAGCTTAATTAATATACATTTTGAAAAACAATTGATATTTTTTTTTAGTTTCCGCAATTCCCGATACGATCTTTTAACATTCACAGCCGGCATCGATGAAATTACGCATGACTTTTCTGTAAATTTCATTTTTTGAAATCGCTTAAAACTTAGTCTTTGTTTACCAAAGAACTTTTTTTGTATAATATTATAAAAAATCCTATCTCTGTATATGTTTAGAGACCAAAATTATATTTCTCAACATGACTTAATTCCAACTTATGAAGCAAGAGATTTGGTGTGTTTTCGTATTTCTGCAAAATCATGTGAAATCTTAAAGTCGATTTAATGAGTCATCAAGATTGACCGGTGTCCAAGCGGATTTTTAGTTGCTTTGAATACATTCGTATCAGAATTTAAAGCTAGAAGTCTGTACAATATGTCACGCAAATTTTAACTCTCTACAGGAACTCTTACAAAAGTTGGGGCCGTTATCAGTATCATCGTTGTGCGTGATTTTAACTATGATTTTATCGTCCGAAATGGGAATACCTACTTCAAGCTCGTACATCAAATAATTGCAATAGTTTAGAATACATTATTTTTATTATTATTCTATATAAATCAAAGTTTTGATTAATATACAGGTTTATGCAAAACTGCTTTAATTTTTTTTTGTATTGTAATTAATTTCAGTAACAGAACTTAGTAACCGACTAGGTATTTCAAGCGGTTTTTACCTAACCCGTAAGATACACCTAAGAGGGCTACAAGCCGAAAATGAAAGTCAAACATACTTTTGTCGAAATATACGAAAAAGAGTAATATATCAAAACCTTAATAATGCAGAACGGCTTTAAAACCCTATTCTTAAAAAATGGTTTTCGAATTAGAGTAATTATAAAAATACGAACAATCCCAATTCTGCCCTCCTAAGCAGAAAAGGCGTATCTACTATATGAACTGTAATGAAAATCCAACCTTATTGTAACCCTCGAGAGTTTAATATGCTTCTATGAATTAATTGCACATGCGCCTTTTCTCCGTAGGAGGGCAGAATTGTAGTAGCAGACTAAGTAAATTTCTCTGCGTAATCAAACGGACCGTGTGTAGTGGATATCGTGCCGTGCTCGTTTATCGCTTTCCCCTCCATCGCTGCATTATTTTAAATGCGGGATAAAAATTACCCAATTTTCGTCTTCAAATTTTTCGTCGGTCGATTCAGACGTTAAGACGGAACAATCAACTAATAGAAACAATCACTTTTGCATTACTAATATAGTAAGATTTCCAGATCTGGATTCCGGACCGTAATCGCCATTAGGTAAACATTTCCTGCCTGGCCAAGTTGTCGGACCGAATCGGATCGGGCGAAAACGCTTTCATCATGTCAGCCGAAAGACTTCCACTGCTGGACATAGGCCTCCCCCAAGGCTCTCCACTCAGACCGGTCTTGTAAACGCTTTAATATAATAATTTTTAAATAAAATATACACATATTTACAGGTAGCATAAGTAGTTTATTAGTCGGGAAACTTTAGATTAACCTTATTGAATAACTTATATGTTTTGGATTCATTTGCACATTATGGTAAAACATAGTTACTTATCCCCTTTTATAAACATACAATAGTTGTGAATACGGTATCCTTATGGTTGGTGTCCGTGGGGTCATGGCGACATTTTCTTTATAGAAAGTGAGGTTACCATCATCAGATTGTTTTTTTTTTGGTTTTCAAAGTTTCACAATGTTTCAGGGGCTGGCGTGGGCGGTTGGACTTTTCTGCCTTTATCGATTTTGATTATGGTTTCGAAGCAACAGAGGTCGGTTGGTTCGTCCTCGTTCCACACCTTCCACTTGATCTGGAATGTGCCCTGCAAAAGTAAACAAATAATGAAATGTTTTTGTTTTGCCCAAAGGAGCTATGTAAGTATTACGTAGGCGGTATACCTTGTGATTTTAAATTTCGTATTGTGTATATACAGGGTGTAAGGGACGGTTCACCGAAAACTGAAACCATAGCTTCAGACCATTGTACTGAACTGAAATCCAGTGGAAATTTTCCCGGGAAAACGAAAATTTTTTCACGATAGTTTATTACAAATAATCACTATGTATACTCGTAAGACTAAAATATGATTTGTTACACTTATATTATTTAGTTAGTTCTAGATCTTAAATTTTAATTTCAATTCCGATTGTTATTTTTTTTTCTTAAGAGCTATTTCGAAAACAATTTTGAGATATGAGGTTTTGAAAATAAAAAAAAAACATAAATATACATACCTTTGTTTAACCTTCCTCACAGGCTGAATCTATTAGTCTTGGACTTTATTTGAAAAAAAAGTTCATCTGTCACTGTCACTGACTTGAATGAATGTTAGGTTATATCTACCGTTGTTTTCGATTTGTTGAATATCACAAAATCCCTTAAAAATGGAAGAATACAGGTTTTTTTTTATTCCTGCGTGTAAAAACGATTCAAAGAATAGTTCAAAAACAATAGCTCGCATCCGGGAAGACTTAAGTGAAAGGTGGTGTCATTAAGTTAATGTGGAGTATTTATATTTGTGGAGTTTGAGGCAATATATTCCATCAAAGCTCCGTTATCCAATTTGAGAAGGGTTCTTGAATCAGCATTAACTAATTTGTCGGTCATAAGTAGACCCCGCTATCGGAGGGCAAAATGGTAGCTGTCAAGTTCTTAGGGATGGGTAAAAATATTTTAAAATACTAGCTATACCTATGTCGATATTTTTTCTTTACCATAATGAGAGTCTAGGACTTTAATTAAACGTGTTTATTTTATAAAACAGGACTATATAATTACAAAATGAATATGTGTTAAACATTTTTCATTTTTATAAATAAAAACCTTCAATATTTCATCATTACTAACAAATTATCGTTATCTTCATAGCACGAAACATTCATAAATTAACTAAAAATGAAATAATTAATAAATTTATATTAAAGGGATATCGTATTCTTAATGAACGATCAGTTTTTTTTTCAGTTCTCTGCAATAATCTAGTGCAGTCACGATGAATATATTCAACAATAAACCCAATATATCTGAGCCCTATTTATTTTTAGAAATATATGTCTCGTAATATATTAGTATTTTTTTTTCTAAGTTACAGGGCGTTAGACTTCGTCTTCTGTAGCTGAATATCCATTTTAAGAAGGAAAATGACTTTTCTACTTCGACAGAAGCAATGGGAAAGAATTAATAATTATAATTATATTAATTAATTAATTGTACAGAAAAAGTAAGAACATCGATATCGGCATCATGAATATTTTTACCCATCCCTAAGAACTTGACAGCTACCATTTTGCACCTCCGATAGCGGGGTCTAGTCATAAGTAATTGAAAATATTTTGTATCAAACTTTGTTGTGACGATAACAATGATAATGTGCAAGCAAGTTAGGTTATAATATAAAAGGCACAAAGCATGTACGGTGACATTGACAGTTGACAGATGAGAACTAAACTTTTTTTTTGTCTTTCTTGTCTCGGATTTATAGATTCAGCCGCGACATGTAATTTACGTGAAGTCGTATCTCAAATTTTCAATAAATTATAAAAAATGATTGGAGCGATGATTTGGTGAGATATTCAATTTAGTTTCTTAAAATACTTTATATTTTCGATAAAAAAATAAAAATGGGGGGTTAGCAAAAATAAACAATTCTAATTATGGGCATTGAAAAGTAGAACGGCTACATACGAATGTGATATCCTTCCTGCGGATCGGCAGAGTGTACGACACGGTGCTGTTGGAGCCTGCGGTGACCGGACAGCTGGTGTGCAGGCAGGCGTCCTTATCGAGGATCTGGAACGTCACACCAGTGTAGGATACTTCATTTTTCAACTTTGTCGCCGAAAACTCTGGAAAAGGTGAGCAATACATGTAAACACTTTCTTGTACAAAACAAAAACCAAAACAATACGATTCTTATGAAACTAGCTTCTGCCAGCGACTTCGTCCGTGTAGAATTCGTATTTTTGTCATCCCATGGGAACCGTTTCTTTTTCCGGACAAAAAAGAAGCCTATGTTACTCAGGGGTAATGTAGCACTGTAATGGTTAAACAATTTTTGAAATCGGTCCAAAAGTTTTTTAGTTTATTCGTTACAAACATACAAAAATACGAATCTTTCCTCTTTATAATGTTACTGTAGAAAAGGCGAACTTTTCCCTTTAAGGGATCCCTTCCAGCTAATACCTCCATCGAAAGTGTATTAGTAGTCATGTTAATTTTATGTTACTAATTACTATATATTGTAATATATGTTAGTCTGTCAGGTATTTGTCACAGATATAAATACACATAGATAACGCCAATGCATCTACTTCGCGTGTCCGAATCCGGAATTAAACCCCGAGTTTAACGTGAGATAAAGCCGACTTAATTACCGCACTGACGTAATTGCCCCGCTTGACCTTAACAGTAATTACCAGGGGTGATGTCAAAGCTGATGGTAGCGTTATCACCCACGTGGAAAGCACAGTTACCCCTCTTCAGCGGGCAAGGGTCGACGTTGACATTACTGACCTCACACTTCGTTTGCCCTGAAACAAAACATCATAATAATAAGAACAAACTTAGAACAGAAAGAAGACAGACCAACACGCAAAAAAAAAACAGTGGCCCTAGCCAAGAAGCAAACACTACTAAGGTTTTTATTTATATTGTATTGGTCTTTAATCAAGGAGTATTATATTATAAATGGGACATTAACTTTGTCTGTCTGTTTGTTACCCTTTCACGGAAATTGAATGAGTCTGAATTATTTACTCCATCGCAATTTGGGGTCTTCCTTTTGATCTCTTACTTCTCTGGGGTACACTCTGTATCATTTTTCACCATCTATCATCTATCATCTGTATATGGGTGGAGATGTTCAGCCCATTTTCAGTTTAGTTTGCGTATTTTTACCGTTTCATCTAATCTCTCTCTACTCTAGTCTATTCTGAGGCCCTGGCCAAGATGCACTGCGATAAATTGCGTTTCTATTCGTTTTGTATGTAAACCAATCGCATCACTGGTAGATCACGTGACTCATCGTATAACGTCATTCATTAACCAGGGACGCTATTGGTTTAAAAACGTAACGAATAGAAACGCAAGCTAGCGTAATGCATCTTGGTTTCTCGGAATGATATTTCTTGTATCTTATTATATATATTATATTTCTTATTGTATGTATCTATTTGCTTCTTATCTAACTTATTTCTTTCCATATTACGTTGGCATAGGCATTCCATTAAAAAAAAAAGTTTGGCACCGCACCCGTATGTAAGGCTAGGTAAACTACAGTCAACAGCATAAATAAGCGATCATTTCTGTACCTTGTCACTTTCAATCGTTTCGCAATTTTGTACAACACTTCAAACAACGTTACAGTGACAAGGTACATAAATGATCCTTATTTATGCGGTTGACTGTACAACCGTGGCGGTGGCGTTTTTTGTATGGTAACGCGCCGCACCGCACCGCTTCCGCTTTCAGTACGTTAACGGCTTTAAAGTGTAACCGGATGAGACAAAAGCGGGTCGCCAAAGTATGATAAGTATATCGCAAGAGTTTATCATTCGTGACCTGGGGCCTTGTCTCAGTGCATAGTAGGTACAAGTGCCACGTTACATGCTGTTAATGTCGCGCGAAAGTGAATCGCTATTACATACATACATACATAACTTCACGCCTGTCTCCCAATGGGGGTAGGCAGAGACTATGGAACGCCAGGTGCACCGATCTAAACATACCACTTTCGCTTCCTCTACATTCATCAATCTCTTCATGCACGTACGTCGGTTTCGGGTGCTTTTTATTTGGCCCTTATTTAGTACATCGCGAATCTGATGATCGTACGTCCGTCTAGGACGTCCCCTACCGACATCTCCGCTCACTCTCGCTCGCCATATATCTTTCGTAACCCTTCTTTCATCCATTCTTTCTAAATGACCAAACCATTTTAGCATACCCTTTTCAATTTTAGTCACTACATCTTCTTTCAATCCACATCGTTCTCGGATCTCGCTATTTCTTACCCTATCTATCATCCTAACTCCACACATACTTCTTAGAGCTCTTATTTCAACTGCATTAATCCGGCTTGCATTATTCTTCTGCCATACCCAAGATTCACTACCATACATTAATTAATTAAGCAAGGCGATCTTTGGTCGAAATGACCTTGCTTGTCAAGATTGAGTGAACGCCCCGTTGATTACATTTCCCGCTTTTACACGTCTTTCAATATCCCCGTCACATTTCCCATCTCTCGTAAACATAGAACCTAAATACACAAACTCATCAACTTGCTCCACTTTTTCATCACCAATCATTATTTGACATTCTGTAACAGTTTCATCCCTCTCCACAACCATCACTTTCGTCTTTTTAACATTCACTTTCATGTCTTTCCTTTTAAACGCCTCATTCATCAAAGTCACCATTTGCTGTAAGTTGTCCGCCGATGATGCAAGGAGAACTTGATTATCAGCATATAACAAAGTTTTAAAAACTGACTCATTCATCCTTATTCCACAATCATACTCTCTCAGATCTGACAAACAACTGTCCATGAATAAGTTGAACAGCCAAGGAGACGCTACACAGCCCTGGCGAACGCCACGTTCCATGCTAAACCAGTCCGTACACGTCCCATTTATCCTGACACAGGCACTCGAGTTATCATATAATGATTTGAGAGCCCGTATCAGAATACTGTCCACCCCATAAACAGAAAGAGTTGTCCAAAGTTCATCCCTCACCACTCTGTCATACGCCTTCTCTAAGTCAATAAAGGCACAGAAAACTTTTTGATGTTTGGCTATGGCTTTATCAACAATGCACCTTAAGGAGAAGACTTGATCTACACATCCCATCCCCTTTCGAAATCCCGCTTGCACATCCCAAATCTTACTTTTTGTTGCTAACATCACCCTTTCAATTAATACCTTTGCATACAATTTGCTTACGACACTCAGAAGGCTTATACCGCGATAACTTTTGTATTCCTGCTGTGATCCTTTACCTTTGTACAGAGGCACAATCACGGCCTTTCCCCAGTCGTCTGGAACTCGACCGGACCGCCAGCACAGGTTAAATAGGAGGAACAGCAGGCTTGCTACAACGCCTCCACCCTCTTTGATCATTTCAGCAGATATCCTATCATACCCAGCAGCTTTACCCACTTTCATACTCTTTATCGCATTCATTATCTCTTCCATACAAATACTACTGTCACAAAATATTTCTTCACCAACATAAGTACTTCCATTACCTCCACTCTGCTCAAACAAACTCTCAAAATATCCCTTCCACTGATTCAACATTTGCTCATCATCTCTAATAACATTTCCATTAGAATCCCTTATCACACCTATTTTCGAATCTCCTGCTTTGCCTCGAGCTGTTCTGACTAAATGCCAGAATAACTTTACATTGGCTCGAAAGTTCGAGGAGAATTCCCGATCATACTTGCCCTTGCGTTCTTCTTTCTTTCGGTTAACTACATCTTTAACTTTCTTTTAAAAAAAAACATACTTTTGTTTTATTGTTCTTTCAATAATCTCATTCGCATCACCTTGAATTCTTCTGTTAGCTCTAGCAGCTAACAGATCATTCCATACTTTCTTCTTTTGCGTCACCACTTGTTTCACTTCATCATCCCACCACTCATTCCAAATCTTCTTACCATTCCTCCTCTTACTGATACCACATATATCAAACGCGGTTTCATTCACGCCAGTTTTAAAGTTTGTCCACAATTCTTCTATATCATTACATTCCTCTTCGAAAACATGCCTAAAACTATCATTAAGTAATTTTCGATACTCATCACCGACATTCTCTTCTTTCAGTCTTTCAACTTTTACTCTTTCAGTTCTTGTTACGGGTATACGTGCATGATGCCGCCATTTGTTTTGCTGAATCGCTATTATTGGACGTTATTTGCGAACAAAATATATATACACATACATACATAAACTCACGCCTTCATTCCCAGAGTGGGGTAGGCAGAGCTAAAGAATTACCAACAAGTCTTAAAACTTCTTGATAATTCTGTAACCACATTTTGCACAAGTAGGCTAAGATGTTGCCCAGTGTATTAGTGACAGGCGGCAAGCCCATCGCCTAACAGTACTTCAAGCCTTTATTCCCTTAGTCGCCTCTTATGACATCCACGGGAAGACATGGAGTCGCACTATTCTAACCCGGCAACCACACGGCAAATAAATATTCGGGACATTTGTTGTAGAGCTCAAAGATGTTACCTACTTATCTATTTATTACAAACGGCTGTTCTATGGTTTTCCTTTCCCAAAAAACATTTCATACATGCATAGTAGGTTCAGTAAATCACGCCTCTTTTCCAGAGGGTTAGCCAGAGACCAATTCTTGCCACTTGCTACGATCCTGAGAAATCTCTTTCGCTTGTTCCACAAAAATAATTCGAACAAAGTAGAACGGAAACGCACAGACCTACATACCTACATATAATCACACCTCTTTCCCGGAGGGGTAGGCAGAGGTAACCTCCTTCCACTTGCTACGATCCAGACAAACTTTCCTCGCTTCCTCCACACTCATAAGTCTCTTCATACACGTGTCGGTTTAGAGTCTCCAGACCTGGCCCTTTCCTAATACGTCGCCGATCTGACCGTGGAACACAGACCTAGTTTTTCATAATAACTAGAACGTATGAAAGAATCTTGAAAATTGGACGTGATTTTTATTTATTTATTAAAATAGGAAAGCTCCATGTGATACATGGGTATTATGTTACAAATATTCGTTGTGATATTATATTACAATTTATGTATAACATACTTAGGGTCAGCAAGCGTATAATTTAATTTCTTTCTTAAACAGGAACACATATTCACACACGCACACACACACACACACACGTACGAAAAACTTTTGAAGAGTAAAAAATAAGCGTTTTACATACATAACAAATGACTTTTGACACGTAGATATTTTTACATATTAAAATATTACACAATACATTTTTTCAAGTTTATTTTTAAACTGTGGTAAGAAATCGTTAATGATATCCTGCAACATTTTTTAATAAATCATAATTTGACATAATTCTTGCTAAAGGAGCTGCCCACATTGGTAGATTGGTTTATGTTATGGACGTTATGGTTCGGAGCTAAATTAGTATTTTTTTGACAGCTACGCAATTTAAGCGTTCACAATCTCCTTGGACGGCCCCACCGATTTTCAAAAACGAAGCCTTAGCCATCTCGATTCAACCAGATCGGTCCGAATCATCCCGTCTGCTTAGTCACAAACAACACACTCGTTCAACTTGTAGCACCCCTCTCTTTGCACGGGGGGTAAAAAACAAATGACATACCTGAGGAACAGGGGATTACTGCTCTCGGAACCGCGAGCGCAGTTGCGATAACGGACACAAAAAATAATAGGCAAACTGAACCGGCCATTGTGTCCTTTGCTTCGGCGGGGCTCGACTGTGCCGCTCGGAGTTCTGATGGCACTTATAAATGGGTACGTTATCGATACGACATCTACGACCCTTAAGGATAGAGCTTAATTACAGCGATAAGCGGAGCGATGAGCGGTTATTACATGTAGAGCGGTTCTCGCGAGTATTTTTTCTGAATCTTGGTAATAATAAGTAATAATAGATAGATAAAAATAATAATAAACGCATCGGCAAACCGGGTATGGGAAAAGAGGGTACGTGCCATTGGCCTCTATTTGTAGGTACAAAGTAATCAACGGATTAACATTTTAGTTACTTTTATTATGTAGACGGTGGTAAATAAAAAAGAAAAACTTCCCAAGCGTCGTGGGACTAGACCACAATGTGGTTACTATT
Organism: Acleris emargana; assembly: GCA_927399475.2. Classification (NCBI taxonomy): domain Eukaryota; kingdom Metazoa; phylum Arthropoda; class Insecta; order Lepidoptera; family Tortricidae; genus Acleris; species Acleris emargana. Next base: position 1,661,034 of record OV656849.1, read on the forward strand.
AGATAATGCAATTCAATCGGTTATTGACCGTTTTTGTATCAAAATAACCGGTTAAAACCAGTAATAACCGGTTATTTGCATTCCCTAGTTACTATGGAAGAGGCGATCAAAAAATCTGCCATAAATGCAGCCAAAAAAAATTGCATGAGTGCACTCTCACCGCTCGTGTGAATCGGTCGCGATCACCATGGCAACGACGTCAGACAACATTTTTGATTTCTTTTTAGAAGATAATTTATGGCTCAAAATGTGTTGTTTCTCTACAAAACAAGGTCCTAGTGTTGTAGTCAAGCAAAGAAGACGGTTTGGAGAGTATTCCACTTTATACGATATTATTATTTTTTTTGTCAATTTTTGGAACAATAAGATTTATTTGTAAATTTGAATAGTAAGAAAGTAATAATATTTATTATTTTTATATTGTTAGTCTATTTTTGCATAAAGTGTGAGATGAAAGCCAAAGTGCTGGTTTATTTTCTATTTCTATAATATTTTTGTCGCACAACATGACTGCACGCCCTTGGAGCGTCAGGCAGGGACCACGTCTTTCCACCTGCTACGATTGTAATTAATACATAGTTGAAAATTTCCCAAAGGGTGTATTTTTACATTTTTTAAATTTAATGCCCTCATTCAGAAACTTGTTTTTTTTTATTGGCACTTGTTCAACTTTAACAGTCGCTGTATCTCTTGAAGCGAAATAAGTAGGGGAGAAATATTTTTTTTTCAAAATCTGAGTTATACTGTGGCCGCTATAATAATAGATACCTAATAAAAATAAAATCCGGAATCGCTGTTTGCACCCAAGACCTGACCTTACAGATAAGTCCCTCACTTTATTCGGCGAACTTGGCCGATTAAGAATGACGTTACAAGTAAAGTGTTCGTTAATTATAAACATAAATTACTCTCTGTTAACTTTCTTAACAGTGGTCTGCTTTTAGGAAGCGCGCTGGTAGAACATAATCACAACTTGAATAAGTGCCCGTGCCGCTTACTTGCATGAAACAAAATCAGTATAAATTGACAACATTTAAAAAAAAAAGCAACACTGTTTTTTCGCGTTTATAAAAAAAATTAAAAAAAAAGATTACGTAAAATGGCTGTTCGGGTCCATCGCTGGTTAAAAATTAGACTACCCTACTGATGTCGTGATTCGTGATCTTAGCCTGATATAAAAACTAAGTAACTTTAAACAGAAACAGAACTGACTGTCATTGTCATGTCACTCACTTGTCAATCATTCGCTGCCGTTCGTTAAAAAATTTGTTATTTTGCGTAATTTAATTAATTACGTAATTTGTAGACGCCATTAAAATAAATAAACTATTTTGCGTAGAATCAAGCGTGTCGTTAGAATCAAGTAATCCGTCAGACAGATAAAAAATTAACATGACAGTTTTATATTTTTTCAATTCCTTTGGTAATAAATGGACTAAGGGCACTATAAGTGTATTCCTAACATTCACAATCCAACTTTTTTTACTCTTTCCTAAATATAAAAAAACTACAGCATAAAAAAATCCAAAACTATTTTTACTGTTATCAGCAGTGTAAAATCTAGAAACGGTATTTTATTTTACTACCTTAGCACAAAATGAATTGTTGTCAATTGTATTTGGGAGCCTTTCGTTTCGTAAAAAGTTTTTGCCAAACTGATTCATTTCCCAAACATATCATTTGACCAAACTGCTTTTTTCCGAAACTGTAAATATTTCAGGATTTATTTCAGGACCATCGTGTAGAACCCTATAGGTTAGGTTAGGTTAGTTTTATAAAACTCCTGAAATATTTACAGTTTCGGAAAAAAAAGCGCTTGTCCAAATGATATTTTTGGGAAATGAATCAGTTTGTCCAAAACTTTTACGAAACGAAGGTAACCCATTGTATTTGTATTGTGTTCTGGACCCGAACAGCCATTTTACGTAATCTTTAAAGCCGCTTCCGAGAAAAAGTGATATATATTATTGTCTTGATGGCGCTTGGCAATAACCTAGCCTAAGTTAACAAAAAAGATAAGCTGATGTTGTGTAACTTCTTTATGTACTCATACATACATATATACCTTCACACCTTCATTCCCAGAGTGGGGTAGGCAGAGCTACAGAATTACCAACAACTCCAAAAACTTGTTGATAACTCTGTAACCACAATTTGCATAATTAGGCTAAGATGTTTAACAGTGTATATTAGTGACATTATGTACTCGTATCTTAATAAACTTATATGAAGGAGTGTAATTATTATATCAAAAATGAAAGCCACATCTATGGTTTATCAGACGTGATACCACACTCGAGGTGATAGGTAAATTGAGGCCGATATATTTTTGTATCCGAAGTAACTTTGAATAGCCAGGGGGTGGCTGATGGCTACATCTGTGCCAAGTGAATTCATCTGATACCAAATTTTGAGCTCTCCATACATTGGGTGACACTACCGCCCGACTAATAATATAAATAATAATATACACTACATAATATAAATCAAACTGTGCCCGGTGGATGCCATTAAAACGTCATCATAATTACTAGAGCTATTGTCTTGTCGGTGAAGTGCCCGCCATTTTTTTTAATTGCGCGACTGCCAAAGGAGAACGGTAATGTGTTTATCAGCCTATATGTGTATGTTTGTTCCTTTGAGGCGCTTTGGAAACTAAACGCGTGGACCGATTTGATGATTCTTATGTCAATCGATTTGTCTTAACCTTGTGTGTATCACTAAAGATACGGCAGTGATAAAAATTCAAAATGGCGGCAACCAGACGCCTACTTAAAAATCATCTTTAGGTTACTTTCTTTATTTTTAATTTTGAATGATCGTTTAGGATTGATTTGAACTGCCCTATTGTTGGCCACCAGCCAGTTATTGGCCCCATGAACTTTAACATAAGATAATAGAGACGATAATTCAACAATCAGTAGGTGCCAGTAACTGGTATTTTAGAGGCCAGTAATTAGGTGTTTTATTTTACCTATAGCGATTTAAATATGGTTAGCATCAGTCGGGTTTTAAAGCTTGCTTTTTTAAATGTTATTCTTTGCTAAGTTCTTGAAATCTTGATACGTCTCGTCCTAGAAAATAATGTAATAGGTATTAAAATTATATTAGAGTGCCCGCGCCTTCGTATACGCAATTTACGCATTTCTCGCTACTATTTTAAACCCCTTAGGGTTTAGGGGATGAATTTCCAAAAATCGTTTCTAGGATATCCAAGCAAAATTTAGGGGGATGAAAAATAGATGTTGTCCGATTCGCAGACCTAACCACACAAAATTTCACGAAAATCTGTCGAGCCATTTCGGAGGAGTTTAATTACAAACACCACCGTGACACGAGAATTTTATATATTAGAGATATGTATGCACTTAGATGGTATGAAAACCATCTTATGTCTGTTGATCAGTTGACCAGACCGTATAAAATCGTCTAATGACCTTTCTATTTTAAAATTGGATTGTAAATAACCGCTTTAACTTGTTATCTAAGCATATAATTAATATTATCACTTAATTATTTGACACTTACCAAATGATCTGTTTACTGTTTATAACGGATTGATATAAACAATACAATTGAATAATTAGGTATATTGACGCTTCCCTAGTTTACTTACTGCTAAAGACACGTGATTATAATAATCAATACGTACCTATTTTTATTTTTATTTGATAGAAATAATTAAATAATTAGTAAACTGTTTAATAGTAATTGGTTGTAGTTAAGTAGTTAAGTAGGATTAAGTAGGTAAATTAAATTATATTGCAATGCCCTTGCAGGGTTAGTGTTGAAGCATGTAATAGTTTTAAGATCTCTTGTGCATGTGTCCAATTTGTTTATTATTATTTTTATGTGTTAATTTGTCACGAATAAATAATTTCTTTCTTTCTTTCTTTCTTTGTACAACATTAGGCAATAAAGTATATGACTATGACTATGACTGTTTCTTTACGTAGTTCAAATTGAAGTGGTTTTCCGCTTCCGTCTGTATGCCCCCCAACTCCTCCTAATACTCGCAGCGGATTTCGATTCGGTTTTGACCATCAGCTAGATCATTTTTAACGAAAAGTTTTAATGTAGTATAATATTATTATTTTTTCTCGTTAATGTACTATCAGCCCATTGGAACCATGACCCACCTTAGAACGGTGTCATAGTGACATTATAAAACAATTTGTTTGACACTTCTTATGACTTCAATCATAACGTCACTGTGACAGAGTTCTATGGTGGGTCAGGGTTCCAATGGGCTAACAGTATGTCTTGTGTTTTCCAAAAATCTCACGTAAACGGAACCGAAACGAGAGCAGGTCAATTATACATATAATAGAAATGCGAAAGTGAATTTATCCGATACGCTTTACAAGAACAAGCCGAATAGGACAGCGCTGCGCCAAAATCGATCCGTGAATGTCAAACGGTAGCGTTTAAAAGTACCTACTTAGCGCGGTCTGTTGGATTTCCAAATGGACGGAAAACCTGCGCGACGCGCCAACGCGCAATCCGAATGGACCTATCGTGAATGTCGAAGTTCAACGTTGAAACACACCAAGCCTCCGCGCCAAGCCAAATGGCGTCGTCGTGAACGCGTTCTCCGGCTGCCATTTTCTAATCAGTCTGCTCCGTGATGTTGCACCGTTGAGGCGTGGCGTGGCGTGCCCGTGAATGTGGTCAAAACATTATGCCCATCCAGTTGTATAACGTCTCGGTGATACTGCAAAAACTTACAAATTTATGATAGAGCGAAATAAACCTTCATCCATCATCATGTCAGCCGAAAGACGTCCACTGCTGGACATAGGCCTCCCCCAAGGCTCTCTACTCAGACCGGTCTTGTGCTTTTCGCATCCACCGCGTTCCCGCGATCCTTACAAGGTCGTCACTCCATCTTGTTGGAGGCCTACCTACAGCTCGTCTCGTTAAGGTATAATGTGTAAGGGCACACATAATACTCATTCAACTCCTTGGGAATGTAGTCAGAAATAAACTGGAGGACAATCATACAAACTTACAATTTAAAAGTATTTATTTATTATCTTATAAAAACTATTTACAAATAACAATAAAAATATTGAGTACGTTGTTTAATTTCGTTGTTTATTTTATCAACTAGTTATTTACTTCATAATTCCTATGTATTTACAAATAATATATACAATTTAAATGTATTTTTTACACACACCGAATAATCTCTTTGGCATACCATTGCAGAGTGCGTAAAACGTACAATACTATCTCTAAGCTACATATTTTAACATGGATGATAAAGCTTATAGAAAATTACTATATAGGTTGTACTATGTTAATTAATACATACGTATGTTAAGAAATGAAAAAGTCAGAGAGAAATGTGGAATAAAAGAAGATGTAGTGACTAAGATTGAAAAGGGCATGCTTCGATGGTTCGGTCATTTGGAAAGGATGGATGAAAGAAGATTGACGAAAGAGATTATACAGATCGAAAGTGAGTGGAAGGGTCGGAAGTGGCCGTCCTAGGCGCACTTTTTCGAATCAAATCTGAGAAATACTGGAAATGGCCGAATCGTAAGTACCCGAAACCGATGTGTGTGCATGACTCCATGTATAAAAGTGGAAGAAGTGAAAGAAATTTGTCAAGATCGTAGCAAGTGGAAAGAAGTGGTCTCTGCCTACCCCTCTGGGAAACAGGCGTGATTTAATGTAATGTAATGTATGTTAAGTAAAAACTTACAAAGTTTTTCAACGAAGGAAGATAGAAATTGATTGGGCCAATTCAAATAATCCTTACTAATTATACTAACGTACAAAGTAAGTATCTGTTTCACGACCAAAGTATAAAGTATCTTTCTGTTATTGTGGTTATTGTAAACGTCACATTGCCTCATCTCCTCGTCAAGTTCGATGGTAGCACTTAACTTGGCCATGTTTGCCAAATATTGATTTTACATCTCTTACATTTCATATACAGAATAAAAGAGATGCCTAAATAGTATTTGATAAATAACCAAGCACGTTGTCACCTTGAGGTAAACTTCGGCACAAACGTTTGGTCATTTTGAAGAGCTCATTTGAATATCGACTTTATTATTTTGCACAAAGAGGTTGTTTAATATTTTTTTTTATAGATGTATGTTTTAAATTTAAACACGTCGCAGATAAGCAGCCGCGTCAATGACCTTTGTAATAAGATTCTGACAAAAAAATAATTTTTGGGACAAACTTTTGTTGCCCTTTTATCAAGACCAAACTATTGAGTCCTAACACGGTGGGTCTACGTTAAGAATAGCGCAGATCCTGTCGCCACCTTCCAACTCCACCATCAGATCAGTTCTTAGATACCATAGTATTGCATTGTCATCGGGTTTACACATGTGGTTCAAATTTCAGCCCATTCCGTTGACGGGAAGTGGGTCAAATTTAACTTGCAAGATTTGACCCATACATACATACATTCATACATACAGACATTGCAAGTTAAATAAAAACTTTTAAAAATATATTTTATTTAACATGAACTCTGCAACGTACCGTTGTATTGTTTACAATATCAGTTAAGGACCCCAGTTCCATACATACTGATATCGCTAAACTGTATTTAAAACCAAAACTAAGTTTATCTTTTTTCTGTACGTGCTTCAATCTATTCAGTGGCCGAATGGCTTCAGGGTTTCTTTATACTTAAGTTTCGCTTTTCCCCGTACCAATATTGCAGAATCCTTTTTAACTTTACTGCTTGGAGCGAGGGGGAGGGACATAAGGAAGCACGGTTCAGGCTTAAACCAATGACGTTTTGTTTACGAGCTCTTACTGACGTCATATTCCGAAAAGCCCAATCTTTGAATTGTGGAATCATCGGGCAAAACCACAGGAAAATAAGTAATGATTATATTGTGTAAGATGTTTTTGAGATAGTTTTACTATTGCGTCATTTAATATAGCTGGATAAACAAAATATATTTCAAGAACTGATTAAAAACACCGCAAGTGAAAACAATTTAAAATAATATTTAGTAGTTACTCTGTACTAATACGTAATAATAATGTGAACAGATACGTCATTATTATTTTCTTAATAATACTCGTTGTGACATCGTTTTGTCTTAAGTACCTAATTAATAGTTAAAGTACACTGAACACTTTAAAGAATCGAGGCTGTTGTAAAAACCTGCTTTTCTATTAACAATCCCGTTTATCGTCGTAGACAAATGTCGACAAAATGTCGTGTTTGCGGATGGGAGGACCTTGTGGAGTGTCCGTCCGGATCGCTACCACCATCTTATCCATTAACCAACCGCCAAGCAGCAGTGTTCGCATTTTTGTGTTCTGTTTTGGGTATGAGTCAGCCGGTGAAATTACTAGTATAGAGGCATTCCATCTTAGTCCTCAAGGTTGGCAATGCAGTTGCAGTCTTGTGAATGCGAATGTCTATGGGTCACAGTTTCCACTTAGCATCAGGTGGCCTGTGTGCTCGTTTTCCTTCTCTATGTCATAAAAAAAGCATTCGTCACTGTACTCGCATAATTAATAGAAAGTGATAGACTTTTTATGCATAGTCAGATGGAATCATTTGTGTGGAATCGAGAGCTTTTTAAAATTACAGTTTAATTTTAAGAAACCGGTCAAGTGTAAGTTGCTCTTGACCACCGAGGGTCCCGCACTTACGCCTTATTTGTATTAAATATCATAAACCTAATAGCATGGCTGGGCATTAACTCGTTAATCTGTTAATCGTTAATTAACGAAGTTAACAGTTTGATTAACGGATTAACTTTTAAGTTAACTTTTTAAAATGTTAACGTACATGTTAACTTCCGTTAATATGCAGAAGTCCGTTAATCGTTAATCCAATGCCTACTATTTACCGAACGGCACCGCGGCGCGGCAAGAAAAACAGGTTCAGACAAGTATGAAACGACAAGTGCCGGGCGGCGCGTAGCAGCGAGTGTGTAGTGTGAGAAACAACGATGATGACAAGGAAGACTTTTTTAATTCTGTCACTCAGTCTATAGAAAAACCAAAGACCTCCAACTCTTTAAGAGTAAAGCGCAAACTCTCGTTAAAATGTGGCTGGACATGAAATCAAAAGACTCGTTCAAAGATGCTGCATTCCTCAGGGAACAGATATTCATAAATTAAATACAATACTGCTATACCCTCAAGCGCTGCAATTAAACGTCTGTTTTCCACGGGTAAAGACATTTTAACTCCAAAACGAGCCTCGCTTTCAGACGAGAACTTCAACATATTAATGTTCATGAAAGGGAATATGCACCTTATGCCCTTTTGTATTTTGTTTTGTTCCTATCCTGTTAACTTCCAGAACCTAAACCAACAGGTTTTATAAGTTCACTAACGCAACGATATAAAAATGCATTATTTTTACACATATTAACGGATTAACGATTAACGTTAACTTGCGTTAATTCTTCCCAAAATGTAACGCTTTAACGTTTAACGAAGCTAACTTTTTTTGTAGCGGATTAACGATTAACGAAGTTAACTATTTGATTAACGGTGCCCAGCTATGCCTAATAGCCTACAGCTGGTTGGTGTTATTAAAAGAACACATCTATAGTTTTTTTAAGTAAACAAAAACTTTGACTGCATCTTTCGTACTTTTTGCTTCTGTGCTGACTTGGCGTGCTTGATTTTAACCAACCGCTATAGAATGTTTAACTTGCTACATTTTTTATTATTTTTTCAAGAAAAACATAAGTGCAAGAGGAAGCCTTGTTAGGGTTCCGTACCTCAAAAGGATAACAACGGAACCCTTATAGGGCCACCTTGTTGTCCGTCTGTCTGTCAAGACCCTTTATCTCAGGAACGCGTGGAGGTATCGAGTTGAAATCAAAACCATATACTCAGGTCTACAGTCCCTGGTAGCTGTGAAAAAAAACTAACTTAAAAAAAAAGATATGGCTGTTGAATCATAATATATATAGTATTTTCCGTTGATTTAGAATTATGAAATTTGGTACCGTCTACAAGTAAAGGGAAAAATCTCAGGGCCTTTATGCAAGTAACGGCGGTCCAAATTTTGAATTGAGTTAACCGTGCTATGTGCGGATCCCCCGGGGGGCGAGTCCAACTCGCACTTGGCCGGTTTTTTTTTCTGTAAATAATAGACTATTTAGTCTATGTTTTTAATGAATATTGAATAATAAACGAAAAAAAAAGAGATTTTTATAAAATGCGTACAGATTGTTTTCTTTGCATCTCACGTTACGTTAATACTCAAATATCTTAGAAACCACAGATTTTAATAATTAAAAAATAAATGGTTATCTTAGGTGTAGAACCTGAGAGCAATTCAAATGACATCTTAAACGCCATCCCTTTGGATCATATCATCATCATCATCATCAGCCCATTTCCGTCCACTGCTGGACATAGGCCTCTCCCATGGCACGCCACTGAGCTCGGTCCTGAGTTTTTTGTTTCCAACCACTGCCAGCCACTTTTTTTTATTCCCTTTGGATCCGAAATTACCATGAATGTATAGAATAATTAACTAAATTATCAATTAGTAACGAAGGTTTAATACGACCCAAAATCTTATTTTGACTGGACAAAGAACCGGCGGGCCTAAGTTAGTTGGGTTCTACGATGGCTATAGAATCTCCGGAAACTGTCAAACATTATAGAATTGACATATAAGCATCCGATGGAACCGTCCGGCAACATACGTCATATACACGTTTCATTTGGTGGTCGTTACCGTTAGCAAAATGCTTCTGAACAGGCCTGCTGAGCTAGGCTGGATGATGGACTAAAATGGTGGGCTATTTCAACATAAATGGTTATTGACAGTGACATTTCCTCTAGTCTTCTATATCTTTTTCTTGATCAGTTGATGGGGTTACCCATCACAAGTCCGAATTTTCATTCCTAATTGTTATAAAACAAACCTTACCTTAGGTACCTATATGTTCTATGTTGTTCTAATGGTATATCTATAGTTGAAAAAAGTTTGTGGATTCAGAAAAATGCACTATTTAACTTGTAAAAAAATCGGGCAGTAAGGAAATAAAACTTCTGTCTTGCGATAGGTAACCGCTGGCTGGTGGTAGCTGAGGCTAGACGATGGCGAGCGTGGTGGTGGTGGTGTGGTTGTGGTGGTCGTGGTGGTCGCGCACGCCGGCCTCGCGCAGGATGCGCATGCGCGGGCCGAGCGGGACGCCCAGCGCGCGCAGCCGGTCCTCTCCCACGTACGGCAGCTCCGCCGCGCCGACCTTCTCTTTCTCGAGCAGTGCGGCGTATTTCTGCGGGAAAGAGAGATTGGATTTATGAGACAAGTATTTATTGCGAACTGTACTGTTTGCGATATCATCATCTGGTTATCGAACTAACGAATCCAAATTCGGTGGAAAGAAAAACAAATTAATGTTTGTTTCCAGCTCAGAGTTTAAAATTAAAATATCCATGGTATTTAAAAGCCTACTATGGCGTTCTCCCTCATTTGACTGATCGTCGGTGATACTGCCAAACCCCGTACCTAACAAATTTATGATAGAGCAAAATAAACCTTACTGTCTTATTAAAAGGTAAACTTTTCTGCTTATTAAAAATGTTACTTACGCGGTTACGCAGTTTCACCGACGTTATGTTATTAAAACACTTAATACAATAGTTTGATAACTGCATTAATTCTGCTTAATAATTAATTATTATTAATTGCCCTTGGCAAGCTTGAAGGCAGCGCAAGATCGAGATGGAAAGTTATATTACAAGCTTTAAAGGGCTAATAGGAATTAATGAAGATGATGAACTGACCTCATATCCAAGTTTCTTGAGGAACAGCCTCATGAGGGGTGGCTCGTCCCCGAAGAACTTGGTGAGACGCTTGACGCGTTCAGGGTTGCTGAAGGAGAAGGGGTCCGATGGTGGCAGCTGCCCTGAACGTAGCTGCTGCTGGGACCTGAAGAAGAATGATTAGCTATCATTATTTGTATGTATGTTTTGTATGTAAAAAGTAAAATTATTTGCAATAAAGGTATTTTCAAACGCGAAATTATACTTTTAAGGGGTCGCGTCCAGTTAAAATTTGGGTGATTGAGGAAAAAAAATATTAGAGGGTGAGATGTGATTTAGATTGTGTGTTTTTGCTTTGGTTGAGATCACTGCGCAAGCACAGAAAGGAACTGCAGAGAAAAAAGGCTTTTGCTTATTAAATAGATATATCGCAACTTCGGAACAATAGTGACCTAATTCAGAAATTGTAAAGGAGGTCATTCATATTGGGCCTTTTTCGAAAGTGCCGGCCAGAAATAAATTTTGATATAGGTCGCTAGAAATAATGATATTGAGCAACTTTTATTATGGCATGACAGCTGTTGGGTCATTCCCTGACTTTTTACAGAGTTTCGAAAAATGGACTTTTCTATAGTATTAACATTTATTAAAAATGGTATATGGTAAAAAAATAATGCTATTCACTGTTAGAATAGGTTATATTGATCATTTTTTATTAGGACAGGATAAGATTCGACGATTAAGATTCTTCTTAAGTAACTATAACGTCCTCCAAACCTGCTGCTGGTGGGTTAATAAAGGGCTCATGCCGTGCAAAGCCCATATACCATGCAATGGTCATTGTGTGCGAACAGCAGCCTATTGTGCGTTTCCCAATAGGGCACGTGCAGTAATAATGTGCTATAGCTTGTCGTCCACCAACTGCTGGATCAACTGTCTGTGCTATGGAAAAGTCGATCTTTCGAACCTCTATAAAAAGTCAGGCAATGATACGACAGTTTTCGTGTCATAATAAAAGTTGTTCAACATAAATAATTCTAGCGATTTATACCAAAATTTTCTTTTGGCCGGCACTTCAAAAAAAGGCCCAAAAATGTATGAAGGATGAATGTTCTCCTTTCATGTTAGGTCTCTTTAATAATAAATTTATGACTCGAAGTTTGAACGATGAAATTTGGAATTAGGTCACTGAATTGGTTCTGAAGGTGCGATATTTAATCGACTAGCTCACTTTAGTCCCATGCGTCACAGCTACGCATCTCTAAAATAGTGATACTAAACCTAAGAACATTAGTAAGAGGGAGACCAGCCGCTTGTGACGGATCAGCTGAGACACAAGATTCAACTTTAAGACCCGTATTATTAAACTCGTCTTGGCTGAGATGTTCATCACAAGATACGTCAAACCATAGAAAGCTGTAATTTTTGACGCATGTCTAGTCGAGCATTAGAGTCGAGATTAGTTTTTTAATGCGGCCCTTAGTCGAACGAGGTTTCAGATCTCAGGGTCACGTCAGACAGAAAGCGGTCACGCGGTCAAGCGTTCAAGCGGTCAGTTTTGCGTTCTTTGTGTTATATTACGTTACATAGATCAACTCACACGCGGTCAGAATGCCTCCTGTGTGAGACGTAATATAACACAAAGAACGCAAAACTGACCGCTTGAACGCTTGACCGCGTGACCGCTTTCTGTCTGACGTGACCCTCAGACTCTTCGTCGACCGTCGAGTGTGTCAAACGTTGCCTATTTGTCCTTCATCGTCCGATGTTACTTCACCTCATTTCTGTTTCCATGACAACTATATCTCTGTCATCACGACCTACTGAGGGTTCCGTACCCGCTTGTTAAATAAATAAATAAATGCCAGGGGACAATGTCACACCAATTGACCTAGTCCCAATTTAAGCTCTAGGCTTGTATTATGAGTACTAGACAACGATATAAATACTAATATAGAGAAATATATTCATATTCATATTCATATATTTATTGCACTCATAATAATACATAATACACTTATATAGGTGATATTCGTACTCTATGGACCCTGTTGGGCGCAGCAATATTTATATACTTACATACATAGTAAACATCCATGACTCGGGAACAAATATTCGCGCTCATCACACAAATATCTGCCCTTACCGGGATTTGAACCCAGGACCTCTAGCTTCGTAGGCAGGGTCACTACCAACTAGGCCAGCGTGTCGTCGTGTTGATGCCCAGAAACATCATCGCTAATAAACTGGTTGCTTACTTGTACATGTGCCTGAGCGCCGCTATCTCCGCCCGGATGGCGTCCATCTCCTGCACCACGAGGTGCTGCGTGCGCATCTCGCTGGACAGGTGCGCCACCGAGCGCGCCAGCGTCACCACGTGCGCCTCCAGCCGCTGGAAGCGCTTGTTGATGCCCTGGGGAACGATATCATCGTTGTGACAATGTCATCCTAACGTAAAGACCTGCTCTTATTAATAAATTTGGAGTAACCTGTGAGCCATGCTTTGTCTTTATCTGTCATAGTGACTATGACAGATAAGGACAAAGCATGGCTTAGCTATTGTACTGTTACTCCATGTTTAGATAACGGCATAAGGGTTGTTCGGAAACTGATTTTGAATGGGATATTTCATTTAAACCACGTCAAAGTCATGTAATGTCATAGAGAACTGTCATCTCTGAAACGTTGTAAAAAAAGCTCCTCACACATGATCAGGGGGGTTATTATGGCATGGCTATGCCGTTCTTTTTACGCTGAGAGAAAAGGACAGATCTATGAAACTGCTATGGCTCTGTCGTTTGCGCTCGCCGTAAAATGAACTGTGTAGCCATGTCATAATAACTCCCCATGTCTTTTTAACCCAAGTCTTACAAAAGTGTTATGTCTAACGTGTTTTGACACAGGTATCTTATTCAAGAGCAGTTTTCCATTAATAGGGCCCATAACCTGTTGTGTAGGATCGGACAAAATCTCCGCGTGAGATTCTTTTTTAATCGAAGTATCAAAGAAAATAAGGGTGTCATGTGCTGATTAATACTCGTTTGACCTGCAGACTGTATAGACCGCAAGTGTAAGATAGTTGGTTGCCTCGGTTACCTTGATGTCATGCTTCTTGCGGTCGTGCGCGCGGCGCTTGTCGCGCGGCCGGCTGCTCACCGAGCTGGACGGCAGCGAGGACATGCTCCCGTAGCGCCGCTTCGACGTCAGCCTGCGAAGACATACTCAGCTTTATGCCTGCCTTCCACTGCGAGTTGTGTGGGCTCCGTAGGGACTCGGTTTAGATTACAACGGTGACTTCAAGTCTTTCCAGCGTGAGCAAACCTCTTGAAGAGACAACGATGTAAGCCAAACAGAGTCCGCACGGTACGCAGTGGTAGGCGGGCATTACAGTAAATGCAATCAGCATTATAGGCTTCCCTTGTTCTGTACTGGGCAATTTTATCAACAGTCCTTTTAATATCTGGCTGGACAACTATTACCCTTTATATCTTTGGGTCAGTGTCCCCTAGTTTCACCGACACTGATTTCATAGAACGTATCACTTCGTAGAATTTTCGTTTCATAGAAAGCTATGTTCTGCTGCACCCGTGTTTGTTTCAGGTTATCTTAAATATGAATCACGTAGGTTAGGTTATGTAAGACTTATAACCACCACAAGATAACCTGAAATCAACAATGGGTTCAGCAGAATATAGCTTTCTATGAAACAAAAGTTCTGTGCCCTTTGGGTCTCACCTGGCCTCCCACGCCGGCTGCTTGGGCAGGCTGGCCGGTTTCCTTACGCCCAGCAGCTGCAGAACCTCGGCGTACATGGTCTCTAGGCCGCGCAGCTGTCTCCGGATGGCGCGCGCGTCGCCGCCCGACGCGTCGCTGTCGCTGCGCGCATCCAGGAGGGAGGAGAGGTCCAGGCTGCGGGTGGTGGTTGACGTCATGTCCGTTGTGTCTAGGCCAAATACTGGAATCAAAGTAGAAGTAACGTTATACTCAATTGGTGATCTTGGGTCCGAGAACGCTGAAAATAACAACTAATCAGATCTAAGCAAAAAAGTGTAACTATGACTGGTGTCTGGAAAGTTTTCGTGGTATTCTTCAGTGTAACTTTTGTTAAATTAATAGCTTACTGCCAAATAGTGGAACGCGCTTTCGGCATCTGTATTTTCAAATGAATAGGCATCTTCTGAGTGGAGACTCGGGAGAGCCTAGGTGGAGGCCTATGTCCAGCAGTGGACGTCTTTCGGCTGACATGATGATGATGATGAGGCATCTTCTGGGTGGGCTCGCTTCATCGTCAACAAAATCTTCATCATCCAAGAGCAAATCCATTAGCAATAAAAAAAGCTTTCTCTCAGCGTCTTCAACAGAATAGGTATAATTATACTCAAAATTGAAGATGAATCACTTGTTGTTTGCACAGTGGTGAGTATTGCACTTTTGAATTGATTTTGCAGAGATGTGCTTTGCGATCTTTAGAAAGTTTACCAGCGTAAGGTTAACGACACTAACAGGTTCAACCATCTTAAAGTTAACGTACAGTGTTTCTTGTAGTGGTGGTCCCGCTTGGAGGAGTGCTTCTTGTGCGAGTGCCAGCGCGGCGAGTCGCGCCCGCGCCGCCGCTCGTCTGAGTATTCCGCACGCCCAGGCAGGCTGGAAGCATCATAAACAGCAACATTAGCATCAAAATGGCCCTCTCTCCTTAATTGTATCTAATTGAAAAGTGTTGTCACGATCAAAGAACTGAGGCCCTAGACATGTTGCATTTGGCGTTTGTTACCGTTATAAAAAAGTGTAGGATTGCTTTCAGACAGTTCCGTCGAGCGCCTGTTAATTCCATACATTTTGACAGTTTTCGAAAATCGTTTGCGTTAACGTTAAGCAACTTGTCTAGCATCACAGGCGTTTGGCGAGACATATCTACGTACATACATAACTTTGTACGTAATTACTGGACTGCATTCTATATATATGTGAAATAATTTGCCCGAGGCTATCCGGCAGGAGCATAATATTCGTAGATTTAAGAGGCTAGTCAAATTTCTTTTTTTAGAGTCACTGCCATACTAGACATACTGTAAGCAATATTAAAAAAAAAAAACGATTTAATCCCGTACACATTACTGCAGACAAACTGTTCCAACAGTTTTGCATGGTATTAAATATTATTGTACCATGTTTTTTGTTTTAATAAATAAATAAATAATAATTCAAGCAGTGCTGACTGCTGACATCTAGAAGTGAAGAGGTTTTTGAAGAAGAATGGCGGATTAACTCTATTTTTCTTCATATTGGTGTTGCTCTCCTCTCATAAGAACGAACGAACATGAATTTTATGAATAGATTGATAGTTACATTGTTTGCTGGTATGCTACACTTACTCGCAGGTCCAACAAATTTTATACCAGTTCGAAATAAAATCTTTCGTAAACAATAAATCAACGTATCAACTTTGGGATACAACTTTTCAAAACTGGACATAAATAGTTTTCTTAGATGGAGTGGTTTGAGATGAAGCTTGGATTATGTAGTAGTTTGAAAGAGGTCGATCAAATTAAATCATCAGGGCACTCAACACTGTCTATTACACTTGCCCTTCTACGGAAAAAAGGCACATCTACTATTTGAATTGTATTGCCCTTCCAACTTTATCTTAACACATTTGAGAGTTCAATATTCTTCTATGAATTAATGCATTTGTCCGTAGTAGGGCTTAAAGGTTATCATTTATTCCAAACATGGAATAGTCTGGTTACCTGCTGCGCTTGTGGTGGTCCGCGGGTGACAGCGGCGGCAGCGGCGGCGTGACGGACCCCAGCGAGCTGCCCGAGCTGCCCAGGCGCATGCCAGCCAGCTTGGGCTCCAGGATTTGACGCAACTCGCACTCCACCAGGTCCGCCCACTCGTTCTCACCTGCAAAATTATAGTCACATTACTCAAAAGACATAAATTGAACATAGGCAACTGAAGAATCACCATAATACGCATAATTTCCAGGAGTGCATTTTTTTGTTATACTTAATGTTCTTATCTGAATTAAAGATGTGTAAAAAACTCCTATTAACTACGAATATCGGAGTAATCAATTAAGACAATAAGAAAAATTAAGAGGAAAAATGGAAAGAGATGGTTATCTGGTCGAGCTGGGTTTTAGTCGTATAACAATGAGAAAGAGTAAGACGGCCGGTGAACGTACTAGCGGAGGGGCATGCCGTCCCTAAAGGCAACACATTCACAATTTGACACATCCAGGGCCTTAGTGCTATCATCATGTGGCCTGTGAGCTCGTTTGCTTTCTTTGACTTGGAGTATTAACCTCGCGAATTATAGAAGGGATAGAACAGATAGTTGCAGGAAGATCAAACAGGACAGAGTAATACGAATACTGAATATGCCCCAAGGCGGGTTAGGGTAGGTACCTGGCGGCGGCTGCGGGCCGGCGGGCGGCGCGCGCGCGGGGGCGGCGTCGAGCGCGCCGGGCTCCGGCCGCCGCCCGCTCGAGTACGCCACGCTGCCGCGCCCCGAGTCCACGTTCGACGACTGACCACCGTTCTTGTCGTAATCTATCAACATATTTTATTCTTAATAATATCCAATGCTATCGACCCCAATAATAAAAAAAAAACAAGAAACACAAGCCACATGATGCTTCTTATGAATTAGTTTGAAGTGGTTTATCGGTCACACGTACATTTCCGTAGGGTAGTAAACTCGTTAGCAAAATCCTATATTATCTACCGTTTTTATTATCTCTACCTAAGTAATTATTTTTTTAACCTTGCGTTCGAACCATAAAACACAGCATATATATTGCAAGGAATCTCTCTCTCATAGACATAGGCCTCCCCCAAAGCTCTCCACTCAGACCGGTCTTGTGCTTTTCGCATCCACCGCGTTCCCGCAATCTTCACAAGGTCGTCACTCCATCTTGTTGGAGGCCTACCTAACCTACAGCAAGGAATGAACTCGTATAAATCAAGCAACACAATTACCTGAACTAGCGCCTGATCCATTGGCACCCTTTCTTCCATTTGCTTTCAAGTCTTCTATCCTATTCGGTGTCTGCCTCGATGATGAAGGCTGCGGCACATAAGGTTCAGCCTTTCCACTAGAATTATAAACGCTATCTGCAGACTTCTGACTCGCACTCTCATCGTTCTTCTCACCATTTGCTGACGTGGAAGCTTCCTCCTTGTGTCTTTGGTTGATTGAATCTGGGGTCCTCCTAGATAAGCTGTCAGGCGTTTTCCGGTAATTCTCTTGAGTTCTCTCGTGTCGGCCAGAGTCGGTTGATCTGCCACTTGTTCGAATACGTTCCTCGAAGCTTGATCTTTCTTGTGCTGCTAATCTGGCTCTGAACCCTCCATCATCAGACTCTCTTTCTTCGCCTCGTTGTGGTGTACCATCAACTGAGGATCCTTCGAGAAGATTCCCATGAGAGTTTCGTCTTGATCTGTCATGTATTTGAGGGGTGGTCACTTGAGGTCTCTGCCGCGGTTCGTCTAATAAGTGGGGGTGGGACGATGAACGTCTATCATCTGTTAGATGTCTATGCCTAATGACTTCTCTTTCTAACTGCTGGGGACTCCTAAGGTCAGGTCTTGAGTGTGATTCAAACTGAAATTGATTAATAAGTTGAATTAAAACAATTGATCACAGAACCACGAGAGTCGCATTATATTCACTGATTATACCCACTGCTACTGTGAGCAAATTGCATTAGAAAAGAAAACATTAATATGAAAGTGCAGCTGTGATGTTTATTTAATTAAAAGAACGCCGACTATTGTTTTACTCATAGCACTGTTTATGTTAATTCTTGGTCAGAACAACACATAACAATTAGAGACAAAGCTAATGCTTTCGATATTTAGAAAACAGACGATACTGAGCCACCGTAAGGAAGACAATCACCGACATGTTGTGAACATTATATTGACGAAAAACAGAACAATGATCCGTATATCAGTTTCTTGTTACGGAGCAAGAACCCATTCCACCAGATAGCGCAGTAGTCGTTATTCTAATTGTAGCTGCCGTGGGAACCCACTAATTGCTGAGAAACCTCATTGTTACCTCTTCTTTGTCTCAGCAGTGGGAAAGATCAAAGAATTACGGGGACGTAGGAAAGAGGCAATTTTATTCACCACAGTTTCGTGCTTTTTGGTCAACGATTATAATGAAGTGTTTATTGTTATTAACGTGTTGCTTCACGAGTTTTGTAGTAAAAGTATATGTGGGAAGTTTTTTATAAAGACGGATAATTGTGACGACATTCTCCGGGAAAATGGTATTGGTAATTTTAATATCTGGTTCTAGTTTGGATTGCTGGTGTTTCGTGATCTTTGCATTGTTATTATGTCTGTATCGAAGGTTGTAGTTAACAAATCCAAATTAGCCTCAGCATTGGTAAATTACTTTAATGATATGCGTCTTTGGTCGTGGTCAACATGATACGTAACACTATATTTCGACGCTCACACGTCTCGGTGCTCGTGCAATATTGAATTTCAGCTGTGATTTGTGTTACCAGGTCATGTCCTACAAAAATAAATCGCTGGACTTACAACCGTCTCATAATGATAAATGTGGCGCACCGTTTCTGACCTACGATTTTGATCTTATTTATGATCGCTCTAGTAATGTGCCGAAAATCGGGACAATTGACGTCCTGATCAAGGGTAAATCGGGACGTGGCCATAGACCGTGGCCATAGAAAGTCGAGACATCCCGCATTAATAGGGACGCTTGACAACGCTTATTTGTCATCTGTTGGTTCAAGTATAGCCAAATGAATACAAACAAAAAGCCAAACCAGCATACCTGTGACTGAGGTCCAGTCTTTAGTGACGTGAAGTTTGCCATGGACCTGACATCCACATCTCTCTGGTACACCGCACTCCGCCTCCCGGGGGGCCCATACTGCTGGTACAAAGCGTCAGCTCCTAGAGCCTGTTGCCGATGAGGGCTGGCCAGCATCTCCTGAGACCTGGCAGCGCTGAGAAGCATCTGTTGGTGGACTATTTGCTGCTGCATCAGCTGTCTGAAAGTTAAATTTAGTTTTCTGAGTTCATTCACCAATCACATGATTTGTGCAACCAGAGTTGCCAGTGATAGCCCTTATTGGCTTATAAATAAGGTCGATCAAATTTGCATGAGCATTCAAGTCGTTCAAGAGGAATCCGTTAGAGTATTCGCAGCTAAAGTCTGTGATCGAATTCGAGATCAAAACTGTAAACAAACGGATTGCCAACATAAAAAAAACAAATCCAAGTGATGGTAAGTTTAAAATCATTAAAATAAAAATGAAAATTATAATATTCAGAGTTATATAATATTGAGTGAAGAGTTAAAAATATTACACTTAGGTAAACAGCAAATATACGTTTTTTTATTACGTTTTTATGTTGTTTGAATAAAATATATGGAGTTTTAATTTATGCCACTGGCGATGGTAAGAAGTTTCAAACATTTGGTCCGTAATTATAATAATTGTAATATTATTGTCTATTAAGTATTCAGTTTATATTTTTTCTTTAATATTTCTAAGGTGCATACGGACATACGGCATTCGTAGACATACCCTTATAATCTGTGGGCATTCGTTTTTTGACTTCTGTCGAATGAATGTGCTTCGCTTCTTTTCTTTTCGTTTATCCTTTGGTTTGGTTTTGGTTTGTTTCGTTTTGGTGGTTTTGACGACGCGTTGGTCTAGTTGGTAGTGACCCTGCCTACGAAGCTAGCGGTCCTGGGTTCGAATCCCGGTAAGGGCATATATTGGTGTGATGAGCTCGAATATTTGTTCCTGAGTTATGGATGTTTTCTATGTATTTAAGTTTATATTTCTCTATATAAGTATTCATATCGTGGTCTGGTACCCATAGTACAAGCCTAGAGCTTAATTTGGGACTAGGGCAATTGGAGAGTGACATTGTCCCCTGAATTGTCCCCTGAGTATCGTTGCTTTCTGTTGTTAAATTTCGTTTCTTGTTAAGTTTTGGTTTTATTTTCGTGTACGTCGTGTAGTTTCTAATTGTTAGTGTGTTTTAATGAAAATCAAGAGCTATTGTTAAGTTTTGGTTTTATTTTCGTGTACGTCGTGTAGTTTCTAATTGTTAGTGTGTTTTAATGAAAATCAAGAGCTATGGAACCTCAGCCGGGTCTTCCAGCCAATATTTTACTAAAAACCATGTAGGTATCGGTATTTATATTTGCTGATTAAAATTCATACATTTAAATAATTACATTTGAAAAATAAGATTGCATACCCCTGGAATGTCACTTTGACATTGACAATTGTTTGTTTACAGTTTTGATCTCGAATTCGATCACAGACTTTAGAGTAAAGTGGAAATAAATTGGGTTTTCAATACAGTGTAACATACATTAAATAAAACTATAAAAAAATGGTTTTAGGGTTATGATGAAAACCAGCACCGCGAGTAGTAAAGAGTCTCGCGGTAAAAACTAGTCGCCGAAGTAATGCGAAAAGAAAAAAAAGGTTCTTAGAAAGCTGCATAAGAACGTAACAAGGAAACGGTTTGTAAACAAATACTGTTGGAACCAAAAATACTAAACATTAGTTTTTATACATGAAACAAAATATGATAGTGTTCTGATGTTTAGTTACAAACAGCTGGCCTATTGCCTAATGTACTCATAATCGTAATCGACTTCAAAGTGGAACAATTTTTTTCATTTTGATTGCACTCGCTTTCAGACTGTCAAAATGAAAACGATTGCTATTGCTAGTGCGTTAGGCACTAAGCCTCTCCGTCGAAAAGTTATGTTTGACACAATGATTCATGAGATTTTTCTTTCACACGACAGTCCTTGGTAACACAGTAGCGCCAGGTGTGGATCCAAATTTGGAGTAAGCCACAAATGGCCTGATTTTCCAACTACGTAAGTATGTGGGTGAGCTTGAATGTGCCATTATGTAATAAAGATAAATCACACCTCTTAAATAACTCCATCTCAGTTAAGATCAAATTTTAAAACAAGTAATTAATAGCTCCTAATCAGAATAAATGACTTGGCCATTTAAATTTGGTTGTCTACTTGAAAATCTTAGATTTGGGCGGAGATTAAAACGACTTTGCATAATTTTATAGCATGAAGTAATAAGTCGTAATTTGTCGTGATTAAGAGGCCATACACGATTTTTTGACCGTTTTGCTTATTTTTGTGATTTAACAGTTAAAATACTGCTTTTCTATAAGTTTTAATGCTCAACATTAAATATCATTTAAGTTATGATTACTTATGATAGAATAAATGAGCTACGAATAAATGAGCCACTTTTTTATTTTTGTCGAGTATCAAAATGCGAGATTTAGGTTGTTTTAAAACATTATTTATTGCCAATTCTTTTGAACTTTTTGGATATTTTTTATGGTAATGGATTGATTATGAACTAAAGTTTATTTCTATTGTTTTAATTTAGCTTGAGTAGCCGAAATAAAAAAATATTTTTTGCCCGTTTTCTATAAAAAATTACCAAGTTTATTTATTTTTTTACTCGAAAAATTTATTTGAAAGTGGTAAAAAGTAATTCATACATTCTTTAGACGACTTTCACAACAATACGAGTACATTGTAAATTTTTCATACCGTTTAGACGTCAAAACGGTTCATGAATATGTGACATTCTAAACCTCTTCCAGCAAAATTCACATAACAGTCGCCAGTGTCAGGTCGATTAATCAAAATAAAATAATGAAAACAGAAAAGTAGCTCATACATTTGATAAAATTAGAATTTATCTTTCGTTTTGTGTATTAAAACTTGTAGAAATACAGTATTTCAACTGTAAAATCACGTCTGGAAAATCACGTAAATCAGCGATATCGGCAAAATTTCGTGTACGGCCTCTTAAGCTTAGTTTTATAGTTTCATCAAAAATAATGAGGTCACATGATGTAGATCCATAAATGTAGAACTAACTGGTTGTGAGCACTAAAAACTTGTTCTGCGACATGTGACATTTTTCTAGACGTCGTTATATAAACAAGGTCCGTTAAAAAGAGTCCGAATCAAATATTTTACGTAAGCATTACATCTGCAGTAAATGCATTAAAGCAAATCGAGATAATCTAGCGAAATGAAAGTTGCGAAGTCATCTAAATATATTATTGTGACAAAGACAAATCACAGTTCGTCATCGGCGATAATCTAATGCGCTTTCTTAATAACATAAATTGCTTGTTATTTTTATAAAGGGATTTACTTTACTAACGCACTGTTTTATCATAGACCGTGTTTTATCACACTAATATCATACATGCGAACGTATGTGTGAACTTCTTCACACTGAAACGTCTAGACTCTACTCTGGATTACCACATGGAGCCTATGTTTATTCTGAAAAGTTCACTGTTCCTGTGGGCTAGGTAGTCTACTTAGAATAAGCTTGCGTTTTTTAACTTGGTCATATTTGCTGAATGTTATCTACCTTTTTGTTGTCATCTCATTTAAACTCGGTACTGATAATGTGAGTTGAAATTGCTTGCTTACCTATGCGGCGAAGGACTTGGATACGCCATGTTATTCGCCATGCCCGGGCTGTACTGCATTTCTGGCCTGCTCTGCGTCATAGGTCTCCCATAGATTCCCTGCTCCACCTTCCTCGTTCCTGTCTCTCTCGTTGGCTCCGGTTCCCTCTTTCTCTCTTCACTATTATTCAAATTGACTTCAGGTTCTTTTTCATTCTCATTGCTTTCTTTACTCTTGAATCTACTGGATATCATGTCTTTTAAAGTATGATAGGTCTTACTGACTGATTTGGCATTTTTTGGTGCGTCTCTCGTGCTGTCTTTGCCAGTTTCGACAGTAACGGTGATCATTTGTGAGTTGTTTTGGGTTTCCGTCTTAGGGCTGTAGTTCTTGGCCGGCACCGGTGGTTTGGGGTTGTCGTATCCTTGAGGCCTTGGGGTGTTCTGGTGCATCACATATCCATAGTTCTGATCGTGGTACTGTCTTATTTCACCGGAGGTACTCGCTTGGTTCTGGAAAAGAAAACAGCAACATTAACCACTGTTTAATTATACATAGCATCCTAAGTGGTGATTTTAAGACAATACCAGTGATTTGGCTAATAAGGAAAAGGTACCGATGTAACCAAAATAACGTTTATTGCAAGAACACAGTATTCGGGCAGTTCTTAGTGGTGCAGGATGTCATGAGGATTCAACGCTCAGATGGTAGTTCTTTTAAGTAACTTACGGCCACACTTAGATGATTAAGCATCAAAGCTGTGAGAGGTAGCGGAGTGGTGTGCGAGGAAAAAATCCACCAATCGGAATACTTAATTTTGCCTAGGCTTGTTCGGCGCAGCTCTCCTATTGGTGGATATTTCCTGGCACACCGCCCCGCTTCCCGGTATAGCTCTGGTGGATACACACCCTTAAAGTCAGTAAACGGCTTGATCATCATTGACTGACTCTGAGTGGCCTCTATTTAACTGCGTATAACAATATTTGACCTGTTATCGTATTATGAACGTTACGAGAGCTCTTATTTACTTGATAGTAATGACCACCGAGTTAAAAATAATACCCTAACACGTCAAAGACAATATGATTTTACATACATACATACATTAAATCACGCCTGTTTCCCAGAGGGGTAGGCAAAGACCACTTCTTTCCACTTGCTACGATCTTGACAAATGTCTTTCGCTTCTTCAACATTCATACATCCAGTCATGCACGCACGTCGGTTTCGGGTACTTAAGATTCGGCCCTTTTCCAGTATTTCTCCGATTTGATTCGAAAAAGTACGCCTAGGGCGGCCCCTTCCGACCCTTCCACTCACTTTCGATCTGTATATCTCTTTCGTCAATCTTCTTTCATCCATCCTTTCCAAATGACCGAACCATCGAAGCATGCCCTTTTCAATCTTAGTCACTACATCTTCTTTTATTCCACATTTCTCTCTAATATGATTTTATCCAGTTGATTGAGGTGTTGATAGTTTGATATTTTTTTTATTAATTTTCTTTTCTTAATTAAAAGCACTATGCTATAGCTTCAAGTTATTGTGTTTGCTGCCGGGGTTTTTAACAAAATATGTTTACATTTAAGCAAAGTATATATTTTAGTACTGGGAACTCAGAACAATGGTTGAGAGCGTCGGCATCTCAGATTTGACGTTGTATAAGCATTGCGAAGGGTAGACTTAACTGTGATTTTAACAGTTTTATTATAATAATTGCAGAAGTTCATTATAATTTGACTTAATTTTGGTTTCTCAGATGGCTATTGTGAACTAAGTAATTATCAAAAGAATGTCTTAAAAAACGGTTTATTCGTGTTTGTTTTACTTTTATTGAAGAATCATGAACTTTTAATGGTGACCCACTTTAGAACTTTGTCATTGAATGTTAAGGGCTATGATAAAATGTTAAAGTACCTAATTTGTTTATTGACTCATTGACGTCACTGAAGACCGAAAGGATGGCCGAAGAGATGGTTTCTTCGCTCAATGGATTAGTTTAGCCATTCAATCTTAGATTTAATGTTTTAGTTTATTTTCATATCTTACATTTATTATGTCGTTTTTCAATAAGTATAACCTAAAATTTATTAATTGTATTTTCCCTTTGCTTCATTACGACATGGTTATTATTGTTTGCGACAGTAAGAGATACTTCAAACTGAAATATACTTAAATTTACATATTAATGTTATTCATTTAGAAGTAATTGCGTCCATGCAGGATTCATTTGTCAACTACCAAACTTTTTTCTACTAATCTAATTTTACTTTACTTTTTTATGTTCTAGAAACACCAAAAAAATTCATACTTTCGTAAACCTACTGAAAAATCGTTGCACTTTAGTCACTGATTAATCTATTGTTTAAATGACGGGTAAAACGCAGGAAGCACTAATTAACTCTGCTCATTTCCTCTTCTCTGGGAAACAGTGAAAACGATTAGCTAAGCTGGAAATCGATCATTATTCTTCATCTGTTCACCTTAGCAATATTTATTTTGAGCTTACTAAATGTGTTGGCTTTCTATTTGCTACTGTTTTAATTGATATCGAAGACCTAAAAGCATTTTTTGCATTTTCGTCATGCTGATTTGACCTTGGGTTTGTGTGTGTAAGCATTGCTAAATAGAATTTCACGCTGAAACGGCAAAAATTTAAAAGGAGATTGTTCATATCCTGAATTAACACATCGACTACCTTTTATTTCTAAAAAACAATCACTGGTCCAGTGTGATGGTTAGGGTTCGGAAAATCGGGAGCTAATATACCTAAACTTCGGGCTCAGTACCTACATCGCGTAGATGTTGACAAATATGGAAGCGGACTCAGTTTAATTTTACTACTAAATTTTCCGGGAATCCCGGAACATCGGAAATTAGAATAATAGCCATACCAATGTATATAATATAACGGATTAACACGTGCCTTTTTGATACATTTTGTATGTCGATAAAACATCTTGTATGTTGAGGAAATTCGCTAAAAAGGCATAACCCAATGACAATTGATACGTATAAACTATTTTCTGATGTTGCGTACAACCCCGGAATTCCGGAATTTCAATAATAAAAAATATTATTTTTGAGAAGCCGACTCCATACTTGCTTAGCTTTTTCAGGAATTTTGTTAGTTGTAGGTATAATAGCTCCCGATTTTCCGAACCCTAGTGATGGTGTCTTGTCTGTAGACGAAGTAAACAAAGCTGGCTTCATAGCCAGCACACGCTGGGTTGGGACCGTTTCGTAACAATTGACACTGCAACTGTTCGTCGGTGAAACCGCGAAACCGCATAAGTAACATTTTAAATAAGAAGCAAAATGCACCTTTTTAATAAGATAATAAGGTTTATTTTGCTCTATCATAAGTTTGTTAGTTACGCGGTTTTGCAGTTTCACCGACGTGATGTTTCTTTCAAATGAGGACCTCTATGCTACTGGCATTACGTTCTGTGTATTCATACGTCATGATTGGATATTAATGCCTTTGAATATACAATACAATACAATACAAATACTCTTTATTGAACACCAAAAAAAAAACAAAACACGGAACAGTACATTTTAACTATAGGTATACAACAGGCGGTCTTACCGCTAAATAGCGATCTCTTCCAGACAACCTTGGACAGAGAAATAATAATGACAAAAATACATGGCAGGTGGTGTAAACTAAATTCTTCAGAACTCAAACTAAACTACAAGAAACTACTTACACATTATATAAACTACATATAAATATACTCATACACAAAGTAAATGAGTTAATAAATACATACTAAATACACGCTACATACATATTATTATACAACTATAAAATATATATATATACATAAATTCTAGAAATCAGCCAAACAAAGATAACACACGAGGTCATACGATGGCAAAAAATAAAAGTAAAGGAAATCTTGGAAAAACTACGGAAGCGATAGATAATAGTCCTTTAGCTTGCTTTTAAAAATAAAAATAGACTGAGCACGCCTTACTTCTGTAGGCAAAGCGTTCCATAGCCTTATTGCCTGGATTGTGAAGGAATTGGAGTAAAACTTAGTGGAAGAAAAGGGGACTGACAAAAGAAGGTTTTGGGAAGCTCTAACTGAATTAAAATAATTGAAACGCTCCTTAAGATAACACGGGGTATAGTGAGACACGAATGCGTCAATTTTGTTCTGAGTAATTCTTAAGCTAAAGCCTTAACTGTCCGAAAGCTATATATTCTACATTGTGTTCTTAATAAACACAAAATTCTACCGTTTTAACCACAGTATAATGACAGAAGGAAGATAGGCAGCGTTGTTTTATCAGATAGAACAAGAACCAAGTTCGCTAAAAGACAGTTGAACGCAATGTCTGCACACCTCTACAATAAAATAAATAGAGAACTTTACTTCTACCCTAAAACTTAACATGAATGTAAAAAGATTCTCAAGATTAGGCTGACATCGAGATCATATGATGAGATCGAGTTCTTATTCAACTAAATTATACAGATACACACACACACATACACATAGCTTAATTAGGTACCTATTTACCTGTTTACTAGTACTTTAGCTAAGTAGTTTAGTATTAATAATGAAGTTACACCGTAACGTTTAAATCTAAAATTGTTGTCTTATCTATAATTTTGGCTGTATCACTGTACGTACACCTACTATTTTATCACTTGTTACCTAAATGAAGAGCGGTGATCCCGACACAGGCAATATCAAGCTTGGGAAGCTCCATCCATTAACCATGTAATCAAGGCTTTTTATCAAATAAAGAATTTTGTACTTTGTATTGTATTTAAAGCCAGCTTAACAATGACAACATTAATACGGACAAATACTGCGTCTCTTATACAGTAAAGGTTTAGCATAGAGTGAACATAGTCCTAAGGCTAATAAATGGTTAACGTATCCAAATGTATTCCGCACCACACTAAGGCATCATAAACGAAGAGACAGTCAGCATATTAATGGGTCAATGAACAGCTATGTAACCTTACAAGAACGACGTATAGCTGAGTTTATTTCTGATCTTATAAGTGACGACTGAGAGTTGGATTTGTTTTGTGTTTTAGTTAACAGATGTTTTCTTTTGACTACTCAGGTAAAGAGATTTCGTCCTTCAGAACAATAGTGGCAGCCTTCCGTCCTTTTCTAGTTTAAATATGTATTCATTTTTTAAACTTCCTCGTTCAATACATATAGTAATTACAAATTACATAAAGTAAAAACGTAATATTTTTTTTATGTCTCTGATGCGCTCTGCTAAACAGAGATGCAATTTTTTTTACTGAAAATCATTACGAGTTATAAAACCATATTATTTTAACGCAATGTTTAAAAAGAAATACGTTTTACGACAGTATTTTAAAGATTAACGTAAAATTGTACGTTCACTTTGTCTGTTGGCCTATCTCTTTTTCATATTTTGGCAAAGCTTCTTCACATTTCAGACAACCCCTACCGGGTTGACTTGTATGTAGTTTAAATTCCGTACACTTGAATGAAATACCGATACTAGAATCGCTACCTCCATCTTACTCTTACTTTACTTACATCTACTCTTCATCCGCCGGTAAGCAGTATTCGTAATGTTGTGTATGGTTGAGGGGATAAATTAGTAAAATCAATAGAATTCCATATTACTCCTCAAAGTTGGGGGGGGGGGGAGGGGGGTTGAATGTTTAGGTCTCAGAGCTCACTTACTATAATTATAAAATATCACTACATATTATAACGCCAACGATGAACAAGTGTCTGTCTGTATGTTCACGATAATTTCAAAAACTACTGATCGGATTTTGAGGTAATTTTCACACTCAGTAAATTTTTCATGGTTTTTTTTTAATGTATAATAAATTCTGGTTGATCTACGGGTGTACGGGGTCGCTACTTTAGTACTAAATTGTAGTAATCAGTCTTTACAAAATGCTCGTAAAATTACCATTTACAGTCTAAATTATCGTTTTATGTGCACTGAATTGTAAAATTTATGAAGTGCTTGTCAGCTGTTTCCTATATAGCTAGTAATTAAATAAATTCAAGTTGATAAACGTGCCCAATAAAATAAATCATTTGAATTTGTCTTGAACTGGTTAGTATAGTTAACGGTATTCTTACTTAACAAAAAACATTTATTTACTTGAAATTTATTGTATAACGAATACGACATCGGAAAGCTTGTTTCAGTTTCTAATAATCTAAAAAACAATACAGCCTAAAAAATAATAACCACACCAGTAACTTTGAAATGAACTTCCAATTATAACAACAAATTAATTCACATTAATTAACCAAGAATCCAAACTATACACATTACTTCATTAAAAAAAATCACATCCCTGGCAAATTTACCGAGATGCCAGTTGCCACTGATAAATTAAAAACAAACTCACATTCTCAAGCGCGAACTCCACCATTTTCGAGGCACTCACATCACTCCACGGATTCCTCACTAAGTCTCGAGTTAGCTGCGCCGGCGGCTAGACCGGATGCGCGCGCGCTGGTGCGACGACTGGCATTGTTGGCGGGTGCCGGCTTGTAGCGTCGCGCATGGCAGCGATTAAAGATGCGCTCGGTTTTTTTTAGTTTGAAAGCTGGACTGATACAGCTGTTTTGGATGGGTAAAAGGTGTTTTCTTTAAAGTACTCAACTGGTATTTTTCCCTTACGCGTGCGAAATCTCGATTTATAAAACCAGCTAATGGTGAACCTTGCACGTGCTAGAAATGTCAGGTAACCCATGTCTGTTACGTTGGTTCCCCGGCGATCAACTAAATAGTTCCAAGCTGAATAGGTACGAGCGCCATTTATATATCGGCTTCACCTTCAGTAACCATAAGGTGCCATTACAATTAATCGCATAGTAATCCACTTTATCAAAAAAATATGAAAAGAGGTTTTATTATTAGCTAACTTCCATGATTTTCTAGTCAATAATAAAAATAATAATAATAGTGAGTATAATTTCATGTGATATTACTTTACTAACAACTATCACCTAGAACTACGGCTGCACTGAAAGTCAGTTAAATGACGATTAAGTCGTGCTTGACGATTTTTCGTACACGAGTCTAGAATAGAATAGAAAACATTTAAACGGTACGAGATATTTGTCTCTAAAAGGTCTTTAAGAGCGACTTTAGACTTGATAATAAATATTCGAATTCATTCTAGTTTGAAAACTGATCCCAATAACAGGGAAAGTAAAGCTGATCGGGCGTCGATCACGCGATTCGATACAAGCGTGTGCGCAGGCCGGGGCGTGACCGACGGGTCGTTTAAGCAATGACGGCGTTTCTGAAGCGAGACTGATTGTGGGTGAAATGCAAATTATCGATCTATGGGAAAGCGCGACGGGCCGGTAGTAGATCGATGTTCCATATGTCTTGTGAACTCTTGTGGTCTTACTTAGGAAAAGGTTTTTATTTAGTATTTGAAAAAAATACTCCTGATTAAAAAAATGCCCGTGATATATCAAATAAATATTTAAATTCACAGGTACCTGTCATTTCTGAAGCGTTGAATTTAACATTAAATAATTATTTTGACCCATTGCTTCATGTTTTTTATATATAATAATAGGAGGCAAACGAGCATGTAGGTAACCTGATGGGAAGTAATCACTTCATATTGATTTTTGTAGTTTTCTGGTTTAAAGTGGGATGCTGCACAGCTGATATTTAATATTCTTCAACACATTTATTTATTTAATCTTCTTTGCACTAAATACAATTAAGTTCAAATGGCGGACTGAATGCCCAATGGCATTCTCTACCAGTTAACCAGTAAACATCATGTATATGAACATATATGTAGACAATCTCGAACATATAGTCAACATACATACATACATTGACGACGCGCTGGCCTAGTTGGTAGTGACCCTGCCTACGAAGCTAGCGGTCCTGGGTTCAAATCCCGTTAAGGGCAGATATTTGTGTGATGAGCGCGAATATTTGTTCCTCAGTCATGGATGTATTTAAGTATATATTTCTCTATATAAGTATTTATATCGTTGTCTAGTACCCATGATACAAGCCTAGAGCTTAAATTGGGACTAGGTCAATTGGTGTGACATTGTCCCCTGATATTTATTTATTTATAATACATTAAATCACGCCAGTTTCCCAAAAGGGTTTGCAGAGACTACTTCTTTCCACTTGCTACGATCTTGACAAATTTCTTTAGCTTCTTCAACATTCATACATCGAGTCAACATAATTATACTTTACTTATACCATTTATTTACAGGCTTGTAGTACTGTTAGGCGATGGGCTTGCAACCTGTCACTAATATGCTGGTAAAAATCTTAGCCTATTTGTGCAAATTGTGGTTACTGAATTATCAACAAGTTTTTAAAGTTGTAATTCTGTAGCTCTGCCTAGCCCACTCTGGGATTACAGGCGTGAAGGTATGTATGTTATACCATTTACACAAGCATTATACCTACATTTTTGGAAAGCATTGCGTAATTTCGTATATTGATTCCTTAATTGGATTAATAAAAATAGCTTTAAACGAGCTGTTCACGCTCATCTTTTTTATCCGTTATTACTCATTAAACAGGACCGACCAACCTGACAAACCGTCACAAAAACTTGTAACCGTAAATTGATTACTGACTACTTTACTGTGTAGCGGAATCCGAATCCCATTATTATGTACAGAATACTTTAATTTGTTTGCCAGAAAAAAATGTCTTTATAAAAATTTGGTGAATTCGTTGCAATTCGTCGCAGCGAGGCGGCACGGGCCCACTGCCGTTGGTTCTCCGTACGTAACTAACCACCGAGGTGGTACTATGAATTTTTATGGTTTCAAGCCTCTGTGCTTTCTTTGTTCGAGTTTATCATCTTTTATGGGAGCTATGACGTTATTTATAATGACGGTATTGAGGATAAAATACTGGTTAATATAAATATACTTGAAGTGATCTTACGGTCGCTAGTTTTTTTTTACACCTTCACGCCTGTAATCCCAGAGTGGGCTAGGCAGAGCTACAGAATTACCTACAACTTTAAAAGTTGTTGATAATTTAGTAACCACAATTTGCACAAATATGCTAAGATGTTTACCAGAGTATTAGTGACAGGTTGCAAGCCCATCGCTTAACAGTACTACAAGCCTTCATTCTCTTAGTCGCCTCTTACGCCATCCAGGGGAAGACATGGAGTGGCACTATTCTAACCCGGCAACCGCACTGTGTAGTCTTTTTTGTATTTGCGAAAAACCTGTTTATATTCAGTAGAGCAATGGGATCTACTTGTATGAATTTTCTATGATCATGTAGTAAAAATATTGACTAAGCATTCTATGTGTGTTTATTTTCAAAGAGATTACTTTATTATAAACTAGCTCTCAGACACCTTATGAAATAAAATTCTCAATCGTGCTTGTAGCAGTACACTTTGTATTTGATTCTGTCTTTTCCCTCGGGACATACTTGAACTAGTAAATAAAGACATGATGCTCGAGATGATCAAGATTTTCAAGCTCTGTAGAGTTTGCAAATATCAAGACGTCGCATATGGCAACCCTGTGTGCAGCGGTTATCATGATTCTGCTCTAATAACCGGCAGCGTTGCGAAATGCGGAGCAATTGCATAATCATTACTGATTGGCAGATCATCTTCAAAATAAAAAACAGAATTAAAAAAAAAAAAAAACTTGGAAGTTATTCAAAGAAGGGATAGTACTTATTATGATATACTAGTAAGTAATATTTAAATTAACCTTACTTAGTTTTTTTATTTTTATTTGGTCAAGATTGTCCGACACCACTTATCGTCAGACGAAAGATTAATTATTATAAATAATGTCCCATGTAATTTTATATGATAATATTAATTTGTAATATATTAAGTTGTAATTGTGTTGAGCAAGAAAGTCGAGTGTATTTCAATAATGATACTACCGAAACGCGTGAGAAACTGAATTGAACATGCTCTATTCATCACTTTAATCGTGTAAATTAAACCTAAGCCCCAACACCGGTCCCTGTGGAACGCCGCGGTCTTCGCGAGCAACAAGCGTGACGGCGCTATCTTCGAGTTCCTTGCCCTCCGTGCCCTGCATTGCAGGTGGTACACTTGCCACCTCAGCTACAGGTACACTCACCGGCTGATGTCTGACACGCCACGGGTCGGTGGACAGACACGCCCTAACGCCTTTGACAATTCTGTTGAACCACGTGTGTATTTTTAACATTGGCGTCTGGGCATTTTACTAGGACTACTTATCAAATAAATTATAATATAAAAATGTAAAAGCAAGGAAACAACTTGTTTTTTTCATAAAATGGGCTCGAAATCTAATTATTGGCAGTGGTAGTGATAGCTCGATACACCTGCAACATAATTGATATCTATATTATGGAAATTTTAAGCACCGATTTAACTTCGATGGTCCTAAATAGACTAAGCTAATATTACGCGAATATGTTAAATTAATTTTAAAAACTGAAACTCCGCGCTCTAATTACAACCGAATAATAATAATTTTGTTACTTATTCACTTTTATTGCGGTGTTTTCTTTCTTTTTGTTTTGTTTATGTTTGTGTGTGCTATGTGTGTGTAATCTTCCGTGGTTTCACAGGATGGTTCCAACGGAAGACTAGCGCTGGTAACGCCAGCACAACGCTGAGTTGGTATCAATTCGTGACAACAGGTATTTTGACATAAGTCAGTATTTTGTTGAGATTTGTTTGTCTGTTTGTCACGAATAAACGTTTTTTCTTTCTTTTCACCTACTTGACCCTTCGTTTGAAGAGCCGCATTTCGGACCAATTCAACATGGCGAGTATAATACAAAAAAACGTAGTGAAGTGTTCCATTCATATTACCCTAGTCATAATCTTGGTTAATGATTCATTAACCTTGGTGTACCGTTGTGGGTAACCGGGTCTAGGTAACGGTGCTGCACTTGATCACACACGGATTCATCTTACGATGACAAAAGTGCAACGTCAGTTCAGTACCGTACACCGCTGAGTGACAGGCAGATATTAAAATCATGAATACGCTCAGAAGTCTTGAAACAACACCCGAAATATACATAACAAGCGAGACCAACTAGAGAGTAAGCATTTGTTTTGTTACGCTATTTAACTTGAAATTTTGTTTTTCATACGCAAAAGGATTAGCCTCCATGATTCTTTGTTAAAACTTTCTTCTTTCAGGCATGTTAAGGTATAATCAGTGGACATCTAAATAAGTGGCACAAAATATTAAAATATGACAAATCATAACAAGCTATCTATATCTGTATTTAATCTACCAAAATATTTTTATATCATGACTCTCAGCTCAGCACGGTTTACTTTAATAATGCGTTGTCATTAAATCTACATACACACACCATAATATACCAAAGAAGCCTACTTCACTGTTATGGAGACTACTGGATCAACGTGCTACAATGAATACTAGAGAAAATAATTATATTCTAGCACTAATCCAAAGCAGCTGATCCAAAATCTTTCATAAATCAACAGATAAATTGGTTTCAGAAATTATGAATGCATTAAAATTACCTTTATTCGTCTAGTATGTAGGCTTTTAGAGAAGGACACTAATATTCGTTACATTTTATTAACAAAACTTTGTGACCTTAAATAAATTTAAAACTGCAAGATCATTAAGGAGTTTTCTTCGAAAAAAACCTGCATTTCAATTAAATTAACCCGAAAAATTTGTCTGTATAAAGCATCTAATCACCTAATTATTGTCCCCCGATATATTTTATAATTAAAATTTTATCCCGCTAATGATGGAAACTAAAGTGATAATGACTTTAATAGTAGTGATCTCGGCTTAACAGTTTACTTATTAAAGCAAAATACCAGAGCAATAGAAACCCCGTTATTTGGTATCTGATCCAGATCGAACAGAAACCAGTAATTTGTTGGTCTGGCTGCTCGGATAATTCACTAGTCTTCGTATTAATTTATCGCTGCAATTGCAAAGTAAAGTAAAATGAACCTTGATACATTGTTCTCTCTTAGAACCTGCTTAAATTTTGCATACGCCAAAATATTGACAACGTTACTTTCCCGTGATATTGTCATAATATCCACTTTACCACATCAATGAACTAAAAAATGTCATAAACATAATAAAAGGCACCTAATGTTAGTCTTTCTAGATACATCGGGGACAAAACCTAAAATAAGACATAACTTGTTGCAAATGAGAACAAGTATTAAATGGACAATAACGTTACGTCTATTGGAAATAATTTCAGTCTTATAATTAGTAAGTAACATATGATTCATTTTAGGTTGTGTCAATTAAGAGATCAATGACAATAAACCCCTTAACATTACATAGAAGGGGCCAAACCTACAAATTATGACATGTATAAACACATCCATTGAAATCCACTTTATCGTCAACTTAGACGAAATTATCGGGTACCTTACGTACGTATTGGTTGAATTGAACACCGCTTTCTTAACTCGGACATGCCCCCATTTCTATGTGGGTGATTATTATACTTACTTTCTTTGATATCACAATATTTTACGTCTACTATGTTATTACTACCATAACTTTCATAGACACTCTCTTTAAGCTTAGTATTTACTGCTTTAGTAATAGCTGGTTTCTTTATCGCATTAACTTGGTGATCCCAACCAGCGTTAACTTTTTGGATGCCATGCCAATTACAAAAGTTGTCTATTATTAATCCGCTGAATTTTGGAATCTAGTAAATTTTTGCTTATTTTAAATACTAACAGTACTCGTAACTCCTGAGTTAGCGCTTACGTTTTATTATGTTTAGGTATTTTTAAGAGCCTTAGTCGGAGAATCAGGAGTCACGGCACTCAAATAAACTTTAAAATCAATATCCACGAGACGGCGCGTCCCACTCAAATTGTTGTACGGTAAGGATGCAATATACGTGAAATTAAGTAGTGGGGCGCGCCATCGTGGATTACTATACAAGATTCTAATTATTGTGAATAATTAGATACATCAACCCCCCTGTGCAGAGCCTATATGACGGCGGAGGAATCCGCAGCCCACGTCATCATGGAATGCCCTGAGGTGGCAACATACCGGGCGCCTCACCTCGGAAAACCGAGGTCTCTACCAGAAGACATCCGCAACTTTAAGGGTTTGCTAGGCTTTCTGGTAGAACTGGGTTGGCAAGAGTAGTGTAGTGTCAGCAACCCAGCACGCAAAAAAGGCGCATACATTGAGTCGTCGAGTTGCGGAAAATACCCCGTTATAACCTATAACCTACATCAACTGTAAGAAGTGTTAGTTTTATTCAACGAGAAAAACCGGTCGACCGCACTCGCACAACGAGGATTCCGTATAAAAAATGCTTTTCGGTTTTTTCCCATTTACATAATGTGCTATAAGACATTAATTCTTGCCAATTGTCATGATCTATCAATCGAAGGACGCATTTACGCGCACCGTCTGGTCTAGGGATGATCCTCATGGTCTAACTTGAAGTTCCTTATAGGTTTTCATTCCGTTGCGAGTGTCAAAATATGCGGCATGCCTGTTTAATATTTTCACAGCTCCAAGGGATTGCAGAGTTGAGTAATTGATATGAACTGGCCTCCACGTGCTCCTGACAAGAAGAAGAAGACGTGCTCTTGACGGAAAGAAATGATCCTATAAGGGATCCTCAGTTGCTATCAGCTATCAGTTGCTATAGTTACAGCACTTACATCTGCATGGGTCCAGGCAGCCAGCGCTTTGGGCGGAGTGTCCGGCGCCACAGCGCCCAGGCGCCCAGCGACGCGCCTGCGCTCCTGCAGTATCGGCACCTTCGAGTTCTTGTCACCTGATGACAGGATCACCTCGCGTTCTATCTGTTTATAAGGAAACGGTAATTAGTTAGCTGTTAATCTTATTCTTAGCAGCAGCGGGGCGTATGATCAAAACAATTTGGGGAACGAAAGATATTTGGGTGTTTTTTGCAATCGTATTGTTGAGAACTCGGCCGCCATTATTAGAAAAATGGCAAGATAATAAGAGCTTCGTAATGTTTACAATACACAATGTAGTATAGCGGCCCAGGATACTAAAACCTCTAATGATTTTAGTAAGGTTAGGTTAGGTTAAGGTGAGGTTAGGTTAGGTCTTGTGATTTTAACATAATGTACAACAATGACAAATATTGTGAAAATTTATTTGGCGGCAACTTAGTGGGTAAGACGATAGTTTAATTTGACTTACTGTTACACACTCTTGTTTACATCATGGGCATTATTCTTTCAGGACAAAATTATCGACCAACCCACCACACAACGACCAACCAGTCTAATCTGACTATCGAATGCGTAACAACTACTTACCTTGTGAGTTTCTTTTCTTGTAGAATCGAGGATTATCTAATAGACAAAAATGCTTGGCCTAAACCCGAAACTTAATCAATAATTATATATTCTTTTCCAATTCAAAAGCTTTATCTTGTCTTGATGTAGGAAAACATATCATTCTTATGTGGTCGTCTTGCACCGTCTTATATACACATAACTAGGTGTTATTTTTTCCTTTTCTCTCTTTATCTCTCTCTTAAGATTGAGGTGTGTTTTCCTGCAGAAACGACGTAGGTTATTTGTTTTTTTTTAATGTAATATTCATAGATTTATATAATGCTAGACTTAGTATTATCATTGTAATATTAAATATATTTAAAAAATGACTGACTGCTGAGTTTTTTGCGGCTTTTCTTCTCAGCAGTGGTCTCCTTTTGTGAAGCGCTGGAAGATTCCTCACGTGTAAAAGTGCCCGTGCGGCCAACTTACTGAATAAATGTATTTATCTTTATCTCGATCTTGGTAGATGATTTTCGAACGCGCGAATAAAATAACACTGCAGAATAAGGAACAAGGTAAAATAGGCGAAAGTGTTGGAGCCTATAACGTCCCCACAAACAGCCCATTGCGTCAACACATAGAAGTTAATCGAAATGACCACCGATCGGAACAAAAGCTTTCTCTTTCGCGTAAGAGCGTATGAGAATGGGAGAAAACGACGAAAAGCATGCGCACATTTACGCGTGAATGGGGCGTTTAACCACTTTAACCGACCAATTAGATATGATAAGACACTGTTATTTTATCAATTGCATTGCTTTTGATGGTGTCCCTGGACTGTCAAGTGGCATGATGATTAATCATTAAGATGTTTACTTGGAGTTGACAGAAGCGGGTTGAGCTAATCCCATGTGCTTCTGTTTAGGGACTTTATTTATTTGGCAAAATACAACTTAATAGGAGTAAAGCCACACAATTAAAGTTATAATTACAATATATTTACTTATGCTATGAAAATAGAACATACCCTGGATCCTTTCGCTCCCTGATGCTAGCCCGAAATAGGGGTTTTAAGTACATAGCCTACTTGTGCAAAATGTGGTTACAGAATTATCAAGAAGTTTTAACACTTGTTGGTAATTCTGTAGCTCTGCCTATCCCACTCTGGGAATGAAGGCGTGAATTTATGTATGTATGTAAGTACATACATACATACATATGTACCTTCACGCCTATAATCAAAGAGTGTGATAGGCAGAGCTACATAATTACCTACAACTTTAAAAACTTATGGATAATTCAGTATCCACATTTTGCACAAATAGGCTAAGATGTTTACCAGTGTATTTAGCATTTGACATCTTAAGTCCATTTATTTGTCTATATCTCTGTGTGTTTGTGTGTACCTTCGTCACTCGAAGGCCCGAATTATTCACCTAGGATGGTCCTTATAAAAGGACTGATCTCAGGGATATCATGATTTTAAAATCGACCTGACCCTTAATTTTATTACAATTTACTTAAATTATATCATGTCTTGATATCAAAGTAAACTCGATTATGGACATTGTAAGATAAAGTTATGTCCAAGACAGGGTGGGACCGGAGGGCAAAGCTGGCATTCCGACAAGATTCCAAGCCAAGCTAAATATAAGCTGGTTAGCCAGTGTCGTTAGCCTGTAGACTGTAATAACGTGACGGAAGGACAGGCAATCTTTGCATAAATGTGGGTACTTGCGTTAGAGGTACTGTGGGTTCTCGATGGAGCATTAGGTGAAATTAGAGTGAGTAAGTGAGGAAAATGATATCGATGAAGCGAAGTGAAGAAGCAAAATTAGGAATCGCTGAACCCAAAACATGTGGGATTAATGTTAGAGACAGAGAAAAAAAGCGAGAGTTGGTATTATAAAATGAAGCCTTTAATCCTCGTTGTTGGGATTTTTGACTTTACGTCAGTCACAGTTTTTTAATATGTTACGAGTAAGTATTTAGATCGTGATTCCAGCTTGTTGACGACCTTGCTTAAATCTGTAATACATATTTTATAGCAATATTATAAACATAAAAGCAACTTTGTCTGTCTGTCAGTTTATCCGTAGCGCTTTCACGGCTAATCTGCTAAACCGATTTCGATGAAATTTTGTATGGAACTAGTTTGAATGGCGGGAAAAGACAAAACATACTTTGTGTCCCAGAAAATAGGACATCTAGTAAATAATTATATAAAGTATAGTACTTACAGGGAACTTAGCGGAGTGTGTGTGCAGCGCGGCGGTCGGCGCAGGCGCACCGGGCAGCGCCGCGTCCGGCGCCGGCGGCATCCTGTACGGCGGGAGGACGCCGTCCACGCCACCTGCCGGGAAAAAGATGGTGAGAAACAAGAGAAACACTAGACGTCGCGTCGGCCTAGTTGATAGTGACCCTGTCTACGAAGCTAGCGGTCCTGGGTTCAAATCCCGGTAAGGGCAGATATGTGTGATGACCGCGAATATTTGTTCCTGATGCATGTTTTCTATGTATTTAAGTTTATATTTCTCTATATAAGCATTTATATCGTTTTCTAGTATCCATAATACAAGTCTAGAGCTTAGTTTGGGACTAGGTCAATTTGTCTCCTGATATTTATATAGTTTATTTATGTAGATGACCGAGTTAGGTTCTACAATAGTGACAAAAACTTCAATATGGTCGATTTACAATGTACCTATTCGAATGCTACTCAGCCAAAATAATATTCTAGGGATGAAACGCATTCGTATAGAATCGACATAAGCACTCGACTCGACGCGACACATAAATACGCTTACATGCTTACATAAATCTTAGACTAGGGTTCTCTCAATGCATCTTGTCTTGTCTAGAGCCTACTAGTTTGCTTAGTTCGAATTTTAACTACCCTTCGAAGAAGTAGACGCCACAAGATAGAAAAGGCCAATACTAACCGACCAGTGAGAGAAGCTAACGAATTTAATTTTGTATTTTGTAGAGTAATGTTAAAAATATTCTTCTTTCTTCTTCAGATCTTGAGGAATGTTGTTTTTTAAAAATAATAAATAATATGATTTTTTAAGACATGATTAATTTCAAAAGCAAAGATTACTGTAGTAAACAGCAGCAAAGCTAAACATTATAAAAACTTAGTTTGTGCAAGTACAAACGAGTTCGTAGTGAGAACACTTAGTACTCAAGTAATTAGTTGATGATATATGACTTGGTAACTAGTCGGATACACTAGTTTTTAGTATGAGAGCGTGCACGTCGTCAAGAGAATGCAAGCAATATAATGCATTATTATTACCGACAAAACTACGACATTAGTAGTACACGCTGGGGCTCGATTCTACTCGGTAAAGCTATACTTTCAACACGTTATCATATTGTCAACGTCCTCTTAATTACTTGTCAGTAGTGACAACTGCAAGCCGAAAGCAATATGGTTTTACCGAGTAAAATAGGGCCTCTGGTATCGTGAGGATTGGCCAAGCGCTGTGACGAAGTAAACAGGGAAGCCAAAAAAAGTGGTGTATTTCTCTCAACAACGAATTTTAGAGATTATTAATCGCTAGTAACGTAATTTCGGCGGAAGAACAAAGTCCCACCGTCACATCAAATACATAAAAAAAAAAAACAGTTGCCTAAACTCTCGGCTTCCTAACAGATCGCATTATGTGTTGTAAAATGCTTACAAGTTACAGGAAGAAGGGACAGAGGTATAAATATGATTCCTGTAGCTCTCTATAGTTCCCCTCCGATATTGACATCCTTGCCGCTCTTGGGGCACCCCTCAGGCGCCCCAAGCACATCCTACTGGACCTGGACTCGATCCATCTTGCCGTGTCGGAAGGTGGAAACTCAACATCCAACAAAAAGCCTCCGAGACCGCCAAGACCACCTGCCACGGTCCCTTTAAGGACCCTCAGTCCCACCTCTACGTGCGACAGAAGATACCACCCGTCTCTTCAATAACCAAGCCCTACTTGACCGCCCTCGCCATGCTCGGTCGGCATAATTGTTTTAAGTTAGTGTTAAGAACTGAACCGAGGCGTCCGCAAGGAGCGGACCCTCGAAGCTATGTGCGGAGATGTCACGGTGCGCAGCACCAACATTGTAACCACGATCAATCAATCAATAAAAAAAGACGTGTGGCACTCGGGGACTGCCGCGGTAAAGCTATTGCATGTCGTACAAACGCACACAACGCCGTGTCGAAGACTGCCGAACTGAAACGACGTTAGACTAGACGATGCACGGCCTTCAAGCCACACCTCCTTGCCCGTCGGAGTGGGGAGCGTGAGGTTTTTTCGTTACGGAATTTCTGGATTCGGTCCCCGCGCTCAAGGCCCGCGATAGAAGCTATGCAATAGCTTAAAAATAACTCTATTTTTTTTACTGACTGGATCTTGGCAAGTTTTATAAGTTATGTAGTACCTAATAGTGCAAGCCTAGAGCTTAGTTAGGGACTAGGTCAAGAACTAGGACATAAGATTTTTTTTTAAGAAGTTACAGAAAGACTAACAAAAAAAGAAGCAAAGCCAGGGCACCACTAATGTTTTAATAACATAAATTTAATCATATTTATCTCTGCATGCACATTATATAAGTTGTGCGCGAACTTTCGACTCGTAATCCGGCGCATACGCATGAATGATAGCAATCTTCGTGCTCTTCGGCTGAATGGCTCGAGTTTACAACGCCTTCGTAAACGAGTTGTGGGTGTTTGGAGTCCATAAAAATGTTTTCACCTTCATCTGTTACTGTAAGGTGTTTAACAAGGTAGGGAATGATACTGTTATGTTTGGTTTTATTTTGACACGCTTAAAAAAAAACAGGTATTTTATTTTCATAAGCGATTTTAATATTTTTGTGTGAAAAAAGTTTGGCAGGTGAAACTACATTATTTTTAAGTACCTGCTACCATATTTTGAATGGAATCGGACTCTTATTTAATCTGTGGTAGCGGTAAGTATATATTGAGCAATACATACAGCGCCCTTTTTTACCAGCTTATTTTTTGCCGTGCTATACAATAAACGACCTAACAAAAATGGCCTGTACAAAAAGTTTTATTTATATATAACTAAAAGAGCAACAAAAACGTAGGTACTATTAAGGAAAGGAAAATACCATAAGTTGATAATGAAATTTATAAATTACTTACTTACTTTTTAGAAAATAAAGGCTTCAAGTCATGGGCTTGCAACCTGTCACTAATACGCTGGTAAACATCGTAGCCTAATTTTGCAAAATATGGTTAGTGAATTATCAAAAACTTTTTAGAGTTGTAGGTAATTCTTTAGTCCTGCCTACCCCTATCTGGGAACGAAGGCGTGAGTTTATGTATGTTGTATGTAAGTATGTATGTAGGTATGTAGAAAATAAATGTTTTAATCGCTCTAACCGCGTAGTTTTGAAATGACCTTTGTAAGAAAGACAAAACTATCTATGTCTAATTTGTTAAGTTGCTATCTGCCATAGGTGTCTTCCGAATTATAAAAAGACTATCAGTGTTTCCTTCTCTATAAACCGTAATTAGAAAAGGACAACGTCTAATGCCCGATCCATCATACCAAAGATAATCTGTCGTATGTTACGTCTTTTCATTAATCATCTCTAAGAAGGAAACATGGCAGCTCATTGCAGAATAACAATCCAATATGTATTTTATTTAATGACGATAGAGCCCATTATTGTTTACTTAGTATTTACAAGTTTTATTATAATATGACCGTATTGTTTTAGTTTTAAATCGTTTAGTAAGCGAAAGCCTTTCAATAGACGTATCATACCAACACAATAATGAAGGACAGCCAAAATGGCCGCACACCCGCCGCGATGCTAGCGGAAGTAGCGGAACTGGGCTAGTGAATAAAGGTATACCGTGAAAAATATATACGTATAGGTGAAAAACCGGTAAGGGCATGTCGGAACATGCTCTGTGTAGGGTTCCGAAGCCGTTACTACAAACAAATTAGATCTCGTGACAAACCTAACTTTGCCGTTGGAAAACTGTTATCCCCATACATCGACACAGGTCGCGGTCAGTTTACCAACACTGCAAATAAGTTTGCAGTAGGTATAAATATTTAAACCGTTTGTAACTCAAGAACCATTGAAGTCTACTTAGTGTTCACCAACAATTAAAAGGATGGTTAGCGGTTTAACGGTTGTCAAGTGTATTGACTAACAGCTGATTAAGACTTAACCTTCTGTTAAAT
Source organism: Acleris emargana (assembly GCA_927399475.2). Classification (NCBI taxonomy): domain Eukaryota; kingdom Metazoa; phylum Arthropoda; class Insecta; order Lepidoptera; family Tortricidae; genus Acleris; species Acleris emargana. The sequence goes on from OV656849.1 coordinate 1,704,735, forward strand.
TGGTTGGTGAACTCGGCCCTTAGTAGTTAGTTTTCCGAATAAATTCATTCGCTTTCATTTAAGATATTTTTCAGATGAATATTTCATAAACGGATCCGTTAACCGAAACATTGTTTTCACAAACCCGCAATATTTTTGCAAGACCTATCCAACGACACCCCACAACCACAGAACAGATAGGTCCAGAAAGCAATCTACATACAAAGTGCGCTCGAGCAACGCACACATAGACACCGCTCACGGACACGATATCTCGGAGTAGTTGGGACAAGTGCGAGCGCGAGTGCCGTCCGCTTGACACGCGTCGCGTCCGTGGACTTTTTTGTGCGATAATTAGGTATAATGGAGCAACAAAAAATAACTTTTTATAACTGTTCAGTGGACGGTTGCTTAAATTCCACTTTAAACGGTGAACTGTCCTTTTTCAAGCTACCACTGGCTTCAGAGAGGTAAGTAGGTATCTACTTGTATTTCAATGGTTCGTTTTAAACTTACACAGAAGAGTTAGGTAGGTAAGCGCCCCGCCCCGGCCCCCGAAGAATATATCTAAAATCGATTTAAATAATAGTTTCCTATTTTGAATCAGTATAAACGAAGTACTTAACTATATTTTTGTAAAATAAATTCACGCCACCTTACGTAAGTTGAAAACATGTATTTTTGTTTGTGTAGATATTGTGTTGTTTTTAGTGTCTTTTGATAGGTTTAGGTCTAAAACGTATATGGTAATGGAAATTGTGTAACTAGGGTAATCCGTTTAGAAGTTATAAGGAATTTTCGATAATGAAAATTGACAAACGTAAAATTTTGTATGTTTCTGCTCTGTAAACTTTTTGTATTGTAATACCTAGTAGGTAGGTTTATTGTTTTGTTTTGTAGGATAAGTTTTTTGCTATTACGGGCTATAGGTAGGTACTGCGGGTTTGGATTAGCCCCTCCAGTCACCCCCTCCACTTTAATATTAATTCGTCTGGTCGATTATTTTTGAAGTTACCTACGGTATTTTTAGGGTTTCGTACCCAAAGGGTTAAAACTGGGCCCTATTGCTAAGACTCCGCTGTCCGTCTGTCTGTCACAAAGCATCTCACAACAATAAATCAAACGACTAGATACGAGTGCCACTACCGCGATAGTTTTTTGTGCATAAGCCATAGTTGACAACCCTAGAGCGACCGCCGAGCGTAGGTATGAAAAGTGAAGTACATACATGTGATTTACTTCTGTACTTATCTGTTCTGTGCCACAACTATGGGGTAGACATAAAAACACTTTGCTGGCGTGACTAATATGTATATTCAGGCCAAATTACAGCTTTCTAGTACTAAGAGTCTCTGAGCTAGGCTGCGGACGGACATGGCGAAACTATAAGGGTTCCTAGTTTGACTACGGAACCATAAAAATAGCCAGAAACTTGATGTTTTCATACTAAGTGACACAACGCAGCATAAATAGCAAGTAAATTGCGTCAATTTTAACCGGAATCTACGGAAATGTTCATGTCCCGTTCGGTGCCCGTCACCGTTTCCTATATAAAACTCAATATATGATGCGTTGTATTCTACTTGGCATTTAATGTGTAAACCGGTCATACCGACAATATCCCATGAAGCATTCCGGATGCTCACATGAATGGTATGCTAACAAGACCAATGACAGAATAGATAGTGGTGAACGTTTGCTTAATAAAATTCCTACATAATTAAAAAAAATATTATGTTTTTACTTTCCATAAAAATCTCTGATGAAGCTGTTTGGTTTGGGTTCTAGCTTCTGGCACAATGAGTGCGATATTATATGGAAGAGAATTGTTTTTCTCGATTAAAAAAAATACAAGTCGAAGGGCTTAAAAAAACCAGTAGATATACAAAATATGTAGGTACATACCTAGTTGGCCATTTACGAGAAAAGGCTTTTATTTTCCGATGTTTCGAAAACTTCTGAAGTGGCTCTTATGCCTGTTTAAAGAGAGAATGAACTGCCCGACTGTCTCTTTAAACACATTAATTTCCACAACGTGTAAGTGGCAGAAACCCTAACTACAACATTCTGAGACATTTTCATAAAAATACTAATGCCCGGTTCCTATATTCACGAAACGAAGCGTTTTCCTTACGGGCAGTAGCGTTATGACATTTGCTACGTACAAAATGTGTCAAATTTTAACGAGACGTCGCAATTCTTCCAACGATTTTGAATATAGGAACGCACCATAAAAGTTATTCTCTTTAACATCTGAGGGTTTGAAATTGTTCTCTTTCCATGCTTAAATTATGAATATTCTTTGCAATTAATAAGAATTCCTCATTGGAATGTTACACAATTTAAGAAATTTCTCGTCGGTATATTGCTGCGTCAGTCAAATAAATAGCTAAAGAAATGCGAAATTACAGTAAGTAAGTTTAATTGAAAAAGCATATAAAGCAAAAAACTTACAATTTGTAAAAAGAAAATTACTTTTTAAATTGAAATGCAGTTAATCCTCGATCATCTCCGTCCCATGACAATGGCGCAAGTTTTTACAATTCTGCAAAAACTCCAGCAGAAGCAATTTGCGTTAGAAAAAGCCTCTTCCGAGTGAACTTAAATCAACAACGGAAAGATTTCTACGCTGCTGCTTGAAGAGAGCTGCTTTTGTAGAGTTGAGGAAGTGTTTTGTTACGAAAAATGCGTACAATCTAATATGTTAATCACAAAATAAGGTAAAATATTTCAAGAATCCAAAAGGGAACATTTACGGTGTAAAAATATTTGAAAATAATTTTTGATTTTGCTGAATTTGCTTAATCAATCATCCTTCATACATTATATGTACAGTTATTCCGTTACTGACTGACAGATAGCGGACATGGCAAGAACTGCTAGATCAAGACGGTATCAACTCAAAATCATTGTTAGTTTGGTTTCAAGTTCATAGACGTTATATTAAAGTTGGTTTTAAAATACAGTTGTATTTTGATTTACTACTCTTTTGATCTGGCAGTGCGATATGCAGAACATTTCACAGTGAGCGTAAAGGACGGAGCTATAGCAGTTACTCTGTCCTTTTCTCTCAGCGTAAAATGATTTGCACATATACGTCATAATAACCCTCCTACTATTTACTAGACGTATAAATATTTTCTGTTCAATATGTGTTACTGAAGAAGCTAAAGACGAAAGAAGAAAGAAGAAAGCCAGAGAGGATAAGGAAGGAGCAGTGAGTAAGTAAGGGAACGAATGCAATGCAAAAGTTGTATCCTCTAGTACACAAATGTATAATATTTGAAAAAGAAGGTGTCAGTTTAGTAATACATGCAACCTTAATGCATCTATTTAACATGAAACCTACTTCTGATTCCGATAGAGTTGGCAACATAATGAAGGTAATCTTCCCTACAAACTTCTCTCTAACTTAATTTACAAAATAACAAACCAGTCGTGCGTTCCACTGTACATTAAGTCGATTACTAAGCGAATCGATGAATAAAATTGAATTAATTGATTACGTAACACCGAATTAAGACTAAACCGGAAAAAAACTATTAATCATACATCAGTCTGAACCAAATTAGTCACAAAGTGGAACAATTATTAGATAATCTTAAGGTTGCATAAAATTTCAAGACAATGGGAAAAGCTGATTTCCTACTACGATCAAAATGGCGGATACATCAACTGAAAAGTCTTATCTCAATTCATTGTGTTGTAAGAAAATTCATCCTATCGTGTGTTACTAAAGCTTAAATCAAGTGTAACGTCGAAGGTACTTGGGGTATTGTGGGTAAGGTGTATTAACTGACAGGAAGCAATGTTTGATTCATATCGTTATTGTTTCTTTTACGTTTCCCATTAATCTTCGATTGGGTCGTTGTAAGTTTTCGAAAGGTTATATAATTATTTAATTGGTTCGAGTTGTAGCTTCTAGAAACATACACACTTCCGGTATTGATTTGTTATGGCTTATATTGAGCAAATAAAATGATATATCTTGGCTGTTAATTTGCGTTTCCTCTTTTCCTTCAGTTAGAAGGACTGTTAATAAATACTTACTGTAAGGTACTGCTAAAAGTTTCCAGTACAGGAAATGATAATTTGAAGCAACTTAACACAGCCTGATTCGTGACACGAGATAATTAATCAAAATTAAATGGCAAATTTGTAGTAGTGGGTTGCAAGAAACCAGTCCTAAATTGTCAAGGTACAAGGACAAATCCAAAAATGGATTTTATTACAACAGTAAATCTTGTGAGTCAGATGTAGGACTTGAGACGTGTAAAAAAACAGGAATTTGAATTTATCAATGACTCTCTCATTGTTTTTGTAACTTGAACCATAATTTCGTGGAATCAAGGTTAGAGTTTAAATGTTTTGGAAAGCAAACCGAGGGTGAGTGGACAGGTGCATCAACCTGACGGTTTTGTTTGGGTTCCTTGTTAAACAAGCATCTGTTCTAACTTTTAAGTGGTTCTCAAACAGAACCATTGTGTATTATAATAACGTTACTTCGTAAGCCTAGTTAACGTTTGGTTAGTTTGTTTTATAAGTTACGTTAATATTGTTTACACCTGTTCAATTGAATCTTCGAATTTCATAGTACCTAGTTTAATGTGCAGAATTGTCTTCAATATTGTTTTCATAAGCATGCCATGCTTATTCTGTCTAATTATTGATTCTACCGTGAAACTTCTTGCCACATCGACCTTCCCTTTCGCAAAGGGTCATCCATTTCCAATTCGATTCAGCTCATTTGAAACAATCAACAGTATCTTGATCATTTGCTAATCTTTCGACGTCTATCCTTGCATTGTTTGAGCGTAGAAAAGGTAATTTGTTCTAATATACAATGACAAAACACGATTTTGTTGATATGTAAATGCTAACGTCTGCATGATGGGAACCTGCTATTGTGTTTAGCTTTAGACTTTGTAATATAAATGTGCGTTGTGATTAATATGCTTGAACTTTCGAATATGCTTTAGCCGTTTACAAAAAGCTTCGTAAAAGTTTTAAGGCAAAAATGGTCAAGTTGTCGTCCTTGAAATAATTCTCGAACAACTGTCAGAAGATTGGCTAAATTCAGTTAGATAGAGAATAGATACATACCGGTCTAGAATGAACAATGAACCTCTTGATAAGTTGTAACGGTTACAACAGAACTGGAGTCGACATCGCAACAAACAGAGCTTTCCAACAAGCTTTCGCGCATTCACACGCCACTATTGAGCCATCAAACTGTCGCCAGTTCGAACCTTCACCGGGCAGGTGATTCACCCAAAACACATGCGACTAACAGGCAAAAACTGCACAGAAACGGACACGATCAAAAAAGAATTGGTATTCAAACGGACAAGACATTCACCTCTTGTAAGAGCGGCGCGCGTACTGGCAGGCTGGCGGCTTGCGGCAGAACCCGTTTCGTAGAAAAAAACACCTCTTCCCGCGTTCGCCGCCGCTGTGGCGACCCTTTGCATATTTCCCTGCTCGCCGTACATCATTCCGACCGCAGGGAGCACGGGAGTCTCTTGTAGCCTCTCCGGGACTAGTTGCGTATCGTGGAGTTGATTGTCCTCCCGACGAGCGTCCTTCGGCTGCGACGCCATGTTTCTCGTCAGGTTTTGGCGCGAATCTGAGTGATCTAGTTGAGCTAACGGCGCATTAATATTCCTAGGCTGCACCACCGGAATCCTGCCATAGACAGGTTGAGTTATATATTTCTGCGCGCTGTCTATGACCCTCGGCTCGGGCACAGGTTGATTAGCGAAAGCGTTCACTTTGAGTATTTCGTTAGCTTGTTGTAACAGTTTCTTTTGTATGTTCTCTATTTCACCCTTTGATGCTCTGGAGTTTTGCGAAAGCTCCGCTATTAGTTTATTGACGTTGAATTCGGCCATGTTGTCTGTCATTAGAGTTGATGATGATGCTTCATTGTTGATGACTTCATGTATACTGTTATCGTTGTTAGTTTTGTCATTGTGTGTGCCTGGTGCTTTGACTTTCATGTCGGGGACGGGCGGTGTGACGATTATAGCTGGAGTATTCGCGGTGGATTCCTTGACTTTTCCCCGTTTTACCTTCCTTACGGTCCTGCTGGCCATTACATCGTTACTGTCTCGCTAACGATAAATGCTTCGACGCCGACAGTACATCTTTCCAACATTCTTTTGCAGCTAAAGTGTCCTATGGCAATTAAATTAATGGCGTTCTTGATTGATTCTGCTAGCAATTCATGTCACGAGACGTACTGGACTACCAATGGGGTACCGTATTGAATTACTAGCGCATAAAGTGAAGTTTCGTGGAAGTTGAAATAAAGCGTAGGGCGACTATTAAATGTGCTAAATATGGGTTGGTCTTTAGCATAATATTTTAGTTTAACAACAATCTTGCGCATACTGGCGGTTTCATAAGCCTTTTGTTGTGAGGTGCGAAATATGGGTCGCCTAGAGTGTGTTCACTGCACTAGAACTATTGTTGTCTGTTAATCCATTTCATAATTAGCTATATCACGCGTGTCAAGGTTAATTTTAACTACTTAATATGTTACACATAAGTGAATGCCATCTAACTTACAAGTTAAAGGCATGATTACTTTCATACAGTAACCTAAGGTAAGTCTAAAATTCGTTTCTAAATGTTTTAAAATGTTTTTTTCTACAACCGTTACTTTTCAAGATGTTTATACAGATAACGTTACAGGTTAGGTTAGGTTGGTTTTATAAAAATCCTAAAAAGTTAAATGGTATCAGTAAAAAATGAATTTTTAACTTTGGCAAATAGAATAGTTAGGAAATGAAAATTCGGAAGCACTTAAACGCTCTTCCTTATTAAGCAATGAAATGAACAGAGTAATAGCATCATATTGTTCTGTATGTCCTCATTACTTGTGAAACGACGCTAGAAATTCATAGCTGTTAAAAAGAACCATACAAATTTACCTTCGAGCGATATCGGAAACGGAATCCTAGAACTCCTCGATTTCCACGATTTTTTAATATTCTAGTTAAATATTATGAAAAATTACGTTTCCGTCTCTTTTATTTTTAATTTATTTCTTTTCAAGAAATTTTGCCTTACAAACGTAATGACCTAGTTTTTCATAGTACGATGACATATTCAAAAATAGTAAAAATTGGACTAGGTTTGGGGCGAAACGTTATGCAATAGTTGTTATAACAGTTAATACTATTATGGATTATACTTTGATACTGAATCGTTTTAGTACTTAAACGATTCAAAACTAGACGTGACATAATCTTATAATCGCCTGTCATTGTAGGAGGGTTTGACACTGTTATCCGACTGACTGACAACTTGACTTACGATTTGCATATTGTACGCTCAGACCAAGTTACAAATGCTGTTTGAATAGTTCATTTTAGCGCAAAAGTAACACTGTAATAAGACCAATAAGACATTTAAATGGTTTAATGTCTTTTTATAAGTTTTGAAGTTATTTTTGTAAATATATCACGCTTAGGCAATAGGTTTTTGTTATTGCCAGTGACCTTAGAGTCATTACATTGTTACGGTTTTTTGGGCTTTAGAGGGTGCGCCTAATAAGGTGGTGTTAAAAAAACCGGCCAAGTGCGAGTTGAAATCGCGTGGAGATGGTTCCGGCCGTAGATATTATGTGTTTTTTGGTCAATTTTCGTCTTCTTTCATGAATAAAATCAAAACTATTTGTTTTACCATAAACACAAAAATATATTTGAGATTCTCATAACGAGCTCTTTCATTTGACATAGGTAATAATATGACACAGAAAGGTTTGCAATAAATTTATTAATTTATCCCCGTAAATTATTCTATAAAACATAAGTGAAATAAATTTAAGTACTTTTTGTAAATTTACCGATACTTCTACAATAAACACCAAACGATCAACTAATTTTTTTTCCGCTTCTTTTACCGCATATAATATACATCATACAGCCGTACAGCGTAGCATAATAATGTATATAATATATTGAAGTATATGCTTATACTTACCTAAAACTGAACAATCCAGTAATATCCGATGGTCTCTTACACTGTACATTATTTATTCTGTGCTAATGTAGCAATAATAATATTTTTTAATCATATTAATTAATCTTTTTTTTTATTAAGTAATACAATTCTTAGTAATTTAATTCGTGTTTTATGAATATTTAAGGATGATTTGAATACTAAGAATGTTTCTTTAATTATTATTATAGCGCCATAGATTAACATGTTTTTTTTACTAAAACACAGCGAAAACAGCGCGAGGGAACATTTCGCATCTATGTTTAAGTAAGTTGCTGTTTCAAGAAGTAAGGACGCCAAAGTAATAAATACTGTAGATACTCAGTACGAGAATCACCAGACTTGTCTCATTTAACGACCGCGGGGATAAGCTCGACTTCATGCTCCTAATACAAGCCACCAGTTTGATTTGGCAACCAAAATAATCTATTGAACATTACATCATCAATGTACTCGTAAATGTTTATAAAATATGTGCCGAGATCATTGTCCTGTACAAGGTTTATTGATTTACATTTGTGTAAGCAAATAAGATGCATTAGTGCATCATTGTTGAAAAATCTTAAAACGATCAATAACTTTAACAACACAAGCCCGATCACTAAACAAGATGAGGGTGATCAGCAAGTAAAGAATTTCATAAGCAATATTAACCATTCATAGTTATTTATGTAACTGGTACATAATGAAGCTTTTTAATATCTCTCTCTTTGGGAATTAAATTTTGAAGCACTATAATAAATTTTACGCCATTGTCGTATACTTTACCTGTTTCATTGATAATATAAATTTCGCTCAGTTGGTGCTCTGTGGATTTCTACTAAATCACTTAACAATAATTTATTGCTAAGTTAACTTAAGGTTTGAGTCTAAGTTAACTTAAGGGATATAAGATAGAACTAGATCAGTCAAATGTTTGGTTCTCCGTGATCAGAGCAACAGATAATTTATTCTTTCATAAATGCATATGGAATTACTTTTAAGAACTGATACAAATTATAGTCCATCTATATTTTCCTTGAAAAAATTGGATGATATCGCACTGCTAGATCTAGACAGTATCAACTCAAAATCATTGTTAGTTTTGTTTCAAGCTCATAAACGTTGTATTAAAGTTGATTTTAAAATACAGTTTTATTTTGAGTTACTACACTTTCGATTTGTACATAGATAGATTCACGATTAGGAGCCAGTACTTGGCAACATATAAGTTGCAGAACATTCCCAGAAGATTGGAAATAATAATGACTCGTTAGCCTACTTAGTAGTGATCCTACCTACATAGCTAGCGCCCTTTCGGTCCCGGGTTGATTCCCGTTATCTAAGGGAAAATATTTGTGTGATGAGCGCGAGTATCTATTAGTCCAGAGTCTTGAAAGTTTTTCTAGTATTTATGTATGTTGTTCTCTACATATATACTTATGTTTATCGTCGTGCAGTACCTACCCGTATTAAGTTTGGCTGGAGCAATTTATTTGATAACCCCTTTATTTATTTACTTATTATCTCCAAAAAATAAAGACAAACATATTTGGAAACTTTTGAGAGCATTAAGAATGGTCTTCTTCCGTTCAAATAATAAAATCATTCATTCTTAAAAGCAAGCGAAAGGACCATTATCTATCGCTTCCGTAGTTTTCCTATGATTTCCTTTGACCTCGTGTGTTATCTTGGTTTGGCTGATTTCTAGAATTTATGTACGTATATATTATATAGATGTATAATAATATCTATTTAGTGTGTATTTATTTAATCATTTACTAGTTCATATATGGGTAACAAGTAGATTTTATCATAACAGAAGTATTTCTTGTACTTTAGTTTGAGTTCTGAAGAAATTAGTTTACACCATCTGCCATGTATTTTTGTCTTTTATTATTTAGAAGCTTTCTCAACTGGAAAAGTTTCGCGTCAATGCTACTTGTATGCACAGTCTTAGGCCGAAGCAAGTGGTTGCGGTTACTAACTTTAAGGGGTGTTTTGTTTTACTACCGCGTCGAATTCAGCCGAAGTTTTTTATATCTGTGATTTTGGATTGTAGTCGCCGAACAATATTTACCCTGTATTCATGGATAATTTTATTTTTTTGTAAATTTCTAAACGTGTTCGTAATTTAGGTCATCGAGTATTGCTCTTTTTTATTTTATAGTTATTATTTACTCCTGGACCAACAAAACGGAGTGATGTATGTTTGTTACCTGTCTGTCTGTGCCTTTTGATGATTGTAATGAGGATTTTTTTAATCGAGTGATAGCTTAATTGGGATTACCATTATCGGGCGATTTTAATAAATTTCAAAGGGGGAAATTTAGCAAAAAATTGCTTAGTCCCAAAGAAAGGTTACGTGGTAGTAGATAAGGCTTGTACTTTGGGTACTAGTAAACAATAAACCTACTTGAAAACCTAAATAAATACGCAGAACTATACTCAATATTGAGCTCATCACAAATATTTGCCTATATCGGGAATTGATTGCGGGGCCGCTAGCTCTGCACGCAGGGTCATTACTTACCTTAGACCAATCGCGTCCTTTATGTGTAGATATTTACTTAATTTTTTTTTTTGTCATTGATAAGATCACTGCTGACACTGAAGTAATTTCAATAAAGTTGAATACTTTCAACGGCTCCCCCTTATCATTATTGTTTTCCGTCCACTTCTCTTTGTTCCACAATGTAATACCGCTGTGTTTACGGCACCATAAAGAACCTCGACTAGTGACGTTTGGTAGCGGTTGCCTTATAAAAAACCCACGCGTTGCTTTGTGCAAGCGTCCCTCGGTGACTCATATATATTGTTTATGGTCAATCTGTTGGAGTTGAAATCATAATGGGAAAAGGATTAATAGCTTTATTATCGTTAATATTGTTTTTAGTCTGCATTGTAGAAGAGTAGGCTGCGATGGTATGGCCAGGTAAAGAGGAGGCCATCTGACAGCGCGTAGGAAACGTAGCACTGTATCTTTCCATCTCTGGGTGTCGATTTTTGACTCTGATCAAAACATACTTTAAAATCTAACCGATGAATAAAATTCTCACGCCTATGATATCAAAATACAAGTGCCCGCGCCCCGCCCCGCGAATTCACCGTGTGACTTTATTCTAAAATAACTCTTTTATCATCACAGTGAGATTCAAACATTTCAAGGACATGGACATGGACAGAGTTTATTGCATCCGAAGATCATAAGGACAGAGAAAATCAGAGAAGTATAATAAACAAAGCTGATCTCACCACAATATTGAGCAATTACAGGATTCATAATTAATTAAATGTGCAAGAAAAAATAAGAGAGAGAAAGAGAGAAAGAGATTGATTCTGATTCGGCCTTAGTATTTGTTTATAGATCAGTGTCTACATCTTTAACTCAGTTTGCAGCTTGTTTTTCTTTAAGACTGCGCCGAGCGTACGCCGGATGTACAGTGGCGCCCTCATTACTATTATTGAGATTTCTAATAAACTAAAGTATTTTCTTGAATTCGGACGATGCATTTTTGTACTACAAATAAAAACACAACTTATACGATAAATCCCATAGTTTACTAACAATTGACCTTCGAGTTATCAACTAAACGGAAAAAAGTGGCCACCTTTTCCCGTTAAGCTGACTACTCAAAGGGTAACTATTATCAAAGTTTTTTACGTATCCCATAAATTGTGTTTTTACTTGCGCTACAAAAAAGCATCGTCCAATTCCATGGAAATTCTTTCGTTTATCAGAAAACACAATAATAGTATTGAGGGCGCCACTGGACGCTCGACGTTTGCTCGGTGCAGTCTTAACTTACTGAATAACCAAGCCGAAGAAGCTGTTTTCAAATCCCACTTACATTTTTATAATCTTTACTTAGTCCATAAATAACCTGTATCCTTAGTAACTCTTTATGCGTCGAAGAAGCGGTTTTTTTTTGTATTTCGTTCCACAAACAATAACAAGTGTCTTTATGGTCATAATGGCCAGCATCAAAATCCAGAAACTCCATACGTACTTAAATAATATTAAAAAGTACGTTGTTTAAAACGTTCCAATTTCAAACTGAAACGCTATTCGTGTCACTTTTCCTTTTGCGGCTACTTTCTTTAATAATAACCAAAATAACAATTTGCTTTCTTTCCCACAGAGATAACGATTTCAATAGGCAGTGTAATAATCATTATTTGAAGTTGTAACAGTTGGTTTTAAAAATCGTTTAAGAAAAAACAATCTAAGAGGATGATTCGAAATTCAAGAGTGGTGGCCTTTGCCTAACTCATTATAGGACAAGTGAAAAAGTGACGCAAATTTTCGCGCCATCGCGTTGGGCAATGTTTTTATTTACACTCGAGAATAACAAGGCCAAGATCGTAAAATAAACGTCCAATATGGCCGACGGTGTAATTTTTTTGGCGTTGACAATTTCATCGTAGTACAGTTAATCCAAGTTACTCTGTTGAGCTACTGAGCTTATAATCTTAATTTAGTCGTGTTATACTTATGGTATGAACAAGGCAAAAAGGTTCTATATTCAAAAGAGCCGTTTTAAAAAACAGCTGTTGTTGTTTTTTTTTACACTTTTTTTCTTCGCACCGATCATCTTTTTCTGTTTCGCCTACTGGTTGACTGGTAGAGAATGCCATTGGGCATTAAGTCCGCCATTTGTACATTATTGTATTTAGTGCAAAGAAGTTTAAATAAATAAATAATCATGCGACATCGTATTTTGTCGGCTTTTGCTGACCGAGATAGCTAGATATAGACAAACAGTGTCAAACATCTTAGATTTGTAACCTTAACGTATAATGTGGTGTTAGGGACCGAAATAGGCTCTGCATCCTACCGCGGCTGACACATATAGTAGATTTAGATTTAGAATTTAGATTTATTTATTTTATAATATTGCTCACATGTCAATCATACAGAATTCATATTATGATAGTCAAAGAATAGAACAAAAAAATAATGTAGCAAAAGCCAATGTCAAAAATTGATGGATAATAAATAACACAAATAATAATCAAACAAGTCACAAAGTTAAATGTATAAATGTAGAATAAACAAATCTCAAAAGTAAGTATAGAATCGGTCAGGTCTCTGTCGAGTGAGCAAAGATATACGACCAAGCTCACTCCACAGGTAAACCAATCTAATTAAGAATGCACATCCTTAAGGGCTGTTTATACACTGATGCGACCTCTCAAACTCGCTAATAGTTCAAGTTGGTCAAGAGTGTCACCTACATAGGGTTACCATGACATCGTTATGCAGTTCAGTTTACCGTGAGCGAAAGAGATAGAGTCATATAGCTTCTATAGTTCTGTCCCTTTCGTCCTAAACTGAATTGCTTAGCAACGTCATGGCAGACATCTGGACAGCTAGTAATGGTCGGAGTAGTAGGCAACTAGTAAGCACACAGTTAGCGTCGGTACACTTGGCCAATAAAATAGGTGTAGGATTAATAGGTCTATTGTGTTGAGCCGCTCAGCTGTGATTCCGGTAAGGTTACCTAAACCGGGGCCGACATAACGGCATTTCTATGAAAATTCAAAAGACGAGAAATTAAATCTATTTTACACGACTCCAGGCTTTTTTAACTTCCATGGAAAATGGAGTCGATATTTTATCAATTCGAAATTCAAAATTCAAAATATTTATTCAGTAAATTGGCCACATGATGGCTCTTTTACACGTCGGTAATATGGAGTGAATGTACTAGCGGTAATGTAAGGTAATAAGTAGGGTTAGGACTTTTGGTGGCATATCGTGGTTCTGGAATCCATGGAGTCGCTATTTCCTAATTATTAAAAACATACCACTTTGATTTTGGCCTTCAATATTGTCATATTTCAAATTAAACTAAATACATTTTTAGTTCGGTTTATAATATTTGTCCGTTTGTAACGCTTCGCAGCGGGGATATCCTCTGTACCATAATTTATTTTACCTGGTTTAGCAATTTAACGAATGAATGAACTTTAACTATGACTTTAAATTTTGAAAAGTGACAATACTGAAGGTCAAAATCAAAGCCGTCTGTCAATGATAATTTGGAAATAGCGACTCCATGGATTCTATAACCACGATATGCCACCAAAACTCCTAACCCTAGTAATAAGGCGACATACAGGTGACGCTAAAATAATAAATATACATTTTTATGACTAGGAGAAGGCACACGAGCCTACAAACGACAGCCGATGGTAAGTGCAATGGAATCTGTGATCCATAGACATGTGAATTGTATTAAGACTGAAATCTAACTCTGACTGCAAAAACGTTGCCAGCCCTGAGGACTACGATGGAATGCCTCCATGCTAGTAATTTCACCAGTAGTCTTATACTTATACTAACACTGGAACACAACAATGTGAACACTTCTGCTTGGTGGTTATAGTATTTGTTGGTGGTAGTCCTTCCACCATTAAAGATCACTACACTACATCATTGAAGCCTACGGACATTTACTATTTGTATATTGGACATCTTAAGAGCATAAAATACCTCGATCTCTATGCCATTAATTTAATCGGTTTCTTACCCCTACACCGTAACGTAACATAACAGTGCGAACACTGCTTAACAGTCGTTATATTTTTTTTTTATTAATCATTCACCTAAAGATTTCTACGAACTTGGCTGTCTTGATGACCATAATGATTATTATGATGGGTCGTGTCAAACCCAACCTACTCGTAATGGAGTGAAGGTTATCTTTTGCAAAAACTATATCATCCATAGGTAACTGTTGCCAATTTTATTGTTAATTAATAATTATACTTATCGTTGACTAATAACGAATGTTTGTATTCTCTGGGGGATAAAGATAAAAACATATGTATTTGTACAATATTGAATGGACGCGTCACTACTTAGTTTTTAAGTCCCTATAAAATATAAGGTCATAACAGAGGTTCATTGTATATCAGTGTAGATTAGTAAGACCAAGTAAATTGTAACAATAAAACAAGTCAAGTAATTTTTGATTGGTGGTCAAATTCGATAAGTGAAATATGAAATAAAAACGCAAATGCTTCTAATTACGTAACCACCACCTGTATAAATGTTAAGAATGTCACTTTTGAATTTGTAGTTTTCTCGAAACTTTTTTTAATATCCCGACTTTAACCTTATAAAAATACAATAACATTTATGGCGCAAAAAAATTTATAATTCACTTAAACTCGGTTCACTTCTTGCTTCGGTGACTTCTCGTAATTAATTCGTAACATACATTACTTTATAAGATATGTTAGGTACGCGTTTTATATGCGATGAAATCATACTTGTTCTACTTTGAGACGATTGAATTTATAATAGGTATTACCTAGTAGTTAGATGCTATTATTATAGTTACACCGTTAAAACCCATATTAGCAACATCACCGTAATTTTTTAAAGATATTTGCCGGAATATATGAAAAATGCTTAGGAGCACAGTTCTAATTCCAACCCATCTAATAATCCGCACAATGATGTACGCAGCTTCTATTATCTTAAATCTTCAACCAAAACGAGTAATTTGACCTCAGACGTCAACCTGTCAAACGGTACGCCATATCACTTTCCTAGAAACTTCACTTTATTTACTCTGTTACGAAATTAAAAAATATCTCATTACACTTCCGGATTTATAACACTGGCACTACACAACACTCGCAATAAAAAAGGTAATCAAATTCAAATTTTGAATTCGGAAGGTTAGTAGAAGGTTAAAAGCGCGCGAGCCGATATTTAAATTCAAATTGGGAATTGAGAACTGATTATTTGAACAGAGCTCATAAAGGCTCCAGCGCACGAAATACACTGAACGCTGCTTACATTGGCCCATTGAGATTCGCTTTCTTACGTAGAGCGGCGAAAAAACAGACACGGCCTTCTGTGTAGATTGTATAACTATTGTTCGTTCGCGGATAAGGTTTTTCACATACTTTAGGTTTGGATTAATTTGACCTAGATGCATTTGAATTGAGATTAGCAATGATCTGTGCCGGTGACGAAGGTAGGAACAAAATAAACATCTCAACACAATGAAAATGCGTGAGTTCTTTGGGTATTTGTTTCCGAGATTAAAGCAGGGCACAATCGTATCAAATCATAGCAGATGTCATAGGGATTATGTAATTTACATATTTATTGCGCAAAACTTAGATTTCAGATAATGAAATTATAATAAACTCTTTTTTTTGTTTAATCAAATGTATAACGCCGTATAAATTAAATAGGTATAATCGCGCGTTATAAATATCAGTTACGAGTACCTACCTACAATACGAGTTTAGTTTATTAGGTTATTATTAGTTTGAAAGATGCTACAGCAAAATTTTATATTAATCCATTAAACCATAGAGTAGTTCATCTCATTTGGCCAATATTACTAGTTTAAACTTCTTTTTCCCCAAGCGACAGACGCTGCGTCTGAAAACTTTTATCACGCGATGATCGCATTTCTTTCAAATCTGGGATTATAAAAGTTTTAAACACCCTCTGAAAACTAATTTCCCGGTTAGTGTAACAGTTCTGTCTAAACTTTCACCAGTCCGCGCGCGCGGTGCGGTACCGTCTGTCATACATGGCTGCTTCAGGTAATGTGTCGGGGTCCACTGCCCACCTCGACTGCTGGTAGGGTGTTGAACTAGGTCCGTCTTCGGACGGTTAGGGCCGGCACACACGTCTGAGGGCTGTCACATATTCGGCAATGTTCGGTGATGATCGGCGAGGTAAGGTAACGATGTTTATGTTAGATAAGGAAAGGTACATACACACATGCAAGTCTGACGAAACATTCGAAGTCGGACTCTTTGAAAAACATTGGTCGTTGGAAGATCTTTTCTTATGAGAGAAAGCGCCAAATTAGTTACTAATGTCTCACGATTTAAAGAGTTCCTTGCTTTTGAAAGTAAATTAACATGAAAGTTTCAAAAACACTCGTTTTTGATAGAGCTTTTTATCTGAAAAGGCGGCTAGCAAGCATGCACGGCAAAGTAAGATGCGTTGTAAACTGAAATAAATTTTTAAAAGTTATAACCCTGTATAGGAGGTAAGGTTAAAGGCAGTTTTAAAAGATATATGAGCAATAAAAATATGATTATTTGGATTGGAGCTGTCACTGACCGTACTAACTATTAGATTTGCATAGATATAGTACCGTGGAGGTCAGTAATATGGTAGAGGTTTTGTATTACTCGTACATGGAAGACAAAGAAACAGCTTGTAATTCACAGGAACCCTACAATTTGTTATATACGACTGTCATTCGGCTCCTAGTTACTTTATGTAGACGACGCAGTAACACTAGTTAGCAGCGCCCCTGTTTACAAATGTGTGAGTATTTCTTTTACATGAGTACACACTGTATAAACCTAGAGTTGGGATTATTATCGCGGTGGATAAAGCATCCGTCTTATCCACGTGTATTCGCATCGAGAAACACGACCACAATAAATTAGGCCTGCAGGTCCTTACAATATAAAAAAGTAACAAAAACGTATACATAATCTCTCCTTATCCAGAAATCCTTCGTGTAATCAATTACGAGTATGTTGGCTAAACTGCCCTCCTAATCAAAAACGCAGTATCTCGGATAAAACTCCTGTAGCAATATCAACCTTATTACTAACGGACTAGAATTCAAACTGCATTGGTTATTGAATTTGAGATACTGCTTTTTTGCTTAGGAGGGCAGTAAAGTGGGAGGTTGCGGAAGCCGCGTACGACACACTCGGCTGGCCACGCTAAGCTTCACTGACGAACTATCCACGAACTGTGAAGAAAAAATCACCCTATATCTTGGGCAGTCGGAAAAAGTACACTTCTAGTAGAGTTTTTGTGCTTACTTAATTTTAGAGTCAGTACGTTATGGATGGTTTAGAAGTTCTTATGGCATGGATATTGTAATTAACTTAGGTAAAGAACATGGCGTTCAAGAAGTAAATGTGAGGAATAAGAATACGGCTGTCGACCAGATTCAGAATAAGAGTGCTCCGAGATTAGTATATAAAAACCGGGCAAGAGCATGTCGGACCATGCTCAGTGTAGGGTTCCGAAGCCGTTACATAAAAACTATCTCAAAAAACAACAAGTATGAACTAATTCTCTATCTAAAGATAATTGGAGCTCTCTTAGATGATTTAAGTACAGGTATAAACATTTTAGTCTTCTGTATCTCAGGAACCAATCAAGTCTAGGTCTTACTTACTTACGTAGTCGTGATAGTTGTCCTTTAAAAGTCGTTAAAAATTAGCGCTTTAAATCTTAATAGGGTAAAGTCACCAGTAGTCAGCCAGAGACCAGTAGTCGACCTTATAATGAGTGCGAAGAGTGGGAAATATATCTTTCGTACTCTTCCCACTCATATAAAGTACAGGCAGAGGCTGACTACAGGTCTCTGGCTGACCACTGGTGACTTTACCCTACCTATTTATTACAGTTTGGTCAAATGCGACCTAAATAGATTAAGCATTGGGAGCTTTAATTAAAGATGAAATCTGATGTTACCATATTGTCTTTGACATGTTGTAATAGCAACGTTACGATAGACCGAGTTTTACAATGTCATAGGCCTAGTAGAATAAAAGACCAGGGAGTATCCCCGATTCCGTAATTTTTCCAC
Source organism: Acleris emargana (assembly GCA_927399475.2). Lineage (NCBI taxonomy): Eukaryota > Metazoa > Arthropoda > Insecta > Lepidoptera > Tortricidae > Acleris > Acleris emargana. The sequence goes on from OV656849.1 coordinate 1,723,307, forward strand.
TTTCTAATATATTACGGTAATCACCGATCGAACAATGTCCTCTATCGCAATTTTTCCATAGCCCGAGAATGAAACAAAAAGTCCCACGTTCCAGTTTTGCGCTGAATATGTTACAACGATGTTCCTGGTACGGTTGGAATGATGTAAGTCGGAGCTTGAGATATCATTATCATCATCATTATAAAAAAACTATGAATTCTTTGAAATCTAAAAGTTAACATTGGACCGACAAGAAACCTCTGTAATTGTGCAATGTTCCTATGAGAATTTCTTAGTAACTTTTAATATAATATTCTTATTTTTTGTGTGAAAATAGAACATTCTTAGTACTTCAGAATAGTTTAGTTTAGCTTATTTATTCATCAATGCAATATTACAATATCAATTGCACTACATGTCAAAAAATACGAAATGATATTGAGATCGTCAAACATGAATACTAATAATCAAAGAATACAAGAATCATTTATAATTAAAACAACAACAATGAAATATCTAATAATGGCCACTCGTCCGATGTCGAAATACATAAACAATGATTAATTAATTTCAACACAATAATAAATTTACATTTCCAGCTCCATATATTCATGCACGGAGTATAATGGATTATCCAATAAAAGGTTTCTTATCAAGTTTTTAGAGTTGTAGGTAATTCTGTAGCTCTGCCTACCCCACTCTGGAAACGAAGGCGTGAGTATACCTAAGTATTATGTTCTTGTTTTTGTATAAACGAGGACAATATTGCAAAGGAAAAGATACCTAAAAATAAAGCTTAATGTCGCCGAAAACCTAAAGTTTTAGATGAAAATATGTCACTACGATATGTAAGTGAGGTTTTTAATAAACTATTTCGGGAAGTCGGCTCAATAAACATTCAGTTTCATAGTAGTAGTAGTAGTATGATGAATTGAGGAGCAGAAATGACGCGACTCACAACTCAAAAAATACGCTCGTCTGGCTTCAGCCTAAAGGTTTTGGAATCAAAAGACATCAACCGGCGGAGTGATTTTCAAATATAATTGTCCGTTGTTGGACCGATTTGATTTTATTTGATTTCATGATCACACTGCAGACCAGAGAGTTGGCAACTTCTTCTTTTATAACATTGTTATTCTGAATTTAAGTCTGCCAGAAAAACATGGCAAACTGCGTAAGCTCCTTCCCAGAAGCTAGTATTTTTTATATACCCAATGACACTCTATGTTTGAAGAATCATTATGATACCCCATTAGTTAAAATCAGTCTAATAAGTTCAGGAGCATTTCATTTTTGATTAATTATTGGTACATTACTCTGAGGTCCTTAAAAGCATTACACTGACTACTGCTGTCACACTTGCACTTGCAACTGACTGTATATCCCACTAATTCTACTAAAATTATAAATGCGACAGTTTGTGTGTTAGTTTGTTCCTCCTTCACACTGCAACGACGCGACGAATATTGATAAAATTTGAAATGGAGATAGCTTATCCCCTAGATTAACACATAGGCTACTTTTCATCCCGGAAATTTGAAAATTTCCCAAAGGAATAACGATAATCGAAATCTACGTGGTTGAAGTTGCGGGCGTGTTCATTCATACCAAATCGTAATATTGGGCATAACTATGGATGTTTTAAGACTTATTACCGTTCTTATGGCTTCGCGTAGCCAGTTAAAAACCTATTATAGCCGAAGACGTTGCTCGTATTGAGTTACTCTTCACATAACGTGGCCCTCATTGGCACATCTGCACGTTCGCCACGCGCCGCCGAGCGCGTCGTGGCGCAAGTGTGGAGTAACCACTATCCATCCATCATGTATAAGCATACATAATACACGTGAGATGGGCGATAGGGCAGGTGGGGTAGAGATGCAACTGAGGCTTCCAGGTTAGATATGAGACGATGTACTCTTGCACGCGAACACTATAACCATTCATGAAATGTCCTTTTCAACGTATCAAATTTGGTATGATTATATTATAGTTATAGCACAAACCCTGAAGAAAAACAACGAATACTAAAAATGCTCAAGTGTGCGTTGGGCATGCGCTAGCTGATTCGATACTAAATCGAATTCAAATCTGAATATAATAATATCTACTGTGCTGTATAGCTGAAGAAAACATGGAAAGATCGAAACATCACCAAGGCCACCAAAACAAGACTTGTTAAGGCTCTCGTATTCCCCAGATTTATGCTGCCGAGACATGGACCCATGGCGAGAAAGTGAAAGAAACGAACTTATGCTTTAGAGATGTGGTGTTATAGGAGAATGCTCGGCTCTTCGAGAGCTAGACATCAAGCAGAGACTATCAAGCATAGAAAAAGCTCGTATCCTCACTTTATTTGGACACGTATCACGGCGCGGATGCGTACCTACCGAACACCTGGTAGTGCAAGGCAAGGTCGAGGGGATCAGACCACGCGGAAGATTGCTCATGAGGACGGACCAAATATAAACCGCCGTCAACGGTCCTAACACGAATGTACCAGGAAAGCAGCAGTTCACGAAGAATGGCGTCGCATTGTGAAGCAGACCACGACCACTCTGACAAGAGTGTTACGCCAAAGAAGAGAGAAGAGACTGTGCGGTAGTACTTGTACGGAATCCTCGGCGCGCAAGTTCAACTCTCACTTTACCGGTGTTTTTTAACATGAACCTGCTACAATAAACTCAAGTAGAAGTGACGGGTCGTGTTAGACACCCATTGCGTAACATCATTACGAGTTTAAGCACTGAATTGCACTTTTCATAAGTGAACTATTACATGCAAACAATTTAAATCATGCCATAACATATAATTGGCCCATTATCGTTTACAAAGTTGTTAGTTCCGTTAAACCAAGTTTAAACTCGCTGTGATTCCTATTGATTTGGTAGGTACTTTGTTTGTTGGAGATGCCACTTGTAAGTTTGTGATATCGTAATTTAATAAAGAAATATTAGATTACGGTGATACATATTATATTTGTAATACTTGGAGGTTGTAAGTGTGTGTTATTTGTTAATGCTTACAAGTGTTGTTGTGTAGTGGATATACTTGGTTAGATTATTTTGTATCGATGCGGCGATTACCTTCTTTAGTTGGTAGTAAAGCCTGACAGAAAATGTCCATACTAAATGCGATAACAAGTCTAGGAGATACTAGTCCGATATGATCGGTATGTCCGTGTTCCTTTCCAAGAAAATATTTCTTAGGATGAAACATATTTAAAAAGTATACCTCGTTTTTCATAATAATTGCAACATATTCAACAATCGTGGAAATCGGAATTTATTTGGGGGGTGAAAAACGTTATCGCCTGGAGCAACATCTGCACGGGTTTTTTTTGACAGCTAGGTTAAGGGCGATTTAAGCGTTTCACTCATATTCAGGTCAATTTTCTCTTATTTCTTCTAATTCATTATTTATTTTAGACCGAATCCATTTAAATTAATAATAACCGCAAACCGCAACCATTACTTTTTTAGGATTTTTCAAATATAAGCAAGTTTAGATTAGGCTTTTTTAAATCCTGAAAGAAAAACAAATAAAATTTGAACAAATATTTTCGAACTTGTAATGATTATGAATTAAAATACATTCGCAAAATATTCCTATAAGACACAGACAGGCCTTAGACAAGATGAATTCGGCGTTCGCTATCTTGGTATAGGATTTACGTGAGCTGTCAGACGGTCGCGTCGAGCGCCGACGTCAATTCCATACATTTTGACTGTTTCCGAAAATGATTTATGTTAGCGTTTAGCAAGGCCTTACCATAAGTTACAATTGGGATTGTCCAAAAAAAAAAACTCCCGGTTTATAAATATATTCTCATTCGAAAAAATAGGTAATTTTAAGATTCCAATTTAATTAATTTCGTTTTTGACCCAATAGTTTTGTTTAAATATCTTTAATTATTTAGCAGGCATTTTATGGATGACATGATTAATTTAAACTTGGGTTGGCATTTTCTAAGAAATTACAACAATTAAGTGATATCTAACGATAAAAAGTGATTGTAATAGTGTATTAAAGCATGACAACACAACATCCACCTAAGAGGGCTTCATGCCGAAAACGAAAGTCAAACAAAGGTTAAATATACTTTTCTCGAAATATCCGAAAAAGAGTAATAGGTACATCAAAAACTTAATAATACAGATCAGCTTTAAAACCCTGTTCGTCGAAATGTTTTTCGAATAAGAGTAATTTTAAAAATATGAACCATCCTAATTACCGTACTCGCTAGCGAGTCGTATGCTTTATCCCTCACACTCTATAAGAATACTGGGAGGTCTGCGAGAGACAGAGCATTCGGCACTAGCGAGTACAGTCTGTGAGCACTTAGAAGAGTCTTCGGTTTAGTACTTCTCTCTCACTCGCTCTTAATAAGATCGTATGAGAGCGAGTGAGAGAGAAGTACTAAACCGAAGACTCTTCTAAGTGCTCACAGACTGTACGTTAATTGTAACTCATGGTAAGGGTACTGGTGAGTTTTTTAAATATATTTATTATATTTATCCATTTAATGTAACGGGGCCGTGTGGTTGCCGTGTTAGAATAGTGCCACTCCATGTCTTCCCGTGGATGTCGTAAGAGGCGACTAAGGAAATAAAGGCTTGTAGTACTGTTAGGCGATGGGCTTGCAACCTGTCACTAATACGCTGATAATAGTAGTTTATGCAACAGTTGTATAAGAGAGGTCAAAAAAGACGAGTGGTGTGGTTACGATGTGAGCCGCAGGCGAACATCGTAAAGCAAGACGCCACGAGTATTTTTTGACTTAGTTATACACCGTTGCATACAATACTTTTTCTACGACTAGGTTTCAAATAAAATGCAAAATTAAATTAACAAAATTTTATTTATAGATTTTTACTCTTTAATATACCTAGGTTAGAATACGAACGAACGAAGCACAGAACAACAAACGAGCGGGAAACATTCGAAAACAACAAAATATGTGTCTATGGTTAACTTTGTTTTTAAATTGATGTGCACTTGCCAGGTTTCATATTTTAAAAAAAAGTTGCACAATCGATTTAACTTGTGAAATAGGGACTAAAAAACACCTAATGATTTGAGAAATGAATTCTTTTACCTGATTGGTCGATTTTAATATAGCTGCGTTCTGGTTGGTTGATACCAAATAAAATGTTTTTTTTAAAGAGTTAAATTAGTAAAAGAGTTTACATACCAAAAAGAACCTAACGTTCCGATTGGCAGTCAATGTGTATTGTGATTGGTGGTTTAATTTGGTGACGTATTTTGATTGGTCAAATTAACCTAGGTGTAAGCTTTGGCAGCTAGGCATATCGTTTTGGCTCAAAAAAGCACAAGTGCTGTTAAGGGGAATAGACTAGATAGACTTTTCTACAGAATGGTCTGCGGACATATTATCTATATTCTTATATTAGTGTTCGTGACTATATAAATGACAGATAAAAGTACAGGAGTAGGAAAACATCTTAGCCTATTTGTGCATAATGTGGTTACAGAATTATCAACAAGTTTTTAAAGTTGTAAGTAATTTTGTAGTTCTGCCTACCCCACTCTGGGATGACAGGCGTGAAGGTATGTATGTATGTATCTAACGGGGCTAGAACCTATAACCTTCGACCTAGCAAGCACAACCAATGAACCAGCGATTGCATTTTAAATTGACAGCCGACTCTAATGATATCGTTACAACATGGTTATCCTGTTACAAGTGTTACAACTCAATAAAACGTATAATTGAGTATTACGCGTCGACGTTGGGACCGGATGGTTTTTGACATTAAACGCGTAATTGAAATGTCAAAAGACGTAGGTAAGATAATTAACTTGTGTGTGAAAAAAATGTCGTCATAACATGAATACACAACGTCTTAGTCTAAATATGACATGATAATGGGCAAAATATAGTAATATAGTTCAGTGAATATGAATTGCCCGTCTGTTAACCACTATCTTTCTGTTAATATCTTTTCGTTAATATCAAACAAAAGAGAATCGCAAAACTGCCTTCGTTCTTCCAACAGCACAGTGAGTTGAAAGGTACTTATGGGTAACGACCAAAAAGTTGGCCACACTTACTCACTCAATTAAATATTCTACGAAACTTTTCCATTGTGACAGGAAAATTTGCCGATTGTAGTTATACTTTTCGTCGCACAAGGGAACTTTTTTCGACTTCGTTCTTTGTATGGTTTACTGAGCTTAACTACGGTTCAACTTTTTCATTTTTTTTATATTTCCTGGACTATAACTAAATAAATTTTAGTTTTTGGCTGATTACCACAATACCACGTTAGTATCTCTAACGGTGTTGGTTACTAAAATGGCGCCCGGTTATACTTATCCAGAATAATATTATAAATGCAAGAACGTGCATGTTTGGTTGATTGTTCAGTTACGGTAAAACTGATCGACGAAAAATTGGGAAAAGCAGATTAATCGCAGAAAATAAAACAGTTCCCTAGGGAATAGCGATTAAAGACTTCTAAGCGGAGAAAGTCGCGGGAAAATGTTAGTTAATACATATTACTATGGTACCTTACTAACTATAATAATAATGTAGATGTCCACATATTGTCCACGACGATAGTATTCTTAGTTAAGAGGCTGTAATTAATAATTAATTTTGTAACATTAATTAATTAGTATTATTATCATGTATTATCCACATTATTTTATATTTTTTGTAATATTTAAGCTGTTTGTTTTCCAATAAATAAATAAATAAATAAATTAATGAAGGGTCGATTGTTAATGGTAAAATTGTCGAGCAAACCTTGGAGAGTGATAGTAGTATCGATAAAACCGCGATCATCCCATTTCGTTCAATAACAGTAATTTAATGTAATAATCGGATGATTTGGCCATTAACGGTGCGCCGGCGCCGGTTTTGATGCTTTCCATTTTTTATGACCGTTTCGAAAGAGTTCAATCTAGAAAAGGTTCTAGCCGCGATTTAAGGTTTACAGGAATGGGTAACTTCACCTGATTGACCCATAGATCCGATTCGCCTCGGGGTCCCCTGAGATTTTCTGTCAAGTTAATAAGAGCTACTATAACGCGTTAAAGAGAAAAGTTCGTATTTATAAATGTATCTTGGTTTCTCAGTCAGCTTTTAGCACGATCAAGAACTTTAAATGTTGATCCACCATAGGATGGGACCTTGTCATCATGACAGCGTCAAGTGACGAGATATTACTTACATAGTTTTTAATCGTTGGTTTTATGCGACAAGGTTCTATAGTGGTTCATCAATAAAGTCCGTGCGTGACCGTACAGTCGGCCTTGTAATTAGCAGCACGCTTTAGCACTTTGTCCCTTTAACGCTTCTTACAGATTAGTTTAACAGTTCAAACATGACGTATAACGAAACAAACCTCCCAGTTACCTAATTGTGAAGCAAGACGAATACGAACTTTTCCGACCAAAAACGATTTCTATAAAACAAAGTTCCCCGGTGCGTCTGTCTATCTGTCTGTATGTTCGCAATAATCTCAAAAACTACCAAACGGATTTTCATGCGATTTTCAACATCAGTTAGATATTTTTTCACGGAAGGTTTTTTTATGTCATAAATTGTAGGTGTTACAGATAACTCACTTAAACCGCACCGAAGCGAGGGCGGCTGGCTACATGTAATAATATGATACCGATATATTTTAAGACAAAGTGGAGCAGTGCTAATGAACACACCAATGCAAAAAATAGTGTTCCGATATTATGTTTAATTCCCAAAGAAACAAAGCCTCAGGTAGAAGCTATTTAACTTGTTGCCTGCCAACTACGAGTATACTCGTAATCGGTAGATTTGTCCCCACTGCCGACTACGAGTATTTTCGTAGATACATACATACATAAACTCACGCCTTCATTCCCAGAGTGGGGTAGGCAGAGCTACAGAATTACCAACAACTCTAAAAACTTGTTGATAACTCTGTAACCACAATTTGCACAATTAGGCTGAGATGTTTAACAGTGTGTATTAGTGACAGGTGGCAAGCCCATCGCCTAACAGTACTACAAGCCTATATTCCCTTAAACGCCTCTTACGACTTCCACGGGAAGACATGGAGTGGCACTATTCTAACCCGGCAAGCACACGGCATAAACCTCATAGATTATTTAAAATGCTGGCAAGGAAAAGAGGGCACGAATTAAAACTTTGGCATTTGATATATAATAAAGTTTATTAAGTGAAAAAAGATCCATACAATTTGTTTTAGCCAGACGTCATGTTTAATTTTTGGACTCGTATGGACTGTTTTGTATGGTTGGCATTAGGTATGCAATAATTATACTACGAGTATATTCGTAATGGCAGGCAACGTGTTAAAAACAAAATATCCATCTATAACAGTATTTTAAACAGGTAAAAACCGAGTATATTACAAAACCGCATTACGGACGGGCCCTAATGCTTCGAGTCCTGCCCACAGGTCATTAAGTTTTTATAGCCTAGGTTATATTATAACGGGTGCCGAGTAGGTAAGCGATCCTACAACAACTCGCTATTCAGCTCCAAGAACAAATTATTAAACGGTTAGTTTAAGTTGCTAGTCAAAGCGTGCAAACAACATTTTAGGGAGTGTATTCAATTAATAGCTTTAAACTCGCTCGTATATCTTCGCTCGCTCAATCGATCGTTCGAAGGAAAACCATTAAGAGAATAACACCCTATTGGTTATATGATATATTAATCCACAAAGGGACAAAACCACTCGAAATCACTTATTAAAGGGTTCAGAAGCGAGCTCTCCAAAGAGATTTTACAACTCAAAAGAGAAAAGACTTGCGCAGTGACTAGGATCCTAACTGGCCACTGCAAACTGAACAGACATCTGTTTCTAATGGGTATGAAACAAGACGCGACATGCCGGTTCTGTCAGGAGACAGAGGAGACAGCAATGCACATCCTGTTCCTGCGGACCACTAATGCGCAACAGAAGTATCCACGTAGGGCGACATATCATTGACACATAAGAGATACAACTACTCACTGCCCAAAGCATCTGGAAATTTCTGGACGCAACGGGCCTTTGTAGTAAGCTTTAAACAAAGGTCTGCCGCAAAAGATCAGCAATGGTCGAAGTGGCTCACAAGGCCCATCTCAACCCCCAATAATAATAATACCAGCTTTATCGAAATTGTACATCGTTGCTGATACTGCCAAATCTGCTGTATTTGATTTTACATACGGGATGTCGAACTTTGATTAAACTGTCTATAGGATAGAGACAACAGGATTGATGTAAGCTGCCGGACCGTCGAGCGTTTAAGTCAATTTCATACATTTTGACAGTTTTCGACGATCGTTTACGTTAGCGTAAAGCAACTTTTGTCTAAGGCCACAGACGAGGGGTACATATTTTGGTAATTTAGGCGATTTTTAGTTTAAATTATGAAAAGTCGTATGTAACAACTTCTTAATCTAGCAGGGCTTTCCAAAAACTTTACTTAAGTACTAAGTTTTGCCTACCTTTTTATCTCAAGATTAATGATCCGAACCTTACCATTATTAGTCATAGCTAATTATACATATTATATTACGCTTTACAACGTCGGACTGATGAAGTGTGCGAAGGTCGATCGAACAAAAACTAGATCGTTTAATAACCACTGATTAATGGTTTTGTATGGGTCAATACAAGTTTGATTAAAATCAGTAACGCGGAAGATCTAACACGAGACGTTACTGACAAAGTGACAAGTGTCAACACTGTCACACTCACAACCAATGGTGTAATATTTTTAGATGCACAATACAAATAACTTCTATTTTCTGCATGCTTCTAATAAAAAGTGCACTTAGACTACATACATACATACCTTCACGCCTGTAATCACAGAGTGGGGTAGGCAGAGCTACAGAATTACCTACAACTTTAAAAACTTGTTGATAATTCTGGAACCACATTCTGCACTTAGACCATTTTTCACAATAACCCCCTCATATTATTTTTATTTAATTATAACTATAGCCTATGTCACTTTCACGACCAAGACGAATCTAACTAGTCGTCATATGTTGAAAACGCCAAAGAAATACACAAACAAACATACTCGAGAAAGGGTAAAAAGGATGGAATACAATGAGCATTATTCTCTACTACTACTGGCTTTGCTCCTTCTTTGATCGAGCTGCTTGTTCGACAAAAACTGCGGCGAAAATCAATATACATGCGTGTAGATGTTATTAATATGCTCTGACTCTATTTAAACTAGCTGGTTATTAATTCCTTGACAAACTGACGGGCAGATTGTTAGAGAATTACCTTACTTGACCCCACGTGGAGTGCCCTCGTGAGGTCATAAAATTAACACCCCTATTTTTGCTAAGAAGCTAAAAATAGATTAGTCAGTCGCGATGTCATTGAACGTTCATGTATGTAAATATATACTATTTAACAGTTACTAATTAACTAACTCCTTTCTTTGTTCCTTCTTAGGTTCCGTAATTCCCTTGCACTGGCAACCCCTACTTTTAGACCTAATATTTCTTAAACGGCTTAACCGATTTCTACCAAACCTAGCTGAAAATCAAGTATATTAAACTGTCTATCCGTTTTGGAACTACGATGCAGACACACAGATACACAATTTAAAGTTGGAACATCCCTTTTAATTGCGTAGGGAGATAGGACTATCCCAGTCCACTGACTGTCTTCCTCACACCCGCTCATACAAATAGAATTATAACGGTCACTTTAAAACCAAATGTCACATACGAGTACATACATACATACATACATACACTCACACCTTCATCCCCAGAGTGGGGTGGGCAGAGCTACACTACTTGTTGTTAATTCTAAGACATTTTTCACAATCAGGCTAAGATGTTTACCAGCGTATATTAGTGACAAGTTGCAAGCCCATCGCCTAACAATAGTACAAGACTTTATTCCCTTAGTCGCCTGTTACGACTTCCACGGGAAGACATGTACTATTCTAAGCAAGCAACCACCCGACCTAATGTCAACATCATAAAAAGTTCTCAGACCAGAGTTTTTCAAATCGGACCCGATTTAATAACTCAAAACGAAAGCCTCAAAATCGTGCCAATATTTATTCAAAAACATCTGCCTATTTTTCCAAAACCCATCAAGACAGATGTTTTCCATCACCATTGTTCCGTCATATCCCCCTACAGGTGCGCTCCCCCTCGTCCTTGGTATTTGCAACCCCTAACCCCCACTTGCGTGTGCGCAGATGTTGCAACGGCTAAATTATAGGTTATCAAAGTTCATACACTTTTGTAGTACGGGGAATAATGAGAATGTAGAAACAAGTCACCTATTTAAACACCTTTGAGAGTAAGCTGAAAATATGAATTGATATTTAATTATCTGCTTTTGCAAATAATTTACAAATTGCATCAATTAAGAATAAATTCAGGGAAAATATGGGCAAGAATATAAGGGATGACTAGAAAATTGATTTATACAGCCAGCCTTATGAAAACCATTTCCGGTGGCAGTGATTTAGGGGATATTTTTTATGTACAGTACGAAAATGTTAAGCACTTTACCTAGGGAATCGTTGATAATTATTATAAACATTCCATCTTAGTCCTCAGGGTTGGCAGTGCATTTTCATTCTTGTGAATGCGGACGTCTATGGGTCTCAGTTTCCACTTACCATCAGGTGGCCTGTGTGCTCGTTTGCCTGCCTATGCAATAAAAAATAAAAAAAACTTCAAACCGAACATTAAATGACACGCATGAAAATGACGATCCCAAGACAAGGATTTAAGTATGGGTTTAATTAGGTGATTGTACAGTCGAGTTCATAAATATGTGTACACTTTAGTACCTTGTTTATACAGGGTGTTACAAAAATACCCGTAAAGCCGAAAGGGGGTTAAATGGTGCCTTATAACAAGTCCATTTACAATATTTGAGAACCGTACTATCACTGTATGACTTACCGATAAAATAAAAATAAACATTATTTTTTTCATTGATGTGCAAACCCTATTTCAGTAAAATTAAAGATTAAACTGCGCAGAATGTTTATGTACATTTTTACCTAATTCGCGAAACAGTAAAGAGATATAAAACAAAATGAACAGAATTCGATTAGATTCATATTACAAGTCGAGTTTTGGAAGCCGATACAATTCGCGAGCACAATTTAAATTGCTATCTTCATGGCCTACGCATAACATCATATCGTAATATTCTGAGTTAAAACATTGTCATTTTGGAAAAAAATTTGGAAAAACACGGAACAATTGTAGAATATCGATAAGAAGATTTGAAATTAACAACATTTTTTTTTCCGTCTTGACGTTTTTTGAAGCCAGTAATTTAAGCATAATGACATCATAGTATTGAACCTTTGTGGATGAAAAACAGAAAAACCATTAAAGTTGACAATTATTAAAATTGGTAGGTAGGCCTCTCTGTTAAATAATCTATGCAAACTCCGGTTCCCTGACATGACAGCTTACTAGGGTTGACAATATTTTTGGCTTTGATAATTTATTATATTTTTTACGGGGTATTTTGTAACACGTTGTATAATGTCATGTTTAAACTGCCATATATGAATTATCACAACGTTTAAAGTGACAAGGTACTGAAGTGTATACATAAACTGTGGAAGAGTCTGTCGCCTGCGTTATTTCCGGACCTTTACGACCTTCAAACCTTCAAGAAAAGAGCGTACTCTCATCTGAAAGGCCGGCAACGCGCCTGTGCCTCCTCTGGTGCTGCAGGTGTCTATGGGTGACGGTAATCGCTTACCATCAGGCGAGCCGTCTGATCTTTTGCCTCCAATACCATAAAAAAAACATATTTATGAACTCGACTGTACCTACGAGTATAGTTCATTACATTGAAATAATAAGTGTCACTACTTAGTTTTCGCATTTTGTGCTCTAATGGATAGGATCACTGGTGAATTAACTAGCAAAGAGTTTGGGCTGGCCACATATTTGGCATCTTAGAATCCCACCCACATCCCACTTACCATCAGGTGGCATTCTCCATTATTTTTCATCACATTAGAGACTAAGGCCGTGTGACTACAAAGGCATATGAGCATAAACTCCTGCGCATCCCGCCAGGCATAATTTGGTGCGGCGCTATTCTTGAAATGTCAGAAACACGCAACTATCAACTATCCATCATAAAAATATCGCTAATTACTAATAGCTGCCCGGAGCTGTTAGGGCTGCCTATTTAGCTGTAAAGCATTGTTGTATATGAGAAAAATAGAAAGGTAAAATATTAAACCTTTTTTTGGATTACCCAGTAAAATAAGTTTTGTGTTGTTACGCTTAAAGAATAACTAAACGTAAAATAAAAAAATATAACGATCAAATTTGTAATTATTGTCAAGAAGTCACACTTAAAAAATGAATTCAAGCTTGAATTAACTATAAGAGGTTGTAAAAGTGTGGGTGCTGTTCGGAATGAAATAGTCAACATTAATCATAACTAGTACCCTATAACTAGTACTAAACTAAATCTGGTGGCTGCTACTTCAGAATATTGTATTGTAGGTACTTACACCTGTTTCAGATTTTCCAAAAAGTATTTCGAAATCTTTGTTTTTTTTTTGACACAGTGAAACTGCTCTGAAATTTATAATAGCTTCGCAATGCAATTTAAGGTAGTGACAACGATAACAGTAATTCCTCAAACAATATTTTCATGAGCTTATTGTTTAAAAAACAACCAAGATAATCGCGAAGCTAAAAACACCTATTGTCACCTGTCGTATGAATGTATACATACATACCTACAACCATACTGGTCAAACACAAAGGATTTTACGCTTTTATCTAATTACTCATGTGCCAACCCTAGCCTCAACGAAAGTGTGCGAAATAATATCGAACGCGTGATTATCGTAATAGCAGCCCGCTAACAACATAATAGACCACCTTGAGATAAGCACAAGCGCAGACTGTACATAATTGCACACTGGGTCACTGGGTACACGTACGGTTTTTATTAGTTGCACTTGCAGGCAAGATGCATCACGACACCCAATATAAGAATAGGTTAGTATACGTTATATAGTATAGCACATGAAAGATAAGAAGTTCAATTCTGACACCTGTCATTTCAGTACAAATTATACCCAACCTCAAAATTACGAAACCTTTTTTTTCTTAATTAATGGCTTTTATTTCTTATTTTTAACACTCCCAAGAACTTATTAGAGAAATAAGTACGAGTACTATCACACGTGAGGACAATTTTTCGGTAAAAGAGTATTTTGTCTTGTGTACTAAACATAAGCACGTGGGGCTCCAAGGTATGCATTTTTTTTTTAATTTCCTTATGTGTCCCGCGAAATTGAACCTAATTTAAAAAAAAATATATATTTACTTTGCACATATGTATGTGTATACCAAATTTAAACTCAATCGGTCCAGTAGTTTCGAAGCACATTGGCTGTGACAGACGGACAGACAGACGCACGAGTGATCCTAAGGGTTCCGATTTTCATTTTTTGTACGGAACTCTAAAAAGGTTAAAAAACTGAAACATTAGCATTTACATACCGTTACAGCCGTTAGAATTTACATTTGAAAGTGACAGTTGGTCTGCATCTTATGCAACCGACTTTGCAAGTTTAAGCATGTTTAAGTATGTTTAAGTCCAATCCAATTTCATACTGTCTATGTCAATCAAGACATTATTAGGACAAATTAGAAACATTTAGTGTCTGATTATTTTAGCGACGTATGTCACTTAAGTGTTTAAGATTAATATAGATATACAATGATAAATGTTTATCTGAGTGTATAAAAATATTTAAATAGATCATTTCATCTAATTACCAAAAAAAAATTGTAAAAGAGGGAAGATATGTAGTGCCTATGTCACGGCTTATTCTTTATGGACCTTCTAGAAGAGAAAGTCGAAGGATAGAAACTAGGAAGAACTGGACGGACGTAATTGTAATTCTAAATAAACACCAGTAAGCAAGAACCGCCAAGCAGCAGTGTTTGCATAGTTGTGTTCCGGTTTGGGGATAAGACAGCCGGTGAAATGACTAGCATACATAGAGGCATTCCATCTTAGTCCTCAGGGTTGGCAGTGCATTTGCAGTCTTGTGAATGCGAATGTCTATGGGTCACAGTTTCCACTTACCTATGCCATAAAAAAAACAGAGAGGGTAAACTGTTAATGTACTGAGAGAAGAAGAGTACAAGTACTTTAAATTATAGAATATGTTTTATACAGTTTATTTTTGAAGAAGGAAGTAGCCGCAATCTTATAGGAAGCAGTGCGTAATTAACACACGGTCGAAGTCACGAAATAATGCTAGCTAACGACTAAAAGTGTGCCGCCACCAGGAAGTGATCGAAATAAGTATCTATTTATTCTTAATCTCTAATCGATCGCTTTACATGAGATATGTCCACCCACGGATAACGTTTAATAGTAACAAGTATTTTAACTAATGTATTAATGTTATCTTGTTATGGAGGCTTTATTACAGGGGAAGTCGAAATTTGTAATCGGCTAGATAGCATTGATTTATGTTAGGACGTACATTAACGAAGCGCTTAAAATTTTATAAAACTGACTTGTTTTGAATCTGCTTATTTTTCATTTTCATTCGAAAGAATAACTTCTTATAAGTTCTTATAGAGCATTTCATGATTAAAAATGCGAGTATTATACGAATATGAACCGTTAATTGATAAAATGTTATGTTAGGCGAATGATAAATTGTATTTTCTTATTAAGTACTCACCTATAATAATAATTAATTCAGTTTAACTTTTTTTTTTTATACTTATTAAAAAAAAACCAGTGTAGGTATCCCAATCCTTAAAAAGAACTTATTAAACGGCGAGGTGAAGTTGTCCTGTCAGGGCCTACAAACAACATTTTAATGGCGAGCATTTTCAATTAGGTAGCTTTACCCGTCGAGTGAGACGACAGTTTTGACTGAGAGCCGAGCCAATTACACTTCTGACAGGCCAGTCCATCTGTGATGTCCTAAAAGCGACGAGGGCGTAAAAGAAACAATAGAACAACAAACAATTGAATTTTCAATTATATGATTGTCGATTGATATTGTGATTTGAAAGAAGAAGTGATAAAATTTTCTATATTTTTTTGGACAAATTCGTACTGATATAATAATGTCATTAAGTCATCAACGTCAACATCAACAATTTTAAAATTTCGAATACGAGTAATAATTAATTATTGTACAGTTAATGTCACTAGGTACGAAAAATTACACGAATAACAAATAGGTTAGTATAGTGTATGATTAGCTTTACGGAAAACCCATTTTAATTTCCACCAAGTTAAGTTCGCATTCGCTTTGAAATTAAAACGCCTACAGAGTTTGATTGGTAAGTTTAATATTTTTCCAATTATGTTATTTTTTGTCGCATTATGAATAACGAAAAAACTTACACAATTTGTAACTAGATTAAATTTTATAAGTAATATTCCCCAGAGGGACTATTGTCCAACGCACTTGCAATCGTTTTCATTTTGAAAATCGAACGCTTGTCTCCATACAAAATGAAAACAATTGTTCGGCTTTGAAGCCGAATGTGATTGCGTTAGGCAACAGCGACGCTGAGCTTCATAACGTTGACAATACGATAACATATCAAAGGCAATAAGGATTTAGAGAGTAGAATAGAGCCCCATGTTGTATACATACATACATAAACTCACGCCTTCATTCCCAGAGTGGGGTAGGCAGAGCTAAAGAATTACCAACAAGTCTTAAAACTTCTTGATAATTCTGTAACCACATTTTGCACAAGTAGGCTAAGATATTTCCCACTGTATTAGTGACAGGTGGCAAGCCCATCGCCTAACAGTACTATAAGCCTTTATTCCCTTAGTCGCCTCTTACGACATCCACGGGAAGACATGGAGTGGCACTATTCTAACCCGGCAACCACACGGCATTTTATTTTCTTGTATAAAAAAATCCGAACGCCTGCCTTCTTTCGCTATAGACATATTTAGGTACTGTTACAATTATTTTCTTGTATGAAAATTTCCGAACGCTTTCTTTTCCTATGGACATATTTGCTGTTACGTATTTGTCTTGTAAGATCATTTTCACAGAAAACATTTTTGTAATATTACCTAGCGAATATTTCCCAATAGTAATTACATCGTAAAACATAGGTAGGTTAGGTTAGGTTCGTTTTTATATCAGGCCTGGAAGGCCAAAAACGCCCAAAAGTAGGAGCACTGCAAAGCAGAGCTCCATCGACTCTATCAAATTAAATTTTTGGAATGGGACAAAAGACGTTCGGAAATTTTTATACAAGAAAATAGAAATATCGAAAATATTTCTAACAAACCGTTTAATATACGTGTGACAATATTTTTGCAGATATATAAAAAAATAAGGTGATTATTATAAACAACACATGTAATTCATGTAATACAAAGGAATCGCTGCGCAGTCACGGGCGAAGGCAAAGGCCGATCTCTCTGCGCCCACGCATGTGTAATTACTTTAGTTTCCAAGGACTTTGTACCTTCCTTAAGTGTTGCACATATTTGGTCCTATAATGTGGATTTTTAATGCATTTTTAAAAGGAAGAAAAATAACTAACACGGCTCCTATTATATTGAACTATTAAAAATACCTTACATACATACATACCTTCACGCCTTCATTCCCAGAGTGGGGTAGGCAGAGCTACAGAATTACCAACAACTCCAAAAACTTGTTGATAACTCTGTAACCACAATTTGCACAATTAGGCTAAATTGTACCCTTAATTTGGCAATGTGCATCACAGTGAACATACTATAATGTTCACTTTTAATGTTTGGAATGTTTTTTTATTTTTTTGCTGATTCAAAATCAAAAAGGGTTTGAATTCCCGACTTTTTTTATTTTTGCCAAATTAAGGGGTAACAGCGCATTAGTGACAGGTTGCAAGCCCATCTCGCCTAACAGTACTACAAGCCCTTATTCCCTTAGTCGCCTCGTACGACATCCACGGGAAGACATGGAGTGGCACTATTCTACCCCGGCAACCATACGGGGAAAATTAAAAACTATTAAAAATATAGCTATTCTATTTTATTAATCACTAGAGACATCTATGAAATAGTGCCAGAGTGATCATTAGTTCGTTGTTCAAAAATGGAACAAAAGATGGCGCTAATATCTCATATTCCAAAATTCGAATAGTTTTATTGCACATAAACTTACCTTTATTACATGAAAGGTAATCCAAGTCCGTGTAAGACCCAAAAATAGCTCTCCTTCGCGGATCCAGCTTTAATAATTCCCACGAACACAACACTTTCACTGACACTTCCAAAAATCAGCAAATTGTTATTCAAAATTCTAACCTACGCCTTTGTTAACGTCTGGATTCAATGAAAGGAAGATTTGAATCTGTTCTGCTCAAATTTCCAGTCACGCAACACAAGTGTCTGCCAATAACTGGGCTTTAAAATCACTTGCACAAAACACTGTGTCGCTTACTTGACACGCTGCAGAACAAATGTAACACTGAGCTAATATAAACTGAACACGCGTTCTTTAATTGGAAACGCATGACCCAGCCAAACTACACATAGGGTATCAATCTACATACTAAAGCAGATTCGACACAGACCTAACGCTTTATCCTCTTTTGGGAACCCTGACGTGACTGACTCTAAACAACACACATGAGCACTGCGTCCTCATTTCATACAACGTAAACTACACTCCAAATAAAAATCAAACACATGTTACGTTAGTTGGAAAACGTGAAGCCTTCTCGCTTGTTTGCTTGTAAGTGGGGATGCGGCATCCTTGTTTAACATTTTTTGTAGGGTGCTCAAATTACAGGGGCTGCCTGAGGGTGTTTTTTTGGGCATTTAAATGGAGTTCACGCGATACACAAAGCACCCAGTTTAAAACGTATGTAGAGTGTATATTTATGGAAATTTGCATAAAAATTATAAATTTGTAAACCTGCAACCAGTTCTTCAAAGATGAGATGAGGCTTAATTCAAAGCAGCAGAACACTGTATTTTCAAGTAAATGAGTATTTTTACCAACTTACTACTGGAATGGAAATACTTGCTTTAGGATCCAGAAAAGAAATCATGTTACAACAGAGCAGAAAATCGAGTGACTTTTAAGAGAAATTAATGTTGGTGCGCTACACAGTGTCTTATGTCGTGTTAATGTTGTAAAAGTTAACTAAAACCTGAAACCAGGGGCGGAAACCTGTTACATTGCAAATGCAAAAGTGGGTTCATCTGTTGTCAATATTTTTTTTACACAACTTACTGGGCTCCTTATTTTATGTACTCGCAAATATTTTTCGGCCTAGTTGGTATAGTGACCCTGCCTACGAAGCTATCGGTCCTAGGTTCAAATCCCGGGAGGGCGGGTGTGATGAGCGCGAATATTTGTTTCTGTCATGGCTGTTTTCTATATATTTAAGTATAAATTTATCTATATAAGTATTTATATCGTTGTCTAGTACCCATAGTACAAGCCTAGAGCTTAGTTTGAGACTAGGTAAATTGGTGTGACATGGTCCCCTGATATTCTTAATATGTTTTTTTTTGTTAAGAGTATAACCAATTTATTATGATAAAAACAATATACTTAATAGTTCATTTGGAAGCTATATGTGCCATATGTAGTTTCAGTTGAAACTGCCATATTTCTATTAAAGTCCAGATTTTAAACGAGAATGAAATTATGTTTCTTAGTGCCGTCAAGTTTTTAGACTTAAACATGCATTTAAATTTAATGCATGTTTAGTAACGTGTTGTCTTATTCTATTGCTATAGCAAAGAAAGTTCCAGCAACAATTTTAATCAAGCATTCAATTTAATTAACGTTTCTGAGTGCGGCAGTAAGTATATAAAAATAATACCATGGTCCATGACTGAGTGTGACTGAATGAACGACTGACAGACAACGCACAGCCGAAACCGCTGGATATAAAATTGGAGGGATTATTGCTTAGATATCCTAGGGGTGCACTAAGAAGGGATTTCTGGCCTATTCATCCCCTAAAGGGTTGAAATAAGAGAAGTAGCGGGAAACTAATTCAACGCAAACGAAATCGTGGGCATCCTCTAGTTACTTAAATTTGCCAGTGTAAGTGCAACTTTTACAATATCGACACCCATCTCATTCATAGCTTCTCACTAAAATGATATCCATACATACACAGACATACCTCCACGCCTGTAGTACCAGAGTGGGGTAGGCAGACCTACAGAATTACCTACAACTTTAATAACTTGTTGATAATTCAGTAACCACTGTTTGCACAAAATTGGCAAGATGTTTACCAGCGTATTAGTGACAGGTTGCAAGTCCATCGCCTAACAGTACTACAAGCCAATATTCCCTTAGTCGCCTCTTACGACGCACAGTGGGAGATCGGAGGAAAAAAGTCCCGTTTCGCTAGGTTCAAAAACTGCATTCCGGCCATAATTAATGTGAAATAGACCCCTTGACTAAGTTAATTCCAAAGTATTTATCTCACAGGTTACTTATAAGAACGTTAATCAGCTGTCTAACTGGACTAGACTGCGCGCGTTGCATTTTATACGAAATTTTATGGTTATTTTGAAATGTGAAATCAGTAGTAATAATGCGATATTAATAAAATAAAAATAATAACAATAACAAACCATGTTTTGTACTATTGGAAAAGTATATTTGCGTTCGTGAAAGGCCAAGTGTTTTTTTATTGTTTAATTTTTTATGTGGTTATCGATTTTCATCAGGTTTTTGAAAAATAAACGCTTGTAACTGTCTTGCCATCCACTGCCTTCCAGTGAATTGTGTATCAAAACATTCTTTGAAGTCTTGGCTATCATTATCTATTAGTATTAGCTGCTACTAAGTGCGACTTTAAGAGATATCGTAATTACAACTAATTAACCTAATAACTCCTGTTAAAATGCGTATTTACGTAAACCTCTTTAATGACGGTAATTAACTAATATATCAATGAAAAACATTTAAATAGGGTAGAATAATATATTTATATTCATTTTCGGGTGTCACATCAAGAAAGTAACATCGAATTTAACCATGTCTACTTTCAGCATTTCCAATAAGGAATTAGTTGTCATTTTGCTTTTAAGCGGTCGGGAAGTGCACAAGTGTCTCGAAAATATCAAGACCAAGTACTCTGCTCTTGTTGATGATGATTTGGAGCAAGTTTATCGTCACCTAAGCCGGCATTTCATACCTGCGTTTTCAATGAAGTGGAAGCAATCGGCCAGAAGTAAGGCTAAGTTTTACATAAAAAATGAAGCCTGGTTGCAGCTGGCATTTACTTTGCCGGCATCTTCGGCAACAGCAAAGAGTCCAGAAGAAGAAGAAGGCGAGCCTGGACCTTCGAAGCGGTCACGAATGGGACGTCCAGAAAAATCCTTTCAGGAATGCTGCGACCGCACAAAGCGCTACAAAGTGAGGACTTTATGCGACAATTACCCTCAAGAGATGATTATGAAGGCTGCTAGCAGTCTGGAAGAAGAAAAATTAGACTCCACCAAGTTTTCGCCAGAGCAAGCATTGGCATTGTTCTTGGATGCCTCTTTGTCGAAGCATCAATACGAGATTATAAAAAAAGCGACGAAGGATTTGGGGTGCGACATTTTTCCTTGCTACGACTTAGTTGCAAACGCAAAAAGAGCATGTTTAATTGAAGAGATAGATTGCTCCGAATCCTACGCCTGTGTAGAGTTACAAAGTTTACTGGATCACACTACAAAATGGATTTTTATGACCAAAACTAATGATGAGTTGGCGGAAATTAATGACAGCTGTACATTAGTTTCAAAGTGGGGATGTGATGGCTCCTCTGGCCACAGTGAATATAAGCAACCGTTCGACGAAGAAGGTGTTTCAGACGAAAACTTATTTTTAACGTCATTGGAAAATTAACTGAAGAGGCGCAAGAAGCACGGAACAAGGACTATCGCCATTACAGGTTGCATCATGCCAGAAAGTGCTCTCGGGAGAGTACCAATAATGATGTTATCAACATGCTGTTGACTTCATCTGATCCTTTCATATACAATTTAAGAAAGGAACCAAAAAAAAAACATTTTCCCTTAGACGAGGATGCAAAAAAACTACTCAGTGACGCCTGAACGTCAAGTGTTTAATTAATTAAGTATGTATATAATTTATGTTTAAAATATAAACTTTAAATGTTTTCAATTCGTAGAACTTACATTTTTAATAAAATATACATTTACTAATTATAAATGCATTTTTTCTTATTTTAAGCCTTAACTACCATAGAAAACCCATTTATTTAATCCCTTCACTGACTGATAAACATTAATGATGTTAAATCTTATTATAATCATTTAGTCCTATCATAATTTTATCATAACACTAATTATTAACAGTAAGAAACAACCGTAGGGACTTTTTTCCGCGCGCCCATACACCGTCTCCCACTGTGACGTCCGCACGGAAATTCATAAAGTGGCACTATTCTAACCCGGAATCCACACGGCAATCCACGGGCAAAATTATATTCATTAACTTGAAAATCAATACAAAATAACAACTGTTTAAAATTAGAGTAAAATGACTCCATGCTCTTCAAATTAGACGCACGGTAGCACCACATTAATTGTAAGGAGCTCCACTTAAAATCAGAGTCGATAACGTTAGCTTAGTCCCAATCTCTCAAATGCGTCATATCTGAAGAATAAGGGAGCCTCCGAAATTTCGAACCTAAGCCGCTATACCTAATTGAGAATGCACGCACTAAAATGTGATTTGTACACTCTGACGGGACAACTTAAACCCACCGGATAATAATTCGTCCGTTGAATAATAACAGAACAAGGTGACATCGCGTTACGCTTATGGAACGCGCCGCAACACTCCTCCGCTTTCAGTGTATTGGCTTTAGTGCTTCGGAGTAACCTAACGTGGCGTGAGGAATATTAGCAAGCGTTACACTGACCAGGGTACCAGGAACTGAAGGCGGTGACTGCATTAGGAAGCGGGGGCAGTGACCCCTCCTCCTGACGACCCATCTGGAACAAGATATTAGATATTACACCTATTGCTTTAAATTTTACTGATATCGGTCAGCAGTACTTTATACCCAGCACTCGACGAACGTACTACTGTATTGAATTTTTATTGAAATTTCGTATTTACTATTAAAGTAAACAGACATAAATATCCAATACGGTACTTATATCTCAGAAGTAACTGAAATGGAGCTTTAGGCCATTACTAATCCAAATGTGTTCAAAAACAGAGCAAGACATTTTTTCCTGTCAAAGCGCTACTATGATGTTTGTGACTTTTTAAATTAGTTAATACAGGTATAGTCTTTATTATTTCTACTGAGCCGATCTTCTACACAAAGGCCATTGTTTGTAAACAATACCATTCTTTCTTTATGTCCGTAAACGGAAGCCGATTACATACAAAAAAGTTAGAACTACATTGCATGTACATTGAATTATCAACCCTACCCTCTTAGTCAGTAGGTTTAAAATGTAAAGTGTCAGGATACAGATATAAGTCTTTATTATTTGAACTGTGCTTATTCTCTACACAATACTATCATCTACACAAGACTTATATCTGTATCCTGACACTTTACATTTTAAACCTACTGACTAAGAGGGTAGGGTTGATAATTCAATGTACATTCAATGTAGTTCTAACTTTTTTGTATGTAATCGGCTTACGGTTACGGATACAAAGAAAGACAATGGTATTGTTTACAAACAATGGCCTTTGTGTAGAAGATCAGCTCAGTTCAAATAGTAAAGACTATAACTAATATATTATAACTGACATTATTATCTAATACTGCAATGTGATAGTTAGGTATCTTAAGTATATTTTTATTTGTGCTAGCACTCTTACAAAGAGTCGTTTTCAAACCCAATGTATGTTGTTCCGGAAATAAACTTAAATTTAATTGAATTTAGTACCTTGTCGTAATGGTATACTAAATTTAAATCACTCTCACTTTAATTGCTGGCTATACTGCAACAGTCTGACTGAATAAAAATCCCATGTCAACACGATGTCGTAAAACAATAACCTATTTTTTAGTGTTCAAGTTGCGAAGAAATATATTTTTGATAAAAGCGCCATCTTGTGAAAAATATGCGCAGTAACGGAGCGGCGTATAGTAAGCTAACATGCAACAGCTGTTAAAAGTTACTGAGTTATTGAATAGATAGCGCTTTAGTAGATTATATACTAGTAGACGTTTTATTTAGAAGCGAATAAGATCTAACAACTCGGTAAGCACATTTTTCTTTTGTTTTAAGTTATAGTAAAAAAACACGCCAGCATTTTAAGACTACCTAAGTAGTTAGTAAAATGTTGTACAGTCAACAGCATAAATAAGTGATCTTTTATGTACCTTGTCACTTTAACGTTGTGTTTGAAATGTTATACAAAATTGTGAAACGATTGAAAGCGACAAGATACAGAAATGATCACTTATTTATGCTGTTGACTTAACCTACCTTCAGCGTTTTATAAGGGTAGTATTACAGAGCCCTATTTGGATCTCAAAATAAAACAATGAACTCGAATTGGTCGTCCGTCATCTAATTCCAGAGGTAGCAATAAAGTTATTTTGCATCCAGGCGGATTACTGCTGTTATACAAACAACGTAATTTATTCCAAAAGCGTTGTTAAACAAAATAAGACATTCAAATTTAAATATTGCTGCTTGAAGCGCCTACATTTAAATCAAAGTTTGAAATTACCTACGTAATCTCCATCCCCGCCACTCGTCTACGAGACTAAATCGTTCGAGACTAAATCGAGAGAATAGGCCGCAGTTTCGTTCGTGATACATTTAATAAATAAATAAATAAATATCAGGGAACAATGTCACACCAATTGACCTAGTCCCAAACTAAGCTCTAGGCTTGTACTATGGGTACTAGACAACGATATAAAAACTAATATGTATAGAGAAATATATACTTAAAATACATAGAAAACTTCCATGACTCAGGAACAAATATTCGCCCTCATCACACAAATATCTACCCTTACCGGGATTTGATCCCTGGACCGCTGGCTTCGTAGGCAGGGTACAGGGCACCAACTAGGCCAGCGCGTCGTCAATTTGCACCGATTTGCATTCACATTGCATCGTTGCTATAGATCCCGGCTCGATAATGTCAAAACAACCCGTCAATGGATTGCAACAAGAAACTGTGCCTTTATGATTTTTTTTTAATTGAGTGATACCTCTCTTACTTTGTCGTTGTCGGTGTTGTGGTCCAGACTGAGATTGATGTTTTTTGTTTGCATTTTCCTTCACCGCGATTACCTGTAAAAAGAAAATTGGAAATTAAAACTTTTATGCAACTTTAAATTGCTTAGTTAGATTAAGTTATTAAGTAGTAGCGTCCCGCTCTCGCTTCGGTCTAAGTGAGTTTCCTGTTATTCCTGTATAATTATTAGATTTTATATACCTACATAAAAACCTAACGTAAAAATTATCTAACTCGTAGCGCAGACCGCATCAAAGTATACACAGACTAGAGATGCGCCGAATATCCGTTTGGAATTCGGTATTCGGCGTATTCGGCATCTCTTTCACTAGGTATATGTATTCGGCCAAATTATTCGGTTTTGGTGCCGAATATATTCGGCTCGAGTATTTCTATTTTCTTGGCTACGCGACACGATTTAGAACTAAAAGACAAAACAATTCAAATAAATCCTATAAAGAATGTGTTTAACCCTCTGCGACTGACGTGACGTCTATCAGACGTTGCCAAAAAAAAATCGCCGTATACCGTGATATGGCTCTGTATCGCTCTGTACCTTCTTCTAACGACTCTCGGCATTGTAAGTTAATCTTTGTGAAAAATACCAGATTTTATTACGTTATTCAAGAAAATTACATATTTTTTTATTTAAAAGCTCATGTATCTACATGTTTATTATTGATTCCGCATTAAAATTAAATAATCATGCTATGCACTAAATAATACAATACTTATCATTGAACCATTCGTATTTTTTCTATATGTCATTAAAAATGACGTCTGACAGACTCCACCTCAGTAGAATGTTTCCAAAAAAGTCACTACAGTTGCAGAGGGTTAATAAAGCTAATAAAATAAAGCAATTAAACTTTGCGCGGGGTTGCGGGCGGTGACTTACGGCTCGCTGGTCTAGCCAACAGCGAAACGTAGCGTTCGTGTTAGAACCTGTTTACGCGGCAAAACAATGAAATGGTAAACCGAATAATTCGGCCGAATACCCGGTTCGGTAAAGGCAAAACCGAATAGTATTTGGTATTCGGCTATTCGGTGAAACCACTATTGGGCGCATCTCTAGACAGACAGATGTGGAAAGCAACTTGATGTTATACTATGTAACACAAAGATCAACAAAATACTCACAGACAGATAAAATTAAAATGCATCAGCTAACGAACAACTTTCAAACAAATTGACGCAGTTTATGAGTCCCTCAGTAATTGGCGCCGGGTGATTTTGAACACCGATAGGTAGTTCATACATACAACGTTATCGCGGGAGCAAAAACAAATCTATTAAATAACACATATAACAGAATGTAGGTATATTTAGTATAAATGGAATATTCTGCCTAAACACTCTAAGCCTCTAAGAAGTTCTTCATATCTTGCACGAAGTTTTCGCTGGAAACGGTCAATCAAACTTGTCTTGCACTGAATAAACGCGTCAACTAGTCAAACTTATTTTTTTTTCTAATTTATGTCAAATCCAGTATTTTTCTCCAAAAATAGTTTTAACTTTTAAAATATATGTTTTCTATTGGTACTCATATTTAATTTAGATATATTTTTGTATGTTCCTGTACATATCAAATCAATAAAGAATAACAAATGTCTAAAGTAGCAGGAAAAGTGACTTGAGAGGTTGACGTTAGGATCTCTTTAAATATGTACTACTGATCAAGTCAAGCACCGAGGGAAGATATTTGAAAGAAAATTTATACATGTTGAATTCGTAGGTATAAACTAGCGATGCATCCGATACCGATACCGATACCGATATATCGGCGATACTTCGGGTTAGCCGATATATCGGTATCGACGATATTTTTATGACCGATTCAACGATACTTTTTAATTTAAAAATGTAGTGTAAACAGCAGCAGGTCTTATTCAAACAGACTTGCGAAATCGCCTTTCTCCGAAAATTTTAAGATTACTTTGTTTTTTAAACAAAAATGTTATCAATGTTAATTTTAATTACTAATTTTTTTAATTATCTAATATTAACATATGTATCTACTTCTTATATTAATAAAAAGAAATCTGTCTTGTGATTTATTTATTATGCCTTCATTTTTGAATTCACAAAAAGCGTATCGGTATCGGTATCGGTATCGCCGATATTTTTATAAGAGTATCGGTATCGGTATCGTATCGGCGAAAAGGCGTATCGATGCATCCCTAGTATAAACGTTTCTCGATACGAGTGTCACTTCTGTTCTTGCCTATTTTTCATAATCTTTCACTACTGTCAAATCGTTTTTGCTCCCGCGATAACGATGTATGTTAATAACAGTTTACAATTTAGCGGAATCTTTACATTGTATAAGACAGTCGCTTCTCGTCGTCTGTCCGTCTGTAGGTATGCTTAGATATTTCAAACTAAGGAACGGATTTTAATCCGGTTATCATTAATAGATAGAGTGATTCAAGATGGAGGTTTGTATACAGGGTTATTGGCATACCTGGGCTGTACGAAAGTGATGTAGCAAAATATTTTATCGACATAGAATATATCTATTGTGCTGCCAACATCTAAATGTTATTCGACATAAATAAATATTACCTACTTACTTATTTTCTCCTCATTTTTAGATTCAAAATAAACAAATTAACACGTATATTTATACGTTTATTTTACAACGGTTTAAATAATATACAATCAATATTTTTTCCATATTTGTCGGTATTAATGATTGCCGTCTAGATGAAAATATCCACTTTAAACTGCTAAACATACGAATATGAATGGTACTGACGGTAAATTGTCATTTTGATTGAAATGACATCGGCATACTTTTATTAGCTCGATATCAGATATGACATCGAACCTCTTTACAGTAATCGAGAATGATCAATGTGCACATGCATTAATTTAATTATATCGACATCTTTTTTATCGATATCAAATCCCTAGAACTTGCCCCGAGTTATCCCAGGTATGGTTATTGGTAAGTCGACCTATTCCCCTCTAGGGGTTATGGGAGAGGTCATTTGCAATCATTTTGGTGCCATAATACCCTATGCAAAAGTGAACTATTTCTGTGATAATTTAAATTAATTTTTTTTGGTAAAAGTCAGGAAAACATCTTCAAAGATTTACAAAAAATAAATAAAATGCAATTATAATCTTATTTTTTTAATAGCTTTTGTACAAGGTAAAATAGCTGTTCTTATGCAATATTAAAAGTAGAATTATCTGTACACGTTCAAGAATGCGAGACCAAAATGGAAAAAAAACAGGTTTTTTTAACAGTTTATCCAACATAAATGTAACAAAAACAGAAAAAAAATACTAACTTTTGCGTAGGGTATATGGGGCCAAAATGATTGCAAATGATCTCCCCCATAACCCATAACTCCAACAGGGGAATAGGTCGACTTACCAATAATCCTGTATATAAAAGTACCAGGAGGAAAGCAGGAGGGTCGCTAGTAAGTTATTTAAACTGTCGGTTCTCAAAAATTCGGGAGCGTGTTGTTTCCCTTTTTTATGGTCATAAATTATTCTATTGAAATAATTATTGGCAGTCATAAATTTTATACCGCTGGAACCGTTAACTTTCAGAAGCTCTTACATACCTTACGTGTAGACAAGGTTAGGTTTGGTTTGGTTTGATTGATAAAAATACTGCGGGCCTGGTATGTTTGCGTTTATCGCGTGACAAAATATGGATAAAGCGTCCGTCACTCTCGTACCTACTTGTATACGTGTCAGAAAGTGACAGATTGATTGATGAGTTGCGATAATATAAAACACATTATGACAAAAATATATTATGGGAGAAAATACAGACCCTAAAAATACACTGGCTAAGAATAATAATTAACAGAGGCGTTGCATCGCATCGCATTTCGGGAACTTTAATTATAGGGGGTAAGAGGACACTCTTAATGCTCTCAAAGGCCTGATTAACGCTTTGCATAGTAACTACAAGTGCGAACTTTATACATTCGCTGTCATGTGGCAAGTAACAAATGTATGAACTTCGCACTTGCAATCCGCAAAGTGTAGGTAAAGTCACCAGTGGTCAGCCAGACACCTGTAGTCGGCCTCTGCCTATACTTTGTACGAGTGGGAAGAGTGCGAAAGATATATATCCCACTCTTCGCACTCATATAAGGTCGACAACTGGTATCTGGCTGACCACGGGTGCCTTTACCCTAAATCAAACAAAATTTATCCGTAATAACTTAAGTACCTACACTCACAGCGGTTATGGAACAGGTAGTACTTACCTACATATTTTTTATATGTGAATAAGGAGGCAGGCGATCAAGCGAGCCACCTGATGGTAAGAGTTACTTTATTGTTTGTTTGAAACTCTGAAAACATCCACGAGATGAAATATGGGCCGTCCTTTACTTAAACACCAAAAGTTAAATCACTTTGTCCTTTTCTCACGCACATCATTACCGAGAAGGACATTGACAACTTTTTAATGTAATTGAGTCGCTTTTATTTTTTTATTTACTAATTATTTTGTATGAAATACGACCGCTGCGAACTTAGTTCGGAATTTATATTCAGCCCAGGGAAAACCTTTTCATAACTTTGGAAAAAATATCGCAGAAATAACAGCTTCTGAATATTTATCAAAAAGTCTTCGAGTTCTTTTGATAACCTTCGATGTTTTATTACAGTAAAAAGTTTGTTGTTACGCTACGTTTTATGAAAAGACAAAAGAATAAACGCTGAAGCCATTTATTTAGTGATTAAAAAAAAAGCATTGTTATCCTGTTTTTTTATTTGAAAAGGCAAACGAGCCCACAGGCACATGTCCTCCTTTAACCGTGGCTTAAAAAGAGTATGTTTACTGAAAGGCAGCAACTTGGGCATTGCTGACGGTGACTGCTTACCATCAGGTGGTCAGTTTGGTCGTTTGCCTACCAGATGGGAAGTGGAGGTTTGGAATGTTAACACAATTTCCGATTATTTATTTATTTTGTCACTAACTATAAGTATTTGTTTAATAGTTTTTTTCTTTACTCTATTTATTCGTTTACGGCCAAACCCTATATTCAATCCGCGGACAGATAGGCTTACTTCGGATTAAAATTTGACACATTTTGTATGGGTAAATGTCAAATTTTAACCCGAGGTAAGCCTTATCTATCCTCGGTTTGAATATAGGGTTCGGCCCTTAGCGTACCGTCCGTCTGTCACAAACGGAGCTGGCTGAAAATCAGCGCTGCACGTGTTTAACACCTCAGCATTATGCTGGGCCAGTCTTTTTATTGCTGTTTTCGGTTTTTACTTTATTCTATGTATCTTAAGTGTGTAGTGAATATATGTAATTTTCCTTATTTTCTTTCTTTCTAAATTAACCTAACGAAAGGTGAAATTCCTTAGTTTACGAGTACCTACCTATTAAAAAACAGTTACAGCAACTTGGTTTCAGAGTGATAAAATTTGAATGAATTATAGTTTTTTTAGGAAAATGAAAGAGATTAATTAATACAAGAAAATAAAATAATAGATCATGAAGTGCGATCATGCAATAGGCTGTTTATTAAGTGACGACTAGTGCCATCTAACGGCGAATTTAGAAACCAAGTTACTTTTCTAACTCGCCGACAGATGGCAGAGTTTTCCATACTTGTGCGGTTATTGTTCAGACTTTTAGCGATGGTAGAATGACCATATTCTACCATCAAGAGATGTTTTGCTGCAAGGCTGAAGTTTCATCCATAACAAATTAAATTAAGTAAGTTAAAGTATAGCCATGGCTATACGTGAAACTATATCCGGAGTGCATCTAGAGTCATGTGTTATCCAGCTGCCTAAATATTTAAATGATTTGACTTGTTCTATTGTGTCATTACCTAGTTGTAAAGAGTTGTTTGTAAGACTTTTAATAATAAAAAACACTTATTTAAAGCCAAGATATCGAAGCAAATCCGCAAACGCCTGGTGAAGGTATACATATCGACGCTAAAAAGCGTAAACGCTGTAACCCGCAATGTACCTAAAATATTTTTTTTACATATTCGGAATCAGATTTTTTTTCTGCGTCGAATGGTCCGGGTCCCGTGGCGCTACGACGATTAGAAAATTTTGTACAGCGTTGGAATTGTATGTACTTTTTTAACACATAGCAAAACTAATTGCAGTAAATAGCCAATAAGTAGGTCATTATTTTCCATTTGCACTTACACCAATTAAGGTTTTACAAAAGTTTGAAGTCCGGTAGGTTACAGCGTGCATAAAACTATTTCTACCGTCGTTTACAGCGTTTACGCTTATTGAAAAAAAATGTGGAACTACTCTTACTACGTTTTTTGTAAAATATATTCAGATGACAGTGACTCACTACGTTATAATGAGTCGCCGTAATTGAATACTTACCAGTTACACCATTTATGAAGTGATACATTTAATTACTATTTGCCTTTACTTCATTTCTATAAAGATGACTTATTAGGGGTCGCTTGGAGTTACCGCTATTTAAAACACGCGCGTACTAGGTGTGGATAACGGCTTACAGCCTTGATCAGTCGGTCGGTCGCACAAGTTGAGTGAGGTGTAACCTTCTTTCGCCGCGTGACAACGAAAGTTAAAATGTAAGAATTAATATTTTACAGTCTTATAGTGCAAATAAAGTGGCTTGTTATTATTATTGTAATTAATTCTTACTTTACTAAATTGTGTCGAATTATGTAGAGTTTAGTGTTTCCTGAAGGTACATAGAATTAAAAGGACATTTACGAATGATTAAATTCGTGAAAGGTTGTATGATTATAATTTTTAAATGTCATATTTTCGAAAGTGGTATAAGGTAGCTTTTTTACACAAATATACATCGATGTTTCATTTTGTTACACATTGATGTTTTTCTGTTTATAGTAGTTTTTACAGACTTCATAAAAATAAGGATCTGCGTCTGATCTATATGTATGTAAGTATGTTGTATGTATGTATGTTGTATTGTATGTATGTATGTTGTTTGGTTTGTATATTTGTACGTACGTCTATATGAATGAATGAATGTATATTTGTATCATCACGATTATCTCAAAAAGTACTGCGGCGATTTGCAAAATTCTTTCAGATATCTAATCCTTCTTTTTCTACAATACTTTTTAAATTGTATGACTTTGACTTTCAGACGGCGTTCATGTCAGTCGAAAAACGTCCACTGCTGGACATAGGCCTCCCCCAAGGCTCTCCACTCAGACCGGTCTAGTGCTTTTCGCATCCACCGCATTCCCGCGATCTTTACAAGGTCGTCACTTCATCTTGTTGAAGGCCTACCTACAGCTCGTCTCCCGGTCCGCCAACGACGCCACTCAAGATCCTTCTGACCCCATTGGCCATCAGTCCTGCGAGCGATGTGACCCACCCACTGCCACTTAACTTTAGCTATTCTTCGGGCTATGTCAGTAACCTTAGTTCTACTGCGGATATCATCATTTCTGTTTTTATCACGCAGAGAAACCCCAAGCATAGGTTTTTCCATAGCCCTCTGAGTGACTTTGAGCTTCCTTATGAGGCCCATTGTTAGCGCTCACGTCTCAGATCCGTAAGTCATCACTGGCAACACACACTGGTGAATGATTTTTGACTCCAAACACTGCGGTAATTTGGACGAAAAGATGCTGCGAAGCTTCCCGAATGCTGCCCAGCTAAGTCGGATTCGACGAGTGTAAATATAGTCGTCAATAACTTTGAGCGTAGAGCCTCCGACTATTACGGGAGTTGGCTCTACATGGACATAGGACATGACTTTCGTCTTGTCCATGTTCATTCTCAAGCCAACTCAGTCGGAAACTCTATTGAGGTCAGCGAGCATTGCACTGACTGCGATAGCCAGCCATGTCTCAGCCATGACTACGATATCGTCAGCGAATCGAAGGTGTGATGTACTCACCATTTATGTTGATGCCTCGTCTTTTCTAGTCCAGAACCTTAAAAGCATCCTCCAATGCAGCGGTGAACAGCTTCGGAGAGATCACATCTAATTGTCTGACTCCTCGCTGCAGAGAAATAGGCCTCGTGCTGCGGTCCTGTAGTCGGACGGATATAGTGGCGTTTTCGTAGAGACACTTCAACACTTCGATATATCGGTAGTGAACTTGGCACTTAGACTGCAGCACAGCCCATGTCTCGATCGAATCGAAGGCTTTCTCGTAGTCCACAAATGCAAGGCATTCGTTCTTCTGTATAACCTGCCGCAACGCATGTATGTGGTATATGGTACTATAGCCTTTTCGGAAATCGGCTTTTTCGAAAGGCTGGAAATCGTCAAACCTACGCGTGAGACGATTTGTGATGACCCTCGAAAACAGCTTGTAAACATGGCTCTATAATTCTTCAGCAAAGTTTTATCCCTTTTTTGAAGAAGATAACCACCACACCTCTCTCTTCGTGGAGGACGGAGCTGAACAGCGTCTGAAGGCCCCTAAGGATGAATTTTCCACCCGCCTTCAGGAGTTTGGCTGTAATTCCATCCTCACCTGGGGTTTTGCCATTCTTAAGCTGTTTGAGGGCCATACTTATCTCGTACAGGCTGACGTCGGGGAGATCTTCGGTATAGTGTCGGGTTAATTTAGCCCTCGGGTCTTTAGCTACATTTTCGACGGGTGTTCGGGTTGTCGTTGTAATCGTCCACGTTGCTGCCAAGGCACTCGAAATGGTTTTGAAGTTCGAACTGAAAGCTCTCGGAGTTTTGGAGCTGAGCAGATGCCGGGCGGAGCGTAGACTTCATCAGTCGAGACCTTTCAAGCTTGAACTGGATATTCAATCAGCCTCGTACCATACGGTGATCACTC
Source organism: Acleris emargana (assembly GCA_927399475.2). NCBI lineage: Eukaryota > Metazoa > Arthropoda > Insecta > Lepidoptera > Tortricidae > Acleris > Acleris emargana. The sequence goes on from OV656849.1 coordinate 1,757,284, forward strand.
CCGGTTTTAACCGCACTAATGACGGAGACATCATTGAATATGTGCTTTTTCGTCGATATGATAAAGTCTATCTCATTCCTCGTTACACCATCAGGGCTCATCCAAGTCAACTTTCTATGCTCACATTATCTGAAAAAGGAGTTAATCATATAGAGTCCCTCCTTCTCCATAAAACTGGCTAGGAGGTGGCCTTGTGATTCATATCCCCACTCAAAAATTCCCCACTTTCTGCTCTTCACCGTCTCGTTTGCCCAACTTTGCGTTGAAGTCCCCCATAACAACCGTGAAGTGAGTATTGGAGCTATGCAATGGCTCTGGAAACATCTTCATACGTAGCCTCCACCTCATCGTCGGAGTGTGTTGAGGTCGGAGCATATACCTGTATGACCTTCAACGAATATCGTTGGGTCATTCTGAGTACAAGGCACGCTATCCTGCTCGACACGCTCTCAATATTAACCACGTTGTTCACGAGGGACTTGTGGACGATAAACCCGACACCTCCCTGAGACTGGTAGTCGCCCTCCCGGAAATAGAGTAGGTGACCGGGTTATCATGACCTCCCTCTCTCTACGGACTTCTGACAACCCTATGATTCCCCATCGTAACCTGCTCAATTCCTCCTCCAGTAACAGCAACTTTCCGTCGGTCCGCAATGTTCGGCAGTTGTATGTTGCCAGAGCTAAAGGTCGTCGTTTCTGCTAGCCGGATCTCTGCCGGAGATTACCTAAAGCACCCCCTGACGGTGTTTGCTTGTGCAAAATTAAAAAATCCTCGATTACGCGTGATTTTGCTTATACCTACATTAAGTTCCTACTAGCAAAATAGTGTTATTTTTATTTGTTCATCATAAGGCTGATCGTTATAAGCTAAAAAAATACTATTTAAAGAACGAATTATGTTGAGAACTTTGAATGTAAAGAAAATTGTTAATACTTTTTTAATAATATACATACATACATACATTAAATCACGCCTGTTTCCCAGAGGGGTAGGCAACTAGGCAGAGACCACTTCTTTCCACTTAATAATATACTTTTTTATGTTTCCTGGTTTTATTATTGAAACATGATTGAAAGAATCATTAAAGATCTTGGATTTAAGTTCAAGATGTTTAATGATTATTTAAGGTGACATTTTAAAATAATGATAAATAAATGTGATCACAAACTTACTTCATTTTAATATTAGTATTCGTTTTTGGTATCTATCATTTAATACATTTATGACATTTTAAAGAGACAAATAACACAATGTTACCTCAATTTAGGCACTCCAAAACATTTAAAGAGTGGAGGTTACAGCGTTTACGTTTATTGGAAATAACACGGATTTTCATCTGTCCATACATTTCACGCAATCATTAACAGCGTTTTATCGTATTAAAAAAAAATGTCGGATTGCTGTAACCGACATTAAAAAGAAACACAGTCACTTGTAGTACATGGCAGGTAAATGATCTCATAGAGAATTATAAAATAGGTTTGTGGTATAAAAATCGCACCGATCGGTGGAATATAAAGAGAGTTATGATTTTTTTTCTAAAATCTCAAAAGTTTTTTGGCTCTGGTGTAAAGTTTGCTTTTTGCGGGTTACAGCGTTTACGCTTTTTAGCGTCGATATGGAGTATAGCTTTATATGGGAGTGAGACATGGACACTAACCCAAAAAGAACGAGAGAAGCTGGAAGCATTTGAAATGTGGTGATGGAGACGGATGGAAGGAATAAGTTGGAAGGAAAAGGAAACAAATGAAGAAGTACTTAATATTGTAAAAGAGAAGAGAAGGCTGTTAAAGACGATAGAAAACAGAAGAGGGAAGATGATAGGGCACTTGATACGACACGATAATTTCATGAATAATATCATAGAAGGTAAAATAGAAGGCAAAAGAGGCAGAGGACGACCCAGACGAAGTTACTTTGAGCAAGTCAAAGAGAAAGTTAAGGTCGGGTCGTATCAAGATGTCAAGAACCTAGCAACCAATAGAGAGGAATGGCGGACACTCCACCGACAAGAGCATAGCTCTTAAGTTATGAAGAGTGGAAGAGAAAGTATAGCCAGCTAACTCGATCGATTTCAAGCAAATCAATAAGAGTTATCCGGCGTACAGATGTAGTGTTTTTTTTATGGCATAGGAAGGCAAACGAGCACACAGTCCACCTGATGGTAAGTGGAAACTGTGACCCATAGACATTTGCATTCACAAGACTGCAAATGTACTGCCAACCCTGAGGACTAAGATGGAATGCCTCTATGCTAGTCTTATCCCCAAACCGGAACACAACAATGCGAACACTGCTACTTGGCGATAGGTTAATGGATAAGATGGTGGTACCAACCCGGATGGACCCTGCACAAGGTCCTCCCACCCACAAAATATAATAGTGAATAATCCTTTCTCATCGTTTTTAGTCGGATAAGTTCGTATTTATGTTGCTTTCTCAATTAGCTTCAGTACCTACCCATCAATAAGCCAACTGAGAAGGAAAACAAAACGATGGGAAAGGATTATTTGCTACATCTGTACGCTAGACGCAGTCTAAAACTATTTAATATTAAGTAGTAGGAATAGTAGATATAAATCAGATGAGTCAGAACCTGACAATATTATGTACAGTCAAGGACTCTAATTGATGAGCCATTATGGAACCCTGCCGCATAACGTTAATCATTAATTTTGGCATAATTTATTTCATGTTGTTTCACGCTTTGACTATGACAGGGTTCCATGGTGGCTCAACAATTAAAGTTCTATTGGTACTTTAAAGTTACATATTATATTGCGAAGTAGATTTTAAGTGAATTACTTACTAGGTACCAGCTTTAAGTGCACTAAGTGCATCCTCACACCAGAGCAAGTCTGCACAGTCTGTTAAGAGGATTGTTGAAGATAAAAAATCTATACAAAATGCTATAACGTTTCTCTCCCCCTAAACCTAATCCGTTTTTTTTATAGATACTTACATAATGTTGTAAATATTATGAAAAACTATGTTTGTACATTTTTTACCCAAGAAAATATTTCTTAGAATGACAAAAATTTAAAAATAAAACCGTTAAACTTGTATACCTGCCTGCCAACTGCCTGTAACACTAGTGTATTTTTGGTGTTCAATAAAGAGTATTTGTATTGTATTGTATCGTAAACTTACACACCTTGTTAGTTTTTCTTAATAACTACAACATATTCAAAAATCGTGGAAATCACCCGGAGCTGTATGGATTTATTTTGACAGCTGACTGAATAAAATACAATAAAACATGGCTAAACACGTAGCGTTATCCGACCCAAGGACGAATGACCCGCGCAGACCATAGACACCGGATCCTGCGGTCTATGGGTTTTTTTTCAGCCTGTGGCTTATGGAAGTGGTCAGTTATTGATCAATACTGTGTGAACACTTTTACCGCCTGTTTCCCAATCGACAAGTTTGACATATAATTTCAACCCTTTCCCTTTCTTACACTTGAAAATAGACAGGGAGACAACCAACTTTAAATGGCAGATAAATAGATAAATAAAAAAGAAAAAAAAACCGGCTAAGTGTTTTGGACTCGCACACGATGGGTTCCGACAGTTCAATATTCGACAAGGACCAATGATACACACTTGATTCCTATTTTACAGAAGATACGGAGGTTATTGAGTGAGTTGTTTTGCAACAATCAATAAATAAGTGTCCATTATTTGGTGTCAGCAAAAAGTATCCATTACTGGGGCCATTACACATCGCACTTCGCTGAATAAATCGCGCTTGTATGAATGGCCTCTTTAATAAATAGGTAACTTAATTATTTGTTGTTATGCTTGAGTTTGAGTAACATACACTCTGTAAAAAGCCGGGTAAGTCGGACTCGTGCAGTTCCGTACCATTATCTATAAAAAATCACGTTTGTTGTATGGGAGCCCGTCTTAAATATTTATTTTATTCTATTTTTACTTGTAGTTATAGCGGGAACAGAAATACATCGTCTGTGAAAATTTCAACCGTCTAGCTATCACGGTTCGTGAGATACAGCGTGGTGACAGACAGACAGACGGACAGCGGAGTCTTAATAGGGTCCCGTTTTCACCCTTTGGGTACGGAACCCTAAAAAACAACTGTCCAGCCACAGAACTATATAGTTCTGTGTGTCCAGCCATTACGGTTCAAAATATGCAGTCCTGTGCCAGCCGGACAGACAGCGGCCTTTATATTTAAGAGCCCTCCTGCAAATGAGCAAGCGGGATACCTGGGAAGTAGGTTATCATATCACCACCACGTAGTTTAAGCAACTCAAGAAGAGCTGTCAGTCGACTTTTTTTAAAGCTGTAGTTAATAAAAAACATGCTACCTGATAGAGGTTAGTCTCAAAAGTATGGGTAAGTACTATTTTTTTCATTTTTTTAATCATTCTTTATTGAGTAAAAAATATATTGCATATTATATATTTATTTTATCCTTATTGCACAAGAATACACTTTTGCATACATCATGCATACAATACATAAACTCACGCCTTCATTCCCCGTGTGGGGTAGGCAGAGCGACAGAATTACCAACAACTCTATAAACTTGTTGATAATTCTGTAACCACATTTTGAAAAATAGGCTCAGATGTTTACCAGTGTATTAGTGACAGGTTGCAAGCCAATCACCTAACATTTACTGGAGTCCAAATAGGTCAGCATGATGTCAATACTGGTTTCCAAGTAGGTCAGTTTTTTCTGTCGACATGGAATGCAATTAGGTAGGTAGGTAGGTAGGTAGGTAAGTAGGATGGCCAAAATCGATCAATTTTTCTGACCTAAGTGGCAGTTGATTTAAGTGGAATAAATCGCCTAATAGTACCTACTATCAGCCTTTATTCATATTAGTAAATAAATAAAGTGTTACTGATTAACAATCGCTGCAATATTTTCCAAACGCCCTATGTAGGATACTTGGTTATTATTATTTATTATTATTATTGACGACTTAACCATAGACTGCGCTACGTATCGCGTAATAAATGACATGACTTCTCGGTCGTTTTCGGAAATACAATCACACAAACAAAACTCTCCCCGCACAATGTTATAGATTAACACAAGCAAGGCCGCGATACTCTGAACTATGCAATAATAAACCTTACGTAGATAAAATAAGATCCTTTACGTGTGCTATTACAATGAGTATTCGCGTGCGGGGCGACAATAATGTTCAATAATACTGTGGTCTCCCTCGCACTTGAACGGAACGAACGTAATTGCGAGAAAGAGCAAACTCAGTGGTCGGAAAGAGACGGCATAACGACACGAACACGATCGGATGTCTTACCCGCTTCGCCCGCCTGACCGATAATTTTTATCTCATATAGAGTGGCAACAATATGGTCCGCCTTGTTTTGTACTATTGTTGCGTTGTTATTTTAATTCAATTTCTAAATACATCGTCGCGCACTGTACGTCTATAACATTGTGTTTTAACTTAATTTGGTTAGGGTATTGATTATGAAGTATACATTGAGTTAACATATTTTATTTTCCACCTAACTGACTTTTTTATAATAATAAAATCGATAGCTTCCAAACATTTAATATAGTTCCAAATAATGCTTTGCTCTCGTACTATACAAACACATATCTTAACAAAACTTACGTAATTCGACTTTATACTCAGGCATGTAAGATTTTAAAATTTCAGTTTCAATTTGTCATGCACATAAAAATACCTACTGAATAAGAATGTCTTTGAATGTGAAGGATAGCATTACATTCCTCCTTATTTACTGGAGTACTTTGAATCTAATGTCTTATTTTTAAATCAATGCATAATTGCAATGATTAAAAAAATAAAGATATCACTGCAAACTTATGAAAAAGGGCTTGGCAGGAGTCCGTTTACTGGACTTTACATATAATATATGTTATTTTAAATCAGATACTTTAAAAATTATGTTCCTACTACATGTACTGTTTAATTAGAATCTGAAAGGGAATCTTCACTTGCCATTTCTACATCTGAATTTTCTTCTTCCTCCTTAGTTCTATGTGCAATTTTAATTTCAAAGTTATCTGAAAATTTATCAAATGCAGGCTCAAATTTGAAGTATTTGTCTTCACACTTGACAACATCGTCAAAGATCTGTTTCCAATCGTTTGGCTTGAATGTATGCATCTTTTCCATTATAAGCTCTTCTACCGCAACCAGAGTCATCGGGGCAACGGCATTTTTCGTCACAAACTCTTTTATTTGAAGCGAAATGGTCTTCATGGGATTGAAATCAGAGTGATAATGCGGCAAACGTAAAACCGAATGCCCAAAGTCTTTTAAAGTGCAGTCAAATTTAAAGTCAGTATTTTGATCTTTGTATGAATTAATAATGGCAAATATCTCTGGCTTCGTGCTATTCTTATCAAAAGGTATGTCGTGCTTCTCTAACCAGGATATCATTTGTTTTTTCTGTGAATGAGCATTCGGGGGTTCAACCAACAGCCCCATATGGTAAGGCGCTTCGTCTATCACTAAAACACTGTTTGGAGATAGATTTGGAATCAGTTGATTGGAAACCCAAACATTATATATGTCCAACATATCTTTTTCCTGGTATTCTTGCAACAGTAATGTTCCGGGTAAAAAACCCTTCTCATTACCAGCATAGATAGCTTTGATCTTCCCACTTTTTGAGGCTGTAGTCGGTTTTCCCTTTGTATCAGAAGCATGCACGTATGTCTCGTCTAGTATATAAACAACATCCTTCCCGGCAGCTCTCAATTTTGCCATTTCCTTGATGAATTCTAACCGTCTGATCCGAACTTCATGACTTTCGGCAAGAAGTTTCCTGTTATCGTCAGTCGTCATTGTAAGGAAACCCATTTCCTTGAGGATATTGTTAAAAGTGTCAGGACTATCTTGAAACTTGTTCTCATCCCTCAATTTACTTCTCACTATTTTTTTTGTTATAGGTTGGTCTGACTTCAGTTGCATGTCATATATCATATTTCTAATAGAACTGAAGTCATATTGTTCCAGTTTCGAACGATATTTCGTTTTCGGCTTTATTTTCTTTGCTGGCGTTTGGAAAGCAGCTAAACCAAGTTCGTCTTTTTCATTTAATAATCTTAATATAAATTTTTGAGATACGCCGGTGGCCTTCGAAACGCGTTCCCGGACTTTATTAAAATAACCACCGTAAGCGTTTATGCCGAACTTTTTGGCTTCAGACAAACAATACTGATACACATTATATATTATTTCGCGAGCCTGTCCATTTACAGGTTTTCCCCTTTTTAAATGTGATTCCATTCTGAAAACAAAATGTTAGGTTAGGCAACTTAAAGTGCATTGAATAATTTCTAAAAAATACATACACAATTTCTACAATACAATTTATTTTAATAAAATAATTAAAATTACGACTTTTCCGCATTAACTTTTAAAAGATTCGTAGTCTCCAAAATTTAGTACCGTTTAGTTTTTTTTTTAATGTTATGTTTTTAAAGTAACATTCCATGAGATTATAAACAGGGTTTCCCAAAATTTTCAAAATTAGCTTTTGAGTTATTAAGGTTTTAATGATACTCGTTAGGAACGGTACACCTTTGGTTTCCTTCGCTTGGCTGAAAATATCTACCATTTGTGATTTCAAAACTTGAAATGTAATCTAATAACGTTGCAATATACTGAATTACACTATAATTTCAAAATATTTCAAATATATCAAGTTCTCAGAGAGACATCCTGTATATTATGCTCGTGTGTATGTATGTAAGTACACATTTATTTTACAAACAAAAGAGAAAACAATTGTAAAATATACCAAAATGTAACAGAGATGTGCAAATGCGAACTTTAAGGGATCTCTTTCGGTTAACCTTGGTGCGATTGATAAACGATTAATGACCACAAATAAATAATTACAACGTTAAATTAAATAAAGGTAAATGAAACTTAAACAGCTATTAATAACAATAAATATATAGTTAATAGATATATTTACAACAAATACACAAACACAACTAGCTGTCTGTGCCCGGCGACACCAGGGTGTATTTTTTACATACGCAAGGTGTTCTGATAATTACAAACACAAAAAAAAACTCGAGTTATGGCGTGACGAAGGTAAACGGGATTCGTTTTTATATGTATACATAATAAGTTGTCAAAAAAAAAATCAAACCGCGAGATAACCTTCTCCACTATAGTTTTAAAATAATTTACAGACTGAGACTGCATAATGTTTCTATAGAAATCCGTATACATTCGGTTAGCACTCTTAATATCACACATTATCACTATAAACAGAACAAAAGATAAGTAGAACAAAAACACAATACCTATGAATGTAACAATCTTGGTGGTGTTAACAACTCTATACAATTCTACTATTCGAAGCGCACGTTCATTCTCCACTACACCTTGAGGAGTACTAACGCGACGCGACGCCACGCGCACCTCGCTACAGAGAGGGAACGCTAACTGAATTCGAGCTGTATGGAGCGGCGATAAGGTCTAAAATTAAAGCGTAAGTAATATTTTGTTCGGTTTTCCGAATTAACACGAACGAAAACGAAGTTCGCCGAGCGGCCCGAAACCGAGACATTTTAAATTTTTAATATAAATTCGGCTCGGAGACTTTACCAGTTCTTTAACCAATTGCCTATTTATTTAGCCGTAAAAGTGTTCCTTTTATACTGTTGGTAACGTATATTAGGTATGTGTTTTCATTTTCTAACTTGTGTCACTTAGTTATTAATCATGATTTCATGATACAAAATTTAAAATATTAATAAAAACCGGTCACGTGGGGTGATTATTTGGCGTTTCAACTGCCGTCATTATTGTCTACCTATTATTCAAGACCAAATTAATAACTTTCTTGTTCTTTTAATGATACTGATACCGTTGATTTTGACATCAAAAGTTGCTGGTAGCTATAATTATTTTCGTCAATATATTGAAGACAACAATGACGGCGGTTGAAACGCCCGAATATTCACCCTTCCGTAGCTTTCTTATATGGGGGCCCTTTGATTTGAATTTCTATTGTTGGTTAGGTATTATAACGGCAACACAAATACACACTGTAAAAATGACAACTGTTTACCTTTTACGGTTCATACATATAAGATACGATAAAAAAAAAGTTATTACATTAAAACTACTGAATAAATGAAATTGTAGTTTCCCTTATAATGAAAAATAATAAATACTACCTACCGACATTATATTTTTGGTCTATCCTTATGTACCTAGCTACTAACACTATCAGTTAAGTTTTGTGGGTGGTCGGTCGGATATAGTTCTGTGGTCGGGAGGGAAGTTTTTCGTAATTCCGAGACAGGTCGAAAGTTACTTCGACTTTCCTTCTCATTTAATGAATCCTTAATGGCTTCTACTTATTTCCCACTTCGATTGTAAAACCTAGCTTCAGTTGGCTTAATTTTAATTATGCACTATTTTTAATTATGTCCAAAGCCACACGAAGCTCACAAGCCAGTCAGTTTTCGTAAATCAATAAGTTTTGTCCCCTCTTAATTATGGCTAGGGTTGCCAGACATACTATAATATCGTCGGTGATACTGCAAAACCGCGTAACTAACAAATTTGTGATAGAGCAAAATAAACCTTACGATCTTATTAAAAAGGTGCATTTTGCTCCTTATTAAAAATGTTACTTACGCGGTTTTGCATTATCACCGACGATATATAGTATTATACTTTATTTTGCCTCTGTATACTTTATTATATACGAAACACATAAAGTATGCTAAAATACTATATTTTAAACTGAAATTCAAAGATCACAAGTTGACGTTAAAATTAGGGTTTACGTAAACATTTCCGAACCGTACTCATAAAAAAGTGACAGTAACGTAACACATTGTGCGGTCTGTGGCCTGCCTGACTGGTGGCGAACTTATTTTTTCATTGTAGGTATACTTTATTTTTAAAGCCTTCAAACCGCCAAATACTATATATCTCAGAAAAAAAACTGGCAACCCTATTATGGCTATCACGAGCTAACGTAAGGGGTGGCGTAATGCGTAAGAGTGAGATACAATACAATACCATGTTGCACTCTAAGGTGTTAAAACGTCTCTTACGCTTGGCACGCTCAAGAGCAAAAATGTGTACGTAAACCAGGGTTACTTTGATTTACGGGGTGATTTTGATAGCAACTACCATTCCACACAAACATGTATTTTTTGAGGAGTTGGAATACGCCTCCATAATATTTTTTTCGCCACGCACCGGTAGCGGCGATAGTTGCTGCTCTGCCTCCTTCAGAAAGTTAAAGTAGTGCGCGTGTTACTGTCTATTTTCGTATAGAAAAAAAATGAATAGTTAGTGTGCTTTTCGTCTTGTTTTTTGAGGAAAAAATCTTCAAAAAACTCGTGTGATTTGAATGGTGTCTTATGTTAAGCAAATCTAATTAGTGGTATCGAAAAATAACAACATTTATTCTATGTTTCTTCAGATTTTAGGTACGTGATTTTCAGCAGGTTTACTTGAGATATTCATTCAAATATTTAGTGTAGTGGAGAAACTAAAGCAAAGGTCTCAATTTTTTCTAACTAATCAAGTCGAAAAAACCAGAAACATCGATTATTGCATATTTTTATTGTAAGTATTATTTTGTCTTTTAGTTTCCATAAAAACTCGTGTTAAACTTTGAATTTGATCAAAGAACCCCGGTTAACGGTATCGACAGAATCTTCTCATAAATATGTTACGAAGTTCTTATTACAATGGAATAAGGTGCATTGGGACATATTTTTGGGATGTTGCGTTCTCCCCTATTTTTACACTTGACTGCACATCGTCGCTTAAATGCTAAACGGCCCCATCACAAAAAAAATAAAAAACTATTTTATGACAAAAACGAGTTTAAAAACGGTAAAATTTTAATATTACACGAAGACACCTATCAATTTTGATTTATATACAACGAAATCACGCAAATGCCCGTTTGGAATTTTAAACTTTCGCGCCTAACTTCAGAGCGAAGCAGCCATTTTGTTAGTTGCGCTCTGGCAGTCAGCGGGACCGCACTTCACTTTTGAGAAAAAGGGTCGTATATCAAAAAATCTTCGGGATTTTAAAAATATTTTTAAGTCTAAAGTGCCTTATTTTGGATTGCGACCGTTTCGACCGAATTTTAAGGTAAGGTAATATATTTTTGTTATCAGCTAAGGTGTCACTTTTGCGATGTGGCTGTATCGCTTATAAATGAAACACGGTTATAGGGTTATTTATAAGATTAAAATGCCAAATTTGAAATGCGTCTGTTTTAAACAATAAAATGCTACTACGAGAGGTGTATTATTTAATGCTAAATCGATTTTTTTGGGATGTTGCTGCTTTGCATAATGAATTTATGTGGGTGTTGCTATAGTTTATTAAATCGAAACTGCATTTTTTGTTGTACGGCCGCATCGCATATAAATTAAACGCGGTTATGGGGTTATTTATAACATTAAAATGCCAAATTTGTAATGCGTCTGTTTTAAACAATAAAATGCTACTACGAGAGGTGTATTATTTAATGCTAAATCGATTTTTTTGGGATGTTGCTGCTTTGCATAATGAATTTATGTGGGTGTTGCTATAGTTTATTAAATCGAAACTGCATTTTTTGTTGTACGGCCGCATCGCATATAAATTAAACGCGGTTATGGGGTTATTTATGTTATGCCAAATTTGTAATGCGTCTGTTTTAAACAATAAAATGCTACTACGAGAGGTGTATTATTTAATGCTAAATCGATTTTTTTGGGATGTTGCTGCTTTGCATAATCAATTTATGTGGGTGTTGCTATAGTTTATTAAATCGAAACTGCATTTTTCGTTATTGCGGTCGTATCGCAAATAAAAATTAACATGATTATAACTAAAATGCCAAGTAACAATGAGTTAATTTAAAATATATAATACTTATATATTTTTCTGTCTGTTACGCTTTCACGGATCAACCATAGGACCGACTGTGATAAAATTTGATTTATAAGTAGTAAAAATTTGTATTTAAAATAGGACGTACAGTAATTTTAATAAGTATATTGTTTTCTTGGGAATTTCGAAGCTAATCATTAAACAAAATTAAATCAGAATATATTTTTCATAGTAATGAAGTAAAGACACGTCTCTGTGTTATTTCCTGTGATATTTTAATATTTCTAATAGATATAATATTTACCAGTTTATCTTTTATTTAAAATTTGCAGAATGGGTAGCAGAGCATACCGTATTCTGAAAATGGTGAAGAAAGGGAGTGAAGAAGACGATTCTTGTGATTCAGATTCGATACCGGATAGTCAACTAAGCCTAAATATCTCATGTCTGCAGGAAAGCGATGAATACATTGTATCTAAATTAAATGGAATAAATAATATAATCGTCGGCGATAGTTTTATACAAATCTTTAACTTAAGGGTAGGTAATATTGTTATTACTTTACTTTAGAAGAGTATTTGTTTTATTACTTTAATACTATTATAGCCATTTTACATAATAAAAATAAAAAGTAAAAGGGTTAAAGCAAATGTGATACTTTGTTCTATGTGATATTTGATTCAACATGTTAGATTTGCTAGTATTTTTTACGAATTTATCGTTTGATCTCATTAACAATTTGTTCCTAATAACATTAAGATCTCAGAATATTGCCAAAAGTGCCTAATATTAGAATATTGTTAAGTTTTAAGAGCATTTTTATGATATAATTTTCGTGCTGCAAATTTTTTTGACATTTCGGAGTAAGTTTTTATAATTTTTGGGTTTTTAGAAGGTTTTTTTTTTATTTGAGACTGTTATTCCAATAAAGTCTGTAACTTTTTTGTATTTAATAATTAATAAATTTAATAAATACTTTATTTACTGTAGTTTATGTTGTTTTCATTAAATAATTTTAGATATTTCTCACGACATATAAGCGAATTTTATATGCTAAAGGGCCTTATGTGCTCCTCTACGCCTTAAATGACAACCTAGCGAACACTTACATTTGCAGACCAATAGAGGAATAAAAAACGCATCCGTTGATTATATACACAATAGATATAAAACAAAAAAACTTACACAAAAATTAAAAAAACATGTCGAAAACTTTGATTACCTCTCCTGTAAAAAAGTTCACTTTTGACATAAGGCCGTTTAGCATTTAAGCGACGACATGATGTGCATCGTATAGACAGGCCTTTAGCGCTGCATCTTAACTAGGGCCACTAAACATGCCTGAACTCAACCAGATAAACTTTTAACCTTGATGTCCCTAGCCGTGTAACTCAATGTCCACTCCCAATCAATACCTACCTTTACACCAGTTTCTAATTCTAATGATCAACAGTTTCTCATTGCGCAGACGCAGGCTAGTTAGTCACGACTATGCCTTATAAGGTGGTACTAGTGCAATTATGTATCTGTGGGACTGATTTTAGAAATCTATGAGGTTAGATTACTTGTTTATTAACTGAGTTTTTATTTTCTCCAGCATCCATAAAGTATACAGTAGGGTATTAGTAGTGACGATTTCACAATGCATTTAATTTGTAATGACTAGGCTTCGGAGTTTTTGTCGCACGGTAAGACTAATAGCAAGCTATGGAGTCGTCATTTGCCATAAATCTAAACTCTTATTCATATTCATACTCATTTATTTAGGTTTTTTTTTATAATCAAGGACAACAACGTTGGCGAGATTAGAAACGATTGTTTAATGTTATATTTGGAAAATAAATATTACAATAGAAAATAATTACCATTTTTATAAGTACTGATTTAAATACGAAATTTTATAAACAAACAAAATATACATTAAAACACGGTAGAAGGGAATGTTTTAGTACACTAGTGGCGAATTGTATGTTAAAATAGTTCAAGTTATGAATTTATAATCTAATAGTTTTTTTTTTTATATAACTTGACCTAGATAATTATACACAACCGACCTCTATAGAGGCATTTTTAGATAAATTAAATAAATGAGTATGAATATGAATAAGAGTTTAGATTTATGGCAAATGACGACTCCATAGCTTGCTATTAGTCTTACCGTGCGACAAAAACTCCGATGCCTAGTAATGACTGTGCATATAAAGCTAGCAGTCCTAGGTTCGATTCCCGGTACCTATGAGCAAATATTTTTCAGTTGCAGATCAAACCCGGGTGATGCTTTCCCACCGTTTCTTCCTGTACAGTCGAAGTCGTAAATATACGGTCCCAAGACGCCAAAAATATACGCCCCAATGCCCACGGTAATAAGGTTTATGTTACATTTTTCAATCGTATTTTATGTGTTTTAATGTTTTCAACGTTGACGACGACAGTACCTATCAAAAATGCGGTCGGGTTTTTTAAGCTTGATTTTATTTTTTTACTCAACTGCGGCAAAGCCCAAAAGGAGGGTTATGTTATGTGTACTTAACTACTAAACGGCTTAACCAATTTTAATAAGTTATACGCCGTTGGCTTTGTCTTAACCACAAGACTGTCATAGGCTATATTAAAATGATTTAAATATGAAATTGGCAAAATAAAAAATATATACATTATAAGTAATATTACTTTGACGAAATTATATAAACAGCAGCGGGTTTTTTTTATAGCTTGCTTTTTATTAGACTTGTTTAAGAATAAAAATGAAAGTAAAAAAAATACATATACTTAATATTATTTTTAGAGTGGTTGGTAATTCTGTAGCTCTGCCTACCCCACTTTGGGAATGAAGGCGTGAGTTTATGTATGTATGTACATATTCCTTAAGGCTAATTTCATATCCATCCCAGGAGTTTAGAAACATTTAGAATTATCATTTTTAAAAACAAACGCCAGGTTGTATTGAATTTACTCCTATTGTATTTACGACTGTCAAAAATCTGTTACAAGCCTCACGACGTGGGTCCGACACGGCACCGCTACGGACACGACGCGTCCTGTGAAGCGGCCTCATTATTCCGTTCCCACGTACTTTCATCTCGAAGAGACAACCTTGTCCGCAAGTTGAAATTGTTGAGGAAGTCGCTAATTAAGATGTATTATCAATCAATTAATTATGGTAATTGGGTGCTCGATCGATTTAATTGGTTGTTTATCTAGATGTTCAACATGTTGATTAGCTGGTATCTTTATTATTTTATGAGATATATATGATATTGATATGAGATAGATATGAGAATGATTAGATTTCTTATCACATTGTCACATTCTCATCATCATCATTCTCATTGTCTTTCTTTCTCACATTGTCGTATGATGAGATAGAAAATTTACTTTAATAGCTCTAAAATGAAATGTAGACATACATACACACACCCACACTCTCATAGACACATAACATTCACACAATACACAAACGATACACACTCAACACTCACACACATAACGGCGAGCATAGTCTTAGATTTTTTAAATTTATTTCTGTTCCTTTTATATTTCATATTATTTTTATGTTATATGTTATATTGTACTTACCTCCAATAAGACTGTACCGTAAACCTGAGACTAGCTATTAACTCCACTTGTTTCCGGGGTGGGGGCCTGGAGATCTGTATTACAGGATCACTCCTAGTTCGGACTCCAGTCCCTCACAATGGTTTATTTATTTAAGTTATGCTTATCACTACATAGTATAAAACAAAGTCGCTTGCGCTGTCTGTCCCTATGTATGCTTAAATCTTTAAAACGACGCAACGGATTTTGATGCGGTTTTTTTTAATAGATAGAGTGATTCTTAAGGAAGGTTTATATGTATAATACATTCCACGCGGGCGAAGCCGCGGGCGGGTCGCTAGTATTGTATAAGTTATTCCCATACTATCCTTTATGAGGTGGAATAATCGTTTTTATTATTATTATTATTATTCCCGTGTGGTTGCCGGGTTAGAACAGTGCCACTCCATGTCATCCCGTGGAAGTCGTAAGAGGCGACTAAGGGAATAAAGGCTTGTAGTAATGTTAGGCGATGGGCTTGCAACCTGTCACTAATACGCTGGTAAACATCTTAGCCTAAATGTGCAGTGTGGTTACAGAATTATCAACAAGTTTTTAAAGTTGTAGGTAATTCTGTAGCTCTGCCTACCCCACTCTGGGATAACAGGCGTGATGGTATGTATGTATGTATGTATTATTATTTAATGTCTAGCACCTAAATATACACACATGAAGACAATCGTCGACGCGTTGGCCTAGTTGGTGACCCAGCCTACGAAACTAGAAGTCCCGAATTCAATTCCGGTATTCAATTAACTGGAAAAAAACGGTCAAGAGGGTTCCGTAAAGATAAACAAGATAAAAAATAAAGACATTTATTCCTCTTACACGTTGGCGGAACATGGGCGTGCGTAAGGGACGGAGCAATACGTAAGAGTGTGATGCAAGACTATGTTGCTCACTACGTATTACGGGCCTTAAGGAACAAGGTAACCTTAAAAAGGGCAACGCACCCTAAACGATCAAAACAGACCACTTTGGCTAGATTTAAACAGCCATTTCCAAAAACTCAATAATTCAACCAAACAAGCCGATTAACGTAAGGGGTAGTGCATAATGGCTGCTATTACGTCCAGTTTTGTGAATGAAACGCGCGCCATAGGATTACACTTTGTAAAGGGGTGGACACTGCGTGGCCTTTTTCTACCGTCTTCGAACAAAAACAACACAAAACAAAAAGTTAGTTCCCGCAATAACCTACTGCGCCGTCTCTCCTCCACTAACTGGGGAGCAAACCCAACGGTTATGCGCACTACAGGACTAGCTTTGTGTTTCTCAGCAGGAGAGTATGCGTGCCCAGTGTGGGCTAGGTCAGCACATACCAGAGAGGTAGACGCAGAGCTGAACAACACCTGCCGCATAGTGACTGGCTGTCTTAAGCCAACCCCGGTCGGTATGCTGTTTCCTCTTGCGGGAATAGCTCCACCCAGAGTCCGTAGAGAAGTGACATGTTCGCTTGAAAAACAAAAACAGGAAAGTGACCCGAGATACCCACTCTACGGGCTCTCCCCCACCGCAGGTCGTTTGCGAAGCCGCAAAAGCTTCCTGCGATCTACGCAGCCCACCGACGAAAACCCTACTGACGTGAGGTGCAAGCTTTGGGCAAGCGAGTATCCACATTCACTGTACCCCCCCAACGAAAATCTGCCTCCAGGCTATAAGGAACCTTGGCCCACCTGGAGAAGTCTAAATAGGCTGAGGACCCAGGTTGGCCGAAGCAAAGATAACCTGTGTCGGTGGGGGTACTCAAGTAGCGCAGACGCTAGCTGTGAATGTGGAGAACCCCTGCAGACCATGTTACACCTCACTAACTGTCCCGCGTACCCGACCACCTGCTCGCGTGAGGACTTACTTGTCAGTAACCAGAGGGCTACCACGGTAGCCGCTTTCTGGGCAAGTAAGATTTAGCCCGAGCTCTTGCCGACACGAAAGAAGAAGAAGACCGTCTTCGAAAAATAGGGTCCTCAAGAAGTCTGTATATCTTTTTCTGTGCATGTTAATTCCATTTGGCTGCCGAATTGTTGATCGATTTTAACATTTTTTTCATGTGTAGGTTCTCCATGGTTTGGTAATTTAACCCCAACGGAATAATTTAATAATTTAGAGACAGTTTTTGTTTTTTAAAGAGTCGTTTTTAATCACGCGACTGCGCGAAGCTCATCATCAACATGACAGCCGAAAGACGTCCACTGCTGGACATAGGCATCTCCCAAGGCTCTCCACTCAGACCGGTCTTGTGCTTTTCGCATTTTCCATCCAGCGACGCTCACCTCACGACGTCAAAAATATCAACACTCTGCTATGCCCTCACAATAAGGTTCGGTCGGATACACTTCGATGCCTTAGGATCTTTTGTGCAATTACCCTCTTACAAACTGAAATGTTCGAATGTGCAGACGATGGTTTTCCTTCACCTTAAGAACATCCGGTGTATCTAAGTTTAAAATAGGTACCTACTCATTGGGTGACCGCGGGGATTCGAACTCGGAATATTACGATCACGAGTCGACCCCCTAAGCCAATAAGACGCCGAGCTCATATTATAGAAATTACGTGACCTTCGAGCTTTACTTCCCTTACACTTACACCCCATATTGGTCTGTGGCATGGCGCCATGTGTGTGTACCGGGTGCGCTTCAATCAGTAGTTTTTTTTTGTATAATCTTATTTAACTAATCACGAAAAGCATAATGAACGTTAAAAAACCAATTGTATAATTTTATCTGGCATACGATCGAGTAACATAACACTCATTTAGTATAACTATCATTTTCTTGTTACTATGCATTTTAAATCAATTTCTTTTGACTAGGTTAGGTTAGGTTAGGACTGGAAATACTTTAATAGAACTGAAAGCCATGAATTATGCATATCGTTTTATGCATCATGATTCATGACTATTATATCGATGGTTTATTATACAGATCGAAATTATGCCATATCATGTACTGGGGTCCTAGTGAAAATAGGTACAAGTCGACTTAACTCTTAATAAAAAAAAGGATTTATACCTACGTGAACGCAGTACATATCTACATACATAAACTCACGCCTTCATTCCCAGAGTGGGGTAGGCAGAGCTAAAGAATTACCAACAAGTTTTAAAACTTCTTGATAATTCTGTAACCACATTTTGCACAAGTAGGCTAAGATGTTTCCCAGTTTATTAGTGACAGGTGGCAAGCCCATCGCCTAACAGTACTACAAGCCTTTATTCCCTTAGTCGCCTCTTACGACATCCACGGGAAGACATGGAGTGGCACTATTCTAACCCGGCAACCACACACTCAAACGACACAGACAAACGACACATACGAACGCAGTCTCCAGACTTAACCCCACTTGATCTCCAGATCTTCTCCTTTTCCACTAGGACCTCAGCTCCAATGTAACCTCTCCCTAACCTAACACTTAACCGGCGCCGGATTGAACCTGCTACGACTCAGCTCCAATTTAACCGGTAATTGTTCCGCTTGAGCGCAGCATTAGTTTTTATTGCCGCCGTGAACTTAACTATGAACTTGACTTTAATTGCTTTGTTCCAGTTCATTTTTAACGCGTAAAAAAGCTGTTGTTTCGATACTCGTTAAAATTAATCTATGACTTTCCTGAGACCCAACATATTAGAAACAAGGAGGTCTTCGTGTGTAGGAATTTAAACATACTACATTTGCCTGAAAAATATGTATTCAATTTTGTAACGAAGAAAACTAAAACCTTCTCCTCGTTACGATATAGTTTAAATTCAATTGCCTTGATTATGTAATTGTTATAGCAGGACGGGTCTTATGAGGGGTTTAATAACGGAGGTAGGAGCGTTGCATAACACTTGGGAAGTGTCATCAATAGACAGAGTCGGTACTTTTTTAACACCCTACTGAGAAAGAGGGGTATAACTAAATGCTACCTGCTAAATCTTAGAAGGATTGTGAAGCTAAAAATTTCCATACAAAATGCGAAAACGTTTCTCTATCCTTAAACCTAGTCGATATTACGATATTTGAATATGACTGTACGTTTGCCTTTCCACATAAATACTTCTTACGAGTAAAATGAAACAAATTTAAAAAACAAATAACAGAAACGTTCTAGTCCTTTATAATAACTACTTATACAACATATTCAAAAGTTGAGAAACGTTAACGGCCGGAGCTAATTTTTTATGGATTTTTTTGACAGCTGACGCGGTTTTAGCGGCGCTTCACAGTCCTCTTAAAGAAATATCGTCGGTGATACCTACTGCAAATCCGCGTAACTAACAAATTTATGATAGAGCAAAAAAAAACCTTACTCTTCCAATAAAAAGGTGCATTTTGCTCCTTATTTAAAATGTTACTTACGCGGTTTTGCAGTTTCACCGACGATATGTCAGTATAATAGGTAGGTACGTGCTTATCGTCGGCGATACTGCAAAAACGCGTAACTAACCAATTTACGATAGATTAAAGTAAACCTTACTGTCTTATTAAAAAAGTGCATTTTGCTCCTTATTTAAAATGTTACTTACGCGGTTTTGCAGTTTCACCGACGATATATCAGCTGTCATGTCACAGACACTCACCTCTAAGACCGCCGTCTGCTGTTGGCCATGTTACCTACCTATTAATTTTTTCATATTACAATACTCTACATACAAGAGCAAAAAAATCGACTCACTGTGCGGAATTTTCCACCCAATATCTGATTACCTTCTCATGCGATCCTGAAAAATATAGAACCAAAGGAAAAAAAAAAAACGTGGTCCTGTAGGTACCTACTACAGTGTATGAGTGTATGTTGTTGATTGTATTGTATTATCGTCGTCTTCTTGCT
This sequence comes from Acleris emargana, assembly GCA_927399475.2. NCBI lineage: Eukaryota > Metazoa > Arthropoda > Insecta > Lepidoptera > Tortricidae > Acleris > Acleris emargana. The sequence continues at coordinate 1,777,549 of OV656849.1, forward strand.
TAGTAGCTGTACTTTATTATTACTTATTTAAAGGTAAGTAAACCTTTTTTTACTATTTTCTACGCTTTTATTGTTTTTAGGGTTCCGTACTCAAAGTGTAAAAACGGGACCCTATTACTAAGACTCCACCGTCCGTCCGTCTCTTTTTTTTTTTTTTTTTTTCATATCATAGTAAGGCAAACGAGCACACAGGCCACCTGATGGTAAGTGGAAACTGTGACCCATAGACATTCGCATTCACAAGACTGCAAATGCACTGCCAACCCCAGCCAGGACTAAGATGGAATGCCTCTATGCTAGTCATTTCACCGGTTGTCTTATCCCCAAACCGGAACACAACAATGCGAACACTGCTGCTTGGCGGTAGGTTAATGGATAAGATTGTGGTACCAACCCGGACGGACCCTGCACAAGTTCCTCCCACAAGTAAAAGTGTCTGTCGGTCACCAGGCTGTATCTCACGAACCGTGATAGCTAGACAGTTGAAATTTTCACAGAAGATGTATTTCGGTTGCCGCTATAACAACAAATACTAAAAACATAATAAAATTAATATTTAAGGGGGGCTCCCATACAACAAACGTGATTTTTAATAGATAGTAGGAACCCTTAGTGCGCGAGCCCGACTCGCACTTGGCCGGTTTTTTTTATTCCGTTCCTCATATTTCCGGCTTCAATAGGTATGAATAGTCAGATTCGCCCGACCTAATTCCATCATGACCTTTTACCACAAAATGGAAGTTAATTAATTCTCTCTGCGGATTACTGCTTTACTGCGGTTATAATTAATAATTAAACTGTAGCGTTCGCGTTATTTAATGGTTTATCAGTTTGGATTGTAATAAATAACTAGTTAAGTAACATAATTTATTATGAGGTTATGGTAAAATATATTAAAGCCATTATATTATCTGCGACTCCTATTGCATAAAAAAATAGTAATAAAAAAAGTACCTAAGAATAAATAAATAAAAATAAATATCAGGGGACTATGTCACACCAATTGGCCTAGTCCCAAACTAAGCTCTAGGCTTGTACTATGGGTACTAGACAACAATATAAATACTTATATAGAGAAATATACACTTATATACCTACATAGAAAACATCCATGACTCAGAAACATATTCGCGCTCATCACGCCAATATCTGCCCTTACCGGGATTTGATCCCAGGACCGCTAGCTTCGTAGGCAGGGCCACTACCAACTAAGCCAACGCGTTGTCAATATTGATTTACTTACTAAATAAAAGAACTTAAGTTTACTGATCAATGAATCTAATTTATGAAAGTAGTTTTTTTCTGTTTCTCGTAATGTTATTGTACGTACTTATTGTCCTTTTGTGTTATTACCTGACTGCGGCGAAGCCCAACTGGTTATGGGTTTGACCTGTATGTATACTGTGTATATTCGTTTCTATGTCCCCTCGTAACTACTCAACGGTCAACCAATTTTGATAAACGACACTTTTGTACTTAAACATTAACCTAAATCTAGATGTAAAACTAAAAAGACATTTAACTTTTTCCTATATTATGTGGGCCACATGACCTTCAAAGATGCAATCTGTCAACACACACGCATGCGCTATAGGCACCTATAGCGCATGCGTGAGTACCAATCAGCCCGGCGCCATTTTGGTACCTACCTCATATAAAACGCACTTTACAAAGCGTCCATTTTAATAATAGTCTTCGGCTTCTCGATATAGCATTGTCCTGATAATATTATTATTACCTAAAGTACTCAAGTAAGTAAGTAATCAAAATCATTCGTTATTGTAAAACAAAGATGGCTGTCGTGCATAAAAGCCGAGCGTCACTTTAACGTAATAACCACATCAAAGAGGTGAAACGAAATGGAGACACAGAGTAAATACTTCGGCGATTTCGAAGAGAAAAACGCGCTTTCATTTTAAATCTTATTACGATGGTTAACGGCCGAGTATCCAAAGCGAGATCGATTAGTGCTCCGTCCTTGTCGTTTACACTTTACAGCGCGTCGGTCGTGTCAGTCGCTCGCACGATGCAAGGGGAAGGACACGTGCGCTTCGGATAGAATATTTACATAGAGTTGTTTTTACCGCCCGTGCCATCAGATTGCTGGATTGAATAAAAGGTATTTTTTTATTATTATTTAGTATTGGATGAATATTCGGGCGTTTCAACCGCCGTCATTGTTGTTTGTCAATATATTGACAAAAATAATAATACGGACCCGGGGGTAGTATCTATTCCATTTAAGAGAACAAGAAATGTATAAATGATATCTTTAATATGCGAAGAAAATAATGACAGCGGTTAAAACGCCGAATAATCACCCTGTTGTACTATTGATTTTTGACTTTGCCTGCGAAGCCAGAGGTTCTGGGTTCAAATACCGGTTATACTAGGGCGCGAATATAGGCTCTTGATTCATGGATGTTTTTTTACATATGTGTTTAAGTATACATTTCTCTATAATTAAGTATATATATCTTTGGTCAATTGATGTGACATTGTCCCCCGGTTTTTTTTCTTCAAATTATGACTATTTCTATTGATTTGATTGTTTTTATAGAATACATAATACTAATAGTGAATTAATTCTTACTTTCAGAATGCAGTCGAACTTCAGGAAAGGAAAGCCGATTAATGGACAGGCTCGCGAAATAGTGCACAATGTGTATCGTTATTGTTTGACCGAAGTTAACAACTTCGGCAAAAAATCTCACGGCGGTTATTTCAACAAAGTCCAAGAGCGTGTCGTCAAGGCCGCCGGAATATCAAGGGGGTCTCTTGTGAAATTATTGTATGAAAAAGATGGACTAGGTACTTCAGCATTCAAAACACCAAAAAAAGGAAGGCCAAAAATAACATTTCGTTTAAACCTAGATCATTTTGACTACAGCGCTATTAGAAATATGATATATGACATCCAGTTGAATACACAAGAAGAAATCTCATTAAAAAGTTTACAAAACAAAGTCACTGAGGAGCTTGGGTTCCAAGGTTGTAAAGACACTTTTTGCAAAATCCTCAAAGGATTGGGATTCTCGTTTATCAAGACCCAAATGACTAAGAGCCTACTTGTCGAAAATTATCAAATTCGTCTGAGAAGACTCAATTTCATCAGAGATATACAAAGTTTGAGAGATTCCGGGAGAAATATTGTTTATTTGCTGGACGAGACTTATGTGCATGCTCCTGAAGTAAATGGCAAGCCACCGACAAAAAGCGAACTGATCAAAGTTATCCATGTAGGTACTGAGAAGGGATTTATACCCGGTACCTTAATGTTACAACAATGTAAGCGTAAAGAAATGGATTCAGAGGCATTTATGACATGGGTTTTCAATCAACTGATCCCGAATCTATCTCCTGATAGCGTGCTAGTGATAGATGAAGCTCCATGCCATACCGAGCTGTTGGTGGAACCTCCAAAGGCTTACTCACAAAAATCGAAAATGATACGCTGGCTGGAAAACTATGGCATACCATTTGATAAAAATAGCACGAAATCAGAATTATATGTCTTAATACAAGCAGAAAAAGATAAATATACTGAATTTAAACTTGACCGTACTATAAAAGACTGTGGGCATTTGGTTATACGGTTGCCCCAGCACCACCCTGATTTTAATCCCATGAAGACCGTTTGGTTCCAAATTAAGGAGTTTGTAGTGAAGAATAGTACTGCACCAATGTACTTGCCCGCGGTAGAGCAGCTCCTAATGGAAAAAATGCACACGTTCAAACCGAACGATTGGAAAAAGTTTTTTGACGATGCTATTACGTGTGAAGAAGGGTACCGGCAATTTGAACCTAAATTTGATAGTTACTCAGATAAATTTGTCGTAACAAATGATTCCAATATAGACTCAGATCAAGAAATGACCGGCGAAGAAGATAGTTCGGATTCCTAATGAACTATTCAAGTGAAGGTTTCTTTCCCGTTTTGTTTTCCTCTGAATATAATATTTGTCTAATAAAAAAAGTAAGTAAAGTAAATTTTGATTTTCATTCCTTTCCATACGCATAATCCAACCAAAATTACTATAGTATACTCGTAAATGTATAAATTTGAATGGATATCTCGTTGTTTGTTCCTTAATCAATCACCAATGAATAAAAATTAGATACATCTAGCAAATTATAGTTTCCCTTATTGGATGAAAACATGGTATACTATTTTCAAGTAAATGTGATAGTGCCTGAGAGAAAAACAATAAATAGAATCTACTCGTGAGAAGTCGTCGGCATATCTCTAGTATTTATTCGAATAAAGCGAATTTCTTCTTTAAAATTTGTTAGAATTATGTATTATGTATAGGGATCGGAAATTCGGATCGATATTTACCTAAAGTTGGCAAAATCCCGGAAAAAGATAGGCAAACATAGCGTCTGGCTTCTTAAAAATATTATTTTAATAATTTAAGTTCTGGGATTCTACAAAACGTTAATTGTATAATAATTACTTTACATGTAGGATAAAACATTCTGTTTTGCTCCTATAAATTCGTTAGGTTAATAAGTTACAGGTAAATTAAATAACATTTGGTTAAACATATACATGGAAAATAACTTGAAACAGTTAATATAAATAAATAATTATGAATTAATGCCGGTGTAATTTATTTATTTTGAAATCCCGGAAATTGTATTATTCATGAATTGTATGATTGAGTCCACCTCCATACAACTGAACAACGAAGCCGGCGCGAAAGTATAGGTAAATATCGATCCGAATTTCCGATCCCTGATTATGTACCTATAAATCTATTTTATAATGTGGGATTGCTTTTTCAAAAAATAGAATGGGAATAGAAATAGGAACAGGTTATTCATACATTTATAAACAACTCATGACAGCATTTTTTTTTTTGTTGTTTAAAATAGACATTTGGAATAAAAAATGCACGTTTCTACGGGCCGGTCCGGTGTAAGTTAAAAAAGTAACGCTAAAGGCATATTTTCAGCATCGGTATTTCTTTTTAGTTTTTTTGTAATCGGCATTTTTTAAATAAACAGTTTTAATTTTATATTATTTAAAGACGTCGTAACATGTGTTTTATACATAAACACACACGCACACAATCCAACAAGCTGCTGCGCACTGCATTTCTATAAGGAAAAAATAAATCCTTCATACAAATGTAAGAGTAAATAACGTAAAGCCATCCGTTCGCTTTTACGTAAAAAGGGAATACTGTCAAAACAGATACTTAACAACGAATAGTAATAACATCGATTGAACCAATCTACTATCTACACGCTTAAATAAAAGTAGCAAAATGTTGTAACCACTCTATATTAGATACAGTTATCGGCGAGTCTCGGTTGGCGTCGATGCAGGAGCGAGAGGCCCGACAAGTCTGTCGCAGAAACATTGCTGATCGGAGTTCAACGCGCGTCGTGAATCCTCGGCAAACGTCGTGAAATGTTGCCAAGTGATTAAAATTTTCCGGAACTTGAGGTATTTTCTTAATAAATGCAATTTTTAATCTGTTTTTGTTTTCATTCTTTGCGCGGTTAAAAACGCTGATTTAAGTAGAGTTTTCATTTATTATACTAGTTAGTAGTAGTTTTTGTGTAAAATACAAATTTCACTACGAGATAAATTAAGTTTTTTTAAGAATTATATAAAATAAACTTAACCATTTAAAAAAATCGGTTGTACGTTATTTTACAGACTGAAGTTGTTTAGAATTTCATTTCATTGAATTTTTTTCTCGTATTATCATTTCATTGAATAATCAATATGTAGAATAATTACTTTGAAGACATATAAATCATCGTTTTTTATTTCAAATAAAATTCAATGTTTCTTTTTTCATATCATAGAATAGCAAATTAAATATTCTTTGTTCTCATATTATTTGTTTAAAATATAACTTGATAACAATAAAATCAACTTATAGAGTAGGGTGCAGTTTGTGAAGATGTGTGAAATGAAAATGATGTGTAAGTTCATCTTACGTATAATATAAACGCATACAACGATTTTAATTTACAATAAAATTATATCGCATAGTTTATTCAAGGGATATAAAAAAAAAATAACCTCGTAGGCTAAGGCGGGAGCTTGCTTCGCTTCGCTCCCGCCATAGCCTTCTAACCTAACCTATTCAAGTCGGTTCTGCCCAGAGAGGTCTTACTCACTCACTCATATTTATAGGTTGTACCTACGTTGTTTTACAGACAGAAGTTTTATAGAATGTATTATTCGTAGAATTTTCATTTCTTAGACAGCGAATTTCTGCTGTAACCTTGGTCACAGGTCTAACCTAACCTACGTAACTCATGCTTAAGATCATCTGAAAACATTAAGGTTTCAGCAGAAATTAGCTTTCTAAGAAATGAAAATTCTGCGAAGTGATACATTTTATGAAATGAGTTTCTAATGAGTTTTGAGTGAGTATGAAAAAATACACTGACCAAACAATATTCGTTGAAAAATAATTATATTGTTTGATAAGTTTGTGTAATGAAAAAATAAAATTACAAAATTCATTGAATTGATTTTCTGTCGAATTTGTTTCTTTCAAGTAAATAGTTAAAAAATAATAATATACGAAGCAAAAATACAAGGACCAAATAGTATATGAAACATTTTCTGTGAATCAAAATTCTGTAATTTTTCAGTCTGTAAAACAAGGGGACACCAAAAAAAACATATGTAAGTAAGTACATATCCTATTGCTCAGATCAATCAACGGTTATTACAGGGGATAAAATAAATGAATAAGTATCTAATCAATGTCAAACATGAAAGTAAAAACTAAATTATTTTACATGAATACAATTCAAAAGGTTGACCATCGTAAAACGCTTCAACTCCATTATAGATAGTAGAATAGTAGTAATGAAAAAAGCCCATAGAGTTTACTTAAATATTTTAACCTCTTTTAAGTAATAGGTACCTACTTCATTTCAATACCAAACGAGGGCTCAGAACCTCATTTTACCCTTCAAGAATCTCAAGAGCGGCTTGCTGTTTCTAGAATTTTATTACGAAACTCGGTAGAAAATGTAAATTTAAATACAAAGAAAACGTCCTAGACTCAGGATCAAAGTCGTGCAAATCTCAAAATTATTTGCCTTTACCGGGCTTGAACCCGGGACCGCTAGCTTCGACGGTAGCTTGACTGAAATAAACTAGTTCGTCAAACGCAGTGACGATGCATTGTTATAGATGCAGTGCATGCTCACACGACATTGTATTTTGTCGTTACTTTGTCAATTAGTAACGTTGACGATATAATACGTCAAAGGCAATGTCGTTTCACTGCTTGGAATAGAGGCCCTGTGCTGTGTTGTGAAGGCGCATAGTGGTTCCACTGACTACGCGTGTTTGGACAAAAATTTACAAAAAAAAATATTATATGAATTGGCAATTTTTTGGCGCTGGGTTTTTGTAGGATTTAATATAGTTTAGATAATGTAGAATAGGGATTTTAGTAGTACTATAGTAAGGAGCCAATTCAATAAGATATTGACTAAATAATAATAGGAAAACGAGGCAACGATGGTTCATAGTTGGATAGTAGACTTGATACAAATATTTGAACCAATTTTTTTTCGTATTGGTATTCTTTTGCTGTAAGTACTTGGAAGTTCTAGATTTGGAAAAAAATTAACAAGTTTTAATCTTGAACTAAGAAGCGGAATTAAACAAATGGCGGGATGCACGGTTTATGTAAGGTTGTACTTGATGGTAGGGACGGAAATAAAGCTACACATAACTGACAAAACGAGCAGTACAGTACAGCGAATTTGCTCTTAGAATGACCTTCGGGATTTGTGCTTCTCTTTCACTCGCACTCACGAACTGTAAATAAAATTTGACATTATTTTATGCTTGAAAACAAATGTCACAATCTGACTTACATTCAAATCTTCCGCCTAGTTAAACAAATATGGCAAGATTAGCCAGTCGTGCAAAAATGCGATGATATTATTCAAAGCACGGTTAAGAGCGGAAAAAAATATCGTGAATTAAATTATAATAAGGTTATGGGCTAAATTTTATCATTTGACACAATTCGTAAATCTGTTTTGTCAAAATCATACACACACACACAAAAAAATATACTTAGCGAGAAACGAGGATTAAAAAAATGATGTTTTTTTGACACTTAAAACAAGTCAATCTGAATTATTTCTTTAGTATCCTTTACTTTAAATTTACCTCTATTATTTAAAATTTGGTAGATATCATCGCTATCTAGCGGTGATATCAAACGTCTTTGTGTATTTTTTGATATGTAGCGATAAACATAAGATCATATAAAAATGTTTATTCAAAATGCAAGTAAGGTATAATAACTATAGAAGTTTAATAAACTGTATTGGAGTGTTTACGATCACCTCCTTAAAACTGAGGGGTTCTACAAAAAAGCTTTTTTTTTTATTGCATGGGAAGGCAAACGAGCACACCGGCCACCTGATGGTAAGTGGAAACTGTGACCCATAGTCATTCGCATTCACAAGACTGCAAATGCGTTGCCAACCCTGAGGACTAAGATGGAATGCCTCTATGCTAGTAATTTCACCGGCTGTCTTATCCCCAAACCGGAACACAACAATGCGAATACTGCTGCTTAGCGGTAGGTTAATGGATAAGATGGTGGTACCAACCCGGACGGACCCTGCACAAGGTCCTTCCACAACGAAAAACAATGTACTGTGACATTATTAAAAGTGGTTTTTGTATTGGCATTGTATTTCATTGCATCTATAATCAAGTAACGTACTTCTAAGCATGATCTGGCGTCACCGATCAGCGTTAAACCATAAAGTCAAGTTGATTGCCCTTGAATGAAATCAGTCAGTTACTATTTACGTCCAAGTGATTTAAATGTTAGATAACTCGGTTTAACGACCGTCCGCGGCTTGATACGCTAGACACGTAGATATAACGCGCAGGTTAATACTTTAGGGTATAGGTTACTATATTTTGAAGTGTTTAGAATAAGATAAAGATGGAATTAGTTTCTTTCAAATATTTAAATTTTGGGACATACTTTGGTAGCGTCTATATTTCCGCTCAGACATCACCTGCTTATCACAACGAAATAAACCAGCCCAACTCAGCGAGTACAACCAATATCCCGTCGCGAACTTCGGACTCCATCATCAGATCAGCTGGATGGTACCGAACTCGTGGGACTCGTAAATAATCTCTCTAAAACGAAAATAATGCATATCCCGTCCCCCCACCTGACTAACACAGCTGATCCATTTATAACAGCACATAGGCATCAGTGTCTACACAGTAACAATGATAATATGGAGATAATATGTAATTGTGAACATTATATATCTCGGTCTAATCATACACATTATTGACCTCTCATATATTATGTTTGTACCAATCTACGATCCTTTCAAGAATTGCTGTACTGAAATTTAAACTTCCTTATTGTACTATTAAGATGTTATACCTGTCTCTGGCACAGTCAGTTACATAACCTATTAAACCTATATAGATACGATATATACACAGCACTTGCGTTCGTTAAATACTATTGTGTTCTGTGAGGAAAAAAATATATTACCAAAATACTGAACTATTTAAATATTGCAAAGTTATAAATATACACTACAAAATAAAAATTATTATTCTTAATGAATGATTATTGATTATACATAGTGCAAATCCAGAAGAAAAACCGCAAATACTAAAAAAAAGTCAAGTGCGAGTTTGGCTCGTGCTGATTGATTCGATTCGCAATCGATTTCATATAATATTCCTAAGTTGCGTCGGTCGGGAACCCTCAGTGCGATAGTCCGACTCGCTCTTGACCAGTTTATTTAATTTAGAAAATACTGGTGGCTCAGTATTAATATCTACAGTCTTTACAGCAGCTCTACAGCATTGTTTTTTTGTTTTTTTTTTTTTATAGCATTGGAAGGCAATCTAACACAGGCCACCTGATGGTAAGTGGAAACTGTGACCCATAGACATTCGCATTCACAATTCTGCAAATGCGTTGCCAACCCTGAGGACTAAGATGGAATGCCTCTATGCTAGTCATTTCACCGGCTGTCTTATCCCCAAACCGGAACACAACGATGCGAACACTGCTGCTTGGCGGTAGGTTAATGGATAAGATGGTGGTACCAACCCGGACGGACCCTGCACAAGGTCCTCCCACAAGTCAATCCGTATTTCCGTTTTATCCGTATTTTATTAAGGACTTTGCAACATACATACATATCGTCGGTGATACTGCAAAAACGCGTAACTAACAAATTTATGATAGAGCAAAATAAACCTTACTATGTTATTAAAAAGGTGCATTTTGCTCCTTATTTAAAATGTTACTTACGCGGTTTTGCAGTTTCACCGACGACATATAACATGACAAAGTAGTGGGCATCCTTCAGTTGCTTAAAATTGCCAGTGTTAATGCAACTTTAACAATATCGACACCCATCTCATTCATAGCTGCTCTCTTAAAATGATATTCATACATACACATACATACCTTCACGCCTGTAATCCCAGAGTGGGGTAGGCAGAGCTACAGAATTACATACAACTTTAAAAACTTGTTGATAATTCTGTAACCAGATTTTGCCCATCGCCTTACAGGACTCCAAGCCTTTATTCCCTTAGTCGCGTCGTACGACATCCGCTACTCTCTCGACTTTGCAACATTTTTTTATTTATATTTACTTTAAATGCTGTTATTAAATGTCAATAAAGATAGATTTATATTGGTGAGGACTGAGGACTGAGGATTGGGATTTGGGATTCATTATTTTTGGACAGCCCGGTATAGAGCACCTGCCATAAATCGATAACGAAGGGCATCGAACCCCGGTCACTCGCTCGGGTGTGAAATGGGGACGTTACTAACTACAGTATAGATTGCTTTTCTTTTTGTTATAAAAAGTTCTAATCTTAAGTTTATATTAAATATTGTATAACTCATCATTTTTGATACGATCATTTATCATATGATCATCTTTCAGCAGTGACGGGATACATCTTATACTCGTACCCTGTAAAAAAAATATATAACAAGGGTTTTGTTATAGTACAGTTTTTTATTGTTTTTATTGTGTTAATAGCTACTGCTCGCGACTTGGTCCACGTAGAATTAGTTATTTAACCATCCCAAGGGGGATTTTGCTCACCGTTATTATATTATATACCTCCGAAACTTTTAAATTCTCCGGCGTGAAAACTAGCCAGCCTGTAGCGGCCTTTACACGTAAAGTACGGCCCGCGGGAAACGCCACGCGCCGTTCCAATCTTCGTTCCGAACCGTACATTTTTTACTATTTTACTATTACAGTTGCATTTACACGTACGGTTACGCAGCTTATGTGTTAATGTAGGGTATAAGCTATCCCCATTCCAAATTTGATCCAAATCAGTCCAGCCATTGCGTGAAGGAGTAACAATCTACACAACAACACACACAAACTATCGCGTTTATAAAGTTAGTGAGATGAGGTGAGATTCGCTGCGATAGTGCCTATATAAATATACGTATTTTGTGAAAACTATTTAAGTACCTACCTATCATGGTCAAAAAGTTATAATTTAGAAATAAATAACTACTTTGATAATACATTGTATTGAAAGTACCAAAACCGGGTTCCAAACCCTATTTAATGTTAATCCCTAATTATTCCTGCCCTAGCCTTATTTAACCAGTTTGCTCGGAATGCGTAGGATAATGCTACAGATTCGCACAGTGGTGCAGCAACCGCTTATTACGGACAAAATAGAATGTAATTTTTAATTCTTCTCCCGTTACAATTAGGGCGTGGACGGGCTATTATTGCCCGTAACTTGATTTTAAAATTGACGTACAATACTTTAAACTGGGATTCATGGAAACTTGACTAGACTACAGGTACTTATAAATAAATTGCTTACTCTTCGTTGTCAGACTCGTAAGTACAACGCCACAATTGTAGGACATTTTAATTGTAAGTATAATGTAGGTATTTATTGTTAAAAATAATGTAATTACACAGTATTATGGAATGTTTATAGAATATAAATATTCAATTTAAGATTAATCGAGTGTTCTTAAACTAAGTCACATCCGAATTATGACATTCTGATATACGTATTTTTTTTAAATGCGAACTAACTAGGTACTTGTGAAGTTTAAAGCTATCTATCGTGATGGCCAATTAAATGTCGATTCTGGTCGGTTTTCAAAAAACACTATAAATAATAGTATTATTCTCCGACGCATCACACAACATATCAATCACTTGATAAATTTAGTCAAAGTTTGAAAAGTGTTTGCGCTGGAGTCTCGTAACGTTCCATGTTTACAACCTTAGCGCAGCCTAGTCTCGGCAACCAAGGCCGTAGACCCGAGTCTCCGCGCTATCCAAGCATGTTCATGGGTCAACTTAGCCTAGTTCGATCGATAAAGCTCACCTTTCCCTCGTTAGTGGATATTCAGAGAAAAACAGAAAACAGAATCAGTGGACGATAATTCAACAAAAAAAATGCGCACACGAACTAAAACTGTTACGTAGAAAGCTTTCTCGAAATTATCATTGTTTTACCGTAACACTAAACTCATAATACGTACATTTCAATATTAATTACATGAATTCAAAAGCTTTTGAGTAAATTAAACACGCTTTGAGTACGGAAACCTAACGGTTATAATTTATGGCTACCGTAATTCATAAAAAGAGGTTTTTCACACATTCTGTATAATTAAATTTGTTCGTTAAAACAGTATTTTTTTAGGAAATCGCTTGTTATAAGCAATGAGGCATGTATACGACCATTTCAAGGAAAAATCGGAAAGGGAAAGGTAGCAATGTATTATACGAAAATGTATGGCAGGATCCCGTGAGTGTCCTAGTGGTGGTACCGTGGTAAGTCCTACACTACAGCCCAGCAGCAGTGTTGGCATTATCGTGTTCCAAAAGAAGATAAGACAACCAGTGAACATACTGGGCGTTATATCCTATTCCTTGAGCAACCGCAGCGCATTTGGAGTCTTAAGATTTCAGTTTTGAGATTGTAGTCTTGAGAATTCAAATGTCAATAGCTCTCAGATCACTTACCATCAGGTGGCCTAAGTGTTTGGGTGCCTTCTCTTTGGCCATAAAAAAACCACTTTGGGGTGAGTATAGCCACTTGACAGTCCTCGGAAACGATAGTGATCTAAGTGATGCGATTGGTAAAATAAAGTGTGTCTCATTGACAGTATCTATAACGTTCAAAGTTAAACAATTTTAGTAATACTACTGCAGTCATTCAGAAGCTAGACTATGAAGTGTACCTATAGGCTGAATTTGGATTTTTGTATACTTATTCTTATGACCAAATACCTATAACAACATTGCTACTCAAAACGGTACACTGTTTTATTTATACGTATGGATGGACCTATATCTAATGTAATGTAATAAACAGATTCATAAGAGATTCTGTATTCAACTAACGTGTCTTCAAGTTTTTTCCTATGCATTGCGTGAGTGAATGTTTAATGCATGTATTTATCTATGCAAATATGCACTTTTTCACTTCTTAAAAAACTTAACACATGAAACTCGACAATGTTCAGTTAAGTGATTTTAGAATATTTATTGAATTATTTAATAATTACTTACAATAATGGGTTAACAGTAAATGCCAAAGCACCTACATTGTTAACACGGAAAAGTGTGTTATCAAAAATTAAAATAAAACATATAAGTAGGTAAGCATTTCAAACTAAATTGAACATATTTCGAAAATTATATCGCGTTCAGGCAATGACGTAATATAATACAATATAATAGAAAAAAAACATCATCATCACCATCAACCGCAAAACATCCACAGCTGGACCAAGACAACATTTATAGAAATAAAGTCCCAAGCATTTTAATTTATTTCCAAAACAGAACCCGAAATCACAGATAAAATGAAAGTTACTTCGTAACTTAAATCAGGCAGGGAATAATCCCGGAAACGCAAAAACCTAAACAAACCCCCTGCTACTCACCGAAATCCCGCAGCGGCACATAAATCACTCACACACACAACACATGCGCGCGCATCAGTTTTCGGATCACGGCTCGGCGCGCGCGGTTCGGGGAACGTGCAACCGGCGCGCGCGCTGGGGGCACTGTGAGTGGAGCAAGGACTTGGAGCTGATTCATAGAATAAAGTAATTATTTTTTGGCTGTATTTGAAAATAAAGGCACCACTGCGTTTACATTTAAAGTGTACAATTGTAATTTGATGAGTAATCTTATAGTTTTAAATGCTGTATAAGCTCTAAGGGTTGAATAGGGATAAAGTTATGTACGGCATTTAATTGGTAAATATGTTAAATTACCTTGAGTGTCTGAACTGATTAAGATATATGTATTTCAGCTCACGCATATTTCTGGGTAAAGATATATTTTCGATTCGATATATTTTTATTACAACAAATTGATGATAAGAATTATCGATAAATCGCGAGATAAACTAGTTATTATAATAAAATAATGTTCACTTTGAAACAGTATCGAAATATCATAAATTACTCGTAATTACAGAATGAGAAAATTCAAGGTCATCTCGATTCAATTAAGTATTATTTATAAAGAGGAATAAACAAAACGTGTAATAATTGTAACATTACATAATCGTCCAGGAATAGAAGGAATCATGTATGTGGTTTCTAAGATAGGTACAATAAAATAAATAAATATCAGGAGAAAATCTCACACAAATTGACCTGGCCCCAAAGTAAGCTCTAGGCTTGTGCTATGGGTACTAGGCAACGATAAACTAACTTATATAGATAAATACATACTTAAATATAAAGGATTCCCGTGTGGTTGCCGGCTTAGAATTGTGCCACTCCATGTCTTCCCGTGGAAGTCGTAAGAGGCGACTAAGGGAATAAAGGCTTGTAGTACTGTTAGGCGATGGGCTTGCAAGTTGCAACCTGTCACTAATATACAATGTTAAACATCTTAGCCTAATTGTGCAAATTGTGGTTACAGAGTTATCAACAAGTTTTTAGAGTTGTTGGTAATTCTGTAGCTCTGCCTACCCCACTCTGGGAATGAAGGCGTGAAGGTATGTATGTATGTATGTAAATATAAAGGAAACATCATACAAATATTTGTCCGTACCTACAGGGGATCGAACCCGGGACCGCTAGCTTCGCAGGCAGGGTCACTACACTCACTACCGACTAGGCTGTCATCCTCAATGACGAGTGTTTCTTTTATTACCTACTTTGCTAATACGATTAAAAAGATAATATTATTCAATTTAGATTTGAAATTTGGAGAGATAAATAAGATAGAAAAAATAATTCATGATGCTAAATCCAGTTTAACACGATTGTCGAACTTTTGGCATTGGTTTGGCTTCATGGGCGTCGGCTAAAAAACAAACTTATACACACTAACAAGTCAATGAGTGTTTATTCTGAGTTTCTTGCGGCGTTTCTTCTCAGCAGTGGTCTCCTCTTTGTGAAGCGCTGGTAGATTCTTGACGTGTAAAAGTGCCCGTGCGGCCTACTTACTGAATAAATGTCTTTATCTGTATCTTTATTCGTCAACGAATTCAACGGGCGAGTTATTGAGAGACACGCCCCAAATCAACTTTTCACTTTGTTCTGATAAGTGCTTGTAGTCGTTTCCAAGCCGATCGGCTTTTGGGGGATTCAACGGTTTGGAAGACGCCGTTTATGGAGACGATAAGAGTATGGTTTGATTTTGATTCCTAGAAAGAGAATAATGTTCGAAATGATACAAAGTTGAGTGTAAAACCAGATTTTACCCGTATTTTCTTCCGCGTAGATTTTTAACTTACTAATTTTATGTATGTGAAAGTTTGGATGTTTGTTAGTTAACCACGCCAGAACGGCTCAACGGACCTGGATGGAATTTGGCACAGACATAGATTATTCTTAGGGATTATTTCGCTTTTGTACATAATTTACTGTCCTTTTGTCTGTCCGTCTGTCTGTCAAGACCCTTTATCTCCGGAACGCGTGGAGGTATCGAGTTGAAAATAAAACCATATACTCAGATCTACAGTCCCTGGCAGCTGTGAAAAAACCTAACTTCTAAGTTAAAAAAAAAAGATACGGCCGTTTATGCCGCCAAAAAAAAAATATTTTTCACTTCTCATGCTCTTAAAATGCTACTTAAATCTCTGCGAATCGGGACTAAAGCTCCTTATTAATCTCTAGGGATTAAAGTATATTTTTTTTTATTTACTTTGGAAACCCCTAAACAACCAATCACGGTGTTTGTGAATGGAGGATTATCGCCATTTTCAGTGATTGTGTATGGACCATATTTTTGGGTGTCGAAATAACCTCAAAATGACAACTGTGCAAAGTTTTTTTAAAAAAAGGATTTAATTTCGTGAAACACGATTAATTATTACGAATATGAATCTATTTAATCATATTAAGGCCGAACTCTTTTATTATGCGCGGTCCAATTACTATTAAAATGGTTTCCAAGTTTGAATCTGTTGGCTAAATATGCAAGCATTTAAAACATCAACGAAATAATAAGGTATAATTGCACTTTTAATATATCGTAGATATGGTTAGCTACTTTTATTTTATTAATGTTAGAACCCGTGTGTTAACCCGTGTGGTTGCCGGGTCAGAATAGTGCCACTCCATGTCTTCCCGTGGATGCCGTAAGAGGCGACTAAGGGAATAAAGGCTTGTAGTACTGTTAGGCGATGGGCTTGCAACCTGTCACTAATACACTGGTAAACATCTTAGCCTAAATGTGCAAAATGTGGTTACAGAATTATCAACAAGTGTTTAGTTGTAGGTAATTCTGTAGCTCTGCCTACCCCTCTCTGGGAACGAAGGCGTGAGTTTATGTATGTATGTGTAATGTTAGATTAACGATAGTAATAATAAGATACCTAATTGTTAGTTTTAATTGTTAGAAACTATTTTATAATAAATGTTGTAATTTTGTTTAGAACGTTGTTTTTTTCCTCGCATTCAAAGTGAAAAGTAGAGTGTTTAACGCGAGACTAAACAACCATAATGACACTCGAACTACAGCCACCCTCGCTCGCAAGCTCGCTCGCGTGGCTAAACATCTCGTGTCATTATGGCTTGTTTTAGTCCCTTGTTGAACAATCTACTATTAACACTCTCAAGGGAATCAAAATTAATAGGGTATATTCCGTTGACCTAGAACTGTGAAAATTGGGAGTAACCACTACTACCAGTATAGGGAAAAATCTGAAAACGATACATTTTTAATTAAATCACAAAAAATAGGGTCTTATGCACGGAATGGTGGTCCGAATGTTGAATTGAGTTAACCGTGTCATGTGCGGAACCCTCAGTGGGCGAGTTCATCTCGCTCTTGTCCGGTTTTTTTTGTTAAGCGAATTATTTTAGCGCAATATACATACATAGGTACATACATATTCACGCCTTCATTCCCAGAGTGGGGTAGGCAGAGCTACAGAATTACCAACAACTCTAAAAACTAGTTGATAACTCTGTAACCACAATTTGCACAATTAGGCTAAGATGTTTAACAGTGTATATTAGTGACAGGTAGCAAGCCCATCGCCTAACAGTACTTCAAGCCTATATTCCCTTAGTCGCCTCTTACGACATCCACGGGAAGACATGGAGTGGCACAATTCTAAGCCGGCAACCACACGGCATGATAGCGCAATATAGAGTTTACTTACTTACTTATTATAGTCTCGTATTGCAAATAGGCTACTTTTTTATCCCGGAAAATTTACGGTTTCCCAAGGAAGACCGATCAACGGCTTCTAAGTGGAGTCGCGGGCGACAGTTAGTACTTCTATAGAGTCTAATCCGCGCAGAAGTTGTTAATCACTTTCCCTATCGATATATAACTATACCTAACTAGCTCTGTAAATAATTTCACATCGATCTGCGGGCCTATCTATTATGATCGCCTATCTCTTTATATGAAGCATCCGTCACTTTCTGATAAATGTGTAAGTGTGAGGGTAACGGACGCTTTACCCACAGCCACAAACGCGGCCATAATAAGCCCCTGTTGATGCGAAAGCGTGATAACTGGAACAAACAATCACTGTCGTATTTCAATGTTTATTGCTTATCGCTATTGCCTCGGAAATAAGTTACACACACATACACATACATAAACTCACGCCTTCATTCCCAGAGTGGGGTAGGCAGAGCTACAGAATTACCAAGCACTCTTAAATAAGTTGTTGATAATTCTGTAACCACGTTTTGCACAATCAGGCTATGATGTTTACCAGTGTATTAGTGACAGGTTGCAAGCCCATCGCCTACGAGTACTAGAAGCCTTTATTATTCCCTTAGTCGCCTCTTACGACATCCACGAGAAGACATGGAGTGGCACTATTCTAACCCGGCAACCACACAGGTAAGTTACCTTTTTGAAATAGAAAATATCTATCTAATGTCCTTCCTCGGGGTAAAAATCAATTTTCATACCATCATCATCATCATGTCCGCCGAAAGACGTCCACTGCTGGACATAGGCCTCCCCCAAGGCTCTCCACTCAGACCGGTCTTCTGCTTTTCGCATCCACATTAAAATCGGTGAAAATATAGGCTCATCTAAAATTATTATTTATTACCTAGCTACGAGTAGTATTATCATGCAATGGTTCTGAAGTAGGTAGTTCATAATAGAAACTATGATACTATAAAGTTTATTATACGCCTGTGGCAATACGAAACTACTTGATGCTAATTGATAAATCAAAGAAAACGATCGATATTGCGTGTTTTATAGAGTACTTTTATGATTGGGAGGTTGCGTAAATGTGCGCTGCGAGAATCTGGAGATTGTGTTTTTGTGCTGGTTACTTGATGCTTCTTTCTTACCTCAAAAGCATTGTCTCAGACGACTTGGGTGTTCCTCTCTTAAATATATAAATATGCGAAGATCTCACAAATTGACCTAGTCCCAAACTAAGGTCTAGGATTATTGTGGGTAGGTACTATATGGGTAGAAGTCATTTATATAGAGAAATAAATACTTAAATACATAGAAAACGTCCAAGACTCAGAAATAAATACTCTTGCTCATCATACAAATATTTGACGTAAGCTTCATAGGCAGTTACTACCAACTAGGCTATTGCGTCGTCAGGAAAAGCTAGGAACCCTTATAGTTTCGCCATGTCCGTCTGTCCGTCCGCAGCCTAGCTCAGAGACTCTTAGTAGGAACTAGAAAGCTGTAATTTGGCATAAATATAGATATTAGTCACGACAACAAAGAGGTAAAATAAAATCTTGAATTCATGTTTTTTTTGTACCTCCCCTACACTTAACGTAGGGATGTAATTTTTTCTCGTCTTCCCCATAGTATGGGATATCGTTGGATAGGTCTTTCAAAAATAATCGATTAAGGTGAAATATTAAGCCCTAAATCGCTAATTTGTGTTAGAGCCAAGTGTCCCTGCTATAAACTTAATATATTAGTAACGTGGGAACAACACTGTAATAAATATTTTATAGCTTTAGAGCTTTCGTACATTCATATTTAAATCTATAAATTAAAGGACAACATTTTGCGACATAACAGTTGAAGGAAGTCGTAAATAGTAACTTAATAAAAAAGAGAATTTGGTTTTAATGGCGAAGCAGGTGTAAATCACATAGGATTAAAATACGGGACTTACATGGTTACATGGTGGCTGGTGAGTATAATTTAATTAATTTAGTTAGAAGTATTTTTTGTCTCCATCTGAGGAGTGTGGAAACAGTGTGCAGTTTAAAATGTACTACAGATTTGCACTTCATTAAAAACTTGGCCTATGTGATGATGTGAAGGTTAAAAAATCCTATTTAAATAAATAATAACCAGAATTATGTTGATATTTTGTTTCATTTGCATACTTCCAATATTTTTTTATTTTTACAAACAAAACTTGTAGCGATCACTAGTAAATGGGAAAGGCATCGATAATTGAGTTTATTGATATAGGCAATCCCTAGCTGTCATTTAATTTTAATGTTTGTATATTCCTAGGTCTGGATATCATCGTCAAAAGGTTTGTATCAATGTAGTATTTGATAGTCCTAGAAACAAGTCTAATACGTTTTAGTGCGAGCTGTCCACTATAATTGACTGTGAATTAATTCAATAAAATTCTTCTAGTTCTCTTCAAACTGGACACTGGACACTGGACAGGTGCCGCATATTCAGAATTTTGCCAAAAAGAATTTCGATTAAATATCAAAAGCCTTTCAAATGAGCGGCAGGTGGAGAGTCAGTAATCCGCATAGTTAAATCACTTAATAACGCGTGTGACACAATCAATAATAGACCCTGTGCTACTGTAACAAGGGATGAGACGAAGGCTTAATATCTGAGGGGTTGTTATACGTCTTTATCCTGGATTTTACGACGTACCCGGTAACTCCTCTCAGCGTAAAACGTCGTTTTCATCAGAATTTACACCTTTCGCTAGAGAGAGCAAAGCAGCCATGTTTTATTAATTTGGAACTCAATGATTAACTCAGAGGTTTAGAGTATGTGAATATATCACATTTTAAGTCGATTATTTTCGTTACACAGTACTCTTGTAAATTAACTACATTTAAATGCTATACTAAACTACCTTTTCAGTGTTATTTTTAACCCCCGACGCAAAAAGAGGTGTGATATAACTTTGACGTATAAGTGTTTGTGTGTGTGTCTATCTGTGGCACCGTAATTCTTAAACAGGTGAAAGGATTTGAATGCAGTTTTTTTTATTTGAAAGCAGGTTTTTTAGCGGTGGTTCTTAGACATGATTCATCAAAATCGGTTTAGCCGTTTTTGAGATATTGAGCTTTTAGGGGGTTTAAAGGCCCCAATATAACGGCGACACCTACTTTCGAAGCTGATATTTCTTAAACGGCCCAAACAATTTTCATGAAATTTTGCTAAGAACCATACCGATTAATGTTACTTTTTTTTTAATCCGTCCAAATGCATCATCATCCGTATGGGAGCTACGATGCCACAAACAGACACTCGGATACATAGACATAGAGACACACGTTATAAACTTTTAACAGCACTCTTTTTTTATTGACTCGGAGGTTTTTTACATTTAAAATTTTATTTATTACATACAATATAAATAACCTCGTTATTTTGATAAGTCTTTTATATTATTGATGATTGATTAACTCATAACATAATATATCAACTAGTTTGTGCAGAACACAGTAAAACCTAATTTTAAGGCCGATTCGACCCTACTAAGTACGAAATAAGGTCGCATTGGCAATAATAATCCTAAAGCAAATGCACTTTTTTAGCTAAGAAGGAAGTACAGTCAAGCAAAATCATAAAACACATGTGCGGAGGAAACAACACCATAGTCCTTATTACGTGTCAATAAGGTCTTTTATTAAGTGACATTATGTTTTGAAGCAGAAATAAAGTTTGTAATATTACAGGAGGGGATTCACGCTCCGCCGTTTTTTTTCTTATATCCTGTAGGTGTCCGGTGTGCCCACTGATTGAGGATAAGCCGGTTATGATGAGTTTTTAATTTGTCTCTGATTGTTTTTTCCAGAGGGAGTGCGATTGTAGCCCGGTGTGCATTGTGGCCATTTCAAGGTTGTATTGCATTCTTGTATTTTGCATGTTAATGATATTATGTGATAAATTTATTATACAGGGTTATTGGTAAGTCGACCTATTCCCCTCTAGGGGTTACGGGAGAAGTCATTTGCGATCATTTTGGTCCCATAATACCCTATGCAAAATTTAAACATATCTGAGATAATTTAAATTTAAGTTTTTTGCTTTAAAAGTCAGGAACGCATCTTCAAAAAACAAAAAAAAACATTTTTTTTTGTAGCTTTTGTGCAAGGTAAAAATGCTGTCCTTATGCAATATTATAAGTAGACTTATCTATATACGTTTAAGAATGCGAGACCAAAAAGTAAAAAAAATATGTTTTTTTTTTCAGTTTATCCAACATAAATGACACAAAAACAGAAACTTTACTAACTTTTGCGCAGGGTATTGGGACCAAAAGGATTGCAAATGATCTCCTCCAAAACCCCTAGAGGGGAATAGGTCGACTTACGCGTAAAGAAACGGTGATATGGCGATATTATTATATTTTAAGAGTTCAGTATCCAAATTTAAAAAACCATCATGGCGATTTGGCGTACATACCTACCTACTCTGAATGTTACGCCCTATAACTATAACCTATTACGATCTAAGAGAAAATAGACTCCGTGAATTACCTAAATAATTTAATAATAACTTAGTCATAAAAAATATGTAAATATTGTATATTGTCTAGGGGACACGGTTTCTGTAGGAGAATGTATCGAAACTTTTATGCAGGTTGTCTTGCACCGTCACAGGTAAGTATAACTTGTATACTTTCTATTTTTTATTCTTTTTATTACTGTTGCTTATTTTTGTGACAATTCTGAGTTTTGACACATATTCCTGCTCAACCGCGCATGAATGTATTTATTTTTTGTTTTATGTGAGATTCATTGTTTTATATAATGCTAGGTTAAAGTTATTATTATATAAGCAATATTAAAAAAACGACTGAATGTTGAGTTTCTTGCGGCGCTTCTTCTCAGCAGTGGTCTCTTGTGAAGCGCTGGTAGATTTTTGACGTGTAAAAGGTGCGGCCTGTTTACTGAATAAACATTTTTTTTTTTTTTGTATGTATTATGTACCTATGTTTACACGACTGCCCAAAGAATGCAGTGGACTCGTACTTAATGTTTTTAGGGTTCATGTAAGTATGTATATGTGTGTACGTCTTTTTGTCGATTTAGATCTGTGTGGTATCGTTAGAATCCTTACCTAAACTGTTAAAACTGAAATAACAACAATGGCAAAATGTCAATGATTAACATAGTTATATCGACGACAATATAAAAAACCCAGTCAAGTGTGAGTCGGTCTCGGTCGGAGGGTTCCGTATTTAAGCTAACATGCTTGGTAACCTGAAAAGAAAAAAAACATTTTCGTGTCGGTGAAACAAGGGTAAACCGTTTTGTATTGTATTATAACTATTACATATACTGCCATTGCTGTTAGTCATCATTATCATGTCAGCCGAAAGACGTCCACTGCTGGACATAGGCCTCCCCGAAGGCTCTCCACTCAGACCGGTGACTTGTGCTTTTCGCATCCACCGCGTTCCCACGATCTTTACAAGGTCGTCACTCCATCTTGTTGGAGGCCCTACAGCTCGTCTCCCGGTCCGCGGACGCCACTCAAGAACCTTCTGACCCCATCGGCCATCATTAGCTTTTCTTCAGTTTAGTTATTATTCTTATTTGCTGTTAAGTGGTAACATATAATTTATCTGGAAATCCAAGCCTGACCTATTAACATAACACAATGGGGAATATCGCATCACATAAGTTCAGTAGTGCTCGCAAGAACTCAAATTACAGCTTGGCTGGTCCGTGGGAATGACAACGGGTTTTTATCACAATGCTTTCGTTTGCTGACGTTACTGTTTGTTGGAGCCGTTATATGCGTTATTTTGTTTTTGTGTCACTTTCGAATCAAGTTGATTTATCATACGTTTTTGGCGGAATTTGGCGACTTTATCCTAGTTGGTGGAGCTGCCTTCGAAGCTAGCGGTCATGGGATCGATTCCTGATTAGCGAGTAGGTATTTGTAACGGAGTCTTAGGACGTTTTCTATGTATACGAATAAAGCAAAATAGAGGGCACGCTACGTTCTGCATGCAAAAGAACTGTTTTCAGAGAAGGATCATTATAACAAATCTTAACCAGTAATTTTTGAATTTAGTACCATTCGAAAGCTGCAATGTTTAACTTACAAGAATGCGTTAAGTTATGAAACTAAATACCGATCTCCGATGGAATTCATAGACACGATAGAGCGATCGTCATTTGAACATAAGCACTGTAATAAAATGGACAGAAGCGCGTTACGAATAAAAGCATTGGGTTCTGTAGAAATTATGAATAAATGTCACGGAGATAAGCACCTACGTAAAAATACTTAAACAATTTAAATTAACAACTAAAATTTTAAATTTTAAACTTTTCTTTAAAAAAAGGAACTTAAAAAGTGATTTTTTTAAAGGTTCTTGATCAATATTATTTAACTATGGTGATATGGATTGCTCCAAGATGCAATTGACTTTGTTGATGAAGAAGAAGAAGGAGTTTTTGTCATGATGTCTTAATAAATACGCACACACGTGTTGTCATAATTTTATACTGGCTTACTCATAAGTAAATGATAATCAGAAGTGAAACATTATTACAAATTACCCCCCCCAATCTAACTGGGGAGTGGGGAACCCTAAAGTAGCTCAACCTTGCTGCTCGCGTGCCGTTGCAGCTATTGAAGAGATTCCAATACAATCGGTTTTATTGCGCACTCCACGCGTGAAACGGATTGAAACGATCGACTCACTTTAAAAATAGAAGTTAAAAGCTACGTCAGCTTCATCTCTTTCTTTCCGGTTCCGTACAAAGGAGGAGAGGATCACTCGTGCGTTTGTCTGCCTGTCCGTCCGTCTGTCACAGCCAATTTGCTCCAAATCTATTTTATCAAATCAGGTGAAATTTGGTAGGATAGTCCTATAACCCAAACATGCATAGATTTTTTTTATTTAAATAAGTGTCATTTTCGAAAAACAAAATAGGAAATAAAAATAAAAATTGCTAACTATATTGTGTCACATATTCAATGAAAGGATTATGAGGATCTCAAATATATTTTTGTTATTATTGTTAAATAAATACTTAGTTTTGATTTTATTCATGAAAGAAGAAGAAAATTGACCACCTGATCTAAAAAATTACTGAGACTAAAATTTTGAAAAAAAAAAAAATTATGCCGTGAAACACGCCAACATTGCCACCTAGGGTATCATTGCCCATAATGCCATTTACAATCTTTTCTTTACGCCAACATTATTTACTATGGTAGAAAATAAACTATATTTGTGACAACACTGCGGCCGGCATTCCTCTCTTAGTTCACGCAGTAGCTTCACTGTTGCGGCTCGCTGAAGGCGGTGTGTATTTTCGCGGGCAATAATTTAGTCTATTACGTTATTTAGACTCAGAAGTGCATGTCTATTACTTTTCATCACGGCGAAGACGCAGGTGAGTGCATCCAATTATATGTAATAAAATACACCTTGCGGAGTATTGTAGGTTAGGATTTAACATTCCAGGTTTTATATAAATCAGGTTATGATCATGGGTAATGTTATCCGCTAATTTTTAAACGTGTGACTGTCAACTTTGCCCGATGTCGAAAGAGCGTCAGGGTTGTTATATTTCATAATTATCAAACAGTAAATTGAAGCTAGCTACGTTTGAGCGGGACACGGGCTGCTAATATATTAAACTATATTTTATATTCTTGAAAAATAATCTTCAAGTATTCTAATCTAAACAGACTGCCATCCTAAGACTACATATGCGTTGCCAACCCTGGAGATCTAAATGCCGGCCGGATAGCTCAGCTCAGGAGTGGCCAAAATATGATAAATCATGTTTAGTAAAAGTCGCACCAAAACGAGATTTCTCACCTTTTAAAATTTTGGAAATGCGTTACCCTGGTTCACCATTTTCAATGCCACGGCCACATTTATTAGAATTTTTCAGTTCGTTTCCAAATTTTTTAAAAGATGAGACCTATCTCATACCTATATATTGTTTTTGGTTCGACTTTTACTAAACATGATTTATAATATTTTGGCCACTCTTGAGCTGAGCTATCCGGCCGGCATTTAGATCATTTATAATACTTTGGCCACTCCTGAGCTGAGCTTAGCCTTGTAAGGTTGGCCACTATCTCCCAGACACCCTGTATGATGATAACGCAAATACTTAGTCTTGGTTGGCTTGGTTGGTTGGCCAAAGAACCATGCAAATCCGTGTTTAGGTTTAGGCAAGTCCAAATGACGACGTGTTATCCTAGTCGGTAGTCCTGCCTACTGGTACGTAACTTTGACACTGTGTAGGTAGGTACCTATTGAAAAAAAAATGTTCTAGAAAATAGCATAAGTAGACATCTAGTCTCATAAGTTAGCGCAGTTCATAGCGAATTGGAAGGATCTAGCTCAACGGGAAATACCTATCCTATAAGTAGATTTTATTATGAAGACAGCGAACGCCATCTACCTATGACTTTTTTGTGTTACTAAGGTTATAATGAATTGTTTATAATTCTGTAACCACATCTACAGAATTAATAAAAATATCTAAGTAATTTCAAACATCGGTGTTATAATATGTTTGTAGGTTGGTTAAAATGAACTGGATTAAAATTAATCATTATAAAGACGCATAATATTTCTCGTTGCACCATTAAAATAGACCGAATGGCTAAGTTTGTTTAACTGATAACAAGTAAGTAATCGACGTACGATAGAGTTACGAGTAGAGTTTTATTAATCCCCGGAAGAAAGTAGTTCCCTATTATTGCCCTAGATGGCGCTAGCTGTATATGATAAATACGCCAAGTGTTTTAAAAACAGAATTGATTTTTTGGTTGGTATTGAGAAACTCCTCCTTTTTTAGAATTACGAGTAGGTTTAAAATACCCTATGTCCACAATAACGTCCGTTTCGAATGTTAAAAGAATTTAAAAGAATTAATGTTCCGTGTTGCCGGAGATTATCTGTCGGATATATACAAATTCGAAAAAATCCCACTCTTTATCTACACTAATCTATACTAATATTTTACATGAGAAAGTGTGTGTTTGTTTGTCCGTCTTTCACGCTACAACCACTGAACGGATCGAGATGAAACTTGGCACACATAGGGTAAGATGGGGGAATAGCGGTCACTTAAGCAATTATTTATTTTTATTTTTATTTTTATTTTTATGATTTACGGTATCGGAAATTAACTTTTTACATAGCTTATATAGTAGTTTATTGATATATATGAAATACATTATCAATATATTACGGGTTTCTTATTTATTGATAATTTTGTGAAACCCTTCGTTGACCAGTATTACCCGCAAATGCTGTTGGGGTATTTCCGGTATTTTTTTGCTTAGTCACGAAAAATGTAAATAACTTTCATAAAATCCAACAAGTACATACAATACACTTGCAAACGTACAGTAATTAACTTTAAGAAAGATATTAATTGGTATAAATCACTTTAAGCTTACCTTTCATCAAATTTTCGATTTTATTACAACAAAACACGTCCGAACCTGTACACAGCTGTCACACTCACTGCGCGCGAAAGACAATGGCGCCGCTCGGTAAATTATAGTTTACTCGGCCGCATACTGGATGGCCGGATACTAGTAGCGATTGCATAATGTTGTTGGAAGTATTATATTTTGACGTGACCGGCATTGCCCGCTGACTGCCATTCCCCCATCTTACCCTATTGCTTAGCTCCTAGATTAGGACATAGGATAGTTTTTATCCCGGATAATTGACAACATTTCATTTTGGTGACACCTGCAAATTACTTTACGAATCGAAAGTGTTTTGCCTCCTAAACACGGCAAAATATTTATTTAGATTTATTTTTCTTTATTTACAAAATTACAAGTAAGTTAAAAAAAAAACGAGTTTTACCAATACTATGCCTAAATAGATTTATTACCATTGCCTTTTTCACGAGAAAAAAAGCTGTCATACTTCAAGTTTGACATTGACACTATTGACAGATGGATAGATACTTGAGATCGGTTGACCGCCATTATTAAAAAGAAAAACTTTTTTTTTATACAGATTGGACTAACGTAATATGTCCATTGTGTCGTAGAAATGAAGTTACGCCCTTTTAGAATAAGAACATCTTAATAAATTAATAATAAAATAATTATACATCCTAGGGAAAAAATAAAACTATTAGTGTTTCCTCCTTCCAAACAGTATCTATAAAACGAATAAAATTAAAGTCTTGAAAATATGAAATCTTGTCAATTGGACAGTTCCCGAGGGTGCAGCGATAAGTGACAGAGTCGCGGGCGAAAGCTAGTATTATTATTGGAAAGATTTGTATTTTTGCATGTTTGTAACGAATAAACTCAAAAAAGAATGGCCGATTAAAAAAAAACCCTGCCTGAGTAACCTAAGCTATTTGTGTTTTGTTTTTCTGCGCGGACGGAGTCGCGGGCAACAACTAGTAAGTAGTAACCTAATATTAAAGTGGAGACTACTGGATTTGACGGAAGGTAAGCTTTAACTATCTTAAAATATTATTGTCCATTAAATGCCAACTCGTAGTAAGGCAAGCGAAAAGTGCCGCTTTATGCTCAGTAGGTACCTATATAAGGAAAAAAATGAGTATTTTATTGCAAGAAGATAAATTTTACTGGCTGATTATTATACCTCGAATCATTAGTAGCTATTTAGCTAAGGGAGTCAAACGGGACCCAAAAACTAAGCCTACGCTGTTTGTCTGGCCGTCCGTGCGTCTGTCTTAAAACGTTAAAGAGATGTGTCTTATACAACCCTCGGTGAGCAACCCTCAGTGCGCGAGCCCGACTCTCACTTGACCGGTTTTTTTCATTCCTCACATAAGTCACGTAAAAAGACCTCATCACAAAGGTCCTTGGCTGAATCGTCACGTAAACGCTGAAATGAGCGTGTGAGACCGCCCTTACAGTTTTTGCGCCGGGTTGGATCTTGGATGTTTTGCCGCGGGACACGTCTCGACATGTCTTAATTAACTTCTTTGACCTAATTGAAACGGTCCGTTGCAAAAAATATATATATCATAATATAGGTCAGTGTTAATTTAATATACGTGATAGATATGTACAAAATAAATAAATATCTGGGGACTATGTCACACCAATTGACCTTGTCCCAATTTAAGCTCTAGGCTTGTATTATGGGTACTAGACAACGATATAAATACTTATATAGAGAAATATATACTTAAATACATAGAAAACATCCATGACTCGGGAACAAATATTCACGCTCATCACACAAATATCTGCCCTTACCGGGATTTGAACCCAGGATCGCTAGCTTCGTAGGGAGGGTCACTACCAACTAGGCCAGCGCGCGTTAAAATAAAAATGAAAACGTGATGATGACACAACTCGGGCGTTTTCATTAAATGGTAATTAATTAAATAAGCAGCATGATAAAGCCAAAGCTCAAATTTAGTAGAGTAGTTTTTTTTGCAGGTAAATGTTTTTATTTACATAAAATTTACTCTAAGGCACGAAAAGTTAATACAAAAATCGGTCAAGTGCGAGTTGTCAGGCAAGGCATCGAGACAAATTGAGTCAGCAGGCTATGTTATCGCTAACCTAACCTAACCTAACCTAACCTAACCTAACCTAAGCTATTTGTGTTTTGTTTTTCTGCGCGGACGGAGTCGCGGGCAACAACTAGTAAGTAGTAACCTAATATTAAAGTGGAGACTACTGGATTTGACGGAAGGTAAGCTTTAACTATCTTAAAATATTATTGTCCATTAAATGCCAACTCGTAGTAAGGCAAGCGAAAAGTGCCGCTTTATGCTCAGTAGGTACCTATATAAGGAAAAAAATGAGTATTTTATTGCAAGAAGATAAATTTTACTGGCTGATTATTATACCTCGAATCATTAGTAGCTATTTAGCTAAGGGAGTCAAACGGGACCCAAAAACTAAGCCTACGCTGTTTGTCTGGCCGTCCGTGCGTCTGTCTTAAAACGTTAAAGAGATGTGTCTTATACAACCCTCGGTGAGCAACCCTCAGTGCGCGAGCCCGACTCTCACTTGACCGGTTTTTTTCATTCCTCACATAAGTCACGTAAAAAGACCTCATCACAAAGGTCCTTGGCTGAATCGTCACGTAAACGCTGAAATGAGCGTGTGAGACCGCCCTTACAGTTTTTGCGCCGGGTTGGATCTTGGATGTTTTGCCGCGGGACACGTCTCGACATGTCTTAATTAACTTCTTTGACCTAATTGAAACGGTCCGTTGCAAAAAATATATATATCATAATATAGGTCAGTGTTAATTTAATATACGTGATAGATATGTACAAAATAAATAAATATCTGGGGACTATGTCACACCAATTGACCTTGTCCCAATTTAAGCTCTAGGCTTGTATTATGGGTACTAGACAACGATATAAATACTTATATAGAGAAATATATACTTAAATACATAGAAAACATCCATGACTCGGGAACAAATATTCACGCTCATCACACAAATATCTGCCCTTACCGGGATTTGAACCCAGGATCGCTAGCTTCGTAGGGAGGGTCACTACCAACTAGGCCAGCGCGCGTTAAAATAAAAATGAAAACGTGATGATGACACAACTCGGGCGTTTTCATTAAATGGTAATTAATTAAATAAGCAGCATGATAAAGCCAAAGCTCAAATTTAGTAGAGTAGTTTTTTTTGCAGGTAAATGTTTTTATTTACATAAAATTTACTCTAAGGCACGAAAAGTTAATACAAAAATCGGTCAAGTGCGAGTTGTCAGGCAAGGCATCGAGACAAATTGAGTCAGCAGGCTATGTTATCGCTAACAACAACGACAACAACAACAACATCAGCAACAACATCAACAACGACATCTACAAGAACAACAACATTCTTCTGGTGCTGTGGGTGTTTATGGGTCGCGATGATCACTTACCATCAGGTGGCTCGCTTGCTCGTCTGCCCCCTTTCTCAAATAAAAATAAATAAAATAAATAATAAACTAAGAGAATCACTGAGTAGCTCTCTGGGAAATCCGTCGATGATTTGACAGTCGAGTAAAGTTTTTATAATATATATACCACTAGCGGACCCGACAGACCTTGACCTTGTCCTGCATGATATCTGCCATGCAGGACAACGCCATCTGCCGGGTTTATTTGTGAATCTAAACCATCCTCGAATCCACTTGAACACACACAAAAAAAAACATACAAATCGGTCCAGCTGTTTAGGAGGAGTTCACTGTCAACACACGGACAGAAGAATTATATATATAAAGATATATACCATATAGGTATACCTAACTACCCCTTCCAAGTCAAAACACAGAATGAACCAATCATTTATACTTTATCGCAGATTAAAACATCATTTTGGGAACAAAGGGAATACCAAGATTCAGTCAGTGTATTCCTCATTCATCTTCATCAGTAAATCCATTAATTATTTGCCCGTCAGCGGATCTCGAAACATTCTCATTTTATAAACCGATAGAGAAATCTTAGGCGAATTACGATCGATTTTGATACGCACACTATTTACAAGTCAAGTAAAACTACTTGTATTACACACACATACATTATTATAACAGCGAATCTGCATTAAATCGCATTTCTCAACAAAATATGAAAA
This sequence comes from Acleris emargana, assembly GCA_927399475.2. Taxonomy (NCBI): domain Eukaryota; kingdom Metazoa; phylum Arthropoda; class Insecta; order Lepidoptera; family Tortricidae; genus Acleris; species Acleris emargana. Next base: position 1,808,804 of record OV656849.1, read on the forward strand.
TAACGTAATAGAGATCGCCAAAAGTGAAATTAAAATTAAAATCAAGCATTTTAAATTTAAACTGCTAATTAGATAGCGATTAGACAGAGAGATCTGATATGCACTGTAACGTCATGTAAACAGGTCGGCCGACGGCCATAAATTCTGTTTTGCTAGAAAGAGATAGGAACAAATCTTTGTTGGCTTATCTTGGTTATTTTTTAGCTATTCAAAAAATTTTTTTTTCTCAACTACCTGTTTCATGAGTGACTCAGTTTTTATTGAAGCTGTGGAAAGTCATGAATATTATAGCTCGCTGCTTAAATACAAAAGCGCCACAGATAAAAAATAAATAGAGTTTGATTTGAAACTTAAAGTATATAGCATTCCGAATTTAAATGCAACACTAACACATTTTGATTTGTGTCGTTTTTGGATTTAAGGAACGAGCTGTTTTCTTTGACTCCGTCCGCGTAGAAGTTTGTGGCTACTGAGGTTGTCCCTAGAGAACTGTTGAATTGACCCTTGTTCTTTCTCGGGGTTCAGCTATCACCTTACAAAACTATATTTAAACTGGTTAAGCGGATTAGTTGTGAAAACTTGACAAACAAAAGAAATCACTTTCGCATTCTGTAATATTGGTTTGAATATGGATTTCATAGTTGTGTTTTACACAGATGCAGAAGTTCTAAGATCGTAGTCAATTTTATTTCTGTATTATTTAGGATTCTGCTACTACTGATACGGAAGATTTTTTTTGTCCGTGGCTTAAGCAATCGAGCTCAAATTATGTAATTCCCACAAAGCTTCATTTTAGAATTTAAAAATTATTTTTAGGAAACAATTATTTATATCTATAGACTGCTACCGTCATGAAACGGAAATGTAGTTGACGCCTGATGGTTTCTGCTTACTTTAAAATTACTTACAAGTACTATCTCGCATTTTTATGTGACTTCACCTGTACTAAAGAAATATATTTATAAACATTTTTCGTGTGTGGTGTGGCTTCTAAAATGGGTAAGTACGTATTATAATCCCGAAAATTCATAATACTTACATTTAAAATATCTACGGTTAAACCATCGAAAATCAAAATACCGATACCCGATATACCGAAGCTGGAAATATCTATTTTCAAATGGCCGAAAGTTTAAAATCTCGAAAGTACGATTGACTGATCCTAAAAGTCACAGATACGAATCTGTCAACTCCGATTCTATGTGGTCTTGTTTGTTTTACCCCTAGACTGTATAAAAAAAAAGGGAGGCGCGCAGGGAGGGCAACCCTCGCCGCTGCAAGAAAGCGAAGGCAACAAGGGAGCCGGCCGGCCGTAGCGGCTGAGACCAAAGAGCTGAAGCTGCAAAGGCGAGCGAATGTGCTGTGTTTTTTTACGCAAGGGCGGACGGGTTAACTTTCCACAGCGCCGGAGCAGACCGGTAGGTATTTCTGGCTGGTTATATTAATTTTTCGGGATTATAGCCTTCGGGATTTCAGGCTTTAGTTCAAACAAAATTTCGGGATTTTAAACTTTGGTGAAATAATAGGTCTTTTGAAGTTCGGTCTTTTGAACTTCGGTACTATAATACGTACCCGAACCATCCCTGCTCGAGTCCGATTCGTATTTGCCCTATTCGCACTAAAGAAGATTAAGTTATAAGCAAAAGTAAGTAATTTAAAACAACGAAACGGTAAAATAGCGCCATAAAAATGAACCGTGTCCGGATGTGAGCTCTGTCCACCATTCGTCCGATGTAAGATCGATCGGGCCAATCATAAAGATGAATTGTTATCTCGGCAGGCTGTCTGTACAGTCGAAGACATATTCGTAAAGTTTAACCCTTAAATTGGCAACGTATCTAATAATGCACATACCATAATGTTCACTTTTTTATTTTTTGGTTACTATATTTTTTATGCTGATTTCAAATTAAATAGGGTTTGAATTCACGACTTTTTTTATTTTTGCCAATTTAAGGGTTAAATACAATTCACGTGATAGGATTGTCAGGTTATCTTTGAAAGTACAAAGTAGTGTTATGTTTGTTGTTTGATTGGAGGACCGAAGTTGATAGGGCCTTGGCTAAGAAGCTAGCGGTCGCGTGTTCGATTCCTGGTATGGGCAAAATTTGTGTGATGAGCGCGTAAGTGTGTGGTTGTTCCAATCACGTCGGGGTCACCAATGTAGGAGGAGAGGACAATAGAGAGATCTCTCTCCAGGCGGGTGTTATGCCTGGGGACCGAAGTCCATTGGGAAAAAGTTGGAAGTAGTATATATGTCAACCGACTTTAGAAACTTCGTTAGCGCGTTGTAGGATCCTTAGTTCCGCTGTCTGACACTGGTGGCGCTAGCGAGTTGGTTGATACAAGTTATTCCGTTAGATGTCGCTAGGTCGCCACAAGTGTGTATTTATCGATATAATTAAGGTTATTGCTGTTTACCTAGTTTAGTGTAATTGTGTAAGATATTCCCGTGGTTTTGTTTTTATTATTTACTAACGATCCGCCCTCACTTCGCTTCGGTTTAAGTGAGTTTTCAGTAGGTATCACCCGTGCATCACAATTTATTATACATACAACCCTTCCTCTTATATCTCTTTATCTATTGATGAAAACCTCATTAAAATCCATTGAGTTGCGAAGATTGAGAGATCTATGCGTACAAAAGACGTCGGAAACTGACTTATACTGTTACAGAAAATACACATAAAGCAAAGCGGGGCGAGGGCGTGTCGCTAGTATGCTATAAAACCACAATAAAGGTATACCAGAATAAAGACCGTCAAGGTTAAGGATCGTAGGGTTTCGAAGATTCAACCATAACACATGCGAAAAAGGTGTCATGTTGGAAAACTAGAAGTATCGTGGAGGAGGAGTGACATAGTCCCCTGATATTTATCATTTAATTCAGTAACGAGTTTTTAGTGAAGAAAAGGCTCGCGAGCCGCGTACACTCATCATGATTTTACCTGCAACAGTAACTTACCGTTCGCTAGTGAGTACTCGACTTTAACCATCGAGTGACCTCTTTTCAGCTCGCTCACTTGATTGACCGATATTATTGTATAAATTATCAAAATCTCCACTTATGGAACCAATAGTACTTGAGTAATAAAGTCCGAGATTAAAGTGGTGGTGTCTGGAATACACTTCGTTCCGTGGGAAGTCCACCTGCCCGCAAATTGCGCACGGGTTTTATTGTGGCTGTTGTGATTCTCTACAAGTGAGAATAAAGGTTGATTAATTAGAAATTTTTGATTGTATTATATTTAAAAAATATTCTCTTGGAAACTAGAGAGCTATAGTCGCGGTATCAAAACTTTTCAACTCTGTTTCAACATTCATCACATTATAATTAATAACATAACATATTTGTAGGCAATTAGGCACGCAAGCGTTCCTAATTATGTGGCCACCCCTGTATCACATAGTTTTATAACAATCGATCTTCGAGTTATTAACTTAACGGAATAAAGTGGCCACGTTTTCCCGTTAAGCTGACTAATAAAAGGGCTATTATTAAAGAAAGTACGTAACCAAAGTATCTCATAAATTGTGTTTTTAGGTTTTTACTTGCGGAACAAAAAAATACTGTCCGATTCCAAGGAGCTTCTTTAGTTGATTAGAAAACACAAATTCTTTATTTAATGTTAACTGGCAGAGAACGCATTGCGGCATTAAGTTCACCTTTTGTATATTGAGTGTTTGTTTTGTGCAATACACATTTAATAAATATATAAATAAAACACTAATGGTAAATAGGGTTTCTCTGCGTGATACAATCAGAAATGATGATTTCCGCAGTAGAACTAAGGTTGCCGACATAGCCCGAAGAATAGCTAAACTTAAGTGGCAGTGGGCGGGGCACATCGCTCGGAAGTCTGATGGTCGATGGGGTCAGAAGGTACTAGAGTGGCGTCCGCGGACCGGGAGACGAGTTGTAGGTAGGCCATCAACAAGGTGGAGTGACGACCTTGTAAGGATCGCGGGAACGCGGTGGAAGCGAAAAGCACAAGACCGGTCTGAGTGGAGAGCCTTGGGGGAGGCCTATGTCCAGCAGTGGACGTCTTTCGGCTGACATGATGATGATGATGGTAATGAGGGCACCACTGGGCGCTTGATGTTTGCTCGGTGCAGTCTTAAAAGGATCGTGAAGCGCCCCTAAAGTCGCGTAGCTGCCAAAAATTCCATACAAATTTAGCTCCGGCCGCTAACGTTTCTCACCCCCTAAATCAAGTCCGATTTCCACGATTTTTGAATATGTTTTAGTTATTATAAAGAACTAGGTCTGCACGTTTTTATTTTAGTTTTTTTAAATTCGTTCCATTCTTAGAAGTATTTTCGGCAAAAATAAAACGTACAGACATAGGTTTTCATGATACATACCTTCACGCCTTCATTCCCAGAGTGGGGTAGGCAGAGCTACAGAATTACCAACAACTCCAAAAACTTGTTGATAACTCTGTAACCACAATTTGTACAATTAGGCTAAGATGTTTAACAGTGTATATAATTAGTGACAGGTTGCAAGCCCATCGCCTAACAGTACTACAAGCCTTTATTCCCTTAGTCGCCTCTTACGACTTCCACGAGAAGACATGGAGTGGCACTATTCTAAGCCGGCAACCACACGGTTTTCATAATATGTACAACATATTCCAAAATCATAAACATCGGACTAGGTTTAAGGGTAGACAAAACGTTGGAGTTTCTTGCGGCGCTTCTTCTCTGCAATGATGGTCTTGTCCGAAGCGCTAGTAGATTCACTCCATATTATAGTCTTTATTATTTCTACTGAGCCGATCTTCTACACAAAGGCCATTGTTTGTAAACAATACCATTGTCTTTCTTTGTTTCCGTAACCGCAAGCCGATTACATACAAAAAAGTTAGAACTATATTGAATGTACATTGAATTATCAACCCTACCCACTTAGTCAGTAGGTTTAAAATGTAAAGTGTCAGGATACAGATATAAGTCTTTATTATCTGAACTGTGCTTATTCTCTACACAATACTATAACAAAAAAAGAAAGAAACAAAACAAAACAAACAAACAACAAGAACAAAACAAAGACAATGGTATTGTTTACAAACAATGGCCTTTGTGTATAGTGATGGGTCGTTGGTAATATTCTCGTTACCAGTATTTTTCCATTTGGGAATATTACCAGTAACTTTCCAATGTTATCGGTAATATTACCAAAAGCTAGTAAGATAGGAAATCATCAGTTCGTATAAGACTTGATGATTATTTTGTTACTTTATTAAGTAAAACATTGAAATATATCTCTTTCTCTTTCACACTTACAATCTTATGTCTCTTTCCTTTAGAATAATTATCTTAAATGGAACAACAGGATTAGTTTTGCCCTTACCACGAAACGGAGTGAACGTATACGTATGTGAAGTGGCGATTAGTGTTCTCGAAACGGGACAATGAAACCAAAAAGTAAAATGTTTCATCATTTTGCCGAGAAAAAAAAAACAAAAACATGTGTTATTTTTTTTCCAAAAATATGCCAAATTATAATGATTTATACAAGATTTGCTTTTTTTTACGTGTTTTTCTGGACTTTATGATAATAATAAAAAAATACAGCATAGTAATATTTCCAGTAACATTGTTAAGATACTCGGTAATATTGGGTATATTACTGGTAAGATTGGTAATTTACTTCCTTAAGGATCCCATGCATTTTTAATGGTTGTGAAATGGTGCATACTGGGACCACATTGCTGTTAAATACAAAAAGGAATAAAAAAAAAAACTATTTCTATATTTCTTGAAATTTCCGGTGAGTGGTAATATTACTGGTAACATTACTGGGAAAATACTCGCTTTGGAAATATTACCGGTAACGACCCATCACTATTTGTGTAGAAGATCAGCTCAGTTCAAATAGTAAAGACTATACCGACGTGTAAAAGAGCCGTCATGTGGCCAATTTACTGAATCAATATTTTGAATTTTAAATTTTACGTATTTTGTATGGAAATTTTTAGCTTCGCGATCCTCTTAATATCCCCTCAACCAAAGTCGAATAAAGACCCAAGTAATGTTATACAATTTACTATCGCTAGATCTTATCAACGCGTCCAAAGGCGATTTATATTTAAATGAACTTCAAAAACAATATGGAGCCGGTGCAGCTTCCGGTGCAACCGGTCGACTTCCGGCCGCCGCTTGCGCAGGCAATGGACACCTACTTTCTTTATTTGTCCAGGATATAATATTATTAGCATGACTACCTTGTAAACTGCATGCAAAAAAAGCGTGTTACGACTATTATCATCGCAATACTTAAAGTCGATATTTCTTAAGCAGCCTCACCGATTTTAATTAAATATACAACATTATCCTACAATCGATTCTTTTTCTTTCCCTCATTATTGCATTTTTTTTGAATTTCTGTGTTGACGTTGTTGTTTTGTGTGTTTCTATTTCTATTTTCTAAACAGACCAATATACTGGATTTCTTGTCATATAACCGCGTTAAAATCAGTTAATTCGTTCGTTCGTTCGTTTGATTCGTGGACAGATAAACATACGCACGTTAAACAAATAACACCCCGTTTTTTGCGCCGGGGGTTAGAAAGTTACAAACCGTGTCAAATTGAATTTGATTCCTAGAACATTTTAGGCTATGACATGTCATAAAGACGTAAACAATCAAAACGTAAGAGACTTTTATGATTTTACTTACGGTGTGAGATTTCCGGTAACCTTCGGGGAGGGAAGATGGCCGATTGAAAAATCTCCGGCTTTTACTTTTTATACTCTTCTCTCTCTGATTTCTCTTTACTGATTATACTCAGACTCACTCGAAATTACTGCGGAACTGCGGTAGACCGCCATTAATATAAAAGAAGAAGAAGAGTACTTACAGTGTCACTTTGACATAGTCCAAAGTGGTCTAGGAATCAATTTCCTTTACTGTCCTATAACCGTTCGGCATTAACGGCATTTCGGTCCGAGGCGACGAGTGCGGTCCGTCAGAGCGTACAAAACAGATTTCAGTGCGTGCATTCTCATTTAGGCAGCAGGGCTTGTGTCGATAAGATCGAACGTATAAGGTTGCCCTATTGAGAATGCACGCGCTCAAACTTGTTTTGTACGCTCTGACGTACTTAAATACAAATGGACAATTGTGTAACGGCAATATGCATCGGTATAACGTGATTAATTACCGTGCAAAGTTGTAAAGTGATAAAGGCTATTTATAACGAATTCAATGCAAAAGTATTCTATAGTAAAAATAGTTTTAATAGTTACGTTATGTATGTTTGTAAGTCTATTTAAATTCGCCTAAGTACTAGTTTAAAGGCAATGTGGCCCCCGTGTGGTTGCCGGGTTAGAATAGTGCCACTCCATGTCTTCCCGTGGATGTCGTAAAAGGCGACTAAGGGAATAAAGGCTTGTAGTACTGTTAGGCGATGGGCTTGCAACCTGTCACTAATATGCTGGTAATAGTTATTTTCACCTCATCAGCTCAAACAAGCAGGTTTTGCTGCTTAAAAACAGTTAGCAAAATTCAATTTTGCTGCGAGCGAGAGGCAAAGTAGCTTTTTAATTATTTTTTTTAAATGCCGTGAGCAGTGCTGGGGCTACTCACAACATTCGAAAAAATTGAACTTCACTTTGTTCTGTCACTTTCACTTCGATAGGAAAAAAGCGAGAGATAGAAACAACTTGATTCGAAGTTCGATTTTCAAATTCCACACATAGTAGGCCCAAAAAGAAACGCACGTTCGGATGCACACATAACCGTAAAATTGCAAATAAAACTATCTGTTAAAGTTTGAAATGTGTTTATTATAACTATTTTATACAGTAGGTACAATCATTTTTTTTATTTAATGTTTTGAAGACAAAATTATTGAAAAATAAGAAGTTTATCATGTATCTACATAATTTTGTTATCGTTTTAACAATCTTTAATTTTGTGACATAAACCGCGGGGGCAGTTTCAGAACGCATTTCAAAAATAGCGGGATTATTGTAGCCAATAGCCATAGACAAGGCCTAGTTAGGTTTTTTTTAAAGCCACAGACTACATAAAGCTGTATAAATTTGTTTGCACTACGGCATTATCAAGTTGAGTGACAGGTTTTATCTGTTTCATGTTTATTTTTTCCATTTTTTATTTTATTAGTATTTTGCAAAAATGCCGTCAAGCCATTTCGGAGGAGTACGGTAACTAACATTGTGACATGGAAATTTTATATATTATAGCTTTCACCCGCGACTCCGTTCGCGTAGAAATCGTTTATCGCTGCTCCCGCGGGAATGGTCCGATTTTCCGGGTTAAAAACTATCCTATGTCCTATTCCAGGACCTACCCAATATGTGTGCCAAGTTTCATCTCGATCCGTTAGGTGATTGAAGCGTGAAAGACGGACAACCATACACAATTTAACATTTATAATATTACTAGTTGACCCGGCAAACGTTGTTTTGCCTTATAAAGACAAATAATTTGCAATAAAATAATATTGCGACTATAAATTGAAATGTAAGCTATCCTATCTTTCAAGTTGGGTCGAATTGCACACGGTGTGCAAATCAAATTTAAAATCGGTTCAGTAGTTTAGGAGTTCATCGCGGACAAACAACGTGACACGTAATTTTTATATATATAGATTTGCAATTTTACGGTTATGTGTGCATCCGAACGTGCGTTTCTTTTTGGGCCTACTATGTGTGGAATTTGAAAATCAAACTTCGAATTAAGTTGTTTCTATATCTCGTTTTTTTCCTATCGAAGTGAAAGTGACAGAACAAAGTGAAGTTCAATTTTTTCGAATGTTGTGAGTAGCCCCAGCACTGCTCACGGCATTTAAAAAAATAATTAAAAAGCTACTTTGCCTCTCGCTCGCAGCAAAATTGAATTTAGCTCATTGTTTTTAAGCAGCAAAACCTGCTTGTTTGAGCTGCTGAGGTGAAAACATCTTTGCCTATTTTTGCAAATTGTGGTTACTGAATTATTAACAACTTCTTAAGTTGTAATTCTGTAGCTCTGCCTAGCCCATTCTGGGATTACAGGCGTGAAGGTATGTAGATCTATTTTCTTAATCCCGTGCCCTGTTTTAAACTTTTATACCGAATTTGTACAAGCAACAATATTGCATTGCTTTTTTGTAATTGATCTTATTTTTCCATAAGGTCTAACTTAAGTACTTACTGCATTTTTATATTAGTATTTGTTGTGTTCATAAAGAGATACAGCCAGGGAAGCATCTGTATGTATAGTGCTAATTTACAAAATTATCTTACCTATATGTATGTATTAGAGAACAATTATTTCACGACATTGCATTATGGAATGTCGAATCACGATTCACGAAACAACTATTCACAAAAGAAAAAAAGCGCCTGCCACTTTTATAGTAGCAATGTCATTTGTTTCAATATGTTCAATATGTTGTGATAATCCTAGGCGTTCAAAAGACAAAAGTGTTATATTTAACTCTGTATGCATAGATGTTTATTTTATTTTAACTACTATTTCAGGCGTAGTTTCATATTAATGTTCTTTACCTAGGCCAGGAATCCATTATTCTCAGAGAATGACAGTTTAATGCGGCTTTATTAGCTACCTATTTCCATGTAGCAAAATACTTTTACCTCTTTCACAGTCTTTACGTAAACTATTTTTAGTATTTTAAGATGTCTCAGGTAGTTTATAAGCTGAAGGCGTCTCGAAAATGGGAACTTAAAATAAATACACGAGTTTATGAAGCTCTTTTGCTTGGAATCGCATCAGCTGCTAAGACCACTTAGGGGTGGAACGTGGTTCGACTACGAACTAAGATTCTTAAGTACAGTCTGTAAAAATAGCTATTCACATAAAGGTACAACAGGAATATTCGGGTAGATATTTCATATCCGTCGTCATTGCTGTCTTCAATATATTTATTTACTAGCCTGAGACTATGTTCACGTAGAAGTTGTTATTGACACTCACGTATAAAAAGTTCTAGCCATCTTCCAAATTTCATCAAAATCAGTTAAGCGGTTTAGTAAAAGCGTGACAAACAGTCAGACTAAATTACTTTCACATTTATTATAATTAGTACAGATTTATTTAGTAACTTATTTTTTATTATCCTTTTATATTTATAACTAGCGGCCCGCCAGCGGCTTCGCCCCGCTGCAAATTCCTGACGGGAAAGTCAGGAATTTGCGTTTTTGTCGTTTCAGTTCCACAAACAAAATCAGAGTGACACATGATATCTTAATGCAAAAAAGTAGGAATTCGTATCACATTTGCCAATAAGGATCCCGGCAACCAAACTAACAAATGAAACGCGATTAGCCGCTTTGCAAGTTTATCATGTAAAGAATTGTAGGATAGTTTATTAATTTATTGCAGTTGTAGCCCTGTGACCCAAACTACTCATAGTTCGTTACCTTGCGTTTCGTGACTCTGATTTTGTTTGTGGAACTGAAACGACTACTCGGCACTCTTAACGGAAGTTGATTTCGCTTTGTAAAATGTTTTTTTTTCTGGTGATTTCTGAAAGACAATATTTATTCAAAACCAATAAGTAACGAAGAGGAACTACGGCGACGTGTCTTCAATGCAGCCCGAGACATATCGGACACCAGTTTACTAAAATGAAACCGAAATTTTATTCAAAGATGCCATTTGTGCCTTAGAGCCGGAGGGAAACAATTCGAACATTTACTGTAAAAACTAATGAAAATTAAACCCGTTTTTTATTATCTTTGAACCAAGGTCAACCAAAAATCAATCATATTCTTCAAAGGAGCACAAACAAATGAGATATCGTAGAGTACAAGATAATTTTTTAGAAGATTAGCATTGATTTCCGAGGATCCATATTGGCAAATGTCATACGAATTCCTACTTTTATGCATTAAGATATCATGTGTCATACCATTTTAGAATTGGCATAAAATACGCATATTTTTAAAGTTATTTGCTCATTTCGTTTGTAGTAAAAAAAAGTTATGGCAGGAGTTCAAAGTTTAAATTACTATGTTGATGATAATTTAAGTCAAGTTCATTGCAGTATTTTTCCAACTTTTACATTAGTTATTGACATAATAATGCTTATATCATCTTAATCAACTATTCATAAACGCGCACAAATAAAAAAAAATAAAATTCTAAAGCTATCCCAGTAAATGCGAGCACTTACAATGTCAAAAGAGGTGAAAATTTGGAAAAATCTTTAAATTGGTATAACTCGAAAACGGTGCAACTTTTACTGAGGTCATGTTAGGCTGGTTTGGTTCGTCTGAGGCTGGGGAATCTCCAGTGTCACTGTGACGTGCTATTTTTGGGACACCCTGTATAGTAGATTAGTACAGATTTATTTACATACATACATACATAAACTCACGCCTTCATTCCCAGAGTGGGGTAGGCAGAGCTACAGAATTACCAACCACTCTAAAAATTTGTTGACAGATTTATTTAGTTAGAGTATATCGTGTGGTTGCCGGGTTAGAATAGTGCCACTCCATGTCTTCCCGTGGATGTCGTAAGAGGCGACTAAGGGAATAAAGGCTTGTAGTATTGTTAGGCGATGGGCTTGCAACCTGTCACTAATACGCTGGTAAACATCTTAGCCTAATTGTGCAAAATATGGTTACAGAATTTCAGCAAGTTTTTGGAGTTGTTGGTAATTCTGTAGCTCTGCCTATCCCACTCTGGGAATGAGGGCGTGAGTTTATGTATGTATGTTATTTTTTATAAATACTATATTTTCCCTTGAGTTCGTCCACGTAGATTTGAATTTTAGTTATTTCCTCAGACACTTAAATTTCCCGACACGAATTATTATGTTACAGGGTTATTTTCAAGTCAACCTTTTCCCCTCTAGGAATTATGGTCACATAATACCCTACGCTAAAATTAGTAACTTAGTGACTTTTTTAGCAAAAAGCTTAAATTTACATTATCTCAGAAATGGTTCCCTATTGCATAGGAAAGAAAGAAAGAAAGAAAATCATTTATTCGTGACATACATAACAAAGAACAGATTAACAAATACAAGAAGAAAGTAGCCACGAAATGGTCCCAACTCAGCGTAATGCTGGCATTAATGTCAGCGCTGGTCTTCCGTTGGAACCATCAGGTGAAACCACGGAAGGTTACACACACACAATTAAATGAACACAAAACGAGAAGAAAATAAATTAAAAAATAAAAACAAAGCTCTGAGTTTCGCAAAAACATGCCCGTCCTTAGATGGCTGAAAGAGCAACAGTCCCTTAGCCTTACTTACTTAACATAGGCATAGGCAGACGCGGCTCACTCTTGTACTATTATCTATTCTGTGGCATAGGGTATTATAGGACCAAAATGATTGCAAATTACCTCTCCCATAGAGGGGAATAGGACGCATTACCAATAACCCTGTATATACGAGGGGTGTTCAATAAGTTTCGAGAATCAGTATGAACCATCTACACAATGATATTCTTTTAATGTGGAATATACAATGGAACTAATTATAATTAAACTAGCGACCCGCCCGCGGCTTCGCCCGCGTGGAATGTATTATACATATAAACCTTCCTTAAGAATCACTCTATCTATTAAAAAAAACCGCATCAAAATACGTTGCGTAGTTTTAAAGATTTAAGCATACATAGGGACAGACAGCGCAAGCGACTTTGTTTTATACTATGTAGTGATAAGCGAAAAGAAAAATACATTACTCCTTTGTATTTTTTTTTATAACTAAACAAAAAACATCAGTATAAACAATTTTACAAGACGGCAAAAATAAGAGTGTGTTTTGTAATAATTTGGAGCGGTGTGGAGAAAGTTCTGGTTGACTAATAAAAAATATTGTTATTGAAAATGAAACCTTGATTTATTATTATGATTTAAAGAATAAATCAATTATCATTACAGTGGTTTTTTTTATATCCAGCTCTGTCACCAAAATATAGGGTGTTTTTTTCGGCCTTTATTAAGATTATTGAGACCTCCAAATAAATACTGTGACATTAGTCCTTAGCAATTGAGTTCAAATAATATAGGAGAGCTATATAACATTATCCTATAATAGTTATGGGAAAATATTAAAAATAGGCTAAAGAAAAAAAAATACGAATTTGCGGCATGAATTGTGCTTCAGAGCCGTCTAATTGACAAAGGCTCTTCGACCAAAGATCAGAACTGATAATCGCTCTCCCCGTTATTTAGCCCTAACTATCGACTACTACTTCTCATTCACTAATGTTCAAAAAAACCTACGTAAAAATCACGAGCTGGTGATGACTTAGTGAACGTACAAAATTTGACAATTTTGACCTCCAAAAGTAAAATTATTTTTATAGTGGTAAAATAAAACAATTGAATGACGTTAATAAGTGTTTGGAAATATAAAAAGTGTGCTTATTCCAATTAAAAAATAACGATTTACATATCTCCCATTTTTAATACCGATTATCAAAACTTATTGAACACCCCTCGTAAATATATGACCTCCTATATCACTCCATGGTATAAGTTACCTCCATTTCAAATTTCATCCAAATCCGTCCAGCCGTGTTGCAGCGTGAAGGAGTATCAAACTAATCAACGAACAAACAAACTTTCGCATTAATAATTAGTACTTAGGGTGAATATTTACAGTTACACCATACATTAAGTTATAGCTTAACACTACAATCCTAAGTCTGTAAATGCTTTGGCATGGGTAAGGATTAAGATGGAATGCCTGTTTGCTAGTAATTCCAAGGGTTGTTTTACCCCCAAATCGAACGGATTTGTGATTATGTGATAATTACATTCGCAAAATTACATACTTGCATAACATCATATTAGCAAAACATGATATTTACAAAGAGTCGGGTTTTGTTTTAAAATCTTAGGTAGGTTTAGGTTATGTTAGTTTTGCAGCAGGCCCGGAGGGCCAAACCACCCAGAAATAGGAGCTCCGTCGACACTGTTAATCCATGTCTTAATAATAGTTATATTGTGCTAATGTGATGTTATTATATTTTTGAGAATATCATGTTATTTGCCAGCACGATATTTTATATTATTGTAAATAAAAGTTGAATGAGGCTCTTTAACCATAGAGTTAACGAACCACTCGGTATTAGGTATACTTATTACTTTTGACATATTACCTTTTTCATCTGGCTCGGCTGCCATTAAAGTTGACAATACAATAACAAGTCAAAGGCAATATGGTTTTACCCAGTAAAATACGGGCTCAGCATTTCTACTTACCCACGGAACTTCGGTCAAAGTTTCTTAATGGAATCTAAAAATAAACACGGAAGACATGAAAACTCAAATCAAGATTCCAGGAGACTTCGGAATTTTAATTAAAACTAAGTACCTGGGCTTTTGAAATTCTAATTGAAATATAATATGACTCAGAGATTATTCGTTTCCATTTTGCATAATTTTGTTCCTGGTTTAATAGAATTTTCGGATTCGTTCAAATTGAAGCCTGTTGAATAATTATTAAATTCATACTAATATTACAAATGTGAACGAAACTTTCTGTCTATTTATCACGGATAAACCGGTAAACCGATTTCTATAAAGTTTTGTACGGGGATAGCAGAGCTAGGGTCCCGGGGAAGGACATAAGAAAAGAGGGTTAAATCCGTTGAAACTAAATATTTCAGGATTTTTATAAAACCAACCTAACCTGTCCTGAAATAAATCCTGAAATATTAACAGTTTCTGAAAAAAAAGCAGTTTGGTGAAATTTTACATAGTGGAAAAGGGTATAAGTCTTCTGAAGATCAACTAAAAAATGGTTTAAGTCTAGTAAAACTCCATTCATGTATATACCCTTTTTTATTACGAGTTAAGTCGACTTGTAACCTTTTTCACAAGGGCCCCAGAATTATTCTAAGTCCCGTGTGGTTGCCGGGTTAAAATAGTGCCACTCCATGTCTTCCCGTGGATGTCGTAAGAGGCGACTAAGGGAATAAAGGCTTGTAGTACTGTTAGGCGAAGGGCTTGCCACCTGTCACTAATACACTGGGAAACATTTTAACTTGCATAATTGTGCAAAAAGTGGTTACAGAATTATCAATAATTTTTTAGAGTTGTTGGTGTTCTGTAGCTCTGCGTATCCCCACTCTGGGAATGAAGGCATGAGTTAATGTTACATTACAGTTATTCTTATTTCGTCCGAGGATAAAAAATAGGTCACACTCTACCTAATGAAGCTACCAAAATAATATCCTTCAAAGCATAACCTCAAACATTTTCCCCTGTTGTTTTTAATTCACTACCAATGGCTCCACTGTTAGTACAATTTGGTTGGAACAGTCAAGGCATGAGCTTTGAATACCTTATGGAAGGTGTCCATAAGCACTTTATTGTATTAAAATGTCCCGGTGGGAGTAAAAAAAGGAATGGGGGCCTGTAAAACGGAATGGGTGTTTGACACCGGCGAAATGGGGGAAGAGTAGGTGATAATGGACCTTAATTAAATTGTTAGTACGCTCCATCTTAGTACCTTTTGCGTTGCGGGAGAGTTATATGAGTAAATATATAATGAAAAATAGCGACGTATGAACTTGGCGAGGTAGTAAAAGCAAGTCAGACAAGCCATACGCCTAACACATACACAACATCGTACGGCTGCTTTCCGTGGTAGCTTTCGTTTTGCTGCTACGAAGTGCTGGAATGACATACCACCACCAATACGATATCTTAAGTCGGTTGCGTCTTTCAAACATAATCTTAAGAAACTTGTCTTATCAATCCAAATATCCTGTACATAAGCAGTCGTACTGACACACATGTACACACACACACACACACACACATACACACGCGCACTCACTCACACACAAACAGACACAGCCGCATATGTATTTATTTATTTATTCATGAAAGTGCAATGTAGTAATGAATGGGTAGTTGTATGCAATTGTGTATAGTGTTTTGGTTTTGGTTAATTTTAAATAGTGTGTAGGTAGTTATTACGGTGCGCCACTCACCTCTCCAGGTTTCACTGAAAACCAGCGTCACGGTGTATCTAAACAATATATCGTGGCATAAAAAGCTGAGTGGAGACCATTTTGGGCTTGATGCAGTTAAGGTATTATTTAGAATTTAAGTTGATTTAGTTAAGCAACTTGTATTATTATTACTATTTTTAACTTAAGTGCTTTAAGTGCCAAATAAATTTTATTTCATTTCATTTACACAAAAGAAAAAAAACATATTTAGAAAATAATGGTTATTACGTTGCATCTCTTTCCAAGTGCGACCAAATGTACTTAAATAGTATTAATGCGGCTTTCCTCAGAAAGATAAAGTTGTCATCATTGGAGTTATAAAAACTTTTACCTAACTTTTAATTACATTAAGAAGGTAGAAAACTTGCAAGACAATTTCGAACCAAAGATTACATTTAACTGGGTCAAACAATATTGCTTCTGAAGTGTTATGGTATTGTGTTTAACTCGGCCGTCGTTATTGTGAAGTAAATAAGAGTGTAATGTTAACAATACGATAACATGTCAAATGCAATCTGGTTTTATCGTAGAGAATAGAGACCTAGTTAGTAAAAACGGAATTTTTAATATAACCAATGACGAAACGGAAATGTAGCCGGTTGGAACGAAACCTTTGACACATTTCACCCAAATCGATTCTGTAATAGATAGGGAAGCAATTTAAATTATTTTGTGTTTGTCGGTGGATGAAAAATCCATTTGTTTCGATTAATTGAAACGGATTGAAATGGATGGTTCTTGTTAACGGCTGGTTTTTTAAAAATAATAGTAAACTTTAGTCAGACAATTTTAAGGTTTTTGGCTCGAAGGTCAAAAGGTCAAAAGACAGTCTCTTAAAAGTAGATTATTTAACAAGGGACTAAAACAAACTACAATGACGCGAGATGTTTAGCCACCCACGCGGAGAGTTCGAGTGTCATTACATTATGGTTGTTTAGTCTCGCGTTAAACACTCTACTTTTCACTTTGAATGCGAGGAATAAAAACGACGTTTCATACAAAATTACAATAATAATTATAACAAAGTTTCGTTGTCTTATTACTTTTTTGTAATGTGACACTTTAAATGCCTGCATATTTAGCAAACAGGTTCAAACTATTTCAAAACGAATTGGACCATTCATAATAAAATGAATTCATCCTTAATAAAGGTAATTAAATAGATTTATATTCGTCATCATCAGACCTAGGAATATACGGGGCAAAGTTAAATGACAGCTAGGGATTGCTATATCGATAAACTGAATTATCGATGCTTTTCCCATATACTAGTGATTGCTACAAGTTTTGTTTGTAAAAATAAAAAATTATTGACATTATACAAATGAAACTAAATAGCAACATAGTTCCGTTATTCTTTATTTTAAAATAATTTTTCAACCTCCACTGATCATCATCATATTTTTTTTCCTTATTGTGTATTTCAGAGTGCCTTTCCCATTTAGGTACTATTGTTAATATAAACGATAAGAATTTGTTAGGAGAAAAAAAAATATGATGATGAAGAATGAAGGTTACAAAATCCTTTTAAAATAAAGAATAACCAGAATTATGTTTGCATACTTTCAATAAAAAAATATTTTTCAAACAAAACTTGGAGCGATCACTAGTGTATGGGAAAAGCATCGATGATTGAGTTTATCGATATAGGCAATCCCTAGCTGTCATTTAATTTTGCCCCGTATATTCCTAGGTCTGGTCATCATTAATCATGTTTCACGTTATTATTTTTGTACAGTTGTCATTTTGAGGTTATTTCCACGCCCTAAAAATTGTCTATGCCTACACCATCACTGAAAATACTGATAACCCTCCATTCACAAACACCGTAATTGGTTGTTAAGGGGGATTTCAAAGTAAATTAAACAACATAAGCATCCCTACAGATAAATAAGGAGTTTTAGTCCCGATGTGCAGAGACTAAAGTAACATTTTTAAGAGCATGAGCAGTGAAAAGTAGGTTTATATACAATCCTTAATAGTTTATGATAAGGCGATAAATGCTATGGCTGCCGTCATGCTAAATTAAAATAACTATCTAATTCATACAAAAATGTATGTATGAGAGTATAATCCCTATGAACTTCAAAACGGCACGACCGATATTGATACAATTTTCAGCGGGTCCTAGATCTTAATGTTGTGCAGGACATAATTCCGAAAAGTCATAATTGCAAATTGATCATAATTCCAAACGTAATTTTATGATAGAAGACTTAACTTTTTGCCATCGCTTATAAATCAAACCTTACCTAAACTTGCGTATGACAATTAAATCATGTATTTAATCTAAACTAGCCCCTGCGTAACAGAGCTATTATACACTATATTCTTTGGATATGCTAAGGGTGTTATAAGAAATGATTTTTAGGAATTCATCTACTAAGAGGTTAAAATAGGGGGTAGGTAGGATCCAAATCGACCCGTACGAAGTCGCAGGCTTCCTGTAGTAATTACTATAAAATAAAATAAATAAATAAATATCAGGGGACAATGTCACACCAATTGCCCTAGTATCAATTTAAGCTCTAGGCTTGTATTATGGGTACTAGACAACGATATAAATACTGATAATAGAGAAATATATACTTAAATACATAGTAAACATCCATGACTCAGGAACAAATAATCGCGCTCATCACACAAATATCTGCCCTTACCGGGATTTGAACCCAGGACCGCTAGCTTCGTAGGCAGGGTCACTACCAACTAGGCCAGCGCGTCGTCAAACAATCTAAATGATGCAATCAAAATTATAATCCATACAATAATACCTTTACTACAAGTATTTAGTTAGCACAAGTTTAATTAACCTTTAAAGCAAAATACGTACCGACGAAAACTAAATCAGTGCCGTCCTCCTCGATTTTCCTTTATAACTGACCCTTTATGGCATTTTTGGCAATAACCTTAAAACTCCATCAGTGCCCGCTGGTGTAGTTATAATATAAAAAAGTCTCTATTCGGGGTCGTTGGCAGACCAGCGTTTTAAGCGGAGTTCAAAGGAAATGGGACCGTTTTACGTTAAGCCGGGATTAAAAGATAATTAAACATAAAATGGAGGCTTTACTCGGAAATAACTAAATACTTACCAATAAATTGTTCTGTATCAGGAAATGTGTTCTGTTTACTTGTGGGAGGACCTTGTGCAGGGTCCGTCCGGGTTGGTACCACCATCTTATCCATTAACCTACCTCCAAGCAGCAGTGTTTTCATTGTTGTGTTCCGGTTTGGGGATAAGACAGCCGGTGAAATTACTAGCATAGAGGCATTCCAACTTAGTCCTTAGGGTTGGCAGTGCATTTGCAGTCTTAGGATTGCGGTCTTGTGAATGCGAATGTCTATGGGTCACAGTTTCCACTTACCATCAGGTGGCCTGTGTGTGCTCGTTTGCCTTCCTAAGCCATAAAAAAAAAAGTTTAAAGCACTTTAAAGTTAAACTACTTCTTTGTTTAAATCGTTTATGTTTTGACCTTTTATTCAGATTCCAAGCCTTGATTGAGTTTTTATTAATCATTTTTGTAAGCTTGTTATTTCTGAATCACTTAAGGAATGCATTTATATACATGTGTGACGTGCGAGTATGCTTGTAAAATAGACTACGAATAAAAAACCGGACAATATACTTGAGTCCAACCATTTTTTTTAGGTGGCAAAATATGAGTGTGTTCATTTGCGTAATAACAAATGTATGAATTTTCATGTTTTGCAAGTTTTTATTTTGCATAATTAACATAAATATTATAATCAAATGACTGACTGAGTTTCGTTTGATACAAAATATTATGCTAGTTTATTATTATATCACCAGATCATTATTGTGAATGTTTTTTATTATTATTAATAATTAAACTTAATGTAAGTATGTTATATCAAATGGTATTAATTCTATACGAATCTTACATTAAATATTTCTATGATATAGGTAGGTACATTTGTTTTCTATACTAGACATTTTTTATTAATTTCGTAGATAACTAATTGACATTATGTAAAATGTTTTTGGACTGACTAAATTGAATTGGTGTACGCACGAATAATATAGCTTGTGTGGCGATTTACATGAAATAGTGAAAGGTGACGTCACAAATTAACTCACCAACTCGACCCTTAAATGACTTACAAAAACGTCAGACTATGTAGTTAATAATCTACACAAAAAAAAGCGAAAGAAACTCGACAGGCGCACTTGAAATCAGAACTCCAATAATTGTAGTGCATTCAAGTATCCCTGGGTCGTACAAATTGGAAGTTATCAGAAATAACTAATGGCCCGGGCTTTCTACATAAAAAAAAAATGCTATCTGGGGGGTTATTATGACATAGTTATGTAGTTCATTTTACGGTGAGTGAAAAGGACAGAGCTATAGCAGTTATATAGCACTGTCCCTTTCTCTCAGCGTAAACTGAACTTCATAGTTATGTCATAATAACCCCCCAGATAGCTTTTTTTTTAGATGTAGTTGACTCTGTTAGTAGCTGTAGCTGTGGTTGACTCTGTCCACGTAGAAGTCGTTTATGCGCGTATGTAGTTAGGACTATTTAGTTCTGCAATTTAACGTAAATAGGAGTTTTTTCGTTCGTCTTCCTATTTATGGTGAATTATAGGTTTTCACCGGTAGGAGTATCTACAGGTATCTATGCTGTAATTAACGCAGACTCACTGAAATTAGAATAAAATTATTTAGTTTGGTGACGATAAGCAGACTATATAAAATAAAACTGCGAGTCGAACTCACACACGAAGAGTCCCGAACCATAGTGTCTTTGATTTTTAATTTAATTGAATTCTTATTAAATTATATTTTAGCAGCAAAAGAAATACACACCGAAAATTCCAAGTAGGAAGGTACCGGTGGCTCTTTTTGCGTGTGTAAAAATTACGGTCAGCAACAGAAGTCCATTATTATTGTAAGAAAACTGGGTATTATTTTATAGCGTTGTGTTTCCCGAAGGAAGATTGGGAATCAAATTGTCTTGTTCTTTTTCCGCCTCGCATCGATGTTTGATTGGGTGGGAATACAATTTTGACAGCCACGGGTTATATTTGATTCGAGTTTGTAATACGATGAACGCAGTGCGAGGACCTTGTGCAGGGTCCGTCCGGGTTGGTACCACCATCTTATCCATTAACCTACCGCCAAGTAGCAGTGTTTGCATTGTTTTGTTCCGGTTTGGGGATGGAATGCCTCTATGCTAGTCATTTCACCGGCTGTCTTGCCGGTGAAATGACTAGCATAGAGGCATTCCATCTTAGTCCTCAGGGTTGGCAACGCATTTGCAGTCTTGTGAATGCGAATGTCTATGGGTCACAGTTTCCACTTACCATCAGGTGGCCTGTGTGCTCGTTTGCCTTCCTATGCCATAAAAAAAATATCTTTGACAGTAAAAAATAATCTGTTACTCGATTTTTTTCACTCTCTAATTCGTTAGCAAATAATTAACCAGGAAGCCTGAGTTATCTCTAAGTGTTATTATGGCCGTGTTTATTGATGCAGATAAAACATCTGTCACTCTCTGACCCGTATGTGAGTGCGAGAGCGAGGGATTCTTTATCCACCACGATAAAGGCGACTATAAAACGGGTTTACTTACTTACGAATCGCTTACGCTGGTCAGCGCTCTATATAATGGAATGAAAGGCGCGGGAGACATAAAGGCATTAGGCGTGAAATACACTGAAGCGGTGCGGCGCAGGTAAGCACTCGTTAAGGCGTGGAAAAGTCGCAGGCGCGATACTAAATTATACAGAAGAGGCGAGCGAGCGAGAGGCAGCGAGAGGGAGCGAGGCGAGGACGCGGTGAGGACGCGCTGAAGGTGTACCTTTTCCGCGCCTTTTGTGTGTATTTTACAGTTTGACGCCTTCTGACATTTGGTATTAAACGGTTCGGGGCGCGGCGCAGGAATGTGCCTTATCTACGCCGCGCCGCTTCTGTGTATTGCATGCCTTATAGAGGTGTGCAAAAACGGGGCTATTTGGGAACCACGAGGCTATTTGGAACCCAAGTAATTATAAGCTTTTAGTTGATATATTTTTGTCATGGCAATAATAGAACTAAAAACTTAGCCTGACAACAAATTTTACAGTTCTAGCATAGCCATGACAAAAAATATATCAACTAAAAGCTTATGATTACTTAGTTCCAAATAGCCCCGTGATTACCAAATAGCCCCATTTTACGGTAACAAAACTTTTAAATTCATACATTA
The DNA here is from genome assembly GCA_927399475.2 of Acleris emargana. Taxonomy (NCBI): domain Eukaryota; kingdom Metazoa; phylum Arthropoda; class Insecta; order Lepidoptera; family Tortricidae; genus Acleris; species Acleris emargana. The sequence continues at coordinate 1,830,977 of OV656849.1, forward strand.
ATTACTCTTCGCGCAATCCGATCGCCGTCGACTGTCGCCGTCGCCGGCAGCGCTTGTCAACATAGGAGGGTATTTCTTTAAAAGTTTGTACCTAGTTAAGGACTAAAATTAAGAAATGTTAACTTTTCCGCTGAGTTACGAAAATGACTCGTAGGTACTTTTATATAAAACCTTTCAACGCCAATTAGCAATATGTCAATAAATGAAGTAGATTCAATCCTCACCAGTTAGTAATATGCGATTTTCGAAACTCAGTGGAAAAATTAACGTTTCTTAATTTTAGTCCTTAACTAGGTACAATTTTTTTAAAGAAACGCCCAGAAATGCTACCTTTACATGTACCATCAACTGCATTTGCGGTGTTATCATTAAGAAAAAAAGTTTTGCATTCTATTGGCTAATGCGGCTGAGTTATCGCTTTTGAGCGCAAGCTACGTTCAAAAGATTATCGCTCTATAGGTAAATTTCTTCTGTATTGAAAAAAAATTAAAATAATGGAATCTCATGGCTTATTCCGTTACTATTGCTACAGTTAAGTCGGGTACTCACTAGCGAGCTGCAACTGTCACTGTTGCACGTAATATCGTGATGTTTACGCGGCTCGCGAGCCTTTTCTCCACTAGAAGATCGTTACTTGACGCGGTAGCCCAGTCGGTAGTCACCCTGCCTTTGAAGCTAGCGGTCCCGGGTTCGATCCTCGGTACATGAAAATATTTGTGTGATGAGCGCGAGTATTTGTTCCTGAGTCTTGGGTGTTTGCTATGTATTTAAGAATGTATTTATCTATATAAGTATGTTTATCGTTGCCTAGTACCCATAGTACAAGCCGAGAGCTTACTTTGGGGCCAGGTCAATTTTTGTGAGATTGTCCCCTGATATTTATTACATACATACATACATACATACATACATACATACATTAAATCACGCCTGTTTCCCAGAGGGGTAGGCAGAGACCACTTCTTTCCACTTGCTATGATCTTGACAAATTTCTTTTGCTTCTTCAACATTCATAAATCGAGTCATGCACGCACGTCGGTTTTGGGTACTTAAGATTCGGCCCTTTTCCAGTATTTGTCCGATTTGATTCGAAAAAGTACGCCTAGGGCGGCCCCTTCCGACCGTTCCACTCACTTTCGATCTGTATATCTCTTTCGTAATTCTTCTTTCATCCATCCTTTCCAAATGACCGAACCATCGAAGCATGCCCTTTTCAATTAATTAATTAATTATTATTAATTTACTTTAACTGCTACGTTCACAGGTACAGTTCGCTAGTGAGTACCCGGCTTTATAGTTCCATAGGTGGCTCTGAAATCCGTCTGGTTGACTGTACGATGGACACCGTTTCAAATTATACTCGTAATGTAAGATGCCCATGACAGCTAACGAAAGGGTAGCGTGTCCCGTCTCATTCGCGCAAGCGGAGCTGAAGCGTCACTGTAATAAATTTACTTAGCGCCATCTAGTAATGAAGAACGGAGAGGTTTACACAATATCTGAGAAAAACTTCACACAATTTGACCTACTCCCAAACTAAGCTCTAGGTTTGCACTATGTATGGGTACTAGACAACGGCGACGTGTAAAAGAGCCCTTATGTGGCCAATTTACTGAATAAATATTTTGATTTTGATTTTGATTTTGAACAGTAACTTAAATTAAATTGGGAAAATCAAAAATAAATAAACACTGCGTGCAAATAATATAACACCTCATTCGTCGGAACTAGTTAATCTGTTCCAGCTACTATACATATAGGAGTAAATAATTAAACACACATACATACACTGGACAATCCAATGGACTTATTAGAGAAATAAGTCCATGGATATCACGCGCGAAGACAATTGTTCCGTAAAAGAGTATTTTTTCTAATGGACTAAACAGTTAGTATCCTAAATGGTTAAGCAATCCGGTCCAGCATTCTTGGTGCGATGACGTCAAATGACACACGACAGCGACCTAGGGTTGTATACGTGTATATAATATGATTGACGTTTAAAATTATGTAATATTATGTGGTCATTGAAAATGAATTACAATTTTTTTACTTAATCATTTATTATAATTTAGAACTTGACGGGACGTCAGCGAAGAAACAAAATGTCTTCTATATTTATGCACTGCCATTACCTACGCATTATACTGTCAGTGCTAATATATAGTCAGTATATAAATTCCTAATCATAAATATGAACCTATATAACCTGAGATAAGAAGTTATTGCAACTGTGTTACATTTTCTCAAATACTCGTAGTAAATTAACCCTTTATTTAATTATGCATATAGGGTTAGGCTTTACATGTTCTGAGAGTATTTTCTGTATTTCCGATTTGTTTAATACGCTATTTTATTTTTATTTTAGATTTTATTTGATTCCTGATTCCAACAATTTAATATTGGGCACTACTGACAACCCTAGCACTGCACCAAAAATGCTGGAAAATCTACGATCACTGGATATGACATCTCTTAAATAATTAACGGTAGGGGCGGCCGTGTTAAAAACAATACGATAACAGTCAAGCTATATGGTTTTACCGAGTAGAATAAAACAAAACCGGCCAAGTGCGAGTTGGACTCACGCACGAAGGGATCCGTACTATTATCTATAAAAAATCACGTTTATTGTATAGGAGCCCCCCTTAAATAATTGTTGTATACTGTTTTTAGTATTTGTTGTTTTACGGCAACAGAAATACATCATCTGTGAAAATTTCAAGCGTCTAGCTATCACGGTTCATGAGATACAGCCTGATGACAGACACATGGACAGACAGACAGACGAAAAAAACTAAAAGAAAAAACACTCCATTTTGGTGGGTTGGTCATATAATAAAAGCACCTCCGCTGGGCCATTCCCTGTGGCTCGTTTTGTTCCGGAAGAGACATTATTCGCGAGTCAGCCTGAAGGCTTTCAAGAAATTTACCCGTGACATACATTCCAAGGAGGAAGAACATTTTTAAAGTAATCTCATTCAATTTTTGTTCTTTGAGATTTGTTATACAATTAACTTTGACTTTTTGACGTAAAAATGTGATTCGGCTGGATTTTGATCCAATTTGGATTAGGCGGTGAAATTGCGAGCAAAAAGGCAGTCTATTGGGTTCGTAGCGTAGGTAATGTATCAATCTTAAGATTATTGTGTTTTAAAGCTTAAATTGCGTACCTGTCAAACGAAAAAAAACAATAATTTTGTTTTTTTCATGTTGTAAGTTTGCACGTTCCTGTTTTTCGTTGTTTATATCAAAAATGAAAATCTCCATTAGTTTTTTTCCCGCCATATGTAGCGAAATGACAGTCGCACGTTATTCGTTTGCTCCCACCATCACGAGAAAATTAATACATACATACATACATTAAATCACGCCTGTTTCCCGGAGGGTTAGGCAGAGACCACTTCTTTCCACTTGCTACGATCTTGACAAATTTCTTTCGCTTCTTCAACATTCATACATCGAGTCATGCACGCACGTCGGTTTCGGGTGCTTAAGATTCGGCCCTTTTCCAGTATTTCTCCGATTTTATTCGAAAAAGTACGCCTAGGGCGGCCCCTTCCGACCCTTCCACTCACTTTCAATCTGTATATTGTAAATTCATTGAAAGAAATAATAAAAACATACAAATAGAACACAAACAATCCAAATTCAAAGTTGCAAAAATAATTAGACAGCTGCCAGTATTAATATTTTTATATTTTTAAGTAAAAGTTTGTCTCAAAAATTTTGAACACATACATACTCGTATTCATAAATCTAAAAAAATTAACTAGATTTAAAGGGAGAAAAACGTTATCGCATTTTGTATGGTTTTTTTATTAACCGACTGTCGGAGGGTAATGTGTTTATCAGCCTATATATATGTTTTCATCTCACTAGCTCGGAAAGCCCTTTTTGTTTGTTTGATATCTATTGAGAAAATCGCTTTTTATCCACAAGTGAGGGAAGAGTTTTGACATTTGAAGGCAGCTTAAGTGATATTTGACAGCTAACCAAACGTAAAACCTTACAAGTGCTGATTTTTTAACATCACAATTAATGAATTGCATCGAGTAAAAAACACTAAATACAGTCTTAGGTACTACTTTATTTTAATTCATAAATATCAGCATTCAAAATTAACCTTCATTCTTGTTTTAAAAACGGATAAAATGTTCTGACAGTCCAAATAAGTCGATGTGCAAACAAAACGCATCCGAAATAATAAAAAAAAACTTACGTCAAAACTTTTCTATTAAGCCGTCAACGTTAAAATATTCGCATGTTTTTCTAGTTTGTTTTGTTATTAAAAATGAGTGAATCGAGTGATAAAGACGTATAACACCCGTGGAATTACAGGAAACCGTGCAAAATGCGGAACTGAGCTTATAGTACAAACCCTTTTCAGTTTCCTCGCTGTAGTGAGGTGAAAAGTTTTGTGTTATACACGGGTGACAAGTTATTTTACGTCTCGTGTCTTGAAACACTTGCTACGCTCAGGATTCTATTTTTGAACCACTCGCTTCGCTCGTGGTCAATCATAGAATCCTTTCGCTAGCTCGTGTTTCAAATGAACACTCGCAGGTAAAATACAACTTTCCCCACTTGTATAACAAATAACTATTGTTCCTTTGTGGCGCCCTAGAAACTAAACGCGTGGACCGATTTTGAAGACTCTTAAGTCAATCGATTTGTCTTAATCTTGTGAGTGTCACTAAATATATGACAGTAATCAAAATTCCATATGGCGGAAACCAGACGTCATTTTATAAATATAAAAAAGCCCTTGTACTATGACAAGTGGGATGTCATTGAATAGGTATTAAAAAATCAACCTTAGGTTTCTTTCATCATTTTTCATTTTGAATGATCATTAAGGATTTAAAATGATTAAAAGGAGGCCATTTGCAACGTTAAAAGATGGCGGTCGTGTAATTTGTTTTAGACTTTAATTTTTGGGTAATTAGGTGTTCAAAGTTCTTTTCTGATAGTGATTTGTACTTTTTATGCCTTAGTGTCGCACAGTGATTGAAGACTTGGACTTATTTCGTGTATCTGGCATCTTTCTTCTCGTTTCAAGTGGACTCGCAGTGGTGCAGAGGTTAAAACTATCTTGACCTCTGACCTACAAATCACCATACAACGTTGCCCCCAATCTTCCTAGAGAAGATAAGATTTTTTTTTTTTTTTTATAATAGTTTGATTGTGTTTTATTGCTATATTGATTTATACTCTTATATACCTTGACACTGGCGAAATCACTTCACGTGGAAACGCCATATCCCTGCGGTAGTAGCTGTTCAAGTCGCCGCGGGGGCCAAAAAAAATAAAATAATAATAATTAAAAGTTGGTTTGCAACAGTCGGTTTTTTAAAGCTTGTTTTTTGCTAGAATTGTTATGCTTTACAATCCTCTTGAAAGGACACATAAGTATAATGCCATGCCCACACAAGAATGAAACTGAATGGCTTTATGTGCTTCCGTGCAAATAACGAACTACGCGCGCATTGATTGCAGCTTAAAATTTAAATAACAGGGGACAATAACCGTATAATGTGCGACATGCGCAAACGGTGCCATGTGTTTGAAAAATAAACCAGTCGAGGACTTTGTTCCTAATCGTGTTTTCACGTTTAACAATCTTAGAGATAAGATAAGATAAGCCTGTTGTTTACCTGTATTCTTTTTAATTGTGCTCCAACTCTGTTATATTTTTGTTTGGTGTACAATAAAAGTGTTTTGTATTGTATTGTATAAGATAAATTCATTGATTAACCAAGCACAGGAACATACAAGATAAAATCCAGTGGACCCCAAACTAAGAAAATATGACCAATTTTCAATTATGCAACGAGGTGTCATGTTATTGAGATCCAGTTCGTAATTTGTGTGACCTCTTAATTTTAAAAGTTGCCATGTAGGTGCTTACACTAGTATTAAAACTAGTCGCCGGTTGGGCTTAAGTTTATATTTTTTTAAATATTAGGGGTAGAGTCCTGATGGCGGAGGTCAATCACCTCAGAGATGCGGTGGTCTCTACCACTAGGCATTTTTAGGGTTCCGCAGGGTGCCAACGGGTCACAGGGTTGTATCTTCTGAACCATAATAGCTAGATACTTGAAATATACACGGACTGTGTATCGTTATGCCCGTTCTAACAACAAAAAAGTAAAAGCGTAAGCTTAAATAGGCTATTTGTTGACGATCCCAAAATAATAATTACTTCATTTTTTCTTTTGTTTTTTTGTTACTTAAATTGTGCCCAATTGTCGATGCTGTAAGGCTTGTGCATGTAGTTTTCGTATTTATTTTGTAACTAACTATAAGTATTTGTTTAATAGTATATATCTTTTGCATTACTCTATTTCTTCATTTAGCGTACCGTCCGGTCCGTCTGTTACAGACGCAGCTGGCTGAAAATCATCGCTGTAGGTGTTCAACACATCAGCATAAGGCTGCGTTTTCACCATAGATGTGCGAGATGATGATAGATGATAAGTGGTGTTGCCAGGAAAAATCCACCAATAGGATTATTTTGTTTTACTAGACTCACTCTCCTATTGGTCGATTGTTCTTCGCCACACCGCTTAGCCGCAAAGCACAGCTCTGGTGGAAACGCAGCCTTATGCTGAGCCAGCGTCCGATTCACTGCCGCGAAGACACACTCACTAATCTTTTTAATGCTGTTTTCTGTTTTAACTTTTTCCGTGTATCTTATGAATGTAGCGAATAAATGATTTTTTTTCTAATTTTTGTACGACCTAAAATCAAAAAATTGGAAAAAGGTCTTCCTATTGACTTAAAATGTTCACAAAGTGTGATATCTATACGTAAAGTTGTACAAACAAAAAATATCTCTACCTTCAAATAGAGTATCTATTTGATCCTATCATCTTACAAATAACCTTTGAAAGTAATCGAATATATTAAACGAGAACTAAATACAAAAGAGGAATAAAATCCACGAAATGTCCAAGGAAATTGACTCCTTGAGTAATGTAATACGATTTTTCACGTCAAACGTGGAAGGGACTGCTTTTAAAGAATAGGTGTAGGGCGGCACAAAGGTCGTCGTTTGTCAAAGTCCAATATTGTACCTGAGTATTGTTGGTATTTGAATTTAGCATGTAGGGTAAAGTTACCAGTCGTCAGCCAGTGACCAATTCAATTCAATTCAAGTTTATTTCAGGAACAATATACATTGTGTTTGAAAAACGACTCTTACAAGCTAGGACACATTTTAAAAATAAACTAAGATACCTAACTATCATTCTAACATTGCAGTATTTATAATGTCAGTTATAATAAATTAATTACCTAATATAGTATATTAACTAATTAAAAATTCACAAATATTATCTCTGTTTTTGAACACATTTGGATTAGTAATGGCCTTAAGCTCCATTGGCAGATTATTTAAAACCTTTATTAGTTGGAAACGTGCACAGTGATTTGCCAGTCTTAGTTTTGGGGAAAAGGAAAAAAATATTTTTTTTTGTTTTTGTTGGTAGTCGTTTCTGTCTTTTTTCCTCAGTTTCATATTTCTCGCCGACCTGTAGTCGGCCTCTGGCTATACTTTGTATGAGTGCGAAGAGTACGAAAGATATATCTCCCACTCTTCGCACTCATATAAGGTCGACTACTGGCCTCTGGCTGACCACTGGTGATTTTACCCTACTGTTAGAGCTGTACGAATACATGCGAAAATTTGTGTGTGTTATTTTATTACTCCACGCTGCCACAACTAGACGGATTTGGATGCAATTTGGAATGGAGATAGCTTATATACAGTTAGATCGTTTTGTTGATAATATTACTGTTTGTATGTTTATTCATTACTGTTGGTTTTGGTAAATAAATTTAAAAATGTGTCGTTTATAATTCAACTCTTAAGAAGTCTCTTACGACTTACTACGGGTACCAGCCAACGTGCCGTGGGAATAGGTAGTATAGTAGATACATACATGTCATACATACATACATAAACTCACGCCTTCATTCCCAAAATGGGGTAGACAGAGCTACGGAATTACCAGCAACTCTAAAACCTTGTTCATAATTCTCTAACCACATTTTGCATAATTAGCTAAGGTGTTTAACAGCGCAGCGCGTATAGTAGATGTATGGAAATATAAAAATGATAAATGAACGCTCCAGCCTAATAAAAAACTACAGTGCAATAGCTCTTAAAACAACCTTTGGGTTTGTACGTCTATTTCACTCGCTCGCACAAGTTACCATATACCAGATTTTACGCGAAGCCAAAACTGTAGGGCTCTATTCTATTTGGCGAAACCATATCGTTTTTGTCATGCTATCATATTTTTTCAACCCATTCGCTATTATAACGATGATAAAACGATATCAAACGCAATATGGTTTTTCCGAGTAGAATGAGCCCCTATATCTGCATATTAAATACTGGAAGCGAACATTAACGTACCCGTTTACCTATATTCTGTATAATAAAAATGAATCGCTAAATGTGTTGCTAAGCGCAAAACTCGAGAAAGGTTGAACCGATTTGGCTGATTTCTTTTTTGTTGTGTTCGTCATTGTCAGGACAAGATTGTTGTGAAAGCAAATAATTAAAAAATGCACCGTGAAAGTCAGAAATTTGCAGCGGGGCGAAGCCGCTGGCGGCTAGTATACTATAAAGGTTTCTGTAATATAAATCGCCTTGAATTCAGTTTATTTCCAGCATTATCAAAAGGGTTCGCGATGTATCAAGGTCAGCATAAACCCCAGACTACGGGTTGGACTCTTTTAGATCCCAGCTTAGGAAAAAGGGCAGTTAAGTGGTTTTTAGACGATTGCCCAAAGAAGGGATGTAGGTAATGTTTTCAAGGTTCATTTCAGTATGTAGGTACGATTATTTATTCCACCATAACGCGTGAGCCGATTTAGATATGTATGGTATCGTTTGAATGCTTTCACCATCCCGGGTGACATAGGATACCTAAAAAAAATTAATTAAAAAAAATGGTGTTAAAATTGAACAAATAAATTATTAACATAGGTAGGTATATCAACGACAATATAAACAATGGTAGTCGTGTTTTAAAAACTTGCTTTTCATTTAATTATTACAAATAGTGACGTAAATGCATTGATGGTACAGTCAAGGTCACCAATATAACACCACAAAGTCTTAAAAATATGTACAAAGACCTTATTACTATGGTAATAAGGTCTATGTGTACATATTTTTGCGACATTGTGCGGATATTTATTTTTAACCTTGACTGTACAAACACTGCTAGTAAAACTATGTTTGACTCCATGTAGGTACTGTAATAGATACAAGAAATGTGGGGTTGTATCTGTAATAAAAAGAACTGGTAGGGCTACTTTTAAATATACTTTTATTAACTTCTTCTTATATTTTACTCAATAATACATAGTGGTGCGCACGCGGCGCCAGGTTACATGCGACTGGCTCAACTATACAAAACAATCAGTCACTGTTCCATCGAACCATTTGCTTTTAAATTTAAATAATTAAAAGCAAATGAGACATTGCATACAAAGCACAATGCAATAAGGTTTATTTTACATGTAATAACCTTATTGTATTACAGTACGCTTTGGTAGACTCACCAGCCATAATATATTATCCAACGTTGGGCGCCAAAAATATCTGACAAGTCTTTATTACTAAAGGTATAAAAGAGTGTCAGATATTTTGGCGCCCCATGTTGGATAGTATATTATGGCTGGTGACTGTGCCAATAATAGGAAATTTTGACTCTACTTTATATGGTAATAGCTCAATAAAAGTAACTACATTGACATACATTTACTATTAAATACTAGCATTATCGTCGGTTGCTACCGGTCGGAGTCACGCGACACACACTTAAAGGTTAACTTCAGTGTTTTATATGTTAAATATATGAGATACATTGAAAAAAAAACCAGCCAAGTGCGAGTGGTTTTTACGCGAGTCCGATTCGCGCACATACATAGTGTCCCGTACCATTATCTATATAACTTTAGCAAAAATCGGCGAAAAAGTCATGTTTGTTGTATGGGAGCCTTGTTGTTGTAAGTATGTAAATAATATAGGTACATGATATGATAAGTAATATTACTTTGACGACATTATCCAAACAGGAGAAGGGTATTTTTAAAGCTGGTTTTCGTTGGACTTTTTAGATATTGCTCATATGTCTAACTAAAAGATAAAAAGATAAAGACATTTATTCAGTAAGTAGGCCGCACGGGCACTTTTACACGTCAAGAATCTACCAGCGCTTCACAAGAAGAGACCACTGCTGAGAAGAAACGCCGCAAGAAACTCGGCAGTCAGTCATTTTATAAATATTACAATGGTATACTTAGTCTAGCATTATATAAATAAATAAATAAAATAAATATCAGGGGAAAATGTCTCACCAATTGTCCTAGTCCCATACATAGTTAGTAAACATCCATGACTTAGGAACTAATATTCGCGCTCATCACACAAATATCTGCCCTTACCGGGATTTGAACCCAGGACCGCTAGCTTCGTAGGCAGGGTCACTACCAACTAGGCCAGAAATATTAGATTAAAAAATACATCAAATAACCTGCGTAGTTTCCGGAGGAAAACACACCAAAATCTTGCGAGAGAGATAGAGAGAGAAAAGGAAAAAAAGAACAACTACTTAACCTAACCAACCTACTTATAGTAATGAAATTAAACATTTTATATAAAAACTTTCTGCATAACATGGCAGACGGAAAAATTCAAATTCAAATTAATAGATATTTCAGTTGTACCTATTTACCAAGCACATGTATCTACTTCAACACATTCACCGTAAACAATATGCACTCACGAAGTGGCCGCGCCAAGTTCTTGCAAATATCTCCCGTAAATTATTATCCCCATTAATTACAATTTATGTTTCCAACCGTAAACACGGTAGCAATTGCTACAAGTTTCTAAACTCGTGCTGTAACGTATGTTTAGTTTAGAAACTTGTGAAAACAATGAATTGTTTCAAGCGTAAAATTATATTTTATTGCTAACGCGCGAAGTTACTGGTGATGCTATTTTCAGATTTATCTCACAAACTTTATGTTTGTGTTTGAATTTTTCGTTAGTTTTCTGTAACAAATGGTTTGTATATGACTCAGAATAGTGTAAAATAGTAGTTATTGTATAGCAAAATTAAATAGCTAACCACTCTGAAACTGCTTGAATTTAAAGATAAACCAAGATAAAAATGTTTATTCCGTAATTAAGCCACACATTAACTTTTACACACTTTTACTTTTACTTGTGGGAGGACCTTGCGCAGGGTCTGTCCGGATCGCTACCACCATCTTATCCATTAACCTACTGCCAATCAGCAGTGTTCGCATTGTTGTGTTCAGGTTTGGGGATAAGACAGCCGGTGAAATGACTAGCATAGAAGCATTCCATCTTAGTCCTCAGGGTTGGCAGTGCATTTGCAGTCTTGTGAATGCGAGTGTCTATGGGTCACAGTTTCCACTTACCATCAGGTGGCCTGTGCGCTCGATTGCCTTCCTACGCCATAAAAAAAAAAACTCATACATTTCAAAACTCTACCAGTGCTTCCTAAGATGCTTGTCAAATATAAATGTAATAGTCACAGATAAGGACAAAGCGGATTTTAAGTAAACTTTACCTATTACACTTTTATAAATAAGAGGGTTATTCTATTAGTTATGATTTATTCTATGCGGATAATTTCATTTAAACCTTACATAAAACTCCTAAAGGACCATTTCAATGTCTCAACCCGACGCAGACGCACTGACCTTATCTTTTCGATTACTGCAGCGAACGTCTTTTCCAAGATTTATCTCCATCAGATAAAGCAAAAAGCGAAGTGTTTGTTTAAACCGTTACGGTTTCATTATCGCTTTATCCTGACGGAACAATTAAAGATCTACACGTGGGAAATTTTATAGCACTAATTGTGTTTTGTGCTTAGTAACGCGACGGTTCGATGAACTTGGCTGTTGAATTGTATATTTGTTTCTAAACGAGATGACTGCAATTCCATTGTTATAACACTTTCATTTCTAACTGTAGTAAATCACTTGATGTTTAGAGTCAGTCTTGGGCTTTTCGACTTGAGATTGCAATTGGAGATCAAACATGTCGTGGATTAACGACGCTACAGAAAAATGTGTATATTATGTAAATGTATTTTTCTCAAAAATTACCGGAAAAGTTGACATTACTAACTCCATACTGAGAAGCGAAGTACATATGTTATAGACAGTTCCCAAATTAAAAAAAAAATACGTTGCGTGCTCGCTACACAAGCCCGCAATGTTGCATACAAATTTCATTGTTATCTGTTATCTAGTTTGTAACTTTTTTTAAAGTGAAAACGGCCATAATAAAATGAGGGCACAAGTCTTATACATCCATATTTTATTCGAAACGTAACTTTTTTACCTGTGTCTGGACTGTCTGGAGCTGTAGCTCGAGTTTTTTTTTCTAGAAAAGCTTGCGTTTCTCCTTGTCATAAACATAAAGAAGGTAAAGAGTGATGTTATTTCACGTGAAGTTTCTGTTTATATGCGATTTGTATCGTGCGATTTTTGAGAAAAGCACTATATATTTATGCCTCGGCAGGAACGGCAATTGCCTGCTTCACTGCCTAGGCAATAATGTACTATAGAAAAAAAGGTCTCTGATCCTATATGCCGTCTGGTATCCTGTGTGCTTGTTTATCGTCTCCATGCACAAAATAACACCCTTAGTAAACAAAAAGCGAACTTAACGCTGTATAATTAAACGTTGTTCATAACCATTTTAATATAACTACCCAGCGCTTCTCCGAACCCCGCGCCCTTCCCCTCTCTCTTTAGAAACATCAATCTTACGTGACATACCGACTTGATGCGTGTTATTGATAGCCTTTGTGTGCAGTGTGTGCTCAGTGAATTCCACCTATCCCGCGGGAACAGCAAAGGATACAGCTCCCAGCTCCAAGGTATGTACACGCTGACCTGACAAATTTAACGTTTTTCCCAAATTTTGTGTGCCCTACTCCGTTTTTGAACATATTTGGTAGCAGAGCGTGGTTAGATCCCCTCTTTATTGATCATTCTTGTACTTAAATATTTACCCAAGATTACTTTCCGTCAAAATCATAATTGATTGCTAAATCTTATTGTAGTTATACCTAATTACCAAACGTTTAATACGTTCAATTACATTGACGAGTCACCTAACGCCCGGCCGCCGGCCTGTTTTTTTTTGCATTCTCGACCCATAACTCGTTCCCGGCGCTTATCTTTTATCTATTCCTTTCTTGTTTAAATTTGCACCTTGTTTTCAAGTGTTGATGGTTAAACCTTCTTTGTTTGAGTAAATTGTTTGTTAATATTTTGTTGCCAAGTTAAAATGAGTGAACGCGGAAATAATGGTACAATTAGGTCTATGTTGTACACGGAGACCGCAGATTATCGGAAGTCCGTGGGCACTCTAAGATTGACAAGTGACTGGATCGCAAACGCGCACCAACTCCTTAATACCGCGGATCATGCGCGACTGTTTGTGTTCCTCAGTGAACTCGACGAACAGTATAAGGAGTTCCGTGAGGCCAGCGCCCAACTCCTCGGTGGGCTCGACCAGGCCATCGATGTGGAGGAGTACAGTTACGTTCAGGGACTCATTCGATCAATGCGTGATAAAGTTGTTGATATTAAAATAAAACGCAACGAAATTATTCCTATGGCTACTAGTACCCCCAGCCGCCCAGCTACTGATAGGGCCACTTTAGTGGGGTTGGACCTTGATCGTCCTCGTCGCCAGAAATTACCTGACCTCCCTATCCCAAATTTTAATGGTCGCCCGGACGCTTGGATTAGTTTTATCGACCAATTCGACAGCGTCGTCGATTCTCGGACTGACCTACTCCCTACACACAAAATGCACTATTTAATGAGCGCTTTATCTGACGAACCGAAACGCTTGATACAACATTTACGTGTTGAAGCTGGTAACTACAGTGTAGCCCGAGACCTACTCAAACGAAGATATCATAATACACGGGTTCTTGCGGATACATACATTTCCCAAATAATGACCTTGCCCGAAATCAGCCACAGGCTTACTGGCCTCCGCGCCTTATTTCTCAACCCCCTGCTTACGGCGTACCGCTGCCTGGAGCGACTCGAATTACCGGTCAGGCAGTGGTCCTATATTCTTGTCCACATTTGCTTTGGCAAACTCCCGACCGATTTAAAGTCCCGTTTCGAGCGTCGTCATGGTGACGGTCAGAGAGACCTCCCAACATTTGACCAATTAATTTCATTTTTAGAGGAAGAATGCCGCCATCACGATAATGTCGGAAACACCTCCATAGTCGATGCCTCGGCTTCCCATCCGAGGACCCCGCCCGCCGCGGTAAACCCGCGCCGCTATTTTGTCGCTGAAGCAGACTCACGCGTACCTGGGACGCCTAAATGTTATATGTGCTCTAGCCAATCCCACTACCTACGTGAATGTCGTGATTTTTTGGATATTTCACCACATGAGCGTTCAAATTTTGTAAAAACAAATGGTTTATGCTACAGATGTTTGGATAAGCACCCAATAGCATCGTGCGCACGCGATTATCGTTGCAATACTTGCCGACGCTCGACGCATCATTCACTCCTGTGCTTTAATGACCCTCGTCACCCAGTATACCCCTCCTCGCCTGCCCCGACCTCTCGGTCGGTTGCCTTCCATCGTCAGTCCGAGCCGGCCCGCCCTGGCTCCCCGCGCTTTCGCAGGGGCGGGGGTGGACACTACTATGCGCCTGCGCGCCCGAGCCCCCGGGCGACACCGACAGCCTCGCCTCGCGCTTCTCCCCCGCCCGAGCCTTCCCGATCCTGGCACCGTGCCGCTGCGCGTTTCCCAGCCCGACTCTCTTCTCCACCACCTCGTCGCAGTCAACGCTCCCCTACCCCTACCACCAGTAGAGGCAGACGTGCAGCGTCCCCCTATTCACCACGTCAAGCTCCGTATAGTGACTCTCGTCACGACAATCAACAATAGCTAGACTGCCCTCTCCCCTCCATATCCTCCCCTTCTCCCCCTATCGTTGTTAATACTGACTTTGTCCTACTCCCTACTGCATTAATTAATGTGAGGTCTTCCAGCGGACATTTCATTGAAGCGCGAGCACTTTGCGACACCGGTGCTCAAGGCTGCCTCCTAACAACTGATTTAGCTATTACGCGACTAAATATGCACCTTGCACCTCCAGTGTCTCCCGGGCTTGTTCGTGGCATAGGTAATATACCCTGTGTACCCGTGCGCGGCTGTGTTTCCTTGACCTTTAAACCAGTTAATACTTCTTCCCCAATAGTTAACACAAATGCCATGGTAATTGATACTATCGCCGGCACGCATCCTGATGTGGAGTTACCTTTACCTGTGTGCTCGTTTGCCTTCCTATGATATAAAAAAAAAAAAATTCAGTCGTGCACTAAGTCTTTGCCTCTTGCCGATGTTTCATTTTACCAACCTAACTCGGTCGACGTCTTACTAGGTGCTGACGTACTGGGCTCCCTTTTGCGCTCCAACATAGTACAATTAGAGCCTAGCGGCTTAACTGCTATATCCACTGTCTTTGGGTACATAATTTCCGGTCCTGTTTTGAATTTAACTTCCTCCGAACCTCTAATGACTGGCGTTTCCTTATCTCAGGTAGTTGAAAGGTTCTGGAAAATAGAAGAGCCCCCTGAGTTACCTCATATAAATCCACAGGACCTTGAGTGCGAAAATATTTTTAAAATGCACACTATAAGAAATCCTGACGGTACCTTTGTTACACGATTGCCCTTCTTAAGTAATAGACCCCCTCTCGGCGAATCTCGTGCTATAGCAGAAAGAAGATTTTTTAACTTAGAAAAGCGACTACAAGCTGATTCTTTACTCCGATCTAAGTATATAGAATTCATGCGTGAATATATACTCCTAAACCATATGTCCTTATCCCCTTTTGACTTTCAAACGAGTGAACATTACTTCATCCCTCATCACGGCGTCTTTAAATTGGCAAACAAAGATAAAATAAGAGTCGTTTTTGACGGCAGCAGCCCTACCACTAATGGCGTGTCCCTCAATCAGTGTCTGCATACAGGCCCCAAATTACAGCGAGATATTTCCCATATTCTCCTAAATTTCCGCAGACATGCCGTCGTATTTGTTGCTGACATCCGCATGATGTTTCGCATGTCCTGGGTAAATCCTGAAGATAGGCGATATCAGCTGATCTTATGGCGCGAGTCTCCATCTGACCCTCTTTGCGTTTATAACCTAAACACTAACACTTACGGTTTGCGATCCAGCCCCTATATTGCAATCCGGGTTCTCCTTGAGTTAGCTGAGCTGGAACGCGATAGATTTCCCCGAGCCGCTGCTGTCATTGATACCGATATATATGTCGATGACTGTTTGACTGGAGCTGCCAATCTTGAAGAGGCACGTTGCCTCAAGTCCGAACTCGAATCTTTGATGCGGGCAGGTGGGTATGAGTTGAGAAAGTGGCTCTCGAATCGACCCGAGCTTTTAGACAATGTACCCCAGGGGCACATTCAACCCCTTCATACCATCCAGGACGGCGAGAACCCGCAGACAGTAGCAGTCCTCGGAGTGCAATTTAATCCTGTGACTGATGCCTTTACTTATTCTTCCCATATAGATTTTGATGATCACCCTACAAAAAGGAAAGTTCTTTCGTTGATAGCCCGAACCTTTGATCCATGCGGTTGGATAGCCCCTGTTGTCTTTAAGGCCAAGGTGTTTATCCAACGCCTCTGGCTTTCTGGTCTTAATTGGGATGAACCTCTTATTCATGAACTGAAATTGGAGTGGCTGACATTTGCTGAAGACTTGGTCAACATCGACAAAATATCGATCTCCCGGCGTATTGCCCCTGACGAACCATCGTCATACACGCTTCATGGGTTCAGCGACGCATCGGAGGCTGGGTTTTCTGCTGTCGTGTACCTACGAGCCGTAGACCAACAAAATAATTGCTCCGTCCACTTGTTAATGTCCAAAACAAAGGTTGCCCCCGTTCGGACTCGTTTAACAATTCCGAAGATGGAATTGCAAGGAGCTTCGCTCCTGTCAAAATTAGTTCAACACGTTACCTCCTGCCTTCAGAAAGTAATAGTGTTGGACGCTATCTACACCTGGACGGATAGCAAAATTGTTCTTGCCTGGCTTAACACTTCACCGTACGAGCTGCAAACCTTTGAAGCGAACCGAGTCTCTCAAATTAATAATTCTAAGTTTCCCTCTACTTGGCGACATGTACCCGGAAACATAAACCCTGCTGACTGTGCTTCTCGCGGTATGTCACCGCAAGCGCTCCTACAACATGAGCTCTGGTGGTCCCCCTCATGGTTACTAAAACCCCCCTCTAGCTGGCCACAGCATGAACCCCTTCAGCTCACTGAACTTCCTGGACTACGTTGTCTCTTAGTCACCAGTGTAAGTCCACCTCCCTCCCCTGATTTCCTGCTGGATAAGTTTAGTTCGTTCCAGAAGTTGATAGGTGTGACTGGTTACATTCTCCGGTTTATACGTAACACTCGCCAACCTCATCTACGCGATTTTCTGCAATACCTATCAGTGAATGAACGCAAAGCCGCACTCTACTTCCTCATTGAGCGAGTACAAAACCAGTCATTTTCTAAGGAAATTAAACTTCTTAAACGAGGCTCTACAGTTGATTCCCCTATTTGTAGATTGAACCCCTTCCTAGACAACAGCGGCCTTATACGAGTCGGTGGTCGCATAAAACATGCTGAGTTACCTTTCGATGCTCGCCACCCACTCCTCCTCCCTAAAAGGGGCAGCTTTGTAAATTTGCTAGTCTCACACTATCATAAGGTGAACTCACACGCCTCAGCAGGTGCTTTAGGCGGAATAATTTCCCGTGAGTTCTGGATTCTTTCAGCTCGGCGGTTAATTAATAACGTGGTGTTTAAATGCTTACCTTGTTACCGTTTGAAAGCTCTTACTAGACAACCATTTATGGGTGACCTTCCTAAAGATCGGGTAACCGCTGCGCGCCCATTTCAAGGCGTAGGCACGGATTTTGCTGGGCCATTTTACACTAAAGTACAAGCGGTTCGAAATAGAAAGTTAGTGAAAACTTACCTGTGTGTCCTAGTGTGCCTCGCGACTAAGGCCGTCCATCTCGAGGTAGTGTCCGACCTCTCAACAGAAGCCTTCATGGCGGCTCTTACCCGGTTCGCTTCTCGCCGCGGCCTCCCTTCCCTTATTCGTTCGGACTGTGGTAGAAATTATGTAGGAGCAGATAATCATCTCCGAGACGTGTACAGTTTCCTTAACCAAAATACCTTAATGCTAGGATCAGAAATGGCCAAACGCGGAATAACCTGGATTTTTGATCCCCCTACCACACCACACTGGGGTGGCCTTTTTGAAGCAGCAGTTAAGTCTGCCAAGGCCCATTTAAAACGCGTCGTTGGAGATACTCCACTCACATACGAAGAGCTTACGACGGTTTTTGCAAAAATTGAGGCGGTCCTTAATTCGCGGCCTTTATGTCCCTTATCCCCGGACCCTAATGACCTCGAGGTGCTCACGCCCGGTCATTTTATTATTGGACAACCTTTAACTGCGGTTCCCGAGTATCCGTTGCATGACGCCAAAATCAGTCGGCTTACTCGGTTTCAGCTTGTGCAACAGATTACGCAACACTTTTGGTCGCGATGGCACGTACAATACCTCTCAACCCTGCAAACAAGGCCAAAATGGACTACCCGTGTAGAACCCCCTTCAGTGGGTGACTTGGTTCTCCTCAAAGAGGACAACGTTCCTCCGTTGGAATGGCGTCGCGGTCGTATACTAACTCTACAACCCGGCAAAGACGGCGTCGTGCGTGTGGTGACCGTGAAAACCCCCACAGGTGTCCTGACCAGACCAACAAACCGGATTATTCCTTTACCCATTGAGGACTAACGCTTTCGTAAACATACTCATGTTTAGGGCGGGGGTATGTTCATAACCATTTTAATATAACTACCCAGCGCTTCTCCGAACCCCGCGCCCTTCCCCTCTCTCTTTAGAAACATCAATCTTACGTGACATACCGACTTGATGCGTGTTATTGATAGCCTGTGTGTGCAGTGTGTGCTCAGTGAATTCCACCTATCCCGCGGGAACAGCAAAGGATACAGCTCCCAGCTCCAAGGTATGTACACACTGACCTGACAAATTTAACGTTTTTCCCAAATTTTGTGTGCCCTACTCCGTTTTTGAACAAACGTCATATCGCATTGCTAGATGAAAACAGTATGAGCTCAAAATCCCTGCCAGTTTTGTTTCAAGTTCATAGAAATGTATTAAAGTTGATTTTAAAATACAGTTGTATTTTGAGTTAATACTTTTTCATCTAGCAGTGCGATATCTCGGTACTATTCATCTTCTGCATCACTTTAACACAAAGTATACTTATTTCATAAGTCTAAGTGAATGTTAGAAGACATAACAGACCATTACCAATTCCTTAATCAAAATAAATGGGGTTATTTTGGGCCATCATAAAATATTGATGCCAATAAAATACAAACAAATATGGGCCGGGTTTTCCGAAGTTTAGCAATAAAAACCCGTACTCTTTTAAGTATATTCAAGCTGCTACGGTCGTGAGGGTCGTTCACAATCTAATATCAGCCTATTGTATGACTAATAACGAATAAAAGGGAATCTTAGAACTCAAGTTTAGCTATCTCTAGCGACGCTCCCTTGCTTCGCTTGGTTTTGTAAATTTTCTGTAACACATAATATTACTATATACAGGGTTATCGGTAAGTCGACCAATTCCCTTCTAGGGGTTATGGGGGAGATCGTTTGCAATCATTTCGGTCCCATAATATCCTACGCAAAAGTTAGTAAAATTTTCTGTTTTCGTGTCATTTATGTTGGATAAACTGATAAAAAAACAAGTTTTATTTTTATTTTTGAGCATGTAATGCTTCTATTTTAGTTTAAAGTTCCACTTTAAAACTACCTATTTAACTTTAAACGTCAAGCTACAAACACTTTGCCCTTTCAACACCAGCCCACAAAATTTCCATACTAAATGGCCCCGTTAACGGAGTACTTGGCACCGAACCTGTAAAACAGCCTCCTCTCCAACCACTTACCCCACCCACATGCCAGCTGAAGCTGATTGAATATTTCATACAAACTGGCTCCACGCCAACCGTACGTACATACATACAAATAGTGTAAATAGAGTTGTAGGCACAAGGTACAGTCAGCAGAGATAACATTATGGAAAGTGGTCAAAAAAATCTGACGCGCTACTTCTGGCAATAGAGACATGTGAGATATTTTCCATCCCAAATGTTTTAGAATTAATGCAGTACAGTTAAGTACAAAAATATGAATCGAAAGAATGCTCTCACGAGGTTCTTATTTCAGGTGCAATGGGACATATTTTTGAGATGTTGTGTTCTCACATATTTTTACACTTTCTTGAATGTCCAGTCAACCATTTTGATTTAGAATAGAATACAATAGAATAAAAATACATTGATTGACAAAATATGACACATGATTTCAAGGCCACTATGGACTTTGTGAACGTGACGTTGTAAACCAAATTATAGGAAGTCTCTTACATTTTGGTTGATAAATGAAACGAGAAAATGTGTGAGTGATATCAGCGCCCTCTAGTATTTAGTAGTTAAATTTGTCGTGTCATCGAATAGTACACGTACAATGATGAGTTGCGTCGTCGCAACGCTGAGATTTCAACATAGAGCGTGTAGCATGTCGATCTAATATGTAGACCAACGCAGCGGCGACGAGGTCATCCCTCTGTAATGACACAAAATAATGAAACGTGAGGTAGAGGTATCCCGTTTTTTTTATATTTATTGCACGAAAGCAAATACAAATGGTGGACCTAGCCTTCGCATTCGCTTCCAACCGACCAAATAACCAATCAGAAATGTACACAATTAAATGTGTTGTAATTTGACGACGCGCTGTCCTAGTTGGTAGTGACCGTGCCTACGAAGCTAGCGGTCCTGGTTTCAAATCCCGGTAAGGGCAGATATTTGTGTGATGAACGCGAATATTTGTTCCTCAGTCATGGATGTTTACTATGTATTTAAGTATATATTTCTCTATACACGATGCCCGTGAGCATTGCGAGAGATTTTAACCACGCATTCCTGAGGTCATATGGAGTAATAAATGTTGGATGAACCTAGGTCCAATTCAAACTCTTTAAGTTTTCGATTTTTCATACAAAATAAATTAACTATTTTCGCTTCTCTAGTGAAACAATGCTTTAGGACGAGCTGGCAACGTTTTTTCCTCCATTTCTTATGTATTATGGGGCCCTTGACATTGAATGAAGGTTATTTTGTTTCCTTTTCTAACCAGTAATGTTAACTGGATTTGACTTTTACAGTCAAATTAGATGGTGAAGTCTTGCAACGTCGCAATCATAAAGGTATTTCATACTGGAGATTTCATTACAACATTTTTACACAAAAATCGAAATATCTCTAAAACCGAGCCGATTTCAGTAGACGTTAATTAAGATGGAATATGCTGTTAAAATGTCTCGCAATGCTCACGGGCACCGTGTATAAGTATTTATATCGCTGTCTAGTACCCATAGTACAAGCATAGAGCTTAGTTTGGGACTAGGTCAATTGGTGTGACATTGTCCCCTGATATTTATATTTATATTATTTTATAATGTACTCGCTCGAGCTGCCGGTGACTGTACCACGAGATAGAGGAATTTATGTAAATATGAGATTATTGCTGTTCGGCATTGTTGGGAATTTGCGCGAGTTGTGGGTTAATCTCGGCTTAAAGCTGAGTGGAACACATTTTTAAAAGCCTGCGGGCCTATTCTGGGCTTTTATCGCTGTCGACAAATGTGAATCAAGTACCCGTCACTCTCGCACTCACATACTTGTTAAAAAGTGATGGATGATTTATGCGCGGTAGAATATTTAGAAGGTAATTCACAATGTAGATAGTACAGGATTCATTAATTAATTGAGATGTAGATTTGGAGAACTTGCAGAATCTGCATCATCATCTGCATTTTGTACAGTTTGAATGCTAAATTCTTACTAATTACTTTAAGACATAATGTACACAGTTTTGATCATCATCATAAAGTATAAAGTATAAAAGTATAAAATATTTATTCAGTAATTTGGCCACATGAGGGCTCTTTTACACGTCAGTAACATGGGAGTGAATCTACTAGCGCTTCGGAAAAGACCATCATTGCGGAGAAGAAGCGCCGCAAGAAACTCCAGCAGAAGGTCATTTTTTCAATTATTAAATACAATAATACTTAAAAGTAAGTTACATTACAAGGTATAATAGTAATAAAATATTATTATTTTAAACTAACACAAATAAAATCATTACAAATGTAAGGTCAATAAAATAAAAGGTAAAATGACTAGGAGAACAACATGACGAGGTCTCTACGTCAAGAACGATAATTAAAAAAACTAAATTGGAAAATAGGTCCTTGCAAGCGTGAACAGACCGGACTCCACAGACAGCACCCGTTCACGAGTATGACGCGTATCTCAGCCATCGCCTCCCTCAACCATGTGTTCGGGAAGGTGGCGACCCGATCAACGACGCCGCCGTAAGCAAAGACCTTAAAGTGAGCATGACATGCTCATGCTGCCGGACAAAGATAACAGTAAAAAAGTATCTGTCCGGTGAGAAACATCATAATGTGTTCTCAATTCTAGAATGTCTTGTGCACACAAGAATCCATAACAAAAAATACGAAAAAGACACAAGGTAAATTTAAATTTTAAAGTGTACATCATCATCATCATGTCAGCCGAAAGACGTCCACTGCTGAAACTATGCCTCCCCTAAGGCTCTCCACACAGACCGGTCTTGTGCTTTTCGCATCCACCGCGTTCCCGCGATCTTCACAAGGTCGTGACTCCATCTTGTTGGAGGCCTACCTACAGTGCCCCGCCCACTGCCACTTCAGTTTAGCTATTCTTCGGGCTATGTCGGTAACCATAGTTCTACTGCGGATATCATCGTTTCTGATTCTATCACGCAGAGAAACCCCGAGCATAGCCTTCTGAGTGACTTTGAGCTTCAAACAGAACAGTTGTGGTAATAAATGATTTTCTTATCTTATCTTATCTGAAATTCGTTTTCAAGTTTTGTTACCTGAATTTCTAACAAAAATAAACTTTTTTTCATTTTTTTTTTGACCAGTTACTACTCAAAATCTGTTATTTTAATGGCTAAAGATAGAAAACAATAGGTTTTTTCAGTAAGTTGACCACATTTCGTATTGATTACGTCATTGTTTTATGTATGTATGTATCTATGTAAACTCTTTATTGCACAAAAATATAAATATTACAATATAAATATTAAACTAATGTACAAAGGCGAAATTATCCCTAAATGGGATCTCTTCCAGCTAACCCTGAAGTAGATGAGTTAGGACAATGCATAGGGTGTTTTATATGGCTATGGAGTATAGAATTCTCCGTATCTAGTAGATGTACTTATCTCATCGCAGCATCGTTGGAGCCGTGTGACGACGAGCGAAACGAGCGACGTTGGCACAATCGAGGTAACTAATGTGAAGCGTCTTTGAGCAAGGATCGCGCCTGTGGTGTAAGTGAGGAGTTGAAAACTAGCGTAGTTCTTACCCGACTGCACAAGATGGGTAATGTTTCTGACGTGATACTTAGTAGGTACTGAACCGATGACCTGATTTTAAGGTTATTTATTTATTTATTAGGTTCGCCAACAGATATAAAACCATTAACTTAATTTTAAAATGATATGCATAGGGAAGAGTGACAGGGTGTTTACCCAATTATAGGCAAACTCAGCTTGCGTAAAACAATCGCATTTGTGCCGGTGCGGCTCAATAACACACTAACACATTTGACAGGCTAAGTACTAGACTAAAAAAGGAACTATAAAGTCGTAATAGCTGTAAGGGCTGCAAGTATTTAGTCTGGCTATAAGTAAAATAGATTTAATTTAAAGTAAGCAGCCTTAAAAAATGCTTTGCACTTGAGTGTTTGTATAATGTTGAACATTATGACTATAGAGTCTCTCTTTTCAACTTTCTCAGTCTACTGTTGCCACAATGTGATGAGAACATCTAAAGCTTAGTACAATCGCCCACACAGCTGAGTGACCAATGAAGATAAACAGAGAGAAACTGTCTCTGTCGTGCACATGAGATTCTTATGTAAAATTTATATTTATCTCTTTCTACATTTTTTCACTTCTGTCTTTAATGGGCAGGTAAGTGTGTGGCTGTTTGTACTAAGATTTCATCTTACTCAATACAATTTTATTCATCATCATTGTCATCAACATTATTTCCACAGCTGAACATACCTAAGCCTTCCCCAAGCATCTCAAATATAATGTGCTTCTCGCATCCAGCTATTTGTCAAGGCCGTTTCCCGATCTTCGTCCATATTGTGGTAACCCAGCCAAGATTGCGTCTTCCGGACGTAGTCACCACTCTGGAGCCTCTTCCAACTAACATAGGTTTAAAATTGGGAGGGTTAAGTCGGTAACTTTAGTTTTTACGTGGTCTCTTCAGTTCTAACTTATAGTTCGATGCCGCAGAGTAACTAAAACTATATTTTACCTCGTTCTATTCTATAAGGCTCAGGGTGACCCTATCTCACCCTTCTTTATAATTGTAGGGCCCATCGTGAGTTTGAATTCCATTTGGATGAATACTCTTATTGGAATGTAATTATATCGTACCTACATGGTTGAAAGGTTAAAAATTAATTAACCAAATCCCCTTTTCACCCAACAGGCCAATTTACTATTGTGACATTTAAAGTTCATCAAAACGAACATCTACGATCCCGCTTCCTCCCATGCTTTAACCCTTATCTACTGAATTGGTGTGACAGTGACGGATAGGGGCTAAATGCCACTCGAACGTCCCCCAAATGGGGCACAAAGGGGCCTCGCTGTAATAAAATATTTCTAAGTCTACTCCGCGGAAGTTTACAAATATATCAAATATTCCAAGAAGTTTTACCTCAGTTTAGTCAAGGTCTGCACAGTAAGGTAGAGAAAGGTACACTTTGGCCAAGCTATTCGCCAGAGCTCTGTTCCACTCCGTTTTTACACGTATTGCCGTCGTATTGTTAACAAGTCGGCCGGCATTGCTGTTTTTACTTGTGGGAGGACCTTGTGCAGGGTCCGTCCGGGTTGGTACCACCATCTTATCCATTAACCTACCGCCAAGCAGCAGTGTTTGCATTGTTGTGTTCCGGTTCGGGGATAAGACAGCCGGTGAAATGACTAGCATAGAGGCATTCCATCTTAGTCCTTAGGGTTGGCAGTGCATTTGCAGTCTTGTGATTGCGAATGTCCATGGATCACAGTTTCCACTTACCATCAGATGGCCTGTGTGCTCATTTGCCTACCTATGCCATAAATAAAAAAGATAATAAAGGCCATCGTAAGGTATGATGGTTCTTGTGCTATAAAGTTAAAAATTCATCAAACGATGTTAAATGATAAATCTATGTTAATCGACTGTTAGTTTATACATTTTGACAGCTGTTAATACTTTAATCGACTGGTAAGTGGTTCGTGAAATTCGAAATAAAGCTTTTACTCAATTTCATATCAATAATAAAAAAAAAAGCGCAAAGTGCGACTTTACCAGCTATGAGGCTTCTTAAGCCCATTGGATATTAAAAAGTTCATCAAAAGAAAGGCTCCTTCATCTCTTTTCAGCATCTGTCATCCGTCTGTATCTTTACACAAACCACTCAAGGCTCCATTCTACTCAGAAAAACCTGATTGCTTTTCACATGTATTGTGAACGTTATGATAGCTCTTATTTACTTGACAGTAATGGCGGCCGGGATGAAAACAATACGGTAACATGCCAAAAGCAATATGGTTTTACCGAGTTGTAAAGAGCCCCAGTTCAGTCTTCTAAAACAAGCAAAAAACTAGCACATTTGCGAATGTTGTTTCATCCATGCATCCCTTTTTGGCATAGGAAGGCAATTGAGCACACAGGGCACCTGATGGTAAGTGGAAACTGTGACCCATAGACATTCGCATTCACAAGACTGCAAATGCGTTGCCAACCCTGAGGACTAAGATGGAATGCCTCTATACTATTTAGTCATTTCACCGGCTGTCTTATCCCCAAACCGGAACACAACGATGCGAACACTGCTGCTTGGCGGTAGGTTAATGGATAAGATGGTGGTACCAACCCGGACGGACTCTGCACAAGGTCCTCCCACAAGTAAAATTGTGCTAGTTCTTTCCTTATGCTTATGCTTCCATTATTAAACACTGTCTTACCACTAAATAAATGTTTCTTCTTCTTCTTATTTTTATTATTATGTGTATGTCTTTACCATTCACGGGACTATGGGAGTCCCGGACCTTTGGAAGGCGTACATGGAGCCGAAGCCAACACGCAGAGGCCCTTTAGACAAGTTTAATTTAGTAAAGTGATGGGACACCAACCGGCGATTGTCCCTGAGTTCAAACTATGGAAGTATGCTCCCACGGACAACCGATGGTTAGTGTAGGACTATTTAAGAAGGATGGAAACATTAATAATGGGCTCTATGTATGAACTGATATGGATTGGTGAACTAGGCTATTGATGAAACTACGGCGCCTGCCTGGCCAATGCTAATTACTTTGGTTGAAATGGCAGGCGGTGACTCGCCAACTCAATGGAATGGGCCTCCCGAAATAGCCGCATATATATAGCAGCAGGGAGGTAACAGTTCCAGAGGGGCTAAGGGTGGAGAGGTGCTTCTGGACTTTAAACGACCATAAGGTGCCCACTCACCACTTATGCAACACATCCACCCTTCGAGCATATAGCTCTTGCGACTCCACTCTGACCGGCCAATAAAGGCAAGCCAGAGGTGAGGGTCTGTTCCTCGTCATTATTCACTCCAGCCGGCCGGTGGAGGCAAGCGTGAGGTGAGGAACAGGACCTACCCTCGGGAGCATTCAGGTCCGTGGTGTCTATTATTATTATTTGTATGTCTTTACCATTCACGAGACTATGGGAGTCCCGGACCTTTGGAAGGCGTACATGGAGCCGAAGCCAACACGCAGAGGCCCTTTAGACAAGTTTAATTTAGTAAAGTGATGGGACACCAACCGGCGATTGTCCCTGAGTTCAAACTATGGAAGTATGCTCCCACGGACAACCAACGGTTAGTGTAGGACTATTTAAGAAGGATGGAAGTATTAAAATGGGCTCTATGAAAGAACAGATATGGATTGGTGAACTAGGCTATTGATGAAACTACGGCGCCTGCCTGGCCAATGCTAATTACTTTGGTTGAAGTGGCAGGCGGTGACTCGCCAGCTCAATGGAATGGGCCTCCCGAAATAGCCGCATATATATAGCAGCAGGGAGGTAACAGTTCCAGAGGGGCTAAGGGTGGAGAGGTGCTTCTGGACTTTAAACGACCATAAGGTGCCCACTCACCACTTATGCAACACATCCACCCTTCGAGCATATAGCTCTTGCGACTCCACTCTGACCGGCCAATAAAGGCAAGCCAGAGGTGAGGGTCTGTTCCTCGTCATTATTCACTCCAGCCGGCCGGTGAAGGCAAGCGTGAGGTGAGGAACAGGACCTACCCTCGGGAGCATTCAGGTCCGTGGTGTCGCCACTCACCAACAGCTCGCCACTAGCTGCCCTGCTATTATTATTATTATTATTATTATCTTGGACTATGTAGTTGGTAATCTATACCTTGACTACTTCACCCGGGCACGGGTAGCTATGCCCCAAAGGGGGGCATGCTGAACCCTAAGTTAGAGGTGCGGTGGTGGTCGCATCTCTGGAGGGGTGCCTCCATCGGGTGTTTCTTCTTATTATTATGCTAAATATTCTTATTGTTACGAAACGATGTAATATTCATATAGTTTTCTTCCCAAATATTTAATATAACCGGCGGTATTATCTTCATGTTACTTGCGGCGGGGGTGCCACAGCTTATGGCGGCGAGTTCACTCGTGCAGTAACCTATATAGGTTATAGGTTATAGGTTGTAACGGGCTGTTTTCCGCAACTCGACGACTCAATATTTGCGCCTTTTTTGCGTGCTGGGTTGCTGATGCTACTCCTGCCAACCCAGTTCTACCAGGAAGCCTAGCAGCCCGTTGGTGTTGCCGATGGCTTCTGGTAGCGACCTCGGTGTTCCGAGGTGACGTGCCCGGTATGTTGCCACCTCAGGGCATTCCATGATGACGTGGGTCGCGGATTCCTCCGCCGTCATACAGGCTCTGCACAGGGGGCTGTCTGTAAGTTTTTCAAATTATTTTTTTCAAATTATTTTCAAATTATTTTCATCAAGTACCACAGACAAATAACATACAGACCCATAACTAGCAATCGTTTGGAATTATTCAAAAATAAAGTTCAGAGTAATCTCTGTGGGTTATCCTTTTCACATAATGATTCTAATAGTAATTATAAAGATTTGTTTGGAATAATTCATCATCAATTTAATAATAATTTTAAAGTTTAGTGAATGGGCTACTGTAGGCATTCATAGAAGTAGGAGTAGGCTTTATGAACTATATAGAGAGAGGGAGGAGAACAAGAACGCAGACTTCTTAGTTTATGTTAAGAAATATTCAAGGACTTTCAAGCAAGTTTGCTTGACTGCTAAGTCAAACTTTTTAAGTCTTAAGCTCAAAGCTTCTGACAATAAGGTTAAAACCGTGTGGAAAATAATAAATAGAGAAACGGGTAAATCTAAAACTCGTGATAATCAAGTAACGATTAACAAGGGTGACAAACAAATCAAGTCAAACAAAGACGTGGCCTTAGCGTTCGAAGATTATTTCTCGACAATAGCCGTTAATACCACGAAATGTCTTCAATCATCTGCGATTGAAGGTCAAAAATTACTTTGTGCTAATGTTACTAAATGTAACGAAAGCTTTGATTTTAGCCACGTAGATTCAGTTTTAATTGTTAAGGTATTCAAATCGCTTAGTTTAAAAAAAACTGAGGATTTATGGGGAACATCAGTTAAAGTCATCCATCATGTCATAGATATAATTGCACCGCACTTAGCTTTAATCTACAATAATTGCATTTCAGAGGGGGTCTTTCCAAATCTTATGAAATATAGTAAAGTCATACCACTTTTTAAATCGGGCGATATGAGTGATTTAACGAATTTCCGTCCCATTTCTATTCTACCTGTTTTAAGTAAAGTTTTTGAGAAGTTAATGTTAAAAGATATGGTAGGTCACTTCAATAGAAATAAACTGCTTAACAGTAATCAGTTTGGCTTCACCAGAGGACGATCCACTACTGATTCAGCATCTGTGCTCATTAAATATATATACAATATTTGGGAGAAATCTTGTGATGCTATAGGAATTTTTTGTGACCTTTCCAAAGCTTTCGATTGTGTAGATCATGCGACTCTTATATTAAAATTAGAACATTATGGTCTGTCAAATAATTCTCTAAATCTTATGTCTTCATATCTTAGTGATAGAACACAAACAGTTGTTGTAAACCAAACACAGTCTATTGGAGCCCCTGTTAAGTTAGGTGTGCCTCAGGGCTCTATATTAGGTCCTTTCTTATTTTTAGTTTATATTAATGACTTACCACGCACAGTAGATAATCTTTGTGATATTGTGCTATTCGCTGATGATACATCATTAATTTTCAAGGTAGACCGAAAATCCGTCGATTACAGTAGGATAAATACCATACTAGGTAAATTACTTAATTGGTTTACTAGTAACAATTTGCTACTCAACGCTACGAAAACTAAATGTGTTAGGTTCGCTTTGCCTAATGTTAGACCGGTAGAATCTAGTATATTTCTTAATAATGAGAGATTGGAAATGGTAGATAAGGCGCTTTTCTTAGGGATAACTATAGATAAAAACTTGCAATGGAGTCCCCATATAGCAGTACTAGCAGGTAAATTAAGTTCGGCAGCTTATGCTGTTAGGAAAATCAGGCAACTTACTAATGTTGAGACAGCTCGCTTAGTTTATTATAGTTATTTTCATAGTGTTATGTCGTACGGTATTCTGGTTTGGGGAAAAGCTGCTGACATACAGACTATATTCGTGTTGCAAAAAAGAGCCATTCGTTCTATATATAATCTAAACTCCCGTGATTCCTTAAGAGTACTATTTAAAGAAATTAATATTTTGACAGTAGCATCACAATTTATTTATGAGAATATTATTTATGTCATTAAAAATCAAGACTCTTTTGTTAAGAATTGTGATGTACACAATTTGAATACGAGAAATAAAAATAAAATTGCTATTAAAAAATTTCGTGTCCGTAAGGTTTATAAATCATTTGTAGGTCAATGCATCCTTTTCTTTAATAAATTACCTGACGTTGTTTTAAAGTTACCATTTCCAATACTTAAAACTTACTTGAAAAAGTCGTTGATGTCTAAAGCTTACTATAGGGTCGAAGACTATCTAACAGATAAAAATGCTTGGCCAACACCTAAATAATTTAATAATTTAAATTAGTCTTAAAAAATATGTAAATATTGTATTATTATCTAGGGGACACGGTTTCTGTAGGAGAATGTATCGAAACTTTTATGCATGTGGTCTTGCACCGTCACAGGTAAGTATAACTTGTATACTTTCTATATATATTTTTTTTATATTACTGTTGCTTATTAGTTTTGTGACAATTCTGAGTTTTGACACGTTTTCCTGCTCAACTACGCATGAATACATTTTTGGTGTTATGTGAGATTCATTGTTTTATATAATGCTAGGTTAAGTTTATTATTGTATAATATCATTAGCAATATTTAAAAAACGACTTACTGTTGAGTTTCTTGCGGCGTTTCTTCTCAGCAGTGGTCTCTTCCGAAGCGCTGGTAGATTTTTGACGTGTAAAAGTGCCCGTGCGGCCTACTTACTGAATAAACATCTTTTATCTTTTATCTTTTATCTTTTTAACACCCAATGTGAACTAGTGTTTGTTAAACAAGGCATGGCCAGTTATGGCTCCAGTTAGTCATCGAAGTGCACTACCCTAACCATGAGTTATAATTATCGTACTCGCTATCGAGTCGAATGCTCTGGGGGGGGGTTATTATGACATAGCTATGCAGTTCAGTTTAAGCTGAGAGAAAAGGACAGAGCTATATAACTGCTATAGCTCTGTCCTTTACGCTCGCTGTAAAAAGAACTGCATGGCCATGTCATAATAACCCCCCTGTCCTTCGCACTCTATAAGAATATTGTAAGGGACAGAGCATTCGAATCGCTAGCGAATACGTACTGGGCCTCTATTTAACTTGGTAAAACCTTATTGAATTTGACGTGTTAAAGTGAACGTGTAGAATTCCCACCCAGAATTGTATTTAAATAACTATTGTGTTGTGTTTGTTTATTCTTGGGTGACACAATGTACTTAAAAGTGGGATTAATAGCTTATTGGGTTTATTGGTTCTATTGTTGACCTTGTAATTCGACTAGGGCCAAACCCAAATGATGTAAAAAATTATGAAATAGTATGATATGTTTTTTTTGTGTTACAATACACTTTTAGTCCTGATGACAATACAATATAGTACCATCGAGCTGGTCTGGTGATGGAGACTCAGGTTGGCCATAGGAACTTCTAAATTACACATGATAAACCCGTCGTGTTAGAGCTTGTTAGAATCATCTGGACGAGCTGGCAACAAAAGCTTGTCCCAAAAATGTTTTTTTTACAGAAACTTATTGAATTAAAGCTTGTTTAATCTTAATAGTTTCAGCTAAGTTTAATATGTATTTCTAATTTTAGCCCAGATTTTTTCTATTAAACGTTTTATTTTAAATGTGCAACATCTTCAATATTTTATCTGTGGTAACTGAAAGCGAAGCGGTGCGGAAAATACCTAAACGCTGCCGCGGGCCCCAAATTATTGTAAAGTAGGAATATAGGTTAACTCAGGACCGGCGCATGAGTCGGCCGTGGTTTTATCATAACAATCAAACTTTTATTAACTTCGTATTACGTATGGTTTACAAGCGCTTCTTATTATGGAGATTAGGAAATGTTGAAAGGAAAGTTACATTTTAATTTGTCTGCTTACGTAGCGTAGCGTAGTTCAATCCCAGGAAATGGAAAAAATTATAATGAGGATGGGTATTTTATTTGTAATTCTTTTTTTCTTTTCCATTTTTCTTTAAACAATTATGTTTGTCGTTGCTTAGTTTTGGAGTAGATTACTTTTTGTAAGATTTTCTCCTATATTAAGTTTTTTTTAAAAAGCGTTACTAAGCGTTAAACTATTATTAATTTAATTCGTAGAACACACGCTACGGCGTAGCGATCGTAGCAAACCCATACGAGACATGTTTTGGAATGTCACTCTTCAATCGTTGAAAAAAGTAACTCTTTCATAAACATACAATAGCTAAGTGTAGCCACTATACTAAAATATGTTTTGTCCTTAAAAAGATAAAAAATGTTTATACAGTAAGTAGGCCGCACGGGCACTTTTACACGTCTCCCATTGTGTCATTTGCATCTGTCAGCAAGTGACAGCATAATTTAAGTATAATGGATTTACAGTGCGTTTATAATTAAGGTCGTTACCAAGTGTCATAGCCACATCAAATTTATTATAATTTGTGGCTATCACTATGAATACAAAATTAAACCCAATAATTACCTTGAAGGAAATAATTTTCACAGTTTTACCGGAATTTTTAACGATACGTTTCGAGCTCAAATGCCAACCAAGCAACTAAGAACAGTATTACAATACAAAGTGTGTAACAGGGTAATTGAAAATATTCTAAAGGATCGAAGTGTATCTGAAAGGGCCCATCTGAAAGATAAGATAGAATTCAGTTTAGTTTATTTATTCATCAATATAATGTTACAATATAAATTGCATTGCATGTCAAAAAATACGAAATTACATTGCGAAATCGTCAACAGTAATACAAAATAATAAAATAATATTACAAAAATAACACTATTTGAGTTTATCAAAGACAACATTAATAAACAACGAATATACAGGGTGGGCCCTGTAACAGGAGCAAATAATTAAAATATAAGCATATTAGGTTATCAGTAATCGTGTCGAAATGATTTTAATCATTTGAAAACATAATTTAAAAAAAATATGTTTTGACATTTTTGACAAATTGATTGACATCTACGCAGTCGGAACACTTCGATGACATTTCTGAAATTGTTCAATATCAAACTAAAGAACCTACTACGATATTGCATTGTGCACATGCTCTGCCCACTTGCCGTGGATTGTTCATTAAACGAATTACACCCACATGTTAATGAAAGACAAAATGACTGTTATCTTGTTTATTAACTGTGTCTAACATAAATAAAAAAATAAAAATGAAAATGAAAAAATCGTGTTTCCCTGGCACTGCGTCAAAAACCAATCACAATATGCAACTCGCACCGGGTAGTCTCGAGGCAACATAGCTTGCACTTTGAGAAATTTATAAGGGCGATGTTTTCTCTGTTTCAAAACTTTTTGCACGATTCGGTGATTAACCCCAAAAACAAGACCTGCTTTTCTGGTGCTGGTCGTAGGGCGTTGCCGAAAATGACGGAGTATCTTCTGTTCTAACGCCAATCTCACATTAAATGCTGCACCCGGACCATGTGCAGGCTGCACCACCCGGGTCACAGGCTCGTTGTCCCGTACGCGTTGCACTGCATTGGTAATAACTCGACCATTGGCTGGATGCCTTCGCTCGGGGTATCGTTCGCGGTAAAAACTTAGTGCTCGGTGTGCATTCCCTCTGGTTTCACCATAAAGTAAAATCATGTCACATAATTCGCGAGCATCGTAATTTATTCTCGCTATTTTGTATTTCTGATAATGTTTGATTTACTAACTTGACATTGTCAAATTACCATAAAGTTCTGGACATATTTTAAATAATCTAATCGAACTTGGTTGTTTCTTTTCCTCTCATGAAACACGTAAACTAAAAAGTAGAGAAAGATAGCTGGTGCAAAGCTCATCTTATAGTCCGGCTTCTATGCTAGTAGGTACTTATTCTGTGATTTTGACCCACTAAGTTTTGTTGAAACGTCACCATAGCAACCATATTAAAACGACCAATCACAACTGTTTTCAGTATGAATAGCTGATTGGGTGTTGTATGACCAATAGTAACTGTTGTTTAAACGTAGTCATAGTAACATATTTGCATCAGTTATCATAATGTCATGGCAGGTACAGTTTAATTGTCATCGGTACGGTTATAACAATGGTCTCTAGGTTACGGTTTCTAGACCTGCAATTGGTTGACTTTGGGTGAAGTCACTCTTTTGTCAGGTTGGTAGACGTAGCTCTCATGTTAGCCAACCGTTAATATCTATCATCGTCTAGATATACGAGTATAACCGACGAAACCCGATTTGTATTACACGGCTGTCAGTCAAGTGTCATATTGACCTCATACTACGCTAGACGTGTGTCGTATCTTACCGGAGAGGTTCGTGAAGTGTCAAGTCTCCTTATTTACAAGTAGTAGTTCTAAACGCTTATGTATAAGGACTACTTTTGTTTGTTACCATTTTGAAAATACATTCATAGTTAGATACTGTCAGAATGCCCGGTACCAAGACATCTTACGACCGCTAAGCGACAATACCGCAATGAGAAAATCTATTGATTGTCTCTCTTAACTTCAAATGACTATATCTCCGAATTTAAGGACTTTGAAATATTAGGACCACTTGGTAATAACTTGGAATACTCCAAGAAATCTCCATTTCAATTTTTTGCTCCTGTTACAGGGCCCACCCTGTATAGTCAGTTTCAGACGTCAATATACACAAAGTAAAAAAGGTAAAACAAACAATAATAATTTTACAATTTAAGTTGCATAATATTCATCTAGGGAGTATAAAGGATTATGCAATGAAAGGTTTCTCAGCTCATGTTCGAATGCTTGCTTGCTTGCTTCTTTAAGATCTTTAATTAACTCTTTATGCAACTTTGTCTAGTTTATGCCTAGCAAGATAATAATTAAAATTTAACACAGCTAGATCAAAACAGTATCAACTCAAAATCCTTGATAGTTTTGTTTCAAGCTCAAAGACGTTGTATTAAAGTTGATTTTAAAATACATTTGTATTTTGAGTTACTACTGTTTTGACCTAGCTGTGCGACATACCATTCGCATTCTCGGAACAATAACAAACAATTCTCTTTTTTGTGCTGCCTCGAGTAAATCACAGACATAATCTCATAGCGATAAAAATCGACAAAAACTTGGCAATGATTTAAGTGAGGAAGCTCTTACCATTGTCAGAGATATAGCGTTCTCAGCGCTGTCGCGATTGTCAGATGTTAGATAACAGCTTGCGACATACTTTCTATATGTTTTTATAATATGTACTCGTACAGTGATAACAAGTCTTACAAAAAAAAGCACAATAAACAGATAAAGTGGACTCGCGCAGCGTGGGTTCCGTATTAAAGATAATTTGGTTGGAAAACGCAAAAGTGCACTTAATTTTAAGCAATAAGGTCCATTTTGAGTAGGTAGGTACTCTTAATTTTAATGCTAATTTTTGATAATTTTTCCAAATTTGTAAATATTGACAAGTTCAATTCTGTAGCTCTGCCTAGCCCACTCTGGGGTTATAGGCGTGAAGATATGTATGTATGTATGACAATATCACTTTATTTTTCTCGTCAGATACAAATAATTATCTTGGGTTACGGTCAGCGCTTCGCAAGAGACCACTTCACTGCTGAGAAGAAACGCCGCAAGAAACTCAACAGGCAGTCGTTTTTTAAATATTGCTTATGATATTAAACAATAATAAACTTAACCTAGCATTATATAAAATAATGATACTAATATAAAATAAATATATTCATGCGGATTTTCACAAGAACTAATAAGTAGTAGAAATAAAAAAAGAAACTACCGTAAAACCTGGTAACTATGGTCCAGTACTTCAACTGTGGTCCAAGTCTAATTTGTTTAATTCCTCATAGATGACTTAAGTATAAGCATTTTAAAAATTTAGTCAAAAATAAATGTCTATAAAACAACACGTTTGCTTAACTAAAGACAAACTTGTACTTTTGGTCATTGATTTTGGACCATAGTTGGAAGATTTT
Source organism: Acleris emargana (assembly GCA_927399475.2). Taxonomy (NCBI): domain Eukaryota; kingdom Metazoa; phylum Arthropoda; class Insecta; order Lepidoptera; family Tortricidae; genus Acleris; species Acleris emargana. Next base: position 1,867,130 of record OV656849.1, read on the forward strand.
GGACCATAGTTACCAGGTTTTACGGTATAGGAATTATATTTACCTATCACGGTGCAAGACAACCCACATAAAAAGTTTCGATACATTGTCCTACAGAAACCGGAAGGGTTTTAAACATTTTGATACGACACTTTAAAAAACCGTAAGAAGCTAAATCCGAATTCCCTTTGACGTGTTTCCATATCGGAAGGAAGGATTGATATAAACTGCCGGACGGTCACGTCACGCGCTTGTCAATTGACATTTAGACAATATTCGAAAATCAATTACGTTAATGTTATCACACCACAGCTATGTACCGTTTACGACTGTCTCCTACGTCAAGTGGTTTTATAAATTGAGTGTTCATGTTGATAGCATCGTAAAGATGCTGGAGAACCAACGAGACGTTAGAAGTGAAATAGAGTCGCGGCATTAGTTTTAATAAGGTAGTAAACTGTGAATTGGTCAGTTAAAAAGCGTCAGTGATAGAGAAAACTTTTAATAACGTTCTTCGGGGTTATTATGACATAGCTCTGCAGTTCAATTTACGCTGAGAGAAAGGGAGGCTCGCAAATCACTCGACGTAGTAGGCCCTAAGCTATATAACGCTCTCCCGTCATACATTAAAAACGCATCAAGTGACGCATTATTAAAAAAAAAAAAAAACATCTTGCTAGAGATGGCGTGTTACTCAATTGACGAATTTGTCAATTACATCAAATCGTTGACCCAAACATAGACAAAAATCTACTACTAAGTTTGTACACCACTTAATTATAAAAACAATGTTAAATGTTTACTTAGCTAGATTTAACTTAATTATAATAATAATGTATACTTACCTAAATTTAAAAATGTTCATCCAGTAAGCAATAATTTTATATTTCAGTAATTAATTGTATTATAAAAAATTGGACGTGTAAAATGTACTATTTTATCAATAAATGCTTGAATCTTGACAGAGCAATATAACTGCTATAGCTCTGTCCTTTACACCCCTGGACTGAGTTACTCATAATTAGAGATAGGACTTTTGGTGGCATATCGTGGTTCTAGAATCCATGGAGTCGCTATTTCCTAATTTATAATAATTTTGACCTTCAGTAATGTCATATTAAAAAAAAATACATTCGTTAAATCGCTTAACCAGTTTCAATTAAATTTGGTAAGATTACATGGGCTTGTTAAATAAGTTAGGTTAGACATTTGCAATCAAACAATTGTTAAATAATGCTGAGGGAAGTATCTCTTTACGAAATGAAAGTTGGTAGTATGATGATTTGGTAAAACATGAACCCTCAGGGAAAAACACTCGTGCGCATCACACAAATATTTAAATAAAATAAAATAAATAAATAATGATTTATTGTCACAAAAAAGAAACATTGACAATTTAAATGTGAACACTTTACAGTAACGATATACATTTTTGTGACAACAGGCTCAGGTCTCAGCATATGCTGCGAGCTGGGTCAGCTGCACAGCGCTGGTTTTCAGCTTGCACCTAGCTCTCGGCTACATTTCAGCAAGATACAAGGGAACATTACGCTGCGCTGAAACTACCTTTATCTAATAAAGAGAGAATAAATACAATACAATAAGACGTAACTATAATATATTCTATCAATAATATGGTTGGTCCAATCGTGCAGCAGAGCATTCTGCGGGTGAGGAGTATTTTCCCGAACCGGGGATCAAACCCGGGACCGCTAGCTTCGTAGGCAAGATCACTACCAACTAGGCTACCGACTCATCAAGTTAAAGGATAGGATGGAGGTAGCGATCCGGATCTGAATCAAACAACGGTGTCATAATGGACAAAAGAAAATAGTAGTATTTTTTTCGACATCCCAATTTGGCGTACCGTTAATCGAAGCCTATTGGTTTTACCTCCGGACTTATAACAGCCATAAATCAGCCCCCTGTCGAAGCCAATTTTATGTATGCGTATAAATTTGCTCGGATTTTATTTATGACTTTTATGTGAGGGAACTGTTGGCATGTTATTTTTGTTTTGTTTGAAAACGAGCTGATAATCATTGGTTATAATTGTACCTATAGCAAGAGCTTGTCATATCACGCAAATTTTATGAGGATGAAGATAATTTTTAACCGACTGATTCTAAACTATGGAATAGGATATTATGTAATGTTTTTACACGATTAAGTTCCCTTTCAGATTTATAACAGAAGCTTTTGCCCGCGACTTCGTCCATGTAGATTTCGAATATAATTATTCTCTCGGAAACTTTTAAATTTTCTGATATAAAAAGTAGTATTATGTGTTAATCCAGCGTATAAGCTATCTTCATTCTAAATTCTCCAAATTGCTCTCGCTTATTTTAATACTGTCTCTTTTATAAATAGGGATAAAATTTTCTTTGCATTCAAAAATAGAACATCCTGTTTACTTTAATCAATAAATTCCATTTTATATTCCCAAAAAATTAAATATACAGCGTGTTAAATTTTTAATCGCCAGCCCAAATACAAATTTAAAATTCCCGCTATTTCCCTACCACGTGTTTCGGCGGTTCCGTCTCCAACAACACCCCATGTCGCTACACCGTATAGATCGACCTGGCGCAGGTCGTCGGCTGAAAACTAGGCCACTCGGCCCGGCCGTGGCGAGCCTATTTTTACCCACACCCTGTAGAGGAGAACAATGAATCTGTTGTTTTAGGAGGGATGCTGTAATTGTGAGGTTATCATAAGGAAATTAATGTAGACAAGGCGTATTTAACATTTGACGTCTTTAGTCGAGGAATTTGGTTGCGAAGCAGTTTGATATAATACCTCAATTTGCCGGGTTATACATTTTCCACGCGTTGTTAGCCGTGTTACGCCGGGAAATGTATAACGCGACTAATTTAGGTATTACAGTCGTTTTTCGTGAACGTTATTATTTTTAGTTTCCAAAACGAGTTGGTCGCGAATACAAAAAATCTTCTATTTTCCAGACTTAGTTCATAAATGCGTTAGTTAAGCAATGCATTTCAAAGCTTAAATGAAAAATAGTTTTAATGTACGTTTAAATGCATTATTTATGTTTCTTAAAAAGCTGATAGGTACATGGAACGAGACCCTAACCATCAACTGCAAACTAGGTGGGTGTTCAGGCATTGTAATCTTTTAATATGTGGGTAAGTCACATCTGCTTTAGGTCGGCGCGTGAAGACATTTGAGGGTAGCTTCGAGACAAGCGCCCGGCCTGTTCGTCCTAAATCGGCTTCCAAATCGGACGTGTATTTCGGTACCGGCGGAAAGAATTCCCAAGTTACCATCGGAGAGTATTGTGTGTGTTTTTATATGTATACACGAGTGCTAGATCTCGTATGGTGATACATTCCTATATATGACATAGCTGGCCAGCTCGGACTCGATACCTAGACTTTGGAGTGATCTGGAGTAGCCCGTGACTAAGGCGTGCCAACGGACAGACCAAGGTGAGTGGCTTATTTCATATTGAAGGAGTGTAATGCCTGTGACTGTAACCCCTGGGGAGAACTAGAAAAACCAGGACCGCATCTGACTATCGAAGGGTTCCTTACACGAACATAATTTTGGTCCATCGAGCCTGGATAGGTTTTTCATTAGGTAGTTAGCTTAGGGTATCAGTAAATTTGTTATTAATATCGGTTAAGGTGTCCGTTATTTTATTCGGTTAAGTTTTCGGGAATAATCGGTTTGGTTTTATCCTACTGTAGCGGTTGTCTTACTTAAGAGGTTACCATTTCGGAAAAAATGGCTAAAGTTATTGAAAGTAAGTTTAAAGTTAAATATGATTGGTTAAAAAATAGTTTACAAATTGTGTCTAGCAAAAGCTATAGTTCAAGCGTATTGTCGGCGCGGTTACGTAAGTTGGAAGAGTACTTTAAAGGTCTTACGGAGGCATACGAAGGCATACTGTGCCTCGATTCGGTAGACGATAAAACGATCGCTAGTTATGATGAAAAATACAAAGAGGCCACAGAGTGGTACAATGAGTTGGACGCGGTGGCGGCGGCCTACCCGCACCTCGACGGCACGCACGCGCCGACTCAGAGCGCCGGGGCGGCGCGGTTACCGCGCATTAACTTGACTCCGTTTGATGGTGACGTATTTTCATGGAGTAGCTTCATCAGTCTATTTACATCCTTGGTGTTGTCACAGAAGGACATTTCTAAAACGGAAAAGTTCCATTATTTGTTTGCTAACTTAGAAAACGAACCTAAGTCGCTTATAAAACATCTGCCAATGATTGACGGTTCATTAGACATTGCCATGGATATTTTGAAAGGTAGATATGAAAATAAACGGTTGCAAGCGGATTCGCATATATCTCGGATATTACATTTACCGGCGATTAGTAAAGGTGTAGGCCTTAGGGCAAAAATATTAAATCCGTTGTTAGAATCTACACGGGCATTAAAAAATTTAGGACTACCTATAGATGAGTGGAGCTATATTTTGTTACATATTAGTCTTACAAAAATGCCGTTAGATATTAAAAGTCGGTTTGAGCAGCGGTACGGCGGTAACACCTTAAATCTACCCACTTTTGAACAGTTAACTGAGTTTCTACAAAATGAATGCCGACTCATCGACACGGCGGCCATGGCGGCGGAGCCGGCATGGACTTACGCGGAGTGCACACGGAAACCGGCGCGTAATGTGCATGTTGCGGAGCGGAGTAATAATAATTACAAATCGGAATGGGTTAACTCTCGTAATTACGGTTCCGGACAAAATAATAATTGCTATTATTGTAATATACCGGGGCACAACTTAGCCATTTGTTTCAAGTTTGCAAGTTTGTCGCCATATGAGCGTAAGGACTGGGTAAAAATTAACGGCCTTTGCTTTAGATGTTTTGAAAGGCATCCTGCCGCGACGTGCGACCGGCAGGTACCATGTAATCGGTGTGGAAATATTGGCCATAATAAATTAATTTGTACGATGTCCACTGCGCGCGCTCCATCGCCTCCGGGAGATAGGCAGCGTTCACGGCAAGTAGCCGTCGCTTCACAACGCGATAACCCGGCTAACGAAAAGGGGTCGCCTGGCGCAAATGCAGGGAACAGCCCGCACGTCGACAACGCCACCGGGGCGGGTTGTCGTATGCAAGATTTGATGCGTCATTATACAAATTATGAACGCGACTATGATTCTAGAGAGTTTCGGAATAATAATTATGAAGGCGGTCGGAATCGGAATCGTTCAAGGGGTAGGCGGTCGCCAAGCCATAGCGGAGATCGGAGACCACGTTCTCAAGAATAGCAATTACAGTCTAGTAGTGTCACCTCAGTAGTGCCTCGGTTAATGAACAATATAATTTTGCCCACCGTCATTATTGAAGTAAAATCGGTTAACGGAAACTTTGTGCGGTCTCGGGCCTTGTTGGATTTGGGAAGCCAAGTCTCAATAATTAAAAGTGATTTTGTAGCCACTCTAGGACTGAAGCGACATTACAATAAAACATCTTTATTAGGTATCGGCGGGTTATGCAACAATGACGGCAACTATTTGGTTGAGTTTTATTTTAGATCGGAACAATTGAGTAAGATTTTAAGGTGGGAGGACCTTGTGCAGGGTCCGTCCGGGTTGGTACCACCATCTTATCCATTAACCTACCGCCAAGCAGCAGTGTTCGCATTGTTGTGTTCCGGTTTGGGGATAAGACAGCCGGTGAAATGACTAGCATAGAGGCATTCCATCTTCGGCCTCAGGGTTGGCAACGCATTTGCAGTCTTAGGATTGCGGTCTTATGAATGCGAATGTCTATGGGTCACAGTTTCCACTTACCATCAGGTGGCCTGTGTGCTCGTTTGCCTTCCTATTATATAAAAAAAAAAAAAAAAAAATATTATCAGTTACGGCGGTGGTGTTAAAACGGCCTACGTCTTATTTCGCGCGAAAATTAGGATTACCGGTTAATAATATTAAATTATCGGACGACGGGTCATTTAATCAAAGTCACATAGACATCATTTTTGGATGCGACATTTTAGGCCATATTTTAAACGGGGATAAGATTGACTTGGGCGCGGGAGGACCGTTTGCGTTGGGTACCATTTTTGATTACGCAATTTTCGGCCCTGCTGTGGCTTCAATGGACAATCGTATTGAATTGCAAACGGGTTGTCATGTCGGCATGACACTCATCGAAGCAGTTGAAAAATTTTGGCGGTCTGAAGAACCACCAAACTCGGGTTTTATACGGGATCCGGCGGATTTGGAATGTGAGAATTTATTTGCGAGTTCTACGTCACGGGGCACTGACGGTAAATATGTGGTGAAATTACCACTCGTATTAGGTCATCGACGGCTAGGTGATTCTAGGGAAATAGCATTACGGAGATTTATAGCCGTAGAACGGCGCATGGCACGACAACCGGAATTTCGGAAAAAATATGTAGAATTTATGACGGAATATTTAAAACTCGGTCACATGGCGGTTTCTAACTTTGATGTCGGGTCCGGGCAAGAACATCATTTTTTATGTCATCATGGAGTCTTTAAAAAATCTGGTGATGTTGACAAAATTCGGGTCGTTTTTGATGGAAGTGTGCAGACGACCACAGGCGTATCTTTGAATGATTGTTTGCATTCCGGACCGCGATTACAGAACGATATTACTCAAATAATAATTAATTTTCGGTTACCACAGTTTGTATTTACTACTGATGTAAAAATGATGTTCAGACAGACATGGGTACATTCGGAAGATCGGAAATATCAACTTATATTCTGGCGACCGTCACCGGACGAACCTTTACTTGTTTACGAGTTGACAACAAATACCTACGGCTTAAAATCGAGTCCGTTCATTGCAATTCGGTGTTTGCATCAGTTGGCTAGTGACGAAGAAAATAGGTACCCACGCGCGGCTCAGTTATTACGCCGTCAAAGTTACGTGGATGATTTAAACGGAGGGTCGGACACGCTGGACTCCGCTAGGGACTTGCGGGATGAGCTGGTGGCGCTCATGGGCACGGCCGGCTATGAATTGCGGAAATGGTCGTCAAACGTACCAGAGCTATTGGACGGTTTACCGTCAGACCACCTGGAGACTCTTCGGTCATTTGACGCGGATACGGACGGCTCCGGTTTTATAAAGGTTTTAGGTATCCAGTGGGATCCAAAATGTGATAGTTTCTCTTACCGACTGCAATTGCCAGTAGAAGGAACGATTACTCGGCGGACTATTTTATCTTTGTCAGCTCGACTATACGACCCCCTCGGCTGGGCTTGTGCAGTAGTGTTTAGAATAAAATTGTTGTTACAAACCCTACTTAGCACTTCTAGCAATTCGCGGAAAATAGATTGGGACGCTCCCGCACCGGAAGAGATAGTTCGGAATTGGAAAGAGATTCTCGAGGACTTGCCAAATTTGCAACAGATATCTATCCCTAGATGTATAAAATCGAACGGTAAAAGTACATATTCAATTCACGGTTTTTGTGACGGATCCTCGGTCGGTTTTGCATCTGCAGTTTATTTACGGTCGGCAAACGCAGACGGTACGGTTCGAGTGAGGCTACTCATGGCTAAGTCCCGCGTAGCCCCTCTTAAGACAAAGCACACTATTCCAAAAATTGAATTAAATGGGGCAACCCTGTTAACCACTCTTATAAACCATGTCGTCACTTCACTTGAGAGTGATATCGAATTATACAGGGTAGTAGGTTGGTGTGATAGTACCATTGTATTGGCGTGGTTAAAAACTCCTCCGCACAAATTGCAAGTGTACGAAGGCAATCGGGTTTCACAAATACTTTCCTCTAAAGTGGACATCACTTGGCGTCACGTTCCCAGCGAACTGAACTGTGCGGATGTTGCGTCGCGCGGAGCGACGGCGAGCGAGTTGCTGCGACACCCGCTGTGGTGGGAGCCGCGCTGGCTCCGGGAGTCGCCGGCCAAGTGGCCTGGCGAGTGTTCGGATTTCCCGGCGGATATGTTACCCGGTTTACGGCCTAATGTCCATGTCGGTATATTAGACTCGGATTTTAATTTATTTGATCGGTTTAGTTCATTTGACAAATTGGTAAATGTAACGGCTTATTTATTACGGTTTATTCGGCATTGTAAAACAAAATGTTTAAACGTCGGCAAAATGATTTCGGTTTCGGAACGTAAAAATGCGATAGCTTGTTTAATACGCATTGTTCAAAAGGAACATTACGAAGAAGAAATATTGGCGTTACGAGATGGAAAAGGTATAAAAAATTCACTAAGGCGGTTGAATTTGTTTATAGATAATAAAACCAATTTGCTTCGAGTCGGCGGTAGAATCGGTGCATCGAATTTACCTTACAACGCGCGACATCCAATTTTGTTACCAGGCAAGGGTAGATTTACGAAAATTTTAGTAACACACTATCATAAGGGTACGTTCAGATGACAAGCGCTCAACGCGCGTTTTGGTAACGCGCGTTTACAACTACATAACAACTTATTCAGGCCGTACACATGCTAACGCGCGTTTTATTAATACGCGCGTTGAACGCTGCGCTAGCGCTCGACTATTGTCAGCGCGCGTCAACGCGCGCTTTGAGATCATTGGTTTTCCATGTTTCCGTTCAGTTGAGCGCGCGCTTTCGCCGCGGATGGACGTATTTTAGGGTTCATCGGGTCGTCCAGAAATCGTCCGAAATGGAAAATGAAGCTTTTAATACGGAATTATTTATAGACGAAATAGAGAAACGTCCTGCGATATGGGACATGACAAGTAGCGATTATTCAGATAGGAATTTAAAGAGACGGGCTTAAACTGTTTCTACGTTCATCTTCGACAAATGTAAGAACTCTACTGACTGAACCAACCATGAACGAAAGAACCATGGCGGTCGCGGCAACGCGCGTTCAACGCCTGGCAAGCGCGTGTCATGTGAACACTATACAAAAATTTTGCGCGCGTTCAACGCGCGTTGAGCGCTTGTCATCTGAACGTACCCTAAGGCATACTGCCATGTAGGCGCTAATGCATTAGAGTCTATTTTATCGTGGACGTATTGGATAGTTGCAGCTCGGCGGGTGACGCGTCACGTTACCTTCAAATGTATACGGTGCTTCCGAGCGCAGCCGCGGCTGGACCAGCCCTTCATGGCGGACTTACCCGCTGATCGGGTGAGGGGCATCCGACCATTTTTTGGTACCGCAACCGATTTCGCTGGTCCATTTCACATTAAATCAAGCGTGCTTCGGAACGCAAAAATCCTGAAATGTTATTTATGTATTTTTGTTTGTTTAAGCACTAAGAGTGGGCACTTGGAGATTGTTAGTCAACTAACGGTCGAAGCTTTCGTAGCGGCGTTTACCCGGTTTATATCACGGCGAGGGCTTCCCTCATTAGTTCGGTCGGATTGCGGTACTAACTATACGGGCACGGATAAATATTTGAAGGAACTGCGAGTTTTCTTACGGGATCATCAATCGGAAATCGATCGGGAATTCGTCAAAAACGACATTAAATGGCTTTTCAACGCTCCATCCAGTCCAAACCACGGTGGATTATTCGAAGCGGCGGTTAAATCGGCAAAAACTCACGCCAAGCGCGTACTCGGCGAAACTCGGTTGACGTTCGAAGAACTCACCACGTTCTTCACGAAGGTGGAGGCCGTGATGAACTCGCGGCCGTTGTGTCCTCTTAGTACGGACCAGGCGGACTTGGAGATATTGACTCCCGGACATTTTTTGATCGGTCAGCCCCTAGTGGCCCTTCCCGAATATCCTTACACCGAGGTCAGTATGTCTCGGTTGTCTCGGTTTGAACAGATACAAAAGATGACCCAACATTTTTGGAACCGTTGGAAAAGTGAATACCTTCATACGCTCCAACAACGCTTTAAATGGACCTCGCATACGGAACCTCCTAAGTTAGATGATTTAGTTTTAATTAAAGAGGATAACCTACCACCTCTACACTGGAGACGTGGACGGTTAGTTAAGCTTTTACCGGGTAAAGACGGGGTCATACGGGTTGCCGAAGTCAAAACCCAAAATGGTGTCTTGTTGAGACCCGTCTCAAAATTGTGTAGGTTACCTTTAGGGAATGAATAACCAAGGCGGGCTTGGTTAGGCGGGTGGATGTTCAGGCATTGTAATCTTTTAATATGTGGGTAAGTCACATCTGCTTTAGGTCGGCGCGTGAAGACATTTGAGGGTAGCTTCGAGACAAGCGCCCGGCCTGTTCGTCCTAAATCGGCTTCCAAATCGGACGTGTATTTCGGTACCGGCGGAAAGAATTCCCAAGTTACCATCGGAGAGTATTGTGTGTGTTTTTATATGTATACACGAGTGCTAGATCTCGTATGGTGATACATTCCTATATATGACATAGCTGGCCAGCTCGGACTCGATACCTAGACTTTGGAGTGATCTGGAGTAGCCCGTGACTAAGGCGTGCCAACGGACAGACCAAGGTGAGTGGCTTATTTCATATTGAAGGAGTGTAATGCCTGTGACTGTAACCCCTGGGGAGAACTAGAAAAACCAGGACCGCATCTGACTATCGAAGGGTTCCTTACACGAACAGTGGGTCTACCCTACTATGTAACTTACTTTAAGTATAATTATGTTTTTATGATTGAAAAATGACCTTCTGCTGGAGTTTCTTGCGGCGCTTCTTCTCCGCAATGATGGTCTTGTTCGAAGCGCTGCTGGTAGATTCACTGTAAAAGTAAAGTAAAATGCCGCATGTGGCCAATTTATTGAATACATATTTTGAATTTTGAATTTATGATCAGTTCTTAAACACCATTATTTTGCATTTTCATCAGGTTATTGGCTTATTGTGGCGCTATTTCTGGACCAACTATGACTTGGGGATCTTCAGAGACGAGAATACTCTATTCTAGAAAGTCGGAAATGCAGCTGCGATACCTCTTCTAGTTTTGCATTGCAGGTGTCCATGGGCAGCGGTGATCACTTCACATCAAGTGAAAATTAAAATGAATTAAAATTTAAAATTTTATTGATAACATTTGATACACGTGGCATAAAATTAATTATAACCATAATATTAGATGTTCAAACGGTAGATAATATTAATATTTTGTATAGTATTAATTCAGATATGTTTTTACCAATAATGGGTTTGCGTTTTACCTCAGTTTCTTATTATTTTCTCTTATCATTTTATTTCCATTTAAGAAATCCGCTATCTCAATTCAATTTTTTATTGCTTTTTCATAATGGTACACCTTATTGTAATAAATAAGTAATAACAAAATGAACCCTAGAGGGCACAGCAACACTAGGAGAGAGGAGTCATAAATTAATTAGTATATTATAAGTAATTTAACCATTATTAATTATCGTGATGCGTCTTCCGTATATTATTAATTGTATAATATGATTTCTAAGAGGCGACTAAGGGAATAAAGGCTTGCGGTACTGCTAGGCGATGGGCTTGCCACCTGTCACTAATACACTGGGAAACATCTTAGCCTACTTGTGCAAAATGTGGTTACAGAATTATTAAGAAGTTTTGGGACTTGTTGGTAATTCTTTAGCTCTGCCTACCCCACTCTGGGAATGAAGGCGTGAGTTTATGTATGTATGTATGTAATATGATTTGTTTACTAGCACTTGTTTCAGTTTATTCATAGATATTTTTTACTTTTTATGACCATTATTAAAGGACCATCAGAAGTTAATTTTAGTCGGTAACGCGGAAGTTGGAGGTTATTCTTATAGCGCAATGATCGCGCTACAGGTAGGTTTTCTCGTTTTTTGAAGAATTCTGGGTACTTTCTTACAAATTAGCACAATTCGAGGAAGTAGAGTGATGGAAGGGTAATAATTTTGTATTTGATGAAATATGGTTTACAGCAATCCGTCTGTTTTATATTTACTACGATACGCAATAGTTTCTTCTGCATCAAAAAAGGTAAGTAAGTAATTAATCTCTTTATTGAACAAAAATAATGGTCTCACAAAAAAATACTGAAATTAATATAAATTATCAACTAACCTCCAATAATTCCAGCTACCCTAAAGGTCATAAAGTCATAAAATATTTAAAATTTCAGACAATTTTTGCCACGTGAACTGAAGAAAATACCAACGATATATTACGTTATTCAAAAGCTTGGAAAATAACGTATTACAAATCGTCCCTTTGTTACGGCGCCAATTCATAATGTGGATGTTGGAAATGCTGTGATTACTCTTTTGTTAGTATATGATTACTTTTGTTAGCATATGGTTAGTGTTTGCCGATAACCTATTACCCGAAGATACAGTTGGCGCGTTTATATTTTGTTGTTAGGGGAGGAATAATACAGGGTAGTAATAATACCTTTGTCTGTCATTACGAGGCGAAAAACTGCATATCTCGGTCACGTGCTTAGGCATGATAGATAAGACCTTCTGCAACTTATAATGATGAGCAAGGTTGCCGGTAAACGGGAAGTTGGTCGGAGAAAGAAGTCGTGGCTCCGCAACATCCGAGAGTGGACTGGAATAGCGAGCGCATCTGAACTGTTTCGATTCGCTAAGGACAGAACAATTCCACAAGTTAGTAGCCAACCTTCACTAGTTGGAGAGGCACTTGAAGAAGAAGAAGAATACAGGATGAGGCAAGACTCTTGCTTCGCTTCAAAATACTTTCGTTTTGTAGCAAGATTCGTAAGTCATCCTGTATGTAAAATAAATAAATGAATATCAGGGGACAATCTCATACAAATACACCTAGGCCCAAATGAATCCTTAAGATATTAGAATGGGTAAGAAACAACGAAATAAATTATTTATAGTGTAACTTAGTAATAGACAATATTCAAGACTTAGGGAGGGTTTAATTTAATAATATTATAAATGTAAAGGTGTGTATGATTGACCGTCTTTCACGCTTCAACCGTAGAACGGATCGAGATGAAACTTGGCACTCATATTGTTTAGGTCCTGGAATAGGACATAGGATAGTTTTTATCCCGGAAAATTAGTCAATTCCTGGAGGGAGCAGCGATAAATGACTTCTACGCGGACGGAGTTGCTAAAGCTAGTAAATAAATAAATGAGTTTCAGGCGATCTAGTCTCAAACTAAGATAAACATAAGTACTGCTTTTATAGAGAAACTATCTTCTGCCCGCGACTTCGTCCGCATAGATTTCGATTATCGTTATTTCCTCGGGAATGTGCCTAGCCGTTGGAGCGTAGAGGAGTAACAAACTAACACACACACACTTTCACATTTATATTATAAAGTATGATACATACTTAAATATATAAAAAATAAGCAAGCCTCAGTAAGTTTGCTATTTCCTGAGAAGGTTATAATATAAACTCAATCACAACAAAACTAATTATATGTATATTTCGAAATGTAATGTATTGTATTACTTTTCTGTACTTGTGACTACATAAACAAATTAAAAAGAATAATAGGTACCTTCTGGTTAAGCTCGTCCATCGACCTTGCCCTGACTGCCAAGTCTGGTCCACCAGGGTCAAGAGCAAACCCATTACGATGTAAAAGAAACTAAGCCTTCAAACTTAACGGCTTGACGGGTTTTAAAGTGTGCGGCGTCGTTGGATCAATCTTTGCTCTTGGTTTTTAATCTCCGATAAAAAAACAAATTAAGGGTCCACGGAAAGAACATGTCTAGTCACTTTTTTTTGAAAATGAGTTTTGAATCTCAAAGAGTACGACATGAACTATTACCTACCACTTAGATTCAGATATAAATCTTCATATAACTTGTATCTTTCCACTCTTAAAAAACCTCTAACTTTCAAATCGCGATATCTCAAAAAGTTACTAATGTGACTAGACATGTTCTTTCCGTGGAACCTTCAAATGTCACGTTTCACCACCATGTCTATGTATGTCGGGAGTCTGGTATTTGGCCGAATTATGTTTGCCAAATGTATCTTTTCCCTATATTTTCATTTGCCAATCAAATTACATACATACATACATACATACATACATACATAAACTCACGCCTTCATTCCCAAAGTGGGGTACGCAGAGCTAAAGAATTACCAACAACATTTAAAACTTGTTGATAATTCTGTAACCACACTTTGCACAATTAGGCTAAGATGTTTACCAGCGTATTAGTGACAGGTTGCAAGCCCATCGCCTAACAAGTACTACAAGCCTTTACTCCCTTAGTCGCCTCTTACGACATCCACGGGAAGACATGGAGTGGCACTATTCTAACCCGGCAACCAAATTGTTTTCTTTTAACTGTAAACTTTACTTTGTACTTGTGGGAGGAACTTGTGCAGGGTCCGCTCGGGTTGGTACCACCTTCTTATCCATTAACCTACCGCCAAGCAGCAGTGTTCGCATTGTTGTGTTCCTGTTTGGGGATAAAACCGCCGGTGAAATGACTAGCAAAGAGGCATTCCATCTTAGTCCTCAGGGATGGCAGTGCATTTGCAGTCTTGTGAATGCGAATGTCTATGGGTTCACTTACCATCAGGTGGCCTGTGTGCTCGTTTGCCTTCTCTGTGACATAAAAAAATAAAAAATAAATGGATTTATTTCAGTAACATCGTGTATAACCTAGGTTAGGCGAGGTTAGTTTTTATAAAATCCTAAAATATTTAGGGTTAGTGAAAACAGCGGGTTGGCAAATTAAAGGCTGGGAAACGATACATTTGGCAAACATACAGTGTGTCTCTGACCTTGGGGCTTTAAATTCAACGATCGATTCTACTCGCTAAACTGAACTACTTTTGTTCTGCAACATGAAAAAATAACTTAAATTTAGATAACTAATTGATGTTAAAGTCTAATTGTAAAATCAGTGTATTACATACTGGCCATGTAATCACTATCTCATGGTACGGGGGCGACATTACCTTGGTACGGGGGCTAAAGGAAAATGGAGAATTGGATCGCGTACATTGAAAATTAGATTTAACTTGTATGATAAAAAATAAATTTAAACTGAACATATTTTTAACAACTTACAGAACAAAAGAAGTTTAGTTTCAGGAGTAGAAATAATCTATGCATTTAAAGCCCCAAGGTCAGAGGCACCCTGTATATCGCCAAATCAAAGGTAGCCCCTATGTGTCACCGTGTCCTACCATAGAAGGCGGCTAACTGCAATGTAGTAGTCGAACCATTTTAACTAGGGAATGCAAATAACCGGTTATAACCGGTTATAACCGGTTATAACCGGTTATTTTCATACAAAATCGGTTAATAACCGGTTAAATTGCATCCCCTAATTTGAACCTCTATTGGTACCCACATTAAATTTAAAATGCTAATACCACTACTGTGCACTTAGCCGCTTTCTTTGGTAGGACGGCGCCGTAGCTTTTAAACGGGTGAAAAGAATTAGATGTAGTTTTTTTCATTTAAAAGCAAACTTTCTAGTGTTGGTTTTTTATGAAAATCGGTAGGGCAGTATAAGTGATATCGGCTCTAAAATAAAGGGTCACCATTATATTGTTTTTTTTTTTAAATATATGTTTTAAATATTTTTTAACCCGTACCAAAAGTTGTAAGTTTAACGTGTATCTGACGACACAGTTAGGCTAGTTCGTAGTGACCCTGCCTACGAAGCTAGCGGGCTCAGGTTCGATTTCCGGTATGGAAAACATTATTGTGTGATGAGCGAGATTGCGAGTATTTGTTTTTTTGTTTTGGGTATTTTCTATGTTTATATTATATCATTATGTTTATCATTGCCAAGTTAGAATCCATCGTATAAGCCTTAAGTTTAGTTTGGGACAATATTTGATTACTTATAATTATTTATTATCTGATCCCGTGTGGTTGCAGGGTTAGAATAGTGCCACTCCATGTCTTCCCGTGGATGTCGTAAGAGGCGGCTAAGGGAATATAGGCTTGTAGTACCTACTGTTAGGCGATGGGCTTGCAACCTGTCACTAATATGCTGGTAAACATCTTAGCCTATTTGTGCAAATTGTGGTTACAGAGTTATCAACAAGTTTTTGGAGTTGTTGGTAATTCTGTAGCTCTGCCTACCCCACTCTGGGAATGAAGGCGTGAAGGTATGTATGTATGTATGTATTTATTATCTGTACACTACATAATTCCGAAGTGTCATAATTCCGAATTTTCATAATTCCGCAAGCAAATTTTTGATGAGACTAAAATTTTTGCTATCGCTTATTAATCAAACCTAGCCTTATTACCTACGTATGACAATTAAATTATAAATGCGTTTAGTCTTAATTAGCTCTAGCGTAACATAGCTTTCGGAAAAATGAAAATTAGGATAAATAAAATTTTGGAACAAAGTAATTCGGAATTTTAAGGTGCCTGTGACATTCTGACTTGGACATAGTCCAAACGGATGGACTGATATGGACGCAGTTTTATTAAATTAGGTTTCATGTTTCAGTTTCAGCTTTCATGAAATCTATTAGTCAGTTTAAGAGATATTAATTTCGAAAAAATAAGCCACCATATCGTTTATCGTATATCGTTATTATTCCATTTAATAGTTATATATTACAAAACATCATAATTATTAAAGTAAACTTAGCCAAGCTATTCTAATTAAACTAGCTCAATGTAAAATAAAAACAGCGATCAAATAATTGTATCCGTGTAGGGGCTACGATTCCACAGACAAACACACATAAGTATACAAACATTAATCTTATAAAATCCTTCCTTTTTCGATAAGCGTCAAAAATATTCAAACAATTTTTTGAGACTTGTTTAAAATAGTAAATAATCATAAACCATTTTTTCAAGACCAATTCCCTGAACAGTAACATTTAATTGCTCAATTAAAATGACATCAAGGGTCAAAACCGTTTGATCCCCAGGGCTGTCAACGTAACGTGCAAGAACAAAGCTCCTCAATGTAGGACAATGGGCGTCGGCTCAGGTTGAAAGGGCAGCTATAGGGCCGCGAAGGGCATACCCTAGTTTACATTGTTCTGAAAGCTATTTGGGAAACATTTTGCATACAATATAATACATAAAATACAATAAATATCAACTAACTACAAATAAGGCCCCAAGGGGCCTAGCGGTAGCTACGAACAAGTAAGTAGCTCTGTTCGTCAAGTTCGTGTAGCAATTTTTCCAGTCACCATTTTCCCCATTCGTGATTTTAATTGGTCGTATTTTACCCCAAACACTATTTAAAGCACACGCTTTTATTAAATTGTAATTGTTGCGTTTTCCGAGTCGCAATTGCCTATTTCAAATATGAATTTTACAAAGAGTTCGGAGCCCCGCTTTCGCGGAGCTCTCATTTTTGGGTGCTTAAGCCCTTCGGGATTGTTCAAAACTAACATTTATCTATTTACCTGGAACATTATAATAACAAATGAAAAAATATGCGATTAAGAGAAATTGATCGCGAGAAATATGCAACTGGGTAAAATCTTAACTGGGGCAAAATGCGACCAAGTAAAATCACGAATAGAAAAAAACGCGACTGGAAAAACTACTACGCGGAATTATTGAGTTTGGGAAAAAGATCGATACACTCGCTCCTACGCCAGAACACAAAAATGCAATCAGTGCTGCTTGGCGGTGGAAAAGACTGTAAAAGACCCTATCATTCATCACCCATAAGCCGAGATAACTTAAAAGTTATCTAATCTATGGCACATGTTGTCTACTCCAAAAGCACTCTTTAAATAATATTTTAGGCATGAATAAATTCACCATTTATCAAGACATTGGCATTAGGCAAATTCGGTTTAAACGATTTCAATGCCCAGTTTCGTGAAATCCATACGGAATGGACCCGAGTCCGAGCTCTGGGCACTGACTCAAAGTATGCGCAGTGAATAAATCAGAAAGGGCACTCGAGGCAGAAAAATGATGGATTATGTCAGGTCTAGGAAATGGGTTATTTACCAGTCAACGTGTAAGCTTATTACAGTGAAAAAGCTTTGAAAAATATACATACAACTCGGTTATCTCTCACTCATTACTTCACTGGCACAACACTGATAGAAAATAATAATTATATATAATTTTTATGTATGTGTATGTCTTTGCTCTTATATTTGTATAAATATGTATTTTCGTAATTAAACGTTTCATCAGCCCCACCTCTAACTTGTCTCTGTTCGGGCCAACAGTTGACTGGTAGAAAATGCCTCATAGCATTAAGTCCGGCATTTTTACTTACTTTGTGTATTGTGTAATAAAGTTTAAAAAAATATACAAATAAATAAATAAACTCTACATAGGGTCCTTCAAATACCTATTTTAGTAAAAGTGTTTTTCGTCACATTCTGTCAGATTCAAATGTCGCAATGTGACAAAGCTATTGCATGTTTATGAATAAAATGGTTAGGGATGACTCAGCAGTGCCGCATGTGGCCAATTTACTGAATAAATATTTTGATTTTTTGAGTTTAAACTAAATTATTGACAATTGTTCTGAACAAGAACCCCGTGTGGTTGCCGGGTTAGAATAGTGCCACTCCATGTCTTCCCGTGGATGTCGTAAGAGGCGACTAAGGGAATATAGGCTTGTAGTACTGTTAGGCGATGGGCTTGCAACCTGTCACTAATACGCTGGTAAACATCTTAGCCTAATTGTGCAAAATGTGGTTACAGAATTTCAGCAAGTTTTTGGAGTTGTTGGTAATTCTGTAGCTCTGCCTACCCCACTCTGGGATTACAGGCGTGAAGGTATGTATGTATGTTCTGAACAAGAGACTTCTGAATTATTGCGTGTACAGAGAAATAATTACTTGTATACTCGCACATAGAAAACACCCAAGACTCAGAAACAAATACTCGCTCATCACAGAAATATTCGCCCTAACTGGGAATTGAATCCAGGACCAGTAGCTTTGTAGGCAGGATCACTAGCAACTAGGCTAACTCGTCGTCAATACTTCGTGCTGGATACTGTAATACTGTTCCGAGGTGAAAACTACTCGATTGTTCAGTAATCTGCCTCTCCTGTTTAATCTCGCCTTATTATAGACAGCCTGGGCACGCGCAGTGAACTATTCGGGAGCCGCGTTTATATTAAAACACAGGTTGAGACAGCTGCATCAGTGCGAGAGACAAGACACAGCTTATCATGTTTATGTACGCATGCATCAGTTAATTTTTGGGGTTCCGTACCCAAGGACTCCGCTGTCCGTATGCATGTCAGTCAGTCTGTCTGTCTGTCACCAGGCTGTATCTCACGAATCGTGATAGCTAGACAGTTGAAATTTTCACAGATGATGTATTTAATAAAATAAATATTTAAGGTGGGCTCCCATACATCAAACGTGTTTTTTTCCGTTTTTTGCTAATGTTGTATAGATAATTGTATGGAACTCTTCGTGCGCGAGTCCGACTCGCACTTGGCCGGTTTTTCGTTTTATTTCCTTATAGACCTGATAGCAAGCAGGTTTACATGCCCTATGTGGTTCACTGCGTGTTACCCCATGTGAAGAGAAATCGCAAATGTATTAATACTTTAGATCGTGCAATCTAATGTAATTATATATGTATATATACGATGGCAAAAAGGAGGCCAACCAGCAAACGAGTCACCTGGTGGTAAGGGTTGTCTAATGATTGGTATAACAACTTTTGATCTATTTGCCATTGGCCTAATTTCAGTTTGTCTAAAATCACTTGCCATAAACATTCACTTCGCCTTATAATGGTTTAATATAATATTATTTATCATAAACACTTAAACTATATAATTTCGGTTTGTATAATTTTTGTAGGGCATAATATAAGTTAATATAATACTCTTGTTGCCTAATAATCACTTGGTAAAATAATATTTTTTATCATTCATTTGAACGAATCAACGGGGCAGATATTGGAAATTAGTAGGCTCCCGCCAGAACTCTCGCTCGAAGGGCCCACGCTACACTCGCATGCGAGACCTTCGCTTCGCTCGCTACGCTCCAGCCTCCGCATGCTCGCTCCACGGCCGCGGGCCCCTCCTCGCGAGCTTCTGGCTCCGCGTTTTGCAAAAACACTCTAGGGGTAGCCCAACAAGCAAAGTATTCCTATAAATAAAGACTATAAGTACTTTTTTACTAATAACGTTCCTATAGAGGCATTGCCGTAGAGCCATATACTTATAATAGCATACGATAAGCGGTAACATACTCAAGAGCATTCATGTTTATATTTCAGCCTTATAGTTTGCTACAAGATTGTAGCACAGAACAGTCACAGGATACTTATACTTATAGTAACATTTCACCAGCGTAGATAGTCTTAAGATCATTTGGTTTTATTTTACAGACTTCTAGTTACCTACAAGATCGTCTTATAAGACAGTTATAGGTTTAAGTCTCCTATAACAGTTTGCAGAAAGATCAAATAGGCCTGAATAATATTTGATCTTATAGTAGCATTTTGTAAGAGAACAAGATATTATAAGATACTAAGCTGAGGTTATTACAAGTCTACATCGCTATTAGTCTTGTCCAATGTTCTTATAAATGAAATTGTACTTGGTAAGAGCCTTATTAGGTGAAATAATCTTATAAGTTATTAGATCAAACACCTTACTAGTAAACGTTTGGTATTTTTTGCTGAATCAATTGTTCGAATTCGTATTGGGAAAGTCGTTTAAAATGGATTTAAGCGAATGGAAACGATTTAAAGGAGCGGTAATTTTAGAAGAAAAGTGAGAAAATGGAATACAGAATTAGTGAAGCCCAATTTAACGAGAACAAGTTCATCTGTATTAGAAAGTGAACCTGGTGCGTCAAGTGCAAATACAAGTGAAGTAAATAAGGGTTCCGCGGTGGACTGTGTTTTAGACTCGGATAGCGAACAAGATGAATACGACTTTGACCTAGAAAAAACCACCGAGTATGAAAAAAATTGTGATTTGGTTGAAGATATAAGAACATGGGCTATAAAATGTAATATACCTCACCGAGCCTTAAATGAACTATCTACTGTTGTTAACAAAAGATTAAGTAACGTTTTACCAAGAGATACACGGACCTTATTACACACTAATAAAGTAACATAGACTACAACGATGAAAAGAGTGACGTTACAGTATTCTGTATGAAATCTTAATAATAATATTATGATGTTCTAAAACTTGGTTGATACTGATTGTGTTTTTTTTTAATAGCAGTAGTAACACTCATCTTCCATGTAATTATTGTACACGAGCATATATTGGCAGCCTTGACACCACAATTGTTTTATATTAAGTAGTTTCTTAATATTGATTACGTTAACAATAAAGTGGGGATTCATTCTTGAATCAGTGAATCGTCCACATCCATAACACTTTTCAGATAGGGTAAAATGTGTTATTGACCATGGCCATTCACATTCGTTGAGTTTCATAAGGTCATCTTTACTTAAAAAGCAGTCAACGTCTAAATATACCACCATTTCGAAAAGAACTGAAAAGACAACAATCATTTATTTAAAAAAAGCATGACAGGTAAACTAAAATTGTCTCATTGATGATTGTAATCTGTAATCTAGTGTATTTGATACGGGATGAATTTAAGAAATGGTACACGATATAATCCGTTTAAGTAGTTTTATTTAAATTTGTAACCATGGCGGAAACCGAAACATTATTTTTAACTTATATTAATTTTCTTAGGATTCATAGATAGTAAGAATATTTCGTGAGGAACCCTAATACGTTTTAATATGGCGGCAATTTATCTGGATTAAAACTGCTATAAGTGCAAATTTACTTATAATTGTCCTATAACGTACTCAATGCAGAGAATTTTTAGAAAATGGCGGATGTTCATAATAAATGTGGTAATATTATTTTAACAACACATATGATATGTACACTTTTTCCATGGGCATTGTAAAATTAAACAAATTATGGTTGACATTTACAATAAAAATGACTTCCCCGGTAAATTCACACACTATATATACAGTATTTTACAATACTTACATATGCTCTACACTATTACAAATTATATTAGTTAGATTAATAAGAAAAATAGGTACTTACGTTTGTTTTTTAGTATTTATTTCCCACAAACACACCACACCAACCGGCCGAAACAACGGAAAGATGTTTATAAAATGTACTTATAACTAATAACTAAGTATATTAGTAGTGCGTTATAAATAAGATTGCTTTAGTATGATGCTCATGCGAGATACTTATAAGAGTTATAAAACTTATAAATGGGTAGTCTCAGAACGTTATAGGAGCAATTGTACTCTGGTAGAACTTCTGTAAGTGTATTATAGGGCCTAGTGACTTTCTGCTAGTTGATTATAAGATGGTTATAAGAAAGCGATGCTCCTATAACTGCGCCCAATTCCGTGTTTGTAGCAAACTACAAGTATCTTATAAGTACAATAAAAAATAGGCTTGAAAACACTATAAGTACTGATTTTGCTTGTTGGGAGGGCAGACAAGACCACGTGGATACGGGGTGCCCTGAAGTCGGTTTTTAAATAGAATTCGACTTAACTTGCATAAAATATCGGTGTAATCGATGTAATAAAAAATATTTGACTATGGGGCGAAGAAATTAACTTACTTAAAAACAAAATATTCGAATCCAAGAATACACTCTTATTTTATCAGCAATTAATTTTGACGACATGATCGTTAGATATACGTATATTAGAGTAAATAATAATATTGCAAAACTTCAATTAGGCTAAACGAATTTCGATCAAATTATCAGTATAATCATTTAGATTAAATATAAGTTATACTAAACGATAGTTAGGTAACTTAATCATTAGGTATAAGAATATTAGACTATACAAAAATGGTGCAAAACGTCTATTAGAGTTAACGTGGTTCGATCAACAAATCATTATACTAAATAAAAAATATGAAAAGTGATGTTTGACAAATCGTTAAATATTCCAAACAATATTAGGCAAACCGAAAATAGAAGAAAAGTTGTTATATCAACCAAGGGAATACCGGTGGTAAGTGTAAGGCTTGAGTGGACGCTCGAGTCGGGCGTGCAGCGGGGCGGGGCGTGCGGCGTCCATGTTAAACAAATGAAACTCTATACTGGTGTCCTGAGCCGACGCTTCAAAAATCGAATACAGAGCGGGCAAGTTTGCGTGCAATAGAGCGTCGAGCGGAGCGTCGCGGGCAGGTTCAAACCTGTTTGTGATTTGCAGCGGCGAGAAGAGCGTGCAGTCATGTCGTGCGAAAAAATATTATATAGATAGAAAATAAACCAGCACTGAGGCTTTCATTTCACACTTAATGTAAAAATAGACTATGTAAATAAATCTTGTTGTTCTATTCCAAAAATAGTCAGAAAATAAATTAATATCGTATAAAGTGGAAAACTCTCCAAACCGTCTTCTTTGCTTCACTACAACACTAGGACCTTGATTTGTAGAGAAACAACACATTTTGAGCCATAAATTCTCTTCTAAAAAGAAATCAATAGTGTTGTCTGACGTCGTTGCCATGGTGATCACGAACAATTCACACGAGCGGTGAGCGTGCACTGAGGCCACTCGCTGGACGCTCTACCTCACGCTCGCCCGCCACGCTGCACGCCTGGCCGAACGCTCCGCTTCGAGCGTCCACTCAGGCCTTACACTAAGTGATAATCGTGACCCATATACGCAAAAGGAATCGCAAGAGGAAGGTGCACTGCCGGCTTTTGAGAAAAGCACGCTTTTTGAAGGCCCCCAAGTCAGTCCACACGGACATTGCGTGGCAAAAAGGCTTTTTAAAAACTTTCCAGTTATCAAGATGGTGTTGATAACACGATAGTTTCACGTGAATCAGCCACTGCGTTGAATCTGTGACAGCATTAAGTTTTCAGGTGTTGTTTACGACGTAGGAATAACCTGCCTGTATTGATTGCTGTCAGTTGCGCTGGCGTTCATGCATGGGTTGGTTTGCTCCAGGGTAACTACGGAAAAGAAAATCTTAGCACAACATCGCACTGCTTGATCAAGACTGTATCAACTCAAAATCATTGTTAGTATTGTTACCTGTGTGGTGGCCGGGTTAGAATAGTGCCACTCCATGTCTTCTCGTGGATGTCGTAAGAGGCGACTAAGGGAATAAAGGCTTCGAGTACTCTTAGGCGATAGGCTTGCAACCTGTCACTAATACACTGGTAAACATCTTAGCCTGATTGTGCAAAACGTGGTTACCGAATTATCAACAACTTATTTAAGAGTGCTTGGTAATTCTGTAGCTCTGCCTACCCCACTCTGGGAATGAAGGCGTGAGTTTATGTATGTATGTATGTATGCATTGTTAGTTTAATTTCAAGCTCATAGGCGTTGTATTAAAGTTGATTTTAGAATACAGTTTTTTTTTTTTTTGACTACACTTTAGACCTGGCAGTGCGATATTTTGATTTCATGGCTAATATTTCAATCAAATCAAAACAAGCGGTGAGTGTATATGTGCTCCCAATCAAATAAAGCTTAGTTTTAAACCCCCATTTCGTGTTGTTGCCGGGTCAGAATAGTGCCACGCCATGACTTCCCGTGGATGTCGTAAGAGGTGACTAAGGGAATAAAGGTTTGTAGTACTGTGAGGGCATGAGCTTGCAACTTGTCACAAATATAGGTACTGGTAAACATCTTCGAATAAATCCTGACCTCCTAAGTCAAAAAACAGTATCTCAAATTCAATAACCAATGCAGTTTGAATTCTATTCCGTTAGTAAAGAGGTTGATATTGCTACAGGAGTTTTATGAGATACTGCCTATTGGACTAAGAGGGCAGAATGGTGCAAAATGTTTTTACAGAATTATCAACAATTTCTAAGACTTGTTGGTAATTCTGTAGCTCTGCCTACCCCACTCTGGGTATGAAGGCGTGAGTTTAATTAGAAATTAAATAAGTAGTTTAAGATTTATCACACCTAAAAAATGGTTGCCATTATATCGTTTTTTTTTTCGAATATAATGTACTAATAAACTCCGATCATAGCTTATCTTTATCCTGTTTCATAATTTCGTTACTTCGTCTGAGTGGTTATTCTCATAAACATCTCCCTGGCGAAACGCTGATCGAGTGAGCGAAGTCATACGAGCTCGCTCACTCGACGGATAAAGCGGGTAAGATGAGAATGCACGCCTTCAATATCGATATTAGAACTCGGTAAACCATATTGCCTTTGGCGTGTTATCGTATTGTTTACTTACTAGCTTCTGCCCGCGACTTCGTCCGCGTATATTTCGATTATCGTTATACCCTTGGGGACTTTAAAATCTACATACATACATACACTCACGCCTTCATTCCCAGAGTGGGGTAGGCAGAGTTAAAGAATTACCAACAAGTCTTAAAATTTCTTAATAATTCTGTAACCACATTTTTATTTTTTTTTATTTTTTTTTATAGCATGGGATGGCAAACGAGCACACAGACCACCTGATGGTAAGTGGATACTGTGACCCATAGTCATTCGCATTCACACGACTGCAAATGCGTTGCCTACCCTGAGGACTAAGATGGAATGCCTCTATGCTAGTCATTTCACCGGCTGTCTTATCCCCAAACCGGAACACAACGATGCGAACACTGCTGCTTCACACAAGCCCAAGTAGGCTAAGATGTTTCCCAGTGTATTAGTGACTTTAAAATCTACGGGATGAAAAGTAGCCTGTGCTCCAGGGTTATGCTATCTCCATTAAATATAAAGATAAAGATAAAGATAAAGATATATTTACTGTAAAAACAATAGTTCTGGCAGCGGTAGGCAAAAAAGCAAGGTAACTGACGTTTATTGTCCGATTCGCCACTTAATGTTGTAGATAGTATAGTAGGATAAGTCTCTAATAGACCAAAGATAAAAAAGATAAAATATGTTTATTCAGTAAGTAGGCCGCACGGGCACTTTTACACGTCAAAAATCTACCAGTGCTTCGCAAGAGACCACTGCTGAGAAGAAACGCCGCAAGAAACTCAACAGTAAGTCGTTTTTAAAATATTGCTAATGATATTATACAAATATAAAACAATGAATCTCACATAACACCAAAAATTAATATATTCATGAGTAGTTGAGCAGGAAAATGTGTCAAAACTCAGAATTGTCACAAAACTAATAAGCAACAATAATAAAAAAAAAAAAAATAGAAAGTATACAAGTTATACTTACCTGTGACAAAGGATATGACGTATAGAACAAAACTAGAAAAAAAAACTGATTGGAATATCTTTGAGAATGTATTGATTTCATTCATAGTTAATTAATTCTGTTTTCTTAAATGAGAACTAAATGAATTAATTTATTGTTTTATAGAGCCGATTTCAAAATTGCCTTATGTTTTTATTGGTATAAGAATAAGTTTATTTATCTCTGCTCAATAAAACCTATTTCAAGACACATAAACAACCAATTAAAATAAGTTTTATTTTAGTATTAAATACTTATAACAACAACAGCTATACGAAAATAAATCTTTCCCGCTTTGTTACCATTATTTCGTCGGTGAAACTGCAAAACCGCGTAAGTCACATTTTAAATAAGGAGCAAAATGCACCTTTTTAATAAAGAAAGAAAGAAAGAAAGAAATAAATTATTTATTCGTGACAAATTAATGAACACATAAAAATAATAATAAACAAATTGGACACATGCACAGTTTGTCACGAAATGGTTACAACTCAGCGTGTTGCTGGCAGAGCCAGCGCTGGTCTTCCGTTGCGACCATTTGGTGAAGTCACGGCGCAATGACGCCACGATCATACACGAATCACAAAAAAAACCACAAAGATACTGATAAAAAGAAAATTAAAATAAAAAGAAAACTAAAATAAAACTAAAATACAGGCAAAAACAAAAACACGCCACGCAACTACATAACGCCGTCGCGCAAACACCGCTCCACGCAGCTTGATGTAGTCTGTGGCATATAAAAAAAGAAAACTAAACTAGGCTTTATCTATTCTATGGCATACAAATCAACACAACAATAATTATTACGTAACGCTAACCACGATTCTCTTGGGGCTTTTGACAAGATGGTGTCGCTCATTAATATGCAGCAAATTAACATTCAAATGTGCAGTACAATGACGAATTCAAGTTTGAACACGTATCGCCTTTGGAAGGATTGCTCCAAGAAAATCTCATCTGGTCTTCGTAAAGTTCTACGTACATCGCTTCACGGAGGCCAGAGGATCACCGCACAACGTCGCCTTATGATTTTCTGAATAATAATAACGCTAAACACATCCAATACATAAATCGAAGCAAATATGCGCAAAAATAATAACACAGTAAGGTTTATTTTGCTCTATCATAAATCTGTTAGTTACTCGGTTTTGCAGTAGGTATCACCGACGATTTCTCAGAAAGGTTACCAAGTGAAACTCTCGAAAATCATTTCCGTTGTTGTTTCAACTGTTAGGGCGGCCATACATGCGGAATTCCGATACGGAATTTCAAAGTCAGCTAATCTAAACAAAATGTATGACTCCTCCACACACGTCCGTTCGATTTTTTTTCGGTTTCGGAATTCCGAATGTATGCGGCCGCTTTTAGATAATTATATGAATTTAGTCGAGCCCTCGCTAACGATTGGTTTCGTCCCTTGTTCCTCGTAGAGAACCGAGTTTTATAACTGGTATTCTACTAGGAAAAATAATTCCTTCTAGTTAACTTGGTTATCAAACGGGATTTCTTTTTTTCTCGTAGAAAACTGTTATTTTCATACCTAATTACGTTTAACGTTTTTTTTAAACCATATTGCGTTTCACGTATCATATTGGTTGTTACTTGGTCGCCATTACTATCAAGTAAATAAGAGCTATTATAGCATAACATTGATATTACGGTCATATGTCATAGGCAATTGTGTTACCGGCTGTAGTAGAGGCTCAGGGAGAAGGCCTGGCAGTGAAAAGGATATAATGTTTATGACTTCTATAGCTCTATCTTTAGTGAATAGGTACCTAGACTGATATATAAAATTATTATATTAAATATGAAATTAGTATATAAAATATAAAATTATTAATAATGAAATTAAACGAAATTGAAATAATGTAATAAGTGTTTTTTTAAGGAATTGCATTGTAACAACTGTTTGATATGTATAAGGCTTTATTTTAATTATTTTAATGTTTAACTATGACAATGCATGTACAATACTTAATAAAGAATATGAATATGAATATGAATATCACTGTCACCCACTTGTACTTGGCTCGTTTTAAGATCTCACAACACGGACTCAATTTACACTACTCGAACATAATTAGGTATGAAAAAAATATTTTACGTACAGATACAATTTGTATACGCCAAAACGTTTAGCGCTAGATTTTTAATTAGTTTAATTAAATACGACAAGATGTTGTATTTGACGTCATAAAAGTTATCTGAACTGCCTTCCTACTGGAGTACTGGACTGCATGTTTATTTTGAACTATTTCAGACTAGCTTAAAAACTATCCAATGTTCCTGGATAAAAAGTACGGACATACCGCTTCCGGGATATTAACTATAATTACCTACCAATTCATACGTCCCATAACTTAAATCAATCAATCGCTCGATTGCATTGGCATTGGCAGAGTTGAACTTTATAAACGGGATACCTACCTAAACAAACTAACACACGTAACGTACGTATTTATAATATCACGGTTGACAGTCGCAACTGATCGACATGAAAATTTGGTATCAACAGTACCTAAAGGAAAGTTCTTTGACCAGTGTGTGTTGCCTGATGACTTACGGATCTGAGACGTGGGCGCTAACAATGGGCCTCATAAGAAAGCTCAAAGTCACTCAGAGGGCTATGGAGCGGGCTATGCTCGGGGTTTCTCTGCGTGATAGAATCAGAAATGATTATATCCGCAGTAGAACTAAGGTTACCGACATAGCCCGAAGAATAGCTAAACTGAAGTGGCAGTGGGCGGGGCACATCGCTCGCAGGAGTGATGGCCGATGGGGTTAGAAGGTTCTTGAGTGGTGTGCGCGGACCGGGAGACGAGCTGTAGGTAGGCCTCCAACAAGATGGAGTGACGACCTTGTGAAGATCGCGGGAACGCGGTGGATGCGAAAAGCACAAGACCGGTCCGAGTAGAGAGCCTTGGAGGAGGCCTATGTCAGCAGTGGACGTCTTTCGGCTGACATGAGGATGATGATGAAAGGAAAATGAAAGACGCGGCGATTCGAAACCTTGATGTATGATTGAAATGTTCATTACTCGAGCTGCAGAAATTGTTAAACCCTGGAGATTTGTAACGACTTCTAAAGTTAAAGCCAATTTTAAAATACTTGTAGTCGTATTTAGTTCACGTTTTAAAACACGACGGTTTAGTTTACACGTTTTGTTGATTTTAGTCGTAAACTCCCGCGATCGAGTGAAGACGTTCACGTGTTGTGACGGCGATGACAGACGAGTATACACAGAACAAAGAAAAGCTGATTTATTAGGTGTAGTAATAAAGTGTTGAATATGTCAAACAACCAGACGGCAGACCGGTACCTCGAATGGGTTTAAATTCGTCGCTGATAGTGCAACACCCTATAACGAACAAATTCAATAGGGAGCCGAATGCACTTACTGACTGACTATATAAGGTGCATTGTGCTCCGTATTAAATTTGTTACTTACGCGGTATTGCACCATCAGCGACGTTATATTGTTTGCCATAACTATTTTTAGCCCTAATATTAAAAATCATAACTATCGCAATTAATTTATTTTTAAGAAACAGTTTTTTTTAGGATTTTTATAAATCGATATTTACTTAATTATAGGTACATATTATAAGAAAATATACACATTAATGTATTATCATTATCAGTTATCAGCAACAGGCTTTGTTAAGACGTTTTACATTGGATTGATCACATACAAATTATACACACATTGATACATTGACACAATATTGAAGAAATTCTGGAATTTTGAAGTTCCCAACGATATTAAAAATGATTACTATAAAGTAAGTTAGTTAGTTGGTCAGGACAAGGTTTGTATCGAAAAACACCTAGGCAAAGCCGGGCACGAACAGTTACTGTAAAATTACAAATTACAGAAAACTTATCGAAGCGAAGCGGGGCGGATAGCTAGTTCCCATTCTTACCCTCTTATTCATAAACGCTCAATTGCTTAAGTATGCATTAAATATGCTTTGTCCTTATCTTTCACTGTGACATTTGAATTTGACAAAAAGTGACAAAAAGTGACAAAACATTCTTCAACTAAAATAGGGTTATTGTACGTTTCTGAATAAGGCGGTTAGAATTGGTCCGAACGCGGCGCAAAATGATTTGCTATTTTCAAACATAACTCTCAAATCACTTACATTTGTTCACAAAGTGTGAGAAGTGAAAAAAAAATCTACATTTGTGCTACTTCACGAGGGAAATATTGGTATAATCCGATTTTCCGGGACATTTCATCGACACTTCGGGGCTGGGAATTCCCGCATTACATCCCAAAATGTTAAATTAGCCTAAAAAGATTTAGGAGTGACCCAAATGAGCATTCGGGAAGTAATTTAAGAAAAACAAAAAGGAAAATGTGATGGAATTTCATTCCTGTTTTTCCGAGAAAAATACATATAATCGGTCGATGGAACGCGCGATGGGTTGCCGGCTTAGAATAGTGCCACTCCATGTCTTCCCGTGGAAGTCGTAAGAGGCGACTAAGGGAATAAAGGCTTGTAGTACTGTTAGGCGATGGGCTTGCTACCTGTCACTAATATACACTGTTAAACATCTTAGCCTAATTGTTCAAATTGTGGTTAGGTACAGAGATATCAACAAGTTTTTGGAGTTGTTGGTGATTCTGTGGCTCTGCCTACCCCACTCTGGGAATGAGGGCGTGAAGGTATGTATGTATGTATGGAACGCCGACGTCATTTGTTTTATTTTATAAATAATCGCTTCGAGGGCGTAGGTTGACGTCTTAAAAAACAAACATGAAACGGAAAATACCCGCTAAAAACTTCCGTGAAAAAGAATCTAACTGAAGGTGAAACCACATCAAAATCCGTTGCGTGGTTTGGGAGGTGTTAGCGGACAGACAGACAGAGGTAAACATAAAGAAGATAAAGATGCGAGAAATATACAAATTTGTGCCCAGGTATTACAAAATGTGCCTATTTACAAAGCAGAAAGAATATAAAACGCAATGTTGAATAGCTTCATACCTACTTAAGATTATTTCCACGATTCAGCAAAACTCCTTTTGAAAGTCAAACTCCAAGTTTCCAGAGCAAAATTATTAGCTTTCATGTACCAAGTCTTTTCATAACTCCGACCTGAGGTTTTTCTCTTAAGCTTCATAAATAGGATTTTTGGCCCCAGACTAGTGGAAGACTAGAAGTAGAGGTAAAGGGTTTTCCTTTATATTAGAAGTTGATTTACATATATTTATGCACTTAGCATGGGTATCATACATCGTAACACAGAATTGTCAATTGGGATTGTTCATATTTTAAAGATTACTCTAATTCGAAAACCATTTCGAGGAATAGAGTTTTAAAGCCGTTCTGCATCATTATTTTTTTGAAATATTTATATATTTCGGATATTTCAACGAAAGTATATTTAACCTTTGTTTGACTTTCGTTTAAAGCTTGAAGCCTTCCTAGGTGTATCATACGGGTTAGGCGAAAATCGCTTGAAATTGTAGGTTTTAATACAATATTACAATGACTTTTTATCATTAGATATTATTTAATTGTTATAATTTATTTGTAGATGCCAACCATAATTTAAAAATGATGTCATCCATAAAATGTCCACTAAATAAATAAAGATATTAAAACAAAACTATTGGGTCAAATACAAAATTAATGAAATTGGTCTATCAAAATTACAGATTCTTTAGAATTAGAATGTAAAAACCGTGAGTTATTTTTTTAGGTCTATCCCAATTCCTCGAAAGGCATTTGTTATTGCAAGAGTTATTTATTTGGTAGTCACAATTCTAATCTTACTGACCCTCATAATAAATGATTGAGATATCATGTTTTCAGCAGAAAATAACGTTCGATGAATCAAATTCATGTAATGTTCGAAACAATGATGGTTACTCTCAATGGTGGTTTTTTTTATTACTGCTACTTATTAGTTCTTGTGAAAATTCCAAGTTTTGACACATTTTCCTGCTCAACTACGCATGAATTTATTTATTTTTTGTATTATGTGAGATTCATTGTTTTATATAATGCTAGGTCAAGTTTATTATTGTATAATATCATAAGTAATATTTAAAAAACCACTGACTGTTGAGTTTCTTGCGGCGTCCCTTCTAAGCAGTGGCCTCTTGCGAAGCGATGGTAAATTTTTGACGTGTAAAAGTGCCGTTTTCTTCAGTGTATCTTCAGTGTATTTTTTTTTACTCTTGCATGTAGAAGATTTATGGGTTTACCTTCTTCTCACTTTATGAAACAATTTTTTTTTACTGTTCCTTATCTTAATCTTATTGGCCGTCCATCTGTCACAGAGGTTTAATTGTTATATTTTAGGTTATTGCGAATTATAAAGTAGCAATTTACGTTTAAGCAACGATCATGACGTCAACTTAGGCAAATCAGGACCACGCTGTTTCGTCACCTCGGTGTTAGTTCCAAGTTCTATATTGTCTAAATAGGGTCGGCATAAATATTTTTAGTTCTAACGTATTTTTTCAAGGAACTAACTTTTTTAGCATAAACTTATTAAAAGAATAAGTCCATGGATATCACGCGCGAGTAGAGTGTTTAATAGGTAAACTAAACCGACAGACGCTTTTGTCAAATGTCAAATAACCAGTTACAGATAAAAATTCAGCATACATTGCAAAGTTAACAAGCTTCACATCACTGGGGTTCATATAAACTGCGCCATGTCCACTGAAATGTCAGCTGTCACGTGTCATCCTCGCGATGGTGAGCAAATCTAATAAAATGCAAGCTTTGAAAACCCGACTGCATTTTTAGGGTTCCGTAGTCAAACTAGGCACCCTTATTTATAGTTTCGCCATGTCTGACATGTCCGTCCGTCTGTCCGTCCGCAGCCTTGCTCAAAGACGAGAGAGAAAGCTGTAATTTGGCATAAATATACATATTAGTCATGCCAACAAAGTGGTAAAAAAAAACCTGTTTTTTTTCTAGTTTATCTCCTCTACACGTAACTAGGAGATGTATTTTTTTTTCTCATCTACCCCATAGCGTGGGGTGTCATTGGATAGGTCTTTCAAAAATATTGCGAGTTTGAGGCAATAATTTTTCGATAAAGTTATCCGTTTATGAAATATTAAGCTTTAAATCGCTAATTTTTGTTAGAGTCAAGTGTCATATATAATTTATTAAAATCGGTTTAGCCGTTTAGTAGTTACTAGGGAACATAAAGTCAGACATAAAAACAGGTCAAACACATAACCCTCCTTTTGGGTTAGGCCGCAGCTGGATAAAAAGGTAGTTGCCAGTGGGCAGTTGGTGTATGTACTCGTTTGCTTACTCCATTATAACACTGTGTTTTAATCATCATTCTATTTTAAACTCAGTTTGTTGTCACTGGCGTAAATTGTACTGACGATCTAGAAAGGGCACTCAAACGAGAAAAGTATCAAATTCATGTCGTAAAGAGCAAGTTGGGCCAAGTGACTTTGATACTTGATACACAAAGTTAGCGGGGACGGTACGTTAATCGTTTGTTAGACGTTCTCAGACTCCTTAGAAATGGATCTTTATACTTGTAGTTTATGTTTGAAATTACAACGGATACTCGTAGCTTGTAGACAATGTGTTAAAGTATTTTTATTTTTAAAGCATTTTGTACCAATGACTTTATTATTGCCATCCCATCATAATGTACCAATTGAACTTAATTCTTGAGCCATTTCATAGTTTTTAATTATATCTTTTTTTTTTTTTGTTACAAGTGCCTTCAAAATTAGGATACCAGTCCTGTATTAAGTGTCTATTTTTATTTATTTAATCTTTATTGCACAAAAAACACAAATGGCGGACTGATTGCCTAATCGCACTCTAACAGTCAACCAAATAATCATACAAAGACAGAAAACAAAGCAAAGAACATATTAACGAAATAATAATACTTTACGCAAAAAGTACTAACAAAAGATACATTATAAATAACACCACAGACTAATAGTACATTGTTGCCTAGGCGCGGAAAGTAAGGGTTTTCCTGACGAGGTGGTTAGCAGGCCGAGCAACAGCGAGGCCTGCTAAAATACGAGTCAGGAAATCCTCGTTTCCGCCGAGGCATACATAATGCTTTTCTCAAACATATGAGGAAATAATACAAATACATTTCTAAAAAGCAAGTAATTTAATTTCCTTAGATTTAGCGGGAAGCAGGTTTTGCCTAACCGAGGCCGCTTCAGATTTTAATATAGGCGGTGTGGTACCTATTTCGTCGCTTTCGTCGCTTGAGCTCATTTTTTATAGTAAGTATTCCACACCACAAATAGTTTAATATTCGGTTTCACAATTATATTATGCAGAATGAACGAATGTCAATTGTTTTTAAATACTAACCATAGACATTGGAATGCAAATTCAAAAAGAAACACACGCACTGTGCTAAAAAAGCGAGCAGTTACCTTGGCTGTTTGGAATTTTTGTCTTGGTCCTTTTGATTTTGTATGCAAATTGACAGCATTTTTAAGAAAATATGGACATGGACGGAAAGTGTTTTCATATGGTTTTTTTACTCCTAGGAGTAAAATGAGTCTCTTTCCGTCCTTGTGTTTCAATCGGAAAACCGTTTTTTCCGAGCATGTTTGAGAAAAACATATTCCATGATGGGTCGAGTCCAAAAATCTGTGCAACAACATCTTGCTGTTGTTGTTGTTTATTTTTTGCATTGTCACTTCATCCTGACAAGGCGATGGTATTAGCGTTCCTGACGGACCCGGCATACTCGTAAAGTCCTACTAGTCTTCTTAATTCTTCTTCTTCAGCCTATATTCACTCATTGCTGAGTGTAGGCCTCGTCATCAGCATGCCTCTCTCCCTTACCAGTCTTTTATTTTCACATTTTATTATCTCTGCGACAAGGTTGTATAGAGACTCGATAGTGAGTATAGTCTTTATTATTTCTAGCGAGCCGATCTTCTACACAAAGGCCATTGTTTGTAAACAATACCATTGTCTTTCTTTGTGTCCGTAACACCAAGCCGATTACATACAAAAAAGTTAGAACTACATTGAATGTACATTGAATTATCAACCCTACCCTCTTAGTCAGTAGGTTTAAAATGTAAAGTGTCAGGATACAGATATAAGTTTTGTGTAGATGATAGTATTGTGTAAAGAATAAGCACAGTTCAAATAATAAAGACTTATATCTGTATCCTGACACTTTACATTTTAAACCTACTGACTAAGAGAGTAGGGTTGATAATTCAATGTACATTCAATGTAGTTCTAACTTTTTTTTATGTAATCGGCTTGGTGTTACGGGCACAATGAAAGACAATGGTATTGTTTACAAACAATGGCCTTTGTGTAGAAGATCGGCTCGCTAGAAATAATAAAGACTATACCTGTGATCGCAATTTGGCCTTTTAAATATTCATGTTAGTGCTTTAGATGTGCCCATTGAAATGAGCGAACTCTTTGAAGGCAATTCCTTTCGAAATTAACTTTGTGTTCATTTAAAATAGTCAAATGCTTTATTTTCCGCCATATTAAACTCAAACTGATGTGTAATAAATTCATTCAAATTTAAAATCACCGTACTGTGAAATAGATTATAAACTTCACAAGCACTTAAAATTCTTATTTTAAGCGAAGTCTGTTCAGCTGAATGATTGTTAGCACAGCATTAGATTGTTAACCGAGGGATGAAAATGATAACAAGCAACTAGCGCTAATAAGGAGTCAACAGCGTGTAAATTTCAAATTATATACGAGTAGAAATGAAATTACGTTAATAACTCCAATCAATTTAGCGTAATTAATTCTCTAAGGATCTATCGAGCAGCAAGGTATAAGCTCACTTTTGTCCAGCGCTGGCATTTACTCGTATTCGTAGAAATTATGAACTCTTCTCTTAACATTCCCTATTAATTGCCACCTGTCTGTATGTATTTTTTTTTACTTCTGGGAGGACCTTGTGCAAGGTCCGTCCGGGTTGGTACCACCATCTTATCCATTAACCTACCGCCAAGCAGCAGTGTTCGCATTGTTGTGTTCCGGTTTGGGGATAAGACAGCCGATGAAATGACTAGCATAGAGGCATTCCATCTTAGTCCTCAGGGTTGGCAGTGCTTATGCAGTCTTAGGATTGCGGTCTTGTGAATGCTAATGTCTATGGGTCACAGATTCACTTACCATCAGGTGGTCTGTGTGCTCGTTTGCCTTCTCTATGACATAAAAATAAAATAAATAAATAAATAAATCCTAAAGGGATTTCTGATTGAATTAAAAACTTGAGTTGTTTGGTAAACTTGAAAAGGTATCCAACTCAACTGATAACCAGTTTAGTTCAAATGAAAATTTCGAACAAACATTATTAGGGATTCTGAGAGACACCCTAAAAATAGATACGATACGATATAGCTCACGACATTGTTCTGAATTATTGATGCATTACACCAAAAACCAGAACCCTCAATTTATCCGTCAACTTAAAACACAAAGTGACACTTCACCGCAACACAACGCTCGAAAATACCAAGATGGCGGATAATGAGGACGGGCCCGTTATACAGCTATCCTGTGACGTGTGCAAATTGCGGTTAACCTATATCAGTACGCTCTGATACGTTTAATGATGGTAGCCATGTTTTGATTAGGGATTTATTCTAATACTAGCGACCCGCCCGCGCCTTCGCCCGCGTGGAATGTATTATACATATAAACCTTCCTTAAGAATCACTCTATCTATTAAAAAAAACCGCATCAAAATCCGTTGCGTAGTTTTAAAGATTTAAGCATACATAGGGACAGACAGCGCAAGCGACTTTGTTTTATACTATGTAGTGATTTAAATTTGGAAAATGGTTGAATGTTAACCTTGGACATTGAATATTAATTTATAAAAAGAAGGAAGCGTAAGAAATACAGGTTGTTTCAGGAGGCTGCGTGAAAATAACAGTTGTTTTGAAAGGGAGCGTAAAAAATACAACACAAGAGAACTCCCTGTATAGTCGTTTAGATGGTACGTAGTATCTTATATTTGTAATTATTTAAAAATTATTAGCTTGTGGCTAAGGTTGCGGGATACCGTTGGATTCAAGTCATTCAATCGGCGCAAGATTGGTTCTTGTGGCATACCTTATGGGAGGCCTATTATTCAGGAGTGGACGTTTTTTGGCTGAAATGACGATGATGATGATGAATAATCTTAACCACAAGCTTACGCTACATTTTTTGATCACATTAACAAAAAAACACGGACCTTATATGATACTGAAACTTGGTACATACATAGTCGCAATACGCGTAGTAACGTAAATATTATAGTTTTTATAGCCATTCTAGACACTCAAAGATTTTCTCAAGAGAATCAGCCCTGCAAAAAGTCGCCACGTAAAGGGGCCCTTTCACGCATAACCCATAAAAATTCAATCACCGAATCCCATTTATACGATCCTACATACATAATAAAGGGTGCTCAAGTATTTGCATACTTTAGGAGATGTATAGGCGTTACGTTCCTTCGAAGTTATGAAGAGGATTGCTAGCATACCTCGCGTCAGCTCGTTTACACGATAATATTGGAATAAGTTCTTGCCACTCCATGTCTTCCCGTGGATGTCGTAAGAGGCGACTAAGGGAATATAGGCTTGTAGTACTGTTAGGCGATGGGCTTGCAACCTGTCACTAATACACAGGTAAACTTCAACTTGAGCTCGTATATTATTTAGATGTTCTTCAACATTTATTATCAATGCACAAATTTTAACATATGATTTTGAATCTGTTTTTTTTTAATCCATAATGTGTTTGCGTTTGACCTCAGTTTCACCTGATGTTAAGCGTCGATGTCGAAGGTGGTAAGTACACGCTTATCCAGAAAATGTCATCCAATTTTCTCGTGTGTGCACCGAGTCATACTAGAAAATCACTTTTTAAAACCCTCAACATTAAAAACCTTTTCACAGCAAGCTCCTCTTCTCGCACTCTTGCATTAGAGGGTCTATGAATATCGATAAGTTAGTGGAATCATTGAATCAGCCATATCTTTAATGTTTTATAAGCTAGAGTAAAAATAACACAACATAAATTATTTTTTAACAATAGCTAAGCAAATATTAAATAACTACCCTGTATTTTAAAGATGGTGTCGAGATAAAAAGCGTGCTTGGATAGAAACAGTGAACAATTTGCTTGTAAGTATAATTTGATGAGAATAGGTTGGATGATTAAAAATGGTCACATTTAAAATCCTTTATACATACATACATTAAATCATGCCTGTTTCCCAGAGGGGTAGGCAGAGACCACTTCTTTCCAATTGATACGATCTTGACAAATTTATTTCGCTTCTTCAACATTCATACATCGAGTCATGCACGCAGGTCAGATTCGGCCCTTTTCCATTATTTCTCCGATTTGATTCGAAAAAGTACGCCCCTTCCGAACATTCCACTCACTTTCGATCTGTATATCTCTTTCGTTAATCTTCTTTCATCTATCCTTTCCAAATGACCGAACCATCGAATTATTATTGGTAACATCAGTTAAAATAAAATTACTTTAAAAATAGAACGGACTTAGGTAATACTTAATTTGGGTAAGTTAAAAGTTCAATTAATTACTTAAATGCTTAATGTATTTTGGTGGTTTTGGTTGATTAATGCTAGCTTTTCCGTGAATCAATTTGCTTAATTCCATTTTGCAACTGATAAATTCGCCGTTTAATATTTGTGGGCTGATAAACCACGTTTGCGTTTCGACATGAAAGTAGGAAGCAAAAATACAATATA
Organism: Acleris emargana; assembly: GCA_927399475.2. Lineage (NCBI taxonomy): Eukaryota > Metazoa > Arthropoda > Insecta > Lepidoptera > Tortricidae > Acleris > Acleris emargana. The sequence goes on from OV656849.1 coordinate 1,905,856, forward strand.
GCATTTCTATTTGTCATCACTGATACATTATTCAGGAGAGGTTGATTATGACAATGACTTAGAAGAAGAAATTGAAATAAACATAATAAAACAGAATGATAAGAGCAGTGCATCAGGAAATCCTAGATAAAATAAGGTTTGGTTAGATTAAATAAATAAATATCAAGGGACATTCTCAAACAAATTGACCTAGTCCCAAACTAAGCTTTAGGCTTGTACTATGTGTACTAGACAACTATGTAAACATGTTTATATAGAGTAATATATACGTAAATACATAGAAAACAACCAAGACTCAGGAATAAATACTGGCTCTCATCACACATATATCTACCCTTACCGGGACTGGAACCCAGAACCGCTGGCTTCATAGGCAGGTTCACTACCAACTAGGCCAATGCGTCGGTAATTTGTGACTATTGACTACAATATTTGAACTCTCATTTTAGAAAATACCTATCGATGAAATAAAAATTGTACAAAATGATATATGGAATAAGTGTGTATGTATGATACGCTGTAAAAAGGGTGCAGCATAAATTGTAAACACAAAAATAGCAAATTGATGTGGTATAAAATTATAATAATTAGGGGAGAGGGCACCTTAGCACGTTTTTCACATTATGTCTCATAACAAATCTTTTTTTTTAAATGAAAGTGAAAAAACAGATTCTTCCCATCTTCATTAGGCTTTAATCAGTAAAAAAACAATTATATAATTATTGCAATTAGTCGATAACAATATGACGAATTATTTGCTTTTTGTAAACACACTAATTTGTTCAAATCTGCATTCCCAAGGGGCACCATTGAATTAACATGGGGCAGTTTTGAAAAAACATATTAAATGCAGGAAATAATAAGGAAAGAACGTTTGTTAATTGTTAATTTAATGATTTTTATAGCATATATTACATACATACATACCTTCACGCCTGTAATCCCAGAGTGGGGTATATTAAAACAACCATAACATAAGAACATAACATAAATAAACATTTGTTAAACTTTTACCACCCTACTTATAAACATGTTTTTTTTTGAAATGGAATAATTGTTTTTTTTTTAATTTTTGAATATGTAGTTTTCTATCATTTTTTCCGCATCGTTTCTAAATATTTCAGCCACGGTGTATTAAGCAATGTTTTCTTTAAAAAAATTGACTCGATAAAAGAGTGTGGGTTTGCGTCAATCCATATAAGTCAGCAGCTCTTCTTAGTTTCATAGATCCGTTGATGACACTAAACCACTTTTTGTATTATCATCTTCATTAATTGTTTCTTCCCTTTTTCTTTTCAATGTTCCTACAATCTTGTGTATAAGGAATAATAAGTGATTTTACATTCACTTCCTACACAAAAGACTGCAAGAATGCACTCATACTGTGGCATTTATTTAGGCGGGGCACATTCGAACACAATGTTCAAATCTGCCCTCCCTGATTTGTTCAAATCTGCCCCTTAGTCAATATATACAAAAAAATACAATCAACAACCGGCAGGCAAAACCTACCACGTGGACGATAAACTACCCAACTAGCAAAAGTAAGTACTATACAAGTCGATAGAACGTTTCCAGAAACACTAATTAGTGTTTCATACATGTCCTATAAGGTTGATGTAAACGTTTACCCAGGCAGGTTTTGGCACAGTTATATCGCAATTTTGTGACATAACCGTGTTATTGTGGCTCCATAAATGACACTTTAGAACTATAGTTATAATAAAACGGGGTCGTGTAACACTTTTTAAGGTTTTAACAGTGACTGTTGTGCCATTTACATCACAAAAAAGTTACAAAAAAGTAATCAGAGTTCTGTTAATGGACTTTTCAGTCCTATATTAGAGATTCGGGAGCTATTATAGTTCATCCGGAAAGTTGATGTGAGTTGTGTGACGGTGCGTACTACTGCTCCGAATAAAAATTAATAAAGAACCATTAAAAAACAGACTCCTTGGTAAGTAAGCTCACTGTTTGTAAAATAAAGGTGTAAAGTATTGTCTTAGACTGCCATTTTTACTTGCGATTGAAGTTTTACGTACAAAGTATACCAGTATTATAAACACAATTTTCATGCGCCCCCTTAATTATTAGTATTTATGAAATTAAAATCATTAAAATATATAAATGACTCGACCGCTGGTAAAAAAGTGTGTACGTGCTTACTATAGGCTTACTATATAACTATCTGTCAGGTCGGTCATGCCGCCATGCCGAAAATTAGGGTTCCTTAACACGTCTTAAACCGAATAAAAAACCTTTTGATGTCATACTTATGTGTGATTTCTTTGATTGGTGTCGGGTGAGTAAACTTCTTATACCAAATGAAGGGCGTCACGTAATTACAAAAAATAAAGATATTATTTGGTGGTACATGTACCTACTCATCTAATTTGCAATGTATGCTATGCTACAGCGTCACTTTTCTTTTTTCCAGTACGTGCAGTAAAATGGATGTCGACTGCTTTCTAAGAAAAGATGATTTTATGCGCCAATTTGATTTGCATACTTGGCCTTGGATACTTACACATTTTATATTGTCCGAAAAATGTCACGGTTGTGGGCGCGACACTGATTCATTTTTGCCATATCACTTTGCTTTAAATAAAAAAGATATAAAAATAATCATAAAGCTCAATTTTTTCTGGAGTAAAGGTTGTTGTAGGGCTGTGTATGACCATTATATTCACGATGAATGTGATTATTGTTTTTAACCGTTAGTTACCGTAGTTTATAAATAATAATATACCTACACTAAAGATGGGCCACTTTCTATAGAAATTCTTTCTAGGTCCTTATTTTATTAATACTTTATAATTTTAGGCATTAAATACGCAATAGTTAGTCATTTTTAGAAAGACAATTTTAATAATTATGTTTAAATTTTTTATTGTTATCGAATTGCCTATCTATACCACTGGGAATACTGGGCCTATGTGCGGGGAGTCCCCGCCCCCACCCCGCTTCGTTGCTACTAATAATAAAAAAATAGAAAAACAAGGAATAATATAATGTTAATATTAAAAAAAAAGTATTTGTAATGCAACGTAGAACTCATACATATTCTTAACTGATAAAATCTTTGATTAATTTAAGATTATAAGTTAAGATAAATTAATAATGTATTTGTTTTTTGTGTAAGAAATAAACAGATTAATTTTTTTTTTTTTAATTTCTTTTTTTAAACTACGCCAGCGCATAGAATCAAGAATGAATGAATCAGGAATGATAGATACGTCTGTACAAGTTTTTAACAGAGTTCGTGGATCCTTGGGCAAAACGTTTGGCAAACGCTTATTTATTATCTGAGATAAACTTCTTACAGCTTCATGAGGAATATTTGATTCAATTGCCCATTTCTTTAAATTGTCACGAAATTCTTCGTCATTATCTTCTGTGAAGTCGTCTTCACTTTCAAAAAAGTCACTGCATTTTTGATCACTATCGTCACTATTTATAAAGTCACTACTCATACCTACTAAATCTTGGCCACAAACATTATTTGCTGGAGTGGTGTTATTCGTATTATTATTTTGTACGGAACCCGGCCTTGTTTCATTCACTTCGCTTTGATGGTTACTGTTGTTATTGTCAATGGACGTAACATTACGCGTGAAAGCTGACAATTGTTGATATTTTTTCTTAACCTTATTTCGGAATGCACCACTCCTCTTGAATCTTTTCCAGTCTCTTAAATCCATTTTTTTTTACTTTTTAATAAACAGCGTGATAGAGCCTAGTATAACAATTAAGTACACCAATGTCTGTCTTGTTCTAAAAAAGTTTTTAAATTTCTGCTAATGGACATTTCGGCTGATTATTAGTGGCCAAATGCCACTTTTATATATCAGAAAACCCCATTAAAAGTATTTAAATCTCTTTAACTCGACTATGAGACGTAGCAGTTACCAAAACACTGATTTCAAGACCTTTCAGTGTTTTAATAGTATCCTCGGGGCAACTATAGTATATATCCTATAATAGCTATTTGGAAATGTTTATTTCACAAATCCGACACATATCAGTGTTGAAAAAATCAACAATAGTACATTATTATCCTATAATAGTATTTTTTTTACAATTTTAGCACTTGCACCATAATACTCATTTGGAAGCGACAATAAACACAAATTTGCCCTAAAACGGTACCATCTATAGCTTTAATAGGACAAGGAAGCTCTTTAGTGATATAATAGAATCACTTATAGTGCAGCGTTAAAAGCATGATTTAGGAATGTAATGTAAACGTTTACATAACTTTTTAACAGTACTAAAGTGCCGTATAATATTATACAGCTGAAAAGTGATATAAGACGCTTTTATAAAACACAGGGTCATAACAAAAACCTTAATGACGCTTTAATAGGACTCTTTAGTCATAAACTGATTTCTTAACGGACTATTTTGCTGGTTGGGTAAGAAGTACTACATAATTTTGAACACATATAAAGTAAGTACAGTTTACTTACGCGGATGGCAATTTTTTGTAACTTTTATTTTGATTTAAAGCTCGGATGACGCCCAAACAATGAAAGCTTATAACTCGTTTTATCAGCTATGGCCACGCGCGTTGTGACTTGATGTTTGGTGTACGCTGTATTGCAAAAAATAAAATACAATTGTGTTGTGAATAAAATAAAATAAATGAATAAATATCAGGGGACAATGTCACACCGATTGACCTAGTCCCAAACTAAGCTCTAGGCTTGTACTATGGGTACTAGACAACGATATAAATACTTAAATAGAGAAATGTATACTTAAATACATAGAAAACATACATGACTCAGGAACAAATATTTGCGCTCATCACACAAATATCTGCACTTACCGGGATTTGAACCCAGGACCGCTAGCTTCATAGGCAGGTCACTACCAACTTGTGGGAGGACCTCGTGCAGGGTCCGTCCGGGTTGGTACCACCATCTTATCCATTAACCTACCGCCAAGCAGCAGTGTTCGCATCGTTGTGTTCCGGTTTGGGGATAAGACAGCCGGTGAAATGACTAGCATAGAGGCATTCCATCTTAGTCCGCAGGGTTGGCAACGCATTTGCAGTCTTGTGAATGCGAATGTCTATGGGTCACAGTTTCCACTTACCAGTACCTTACTTTTGGCCTGTGTGCTCGTTTGCCTTCCCAAGCTATAAAAAAAAAGAAAAAAAAAAAAAAGAACTAGGCCAGCGCGTCGTCAAATAAATAAATTGTAACGTAGTTTCCCTTAAAAAATCAACAAGTTCAAATCTGCCCCTGTGCATCCTTATTTCGTTAAGAAGGTATTGTGTTTTAGTTCATTTTTACCCGACTGCGTCAGATGGAGGGTTATGTTTTTCGAGCGTATGTATGTATGAATGAGTGTCTATTTCTGGGCACGCTCTGCAGCTTAAACGGCTTGACAGATTTTAATATGCGAGGTGTCATTCAATTCGTGTTAATTGTCGACGTGACAAAGGGTTTCAATAAGACGTCCGCAAAAAAAACGGTGAGAGAATAAAAAAAATATTTTTTTATTATAACAATATGGGTCTCAAATGAAGCCAGTAAATAGCCCATTCCAAATATATATACATTATACCACTTTGATGCTATCATTTTGACAGGAAAATCAAAAAAATATATAAATGTTAAGTAATAAACCTCCTTTTGCTAGAAAGAGTGTTCCGCTTGCAATTTGTCACTTGTGACATTAAAAAATCGATCTCTATTCGTAGAGCTAATTTCACGCGTAGTAATAATTAATTTAAACAGTCTTTATATATCTTTTAACATTATCCAATATTAGTATTTTCCTACAATTATCAGCTTTATAAATAAATAACATCCGGTGACATTTCCTGCTTTTATCTTTAATACTTTCAGGATCGGTTTTCCTTGTTAGTAATATTTGTTTTGTCCCTTCCTGATTGAGCCGGCATAAAGCGTCAACTTGGTATTTGTTACCCTCTGTTCTTTTTTGTTACTCTTTGTTAGCCGCAAACGGAACTAATATTGATGAAATCCGCGAAAACAAGTCCATATACAATTAGTTTTGGTTGCGGTTTTTGCTTTTATTGGTAAACCAATAATGATTCAGATCAGGAAATTTCATAAATATTTGTTAATTAACAGAGAAAACAGTATTTAGTGGTTTAGGGAAGTAAAGTTTTACTCTACATACATACCTTCACGCCTGTAATCCCAGAGTGGGCTAGGCAGAGCCACAGAACTACCTACAACTTTAAAAGTTGTTGATAATTCATTAACCACACAACGTATTAGTGACAGGTTGCAAGCCCATCGCCTAACAGTACTACAAGCCTATTTTCCCTTAGTCGCGTGTTACGACATCCACGGGAAGACATGGAGTGGCACTATTCTAACCCGGCAACCACACGGGGTTTTATTCTATAAGTTAAGTAATTCTAATTTAACGATGCTTTTTTTTCTTGATATTCATTAGACAAGACGAGCTAATAACAGACCTTAATGAAGATCTGGGGGCTTATTATGACATAGCTATGCAGTAAATCTTACGGCGAGTCTAAAGGACAGAGCTATAGCAGTTATATAGCTCTGTCTTTTTTTTTTCGCCGAGTTCCATGTCGAAAGACAAGCTAGAGAGCAGGAAGAAGAATCACAATATTTAACGTAACAATATAAATCTAACAAAATAGGGGCACATTTTTCTTGTTACTCTATCATCCAAAGGTAAAAGCTGGAAGTTATTCCTTGAATGATCTCTTTTATATTTATACATTGTTTGTTGTTATTACATTTTGTACAATGATAGTAGTTTATGCAACTGATGCAAAATGATGAGTGTTTAAAGGCTGGCTTTACGGCTAGCGAATGCTGAGTTGGGACCGTTTCGCAACTGTTTCTCTGTCTTGTTCTTTTTGTATCTATGTACCTTTTATCTTTATCTTTATCTTTAATTATGTACAGTCGCATACACTACTTGATCTACACTCACATAATAAGTTTAGAATTATCCTACTTTCGTAACTGCAAAAAACCATCAAACAAATGACAACAATAATGGCGGCAATTCGATCCTCGGTCAAGACGAATGTTTAAAAAAAATCATAAACAAACGAATTAGGTCCCTATTCTCAAGTCGAGATCAAATGTCGTTTGAATTGACGTTTCGAGTCGATAACTGTTTTAATATCTATGAATACTAGAATAGTACCCCCTGTCTAGTTTAGATAGCTATTCCAAATTTAAACTACTTAATAACATTACAGTACAGATTTTACCTACTACCACAGACAAGAAAGTTCTAACAGTAAAATTGATTGTAATAATGCTGGTCTTTTCGTGCAAGTTTTGAACGCATAATAGAGTACTTATGATATGTGTGTAGATAAAGTATTTATCCAAATAATGTACAATTTCCCAAATTTTCATTTACTTACCGAAAAGATATTTCCGGAGGCAGCTGTTAGCATTCCAATCGCCCCAAGTCTTACCTAAAATAACCATTGTATAAACTGCTTTGCTGGAGTTATGAATAAGTTTTGAAAAAATCGAGTTATGATAAATACACAAATTGAGTCTCTACGACATATACATTCGGTTAAAAATATTTTACCCAATCAGCAGCCAAAGAGTAACATACGTACCTACATATTTTTTTATACACGTTGTAGATTATTTATTCGGTAAACGTTGCCTCGTTTTCAACAGAACCACGTTTTTTTATAAATAATAGATACTATCTAATATCATTTAAACTACCGACAAACAAAACTAAAACCACAACAAACTAACCACTACAAAATTCCATCAACTTCGCGTTGGAATGGGATACGAGTTATAAAGATATCGTAAACAATATCACCAACAAATAGCTACTTAAAATAACGTTTCATTGGGACTAGCTCAATAATCATGGCATTATCTGAACATTTTTCCATCATCAGTAATCAATACCTCTTTATCATTTCCCATTGAAAAGAAAGAGCACGATACTCCAACTTTTTCTGCTGTAACTGTAGGGAAGGCACCTTGTATTTTCCGCGTTTATACGTCACCCGTTTGAGCGTGCGAGCGAGCGGGATGGTGGTAGTTGTGAGTGCGAGTGAAAGGGACGGGAGAGAAAGCCTTGACATAGATGAGGAGTGTGTAGATAGTACGTAGTGTGACACAACTCTGCGAGCGTTTCTGAAAAGATGAAAAGGTGTCAGTGTCAGCTGGCTTGTATTCTTTGTAACTTTAGTTGCGTATCTCAAGTAATCTTTCATTCTGTCAGGCGATTATTGAACTGTGCTAAAACTGTATTAATATAACATGAATATGACATTAAGTAAAAATAATAGTTTAAATGAATCATTAAAATATTTGAAAATAAATTTTATAATTAATCTCATTGACATTTTAATAGATTTAAAGTGTCATATTGATTGGTGTGATATTGTGTAACTATATATTCATGAATTTAATGATTAAATATTGTAATGATTTTTGTAACAAATCTAAATTAAAAATATCCTTTAACTTCTAAAAATGCGAAGTACCGAAGCAGGTATGCTTTAAAATTTAAACTTTTTTAATAATTAATTTATTTAAAAAAATCAAGACTGAAAAGTATAATTTTGCTTTAGCTACGTGACTCAATTCTAATACAAAATGTGTAATCACCAAGCAACAATTTGTAGGCTTGAACTAATTTACTATTATGATGACTTATTTACTATAGTCTTATATTACTATGTGTACCTTGTCGCTTTTTCTTGTTATACAATATTTAAAAGCAATTCAAACCAGTCGCTAAAGCGACAAAGTATGAAAGTGAATATTTACTTTTGACGTTTACTTACAACATCAACGCAGTAGTATTTGTATTTGTAAAATGATAAAACTGTGTGTTGAATGGCTTATCTTTACGAAGTAGTGTTGCATTAACTACTGCATAGATGCTACTAGTTGATAAATCAAATATCTTACTTTTATAATATTATAAGATAAACTAATTTAACACAATTATTCAATGAAATTCGGATCACAACACAATTAATGTTCTGGAATCAGACATATTTTTTTTGTTGCTGAAATTTAAATAGATTGGGAAGAAGTAACGATAAACAAAAATATTAGGTGGGTGAAGTCGCGGACAAAAGGAAAGTTTAAAATTTAAGGTCATCTATTTAGATATGCTATTTACATTAAGTCTACTTTTGTCAGTTTTCTTTAAAATGTTACGGCTTGAATTTATCAGGGCGTATCTTAAACAATCTCTAAAGGCCATAACACAAATTTTGAGCAAGTAAATAATTACAGAAATCTAATTGTGATCAATGTGTAGTTGACAATCGGTTAAAGCAAACCTTTTAAAAATGTCATTTTCTTTTTCTGAGCCTTTAACTATGTAAAGTAAAACCACTGTCGAAAAAATATGGTTATCTGATGTTACCCAAGTTTTCGACGGTTTCGTCAGGTTTTTATTCGCTGATACAATCTTACAAACATTTAATTATCCTTTTTTTTTCAATTAATTTTATGATCCTTTGTAAAAGGTTAGTAGTAAAATTATCACATTTTACTTTCCATCTCTCATTCATACACAAACTGTCGCATCTCTAAATTTTCCCGCTTGCATACTCTTTGCCGGTATCATCGGAGCGGCCCAGTCTGGCTCGGCCGCCCGTGGGCTCGCATCGTAACTGAAACCCGACCGTAACCCTAACGCGAGTGCTGCGTGACCATAGTGACTTGGATTGTAACGGTCAGGGTAAGTGGCCAGTATTTTTATTCTAAATTTGGTTGGTTTTTTTATTTACTTTTTATTTGTTTGGAATCTAGGCTACGGCAAATATGCTCATTAGCGAGGTGTTAATGTATCACGGATGGCATACTTTACTTGATTTTTCAGTCTTCACGGATATTTATATGTTCTTTGATTATTTTATATGTTTGGAATGAATTTATTTTTAAGATGGTGTTCTTTCATAGTTTATACAGTTATTTGTTTACAAAAAGTTTTACGTGTACTAAAAAAACAACTTTTAATAAAATATATACCTTAATAATTAGTTACTGGTAAATATTTTAAGCTACTTTAAGGCAGGTCAATTTTAACCAAAAATATTAATGGCATATTATATTTTAATGTTATGAATTCGTACATTGTTATGCGAAATATAACGTATATCGAAGAGGTTTAAGACGCAGTATATGCTTAGGATTACTTAAATAAATAATAATATAGACAATCCTTTCGTGTAAAGAGGGATATATTAGATATAGGTACAATATTATATTTGATGTGTCTGTTTATCTCAATTTTAATTATGATTTAAGGGGTTCTAATTTAGTTTCTGAATGGTTTGACTACAAACGGATTTCATGTTAAAATGTGACTTAATCTCGGAATGAACATTGTTTGTTCAGAAATTATACGGTATCCCTTTGAAACGGATTATAATTGTTGCGTCAAATGTCTAAAATAAGTTAAACTATCATCCTTTGAGTCTGTAATTCAAATTAAAGAGTAAACTCTTATTACACCGTGTTTTTTTTTATTTACGATAACTTCGACATATTACTAGGTACATCCATAGAAACTAAGTGGTAGATTAGATTTTAAAACATTGCAAAAAAAAATTTTTTTTCTTGTTTAGAACAAAGTAATTCAATGTTGTATCTTTGGTCTTTCTAAAAGGGCCTTTAGAGTTAACTCATAGTCAGTGTCAAATACGTCAATGTTGGCGTGACATACACAGACAGTTAAGAGCCTTGTAGACCAGTTCAACGTGATTAACTGATTAAATTTAAAAATTAAATATCTTTAAAACCGTTACAGTTATCATTTGTCTGTCTTCGGGAAATTAACTTTATTTGACTTAAAGAACGTTTTCTTAAAGTTATCGTAAATCAAAAAAAACACGGTGTATAAACATCTTTTTTGTAGATTAGTTAAGTTAGGCAAGGTTTGTTAAAAAAACAGTTTCAAAGTAAAAACCGTCTTCGACCAAACAATCAATTAGGACAAATAATAATTATACCACTTAATGAGCTGAGTTTCTTGCGGCGTTTCTTCTCAGCACTAGTCTCCTCTTGTGAAGCGCTGGTAGATTCTTGACGTGTAAAAGTGCCCGTGCGGCCTATTTACTGAATAAATGTCTCTATCTTTGGAAACAGGCGTGATTTAATGTATGTATGTATGTATCTTTATCTTTATCAATATAGATCTATATTATTCATCAGGGCTGATATTTGTATGATGACTGATGAGCTGAATATTTGTTCCTGAGTCATGGATGTTTTCTATGTATTTAGTCTAGCGCCATAGTACAAGCCTAGAGCTTAGTTTGGGACTAGGTCAATTGGTGTGATATTTTCTCAAGGGGACCGTTTCTCAAAAAGTAATAATCACATAACACTAATATTAAAAGACTAAAAACTCTTTGAGAAACCGGCCCCAGATACCTAATAATTATTTATATATTTTTCTCAAACATGCTATGTAATGTCGGCGTTATGTTAGTTATTTTAGGCCTCAAAGTGCCACGTTCCCGATGGAACAACTCGAGAGAACTGTAAAGGAATTTCATACAAAATTGAAGGCCTAGGCCGGGAAGTAATTTTTTTTAATTTTAATACGGCCATGACAGCTGGTTTTATGAACAGGCTGAATAGCTGAAAATCGTTTTTTTTTTGTATCTGTGTGGTTCGGACCAAAAATATCCGCGTTAATGCCTGTTACACAAATGTTTTTTGAGTGATGTTTTTTTTTTTATTTCATTGCATATGTTTGAGAAAAGCACTATACATACCTCGCCGTGAAAAGGGGTTGCCAGCCTCGTAACTATCCGACCTCGCTTCGTTCGGCCGTCTATATGAACTCGGCCTGCAACCACCTACTTCCCGGCGTCTGTAGTAATGTACTATTAAAGGTTGCATTAGGAATTAAAACATTTAAAAAAGTAGCGGACGTTTTTTGTGAAAGACAAGGTTATCACGATGATGATGACATTTTATAGCGGTCTCCGACCCCTATAGACATCAATTTGCTATCTTAAACCAACAATCTTGATGCGGTGCCAACACTGATTTATTCTGTAATTTGACAATATCATACATACCTTCACGCCTTCATTCCCATAACAACAGCTCTAAAAACTTGTTAATTCTGTAACCACATTTTGCACAATCAGGCTAAGATGTTAACCAATATATTAGTGACAGGTTGCAAGCCTATCGCCTAACAGTACTACAAGCCTTTATTCCCTTAGTCGCCTCTTACGACATCCACGGCAAGACTTGGAGTGGTACCATTCTGAGCCGGCAACCACATAGTTAATCACAGTAATTTAAACTATATATTCGCTGTACGGATAGCTTAAAATATGAATAACATAGCAGATATATAAGCTCTCCCATGGCCCTAAACAAGATGGCCCTAAGCTAGAATGTTATCGTTATTGAAAATGTATAGGACTTACAAAAACTGCCAAATGGACGCGTCGAGCACTAACTTACAGTCTGTGAGCACTTAGAAGAGGCTCCGGTTTAGTACCTCTCTCACTCTCTCAAACGATCTTATTGACATACTCTCTGTATGTCAATTCGATAAATTTTGACAGGTTCCGAAAATCGTTTACGTTAGCGTCAACTTGTCCAGGAACAGGTCAACTTAATTTAAAATTACTGTTTATGTCTCAGTGATGTTTCAGATTAAGTTGGTTAGACGAGCGTACGAGAGTAAGTGAGAAAGAAGTAGAAACCCGAAGTTCACTTTATAAGCTACTAGCTGTCAGTAGAATTCGTTTGTTACTAATCACGAAGATACCCTATGTCTTTTGTTGGAGTTTGGGCTATCTTCGTAACAAATTTCAACACAATTGGTTTGACCGTTAAAGCGTAACAAACAAACAATCTTACTTTTACTATATTTATTTTTATATTTTATGTAAGGTTCATTGTTTTATATAATGCTAGGTTAATTTTATTATTATATTGCGGCGTTTCTTCTCAGCATTGGTCTTTTGCGAAGCGCTGGAAGATTTTTGACGTGTAAAAGTGCCGGTGCGGCGTACGTACTGAATAAACATCTCTTATCTTTTTTAATTTCATCTTTAATATTAAGTAGATATGGATTACACTGTCCACAGCTACCAGGACTAATACTAAATATGTCCTAATTTAAGTCTTAGAGACGTATAAAGCTCCTAAGGGTCAAAGTATATACATTTTGGTCTCATAATGACCAGTTTTATAGCGAAGATTAATGAGCAGGAATTCATTTCTCTCTCAATTTTCCGCTCCCGTTATTCCAGCGCGCAGGAAATACCTAAATCTAACCTCCTTTTAGGGACGAATATAAAACGTTCCCGTTTAAGATCAGAATTAAGCTTCATTGTCGCCTGTTTCTTATCAGTTAAAGAAAGTCCTTATTATAATGGAAAATCATCTTGCGGAAACGGATATATTCCGATTGATTAGTTCCTATGAAGTTTATGAAATATTTGCTATCAGGATTTCAATCCTTGAAAAAACCTCGTATCTCATATTTCGTGGCGTACGATTGTAATCTTAAACATGAAGAGAATTGAGTTCAAACTTTTACATCTCGAAATATCAGATACGAGTTTTTTCCAAAGTAGTAACGATTTACGATGGAATTACGTATTACATTAATAATTGCTATATATTAGTTGCCTTGACAATTCACATGTCATGCCAGCAGGGCAAGACAAGTTGCCATCGAATACAAACGCTAGCGTTTGGTAATCATTGTCGCTTTGCGTTGTCATAGAAAAATGTGTGGAATTGACGTAACTCACGTAATATATCACACGACATGCGTTGTCAAGAATGAAAAATGTCAGTTGTAACGAGATATATCACGTGACTTACGTCAATTCAATTCCGTGACTTACGACAACGCAAAGCGACAGTCTTGTCTACTCCCTTGTCTACTACTCTCTACTCTCTACTTGTCTAGCCCCATAGGATATTTTAGAGCAATTTTAAGAATTTGTTTTGCTCATCTATGTTATTTATTGTAGAGTTATTCAACTATATAAATTTATTTCGTATTGTGTTGTACCTGTCAATATTGTAAGGAAAGCCGAGATCATTTTTCACAATATTTCAGCGTTATATTATGCTATATTTAAGCCGCTTTGCCTTCTGTCAATCATAATACTTCGGCGTACAGTGTTGTTGCAATTTCCTTTAACCCAATTTGCTTTTAAAACGTAATCATATTTGTTGACTTAGGCTCGGTTAACATCTTGTCGTCGAATAGGGAATATTTCTGTAATTTTCTCACAGCTTCAATAAAAGCTAGATTCACGTAACAAACAGTTGAGAAAATCTTTTTGAATAGCTAAAAAAATATCCAAGATATAAGCCATCGAATATATATTTCTATCTCTTTCTAGCAAACTATGAAGTTTTACATGACGTCACGGTGCATATCGGATCTCTCTGTCTAATAGCTGACTAATTAGCGGTTTAAAATGATTGTATGATCCGTATTTCTTGGCAGATTTTAATCCTAATTTCACCTATGGTGATCTCTTTATGGTATTTTCATAATCTGATGAGAAATCAATATGACAATCCATGCATATTCGCTATTGAAAATCTAGTTAATTATGAGAATCACATAGATTAGATGAATCAATATTGTTGTGTGGGCATACTCTACCATCATCATCATCATCTTGTCAGCCGAAAGACGTCCACTGCTGGACATAGGCCTCCCCAAGGCTCTCCACCCAGACCGGTCCTGTGCTTTTCGCATCCACAGCGTTCACGCCGCCACGCCCAAAATCTGTATCCCTCAAATGATTTTTCTTAATGATCTCTTTGCTAAAACATCAACCTTTCTTTCAACATGACGCGTCAGAGAGTCTCGAGACAAGAAGTATTTAACGTGAAGAATTAAAGATGGCGACCGAGGGTGCTTCGAATCTAGGTTTGAGGTCAGAGCTTCCGCTCCAACTGGAGTAAGGGGCCAGAATTGGGGATCACGACGGTTTAAGGGGTTTTGTGGCCTAAATTTAGAATTGAGATTAAATTGACGAAAGTTCTACGGGTTTTTTTTATATCTGTTGCCTTGGCAGGACCTATTGTAAAACTTCAACTTGTTATGTTTGTCGTGTGAATATCATTGCTTTGAAAAAACCTCGTAACTCAAATTTCGTGACGTATGAATTTAAACTCAAGGCTGTAAATAATTAAGTTCAAAGTCATGCATCTCGAAATATCAGATACGAGTTTTTTCTAAAGTAGTAACGATATGTGACTCTATCTGTAGCATCGTTGTTACCATACTGATGAACCAATTTAGATGGTATGTTTTAAATTAAAAAAACTAGTTTAATTATTGTTAGTATATTTAAGAGACATCAAGGGGGTTATTATGACATAGCTATATGCAGTTCATTATACGGTGCGCGTAAAGAAAAGAGCTATAGCAGTTACATAGCTCTGTCTTTTTCTTTCAGCGTAAACTGAACTGCGTAGTTAAATCATAATAACCCCCCAGCTTTGAAAGTAGGGTCGCAATTATTTCGATGGATCAATGCAATTAATTCCTACAAGCATATTAAATTCAAAGGCTATAAGATAAGGTTGGATGTGCAATAAAAATCGTATAGTAGATGCGCCTTTCCTCCGTACGAGGGTTCATTTATTAGTTATGGTTATAATAACGTTGCGCTTGCAACCACTTCGTTAGAAGTACAATCGAGTAATAAACTGTAGAGAGCCCTTTATCTTGGGCAATTTGCACAATATAAAATACATAAGTGAGGATTAACAATGGTATCACAATTGCTTTGATGTATTTACTTACTTTCAATATTTATTTAATAAAGATATAAATAATAATCTCCACTATAAAAAGACACCCTCTCTGGCAGGTCCGCTCGCGGCACGGTCCCTATGACACTGGCTGCATTACCTCTCTGGATAGCTAGCCCAATCCTTTATGAGAGGTAAGCACAAAAGAGACGGGATGATAGGGCCTTAATAATTATTTTCATATCAGCTGACCAAGGTCTGGTCTCAACTTGAATGTATCTTTTCCTATTTCATTAAGAAATGAGCGGTATTTTTTTTAAAGATAACACTCATTTTTACGATTCAGTGTGGCTGTAAGAAATTTTACTTATATTTGGTTTGCTTATTTGGCCGTGCGGTTGCTGGCTTAGAATTGTGCCACTCCATGTCTTCCCGTGGAAGTTGTAAGAGGCGACGAAGGGAATAAAGGCTTGTAGGACTGATAGGTGATGGGCTTGTTACCTGTCACTAATATACACTGTTAAACATCTTAGCCTAATTGTGCAAATTGCGGTTACAGAGTTATCAACTTGTTGTTGTTGTTTTTAGAGTTGTTGATAATTCTGTAGCTCTGCCTACCCCACTCTGGGAATGAAGGCGTGAGTTTATGTATGTATGGTTAAAGACTGAAGCTGAAAATCATCAATTATAAATGATAACTTTCATAATTATTAGTACGGAAGAATTGATGAACATTTATAGCTATGGGATGAAGTGATGACAAATCCCTTTCATAATATCATTACAAATTTTAGAACTTGAACTTGAAAGAGTGCTTGTTCTTTAGTTCCGTCGACACAGTTCAACACCTCCACCGGTGATTCATATATAGTCCCTACGGAGACGGACATAGGGTTCACTGTAGCCTAGCCTTTGACGACACGGTAGCCTAGTCAGTGTAGTGGCCCTGCCTACGAAGCTAGCGGTCCAGGATTCAATCAGTAAATATTTGTGTGATGAGCGCGAGTATTTGCTCCTGAGTCTTGGGTGTTTTCTATGTATTTAAATATGTATTTATCTATGTAAGTAATACCCATAGTACAAGACTAGAGCTTAGTTTGGGGCTCCGTCAATTTGTGTGAGATTGTCCTCAAACAAAAAAAAACTGTTGCCCGGATAACTGGACAGATTCTTAGGGGAATAGCGATATGCCACTTCTAAACGGATGAAGTCGCGGTAAAAGCTTAAATTCACCGTCTAAGCCGTTTGTAAGTCTTTTACAACTAGCTTGACCTACATCTCGCACCGCGTTCTCTCATACATATTTCAGTTTCGTTAAAGTCTGTTGGGAGTCGCAATGTAGGTAGCTTTTAGGGCTACCTGTGTCCATTTTTTATTTCAAACTTATAAAGAAAACAAGTAATAAGTGTTAATGGCTCTGGTTGACTTTTGACGTGTAAAAGTGCGCTAATTACTGAATAAACATCTACATATCTATTCTTATTGTAATGCTTTTTATTAGTTTATTTTCACTTCAATGTAGCTTCACCTGAAGGCCCATAATAACATCGGGCAAAGGTATATTAAACTTATGTTGAGTGACACAAGGTTTATAATTTGATGCGTACCCGGTGAGGGCAGATCACATCAGGAGTCAACGAAAGTTTTCGAACACATTTTTTTTTATGGCGTTGGAAGGCAAACCAGTACACGGGCCACCTGATGATAAGTGGAAACTGTGAACCATAGACATTCGCATTCACAAGACTGCAAATACACTGCCAACCCAGAGGACTAAGATGGAATGTCTCTACGCTAGTCATTTCACCGGCTGTCTTATCCCCAAACCGGAACACAACAATGCAAACACTGCTATTTGGCGGTAGGTTAATGGATAAGATAGTGGTACCAACCCGGACGGACCCTGCACAAGGTCATCCCACAAGTAAACAATATCGCCAATTTCTTCTGTAAACTATTCAATATTCATTTTAGCTTTACCCGGTTTCTATATAGGTACAAAAGACTGCCCCATTCGCTGACTACAGCCTTCCCCCCAGTTTGACCCTTTGTGGGGCAGTTTTCAGCTGTTTGTGTCTGTTTGATTTGATTTACACGGTGGAAGCTCACAAAGCTCCACCTGAAAGCTTTGCCGTAAAGGGCTTTGTGAGCAATTGTGTGAGAAATATCACGCTGAATATTTAAAAGATAGGATTTACCCGTACGGTTGTGCGTTAAGGAAATGTGAAGGTATTTCCAGTTTTTGGTAAGAATAGGGAAATATAATGCGCAGTCAATGAAAGGTAAATTTTGTTGTAATATTCTTTGATAAAACGTTATTGGCTATTCAAAGGGGAAGCTTTATTCACTTTTATCCATAAATACTTAGTTGCGTGGGTCAGTCTACTTTTTCACAAAAAGATTTTGTTTATTTATTTATTTATTTATGTTAAGGAAATCCAACAGTACAACATTGTATCATACAATCATCAACGTAATTATATAAAAAATACAATAGATCGCATATCTACAAATCGGTCAATTTAACTAAATTAATCATAAAAATAATCATAGACACCTCCGGAGATCCTAGAGCTGTTGCTTACCTCTCCCAAAGGATAGCTAGCCAGCTATCCAGAGAGGTAATACAGCCAGTGGCATAGGGACCATGCCGCGAGCGGACCTGCTTGAGGGGGTGTTCTTTTTATAGTGGTGATTATTATTTACATCTTTAATATTTGAGTAGCTTAGTTTTATTTTAATTTAAATAAGTTTAGTAAAAACTTTTAACTGTAGTACCTATATTATATTTATTAACTGAAATAAATATTAAATATCAGGGAACTCCGAGAATCTCACATATTTTATATTAACCCAATACCTAACTAAGCTTAAGGCTTGTGCAATGGGTAGGTACTAGATGTCGGTAAACATACTAATATAAAGAAATACATTTCTAAATATAAATAGAGACAACGTCCAAAACTTAGGAACAATTACTCGCGCTCATCACACAAATATTCCCTCATAACGGGATTCGAACCCGGGAGCGCTAGGTTCGTAGGCACTACCAGGCTAACACTCCGTCAATATAAGATGATGTCTGTGGCAGGCATATTTCGTACTACACAGTATTCGTAAGCAGGGAAAAATGTATGTTACAAATATCCTGTTTACGCTGAGAAAAAAAGACAGAGCTAACTATACACCGTGTTTTTTTTGATTGACGATAACTTCGGCATATTACTAGGTACATCCATAAAAACTAAGTAGTAGATAAGTTTTTTAAACATTGCAAAAAAAAAAAAAAACTGTTTAGAACAAAGTAATTAAATGTTATATCTTTGGTCATTCTAAAAGGGCCTTTAGAGTTAACTCATAGTCAGTGTCAAATACGTCAATGTTGGCGTGACATACACAGACAGTTAAGACCCTTTTAGACCAGTTCAACGTGATTAACGGAATAAATTTAAAAATTAAATATCTTTAAAACCGTTACAGTTATCATTTGTCTGTCTTGGGGAAATTAACTTTATTTGACCTAAAGAACGTTCCCTTAAAGTTATCGTAAATCAATAACACACGGTGTATAACTCCCATAGCTTTGTCCTTTACACTCACCGTAAAATGAACTGCACAAATATGCCATAATAACCCCTCTGTTCTTGCGTGATTATACCTGTGCTGTGCCATTCATATAAATTTACTAATCCATTGTTACTTCCGAAAATACGGCTAGTTTGTCTCGAAAACTAACCCAGTAATATGCTTATCTCGTATTTTCTGTATTCTTATTTATACACTATTCAGTCTCCAACTGATAAATAAACATGAGGCTGCGAGGACGTCTGCCAACCCTGACCTGACGAACTGACCCTGCATTTGTCACCATGACGTGTTATTTCTCCATACATTCATGAACCATAATAAACGAAAACGGCGTTAAAACTTTAGTATGTACATTTCAGTCATACGTCGTGTCTTCGAATCGCGTTCCTTTTTCGGAAACGAGGATTTCCTACACTTTCATGAACTTTCTCCATAGCACGGACCTAATCCAAAAAAAAGGCCAAGTTCGAGTATTTAAGATAATACCTATGCTTGGTAACCGCAAAAGAAAGTAGTCATTTTGATGCAATAAGGTCCATTTTGACTAGCCTAAAATTTAATACAGATTTTCCAAGTTTCTTTGTTATTTCTTCAAAACTGTAAATATTGGAAACTTCATTTTATATTTCCTGTAAAATATACGTCAATATCTATGCGTTAGTATTTGTTTAGGGATAAGGGGGGAACCATATTTTTTTGTAAATTTTTGGCTATAAATCAAAAAGTACCTACAACACAATTTTTTTTTTATATTTTGAAATGTGCAGGTTAAGAACTTTACTTACTTTACTTTTATAGAAAAAAATAAATGAGCAAAACGGGTGGCCCTCGGAATCCCTTACTACCTTTGTCCTAACACATCGTTTGTCCGAATTTTGATTTGCCCTAATCAGGTTTTCAGATTATTAAGGCAACTTTTTAAGTTTTACGTTTATACCTGCGGTTAGATTAGGTTGGAGTTGTAACTAAAAAGTTTTGAATTTGAGCGGAAATTGCTTTAGGATAAATGAAAATTCGGACAAACGATGCATTAGAACAAAATACGATTAGGGGGAATAGGGATTCCATATTCCAATACCACATACACCAAGGAACGGATATACAGAAAAAAAAAGATTACCTACATGCTTACACTACTTACTTGTGAACTTTCAAGAAAAAAAAACATTTTTTGAATAATTTAAAACATTCGAGGGCTCAAGACTATTTGGTTTAAGCGACATTTTTATTTGATATTGAGTTTTAAATAATCAAAATAAGTAAAATTGACTCGTATCTAATATGAATAAAACTTAATTAGGCAAAAATTCAACACTTATACCAAATAGCCTGTTACTAAGGGTTTGATCTCGACAGCGAAAGGTTGAAAGTTCGACTGTCGGTATGCGCGGTGAATATAATGAATGAACGGATTTCAATTCGATTAAAAGTTACATTTTGTCGAGGACTTTCTGAACCAAGTTCAGATCCGATAGACCGTTGTTCAAGACTTATTAGCTCTGAAACCTGCTTAAGCACTCTCTCTCTCTCCCTTATTATTGTGTCCTATAAATAGATACGTTAAATTGATTAGTTAAATTGATTCGACAGAGAACCAAGGTGGTCGATATAGCCCAAAGGATTAGCAAGCTGAAATGGCATTGGCCCGTTACATATGTCGCAGAACCGACAATCGTTGGGGAAGACGTGTTCTTGAGTGGAGACCACGGCTTGGCAAACGTAGTATGGGACGCCCTCCAGCTAGATGGAGCGATGACATAAAAAAAGTGGCTGGCAGTAGTTGGAAACAAAAAACTCAGGACCGAGCTCAGTGGCGTGCCATGGGAGTGGCCTATGTCCAGCAGTGGACGGAAATGGGCTGATGATGATGATGAATTGATTAAAATAGTAGCTTATATTATATGAAATTTTAACGTCTGGGATTTTACAATATTACTTAATTGTTATTAGTTATTATTTAACAGCTAGGCCTCGTCAAAAACATCGTCTTTGACCTGTTATAGTTTTGTGTTTAACTCTGCCGTCATTACTTTCGAGTAAATAAGAGCTATCAAAACGTTGACAATCCTATAACAGTACCCTTGCCATGAGTTACAATTACCGTACTCGTTGGCGAGTCGAATGCTCTGTCCCTCGCAGGCTTCCCAGTATTCTTATTGAGTGCGAGGGACAGAGCATTCGACTCGCTAGCGAGTACGGTCATTGTAACTCATGGTAAGGGGGGTACATTACCCTTACCATGAGTTACAATTACCGTTCTCGTTGGTGAGTCGAATGCTCTGTCCCTCGCAGGCCTCCCAGTATTCTTATTGAGTGCGAGGGACAGAGCATTCGACTCGCTAGCGAGTACGGTCATTGTAACTCATGGTAAGGGTACTGGTCAAACACCAGGTTTTTACCGCCTAAAATCTCAGCCCCGAATAAATGATTATCTGATCTGCAGTAGCACTTTAGACTCGCATGACTCCGTGATTTAGTTATGAAAAACTTTGTTTTGCAATAAACAATATAACAAAACACAGATTTAAAACACCGAATAAGGGTGAATTAGAGAAATATTCCTTTTAAAATATAAACATATTTTTTTTTCATAAAATATAGAAATTTGCCGCGTGCTTGCCGGCTTAGAATAGTGCCACTCCATGTCTTCCCGTGGCAGTCGTAAGAGGCGACTAGGGGGTTAAAGGCTTGTAGTAATTGTTAGGCGATGGGCTTACAACCTGTCACTAATGTACCCTGGTAAACATCTTTTAGTGCAAAATGTGGTTATAAATATATTTAACAATTTTATCTACCCCCCTCTGGGAATGAAGGTGTGAGTATATCTTTATTAATAAATATAAATAATACCTATCTTTTATCTCTTAATCGTACATAAATAGAGCGACTTTTATTAATCCCAAAGACTCATTTACGTCTCGTTCGCTCTTAATTAATTATCTTCCCAAACCAATATGAAGACAAATATTCCCGGTCCATATACTTACAAACTTCTTTCTTATATTATAACGTCTTACTTGTTTCTTAGCATATTAAATAAGTTGCCGAGTCAGAGTTTCGGGCCATTATTAAATTCATACGGATTTTCGGCGGCATGAGGATGGCGTTTAATTGGTATATTAATATGAAACAATATGAGACTTCTTATGATTTGGTTGGTATTTATTTCAATAAATTTTCATTATTAATATTCTGTGACCAGTCATAATCACAATGATATTCTATATTTAGATACGTTATGCTCATATTAAACGCTTTTAAAACCTGTCACCAATTACTGACAGTTGCTACGTTACTATATTTCTACAGGCAAAGACGGCAATCCATAGCGAACCCAATTGTTAGAAAGAGATAAATATTTGTTTCAAATTGCTCACCCCTCTCGCCAAAACAAGTGCCCGCTCACGTTTACCCGGCTTTACCGCACTCATGCGATATCTAATTGTGTATCTCATGCTTTACAGGTAATAGTGACGCCGGTGAAAATTAAACAAAATGACGAGATGTAAACAAAATTAAAATAAATATTTACGGTACTTACAGATTCAGATTCAGATTCAGATTTTATTACTCAATATAACACAGTATAAATGAATATACTATATAAATGAATATACTGTGTTATACGAATGAAATAAAATATATTTTCTTCTTTTTACAGTTACAGTATAATTTAGAGAGCCTCGAAAAACACAAGAAGGCATTTTGTACGAAATATATTTGTTACTTTTGGCCGCGGCGCAACTATTCAGTAGCAAGGTAAATTACCTTGCTTTTTGAGGAATGCTGTTGCGCGCAGATGACGTATCTTAATATAAAATATCATTGCATAATCATAAAAATATGACTATGTTATTGATTAATGTTTGTAATACACTTATTAAATTTACGGCCATCCATATTACTATACCTATTACAAAATATTATCCAAGTCGTGTCATAAAACCACATTCATTCACCACATTTTTGCCATCAGTAGGTATTTCTTAATCATTCACCTTAACGCTTGTTCGAAATGAATGAAGGTGTCTAGCAAAAGATAAAATCTGTCTGCAAGAATGAAACTACTTTTAAAACTCATAACATAAAGAAGTTCTTATTTCAAGTTTCATTTCTCAACTTAGAATGCCATACGTCGGAAACTCCAGCCAGTATTACGGTCGCTAGTTTTGTTTTTAAACTTTCTCCCAGTGACTTCAACTTTTTAACTGCCAGAGTTCGCAAACAGTATTGAAAATTTGCAAATACTAGCAGCATATTGCGATGTGGTAGTCTAAGCATTTTATACTCTATTGGTAACCGCGTTAAATTTAAAATGCTTTTACTATTACTATGCAGTTAGTTGTCCTTTATGGTATTAGGGCAACATAGATGTTTGCGAAGCCAGCGAGCGGGAACGAGGCGGTTGTTAGCGATGTTTGTGTGATTATTATATTTGAATTCGGAATATGCTATACCAGCCAAGATTTCGCGTCAAGTAAACGTATAAATCAGAGTGGTTTGGCTTTAAATGTAGTGGTGATAGCAACACAACAATAATAAAAAACCGATCATGTGAAGACCAGACGATCGAAAGTTTAGAACCTAGGTACCGTTCTTGTATTTATTCTGTTTCGTAAATTTTACTTTATTATTTTTTGTTATAGCGGCAACAGTTCTCACTTTAAAAAAAAAGTCTTCTTATATTACGGTTCAAGCGATGCAGCGCTTGTTAAGGTCGAGTAAAAAACGCTATAATAATCACGTTTCTTGCATGGGTCCCATTTTTTTAATATTATTTGTTATAGCAGCAGTAGCAACGCACTAAAAAAATCCAACTGTCTACTTATTACGGTTAAAGGTGGAAACCCATTACACCATATCATGCTATGACCGTGCTATGAACGTGTCAGACAAAAAAATGGGTTTCCACCTTTATACGGACGGATAGACGGACAGACAGACAGACAACCGAGTTTTAGTAATTGGGTCCCTCTGACACCTTTTGGGTACGGAACACTAAAATCTAAATTGACTCGGGCAGATAGCATGAGTCATGTATTTCTAGTTCCAAAAGGGACTAGGAACTGTTATCTAGCTTTCCTACATGCATGCCAAACGCTTAATTAGCTATAATCGTGTTAATGTGAAGTGCCACTTGATTTGACTAACGCCCCCGTGAGTCACTTAATTAGTACGAATCACTTACCTATAATAACCTGATAACCTGTGTCGGTGGGGGTACTCAAGTAGCGCAGACGCTAGCTGTGAATGTGGAGAACCCCTGCAGACCATGTTACACCTCACTAACTGTCCCGCGTGCCCAACCACCTGCTCGCGTGAGGACTTACTTGTCAGTAACCAGAGGGCTACCACGGTAGCCGCTTTCTGGGCAAGTAAGATTTAGCCCGAGTTCTTGCCGACACGAAAGAAGAAGACTTACCTATTAGTTATAATGTGTTTCGATTATATCGTAAGCAGGGTTGTCAGTCTCTATTTCACTCTGTTCTAGCCTATAGTTCAATGAAAATAAAATAAATAAATATCGGAGGGTAGTCTTACATAAATTGACTTAGTCTCAAACTAAGCTCTGGGCTTGTATCAGAGTCAGCTCCTTTTTCTCTGTTGTTTTGGCCCGATATAAAAACTGCGTCAAATTAGATTTTTGGAATGGGAAAAAATGCGACTAATACCAATACATACCTTCACGCCTTCATTCCCAGAGTGGGGTAGGCAGAGCTACAGAATTACCAACAACTCTAAAAACTTGTTGATAACTCTGTAACCACAATTTGCACAATTAGGCTAAGATGTTTACTAGTGTATATTAGTGACAGGTAGCAAGGCCATCGCTTAACAGTACTACAAGCCTTTATTCCCGTAGTTGCCTCTTACGACATCCACGGGAAGACATGGAGTAGCACAATTCTAACCCGGCAACCACACGACATAAATTTACCAATTGCGAACATGAGTGTAATGCGGCGAGTTTGGAATCCGATGACCTCGGAATCTGACAAGATTGGAATCCCACGAGCTAGGAATTCGACAAGTTTGGAGTCTGACGAGCTTGGAATCCGGCGAAGGAACCAAGCAATGTCAAGAGTATATTTCAATTTGATATGATAACGACATATTATCTTGAAGCAATATGGGTTAAAATAAAGTGGAATAGTTCCAACATAATAGGAATGACCACAAATTGCAAACACATACTGCTGTATATGTATTTGCATACCGATACGGCTGTAATAGTAGATGTAATCCCCCGATCTACACCCCAGCATTCAGAGCTGATATCGCTTAAACGGCTCAAACGAATTTCATGAAACCTAGCTAAGAACCATCCTGATTAAACTAGTTTTTTTCTTAAAAGACCACGTCTGAAACGGATCATCAGTTTGGGAGGTACGATACTACAGACAGACATACACACGTAAATTTTTACGTGTGTATGTTTCACGTTTTTATTTTACCGATTGAGAGGGCCTAATATGACTGCATATATATATCGCGTGACAAAATGTGGATAAAACCACCGTCACTTTTTTTTTCTTTTTTTTATATTGTAGGAAGGCAAACGAGCACACAGGCCACCGGATGGTAAGTGGAAACTGTGACCCATAGACATTCGCATTCACAAGACCGCAATCCTAAGACTGCTAATGCGTTGCCAACCCTGAGGACGAAGATGGAATGCCTCTATGCTAGTAATTTCACCGGCTGTCTTATCCCCAAACCGGAACACAACAATGCGAACACTGCTGCTTGGCGGTAGGTTAATGGATAAGATAGTGGTACCAACCCGGACGGACCCTGCACAAGGTCCTCCCACTTCCCACGTAAAGAAAGGCATGAAAATTGATCTACCGAAAAAAGCCTAGCTCTTAAATTTAAGAAAATATATGTACGAGAGTGACGGGTGCTTTATCCACATTTTGTCGCGCGATATATCGTCGGTGATACTGCAAAACCTCGTAACTAACAAATTTATGATAGAGCAAAATAAACCTTACTATGTTATTAAAAACGGACGGATTTACTTGTGGGTGGACCTTGTGCAGGGTCCGTCCGGGTTGGTACCACCATCTTATCCATTAACCTACCGCCAAGCAGCAGTGTTCGCATCGTTGTGTTCCGGTTTGGGAATAAGACAGCCGGTGAAATGACTAGCATAGAGGCATTCCATCTTAGTACTCAGGGTTGGCAACGCATTTGCAGTCTTGTGAATGCGAATGTCTATGGGTCACAGTTTCCACTTACCATCAGGTGGCCTGTGTGCTCGTTTGCCATCCCATGCTTTATAAAAAAAGGTGCATTTTGCTCTTTATTTAAAATGTTACTTACGCGGATTTGCAGTTTCACCGACGATATGCTGCCATACTAGGCCAACAGGAAAAAAAATGACAACAGTCTAAAGCATTTATCTCTGAACATAACTCAATCAGTAAATAAAATATAATAAGAAACAGCTTCCGCAAAAAACAACATCGGATGGGAGTATTTCCATAATTCATTTATGTCTCTGATAACATCACGAATATCTCTGGGACGATTTTTTTGCATAAATATGATATATATTTGAATGGAATACATTTTTCTGTTTATTTATGCGGACATATTACGTGAAAGATTTCCTTGTAAATCCCCTGAGTATGTTGGACATCTTGGACAAGACGAGACCCTCGTCGTATATTTATGCATGTTTTCTATGTCTACATTCGCAATTGTGACTTAAATTAATAGGAATGTCAGTTTCACTATTTCGCTGTATTTTCGTTTGACTATTTTATCGAATTAACCTCTAAATTGTGCACCGGGGATATAGTTGGGTACCTTATTGTTTTAACCTTATATACAAAACTCCTAATTCCAAATATTTATTTATTAAGTTGGTCATAGGATCTACTAGCGCTTCGGACAAGACCATCATTGCGGAGAAGAAAGTGCCGCGAGACACTCTAGCAAAAGGGCACTTTTACCATCATAAAATACAATGTTGCAATCCCCGTGTGGTTGGGTTAGAATAGTGCCACTCCATGTCTTCCCGTGGATGTCGTAAGAGGCGACTAAGGGAATATAGGCTTGTAGTACTGTTAGGCGATGGGCTTGCCACCTGTCACTAATATGCTGGTAAACATCGTAGCCTATTTGTGCAAATTGTTAAGTTTTTAGTTAGTCTTTGTTAAGTTTTTTTTCTTATATTTGTTTTTATATTATTTTTAATTCACTTTATGAAACAAATTGTCGCTAGTATTTGTCATGTTACCTGTTACCTGTTTACTGTTACCCGTCTTTTTGTTTAACGTAGTTTAGTTTTTAAGTCAGGGTCCCTCTGAAAATCAGCGCCGCAGTTTTCCTGCGGCACAATGCTGAGAGAGATCCTGTTCAACGTTCCTCATTAATGTCTTCTTTTCACTTTATATTATTTCTACTGTATTTTTGTGTGCGTTGAATAAATATTTTCTATTCTATTCTATTCTATTCTAAATTGTGGTAACTGAATTATCAACAACTTTTTAACGTTGTAATTCTGTAGCTCTGCCTATCCCGCTGGGATTACAGGCGTGAAGGTATGTATGTATGTATAAAATACAATAACACTTAAAAGTAAGTGACATTACAATTTAGGTAATTAAATCAATAAAATCATAACAAATGTAATGTCAATCATATCAAATTTAACTCTATGTCAGGGAGCCCAATATGGCTGCTTTACCGCGTGACAAAATATGGATAACTAACTGGAAACTTTTTTTAATTTTGAAGATGTCATACATATTATGAAAAACTAAGTTTGTACGATTTTCTTTCCAAGAAAATATTTCTGGCATAGACACAATCTAAAAAAAAAACAAGATGCCGACCGGAGTCAAATATTGATGAAAAAAATTACGCGATGTTATTCCTTAGAGTTTGTTATTAAATCTAAGTTTAATATTTCAAATTTAAATATCAAAAACCATTCACAATAAAATAAATCCATTATATTCTATACACAATACGTAATATTGGAATCATATGTATTACGTCAATTCTTATTATTCAAATAAATACAACAATGCTTCAGAAATAGAATGGTAATAAGAGAATATTTATTCAGCGGGGAGCTTGCATAACTCATGGGGGACTGACGACCTAGTTTTACAATAACTAAAGCACTATTAACAAAGGGTTTAAGAGTGAATTTAGCTGTAAATTAAGTAAACGTTTTATTTTTAATCAGTAATTTCCCTACTACTAAATTTTAGAACCTTAAAAATTTGTTTTATGGTAAAATGTGAACGGAACGCTAACAAAAAAAAAACCAGTCAAGTGGGAGTACTCGCTCACGGTACCGTCGACTACAAAGAGACGTGCATCTACTTTTCATATTGTTGCATTGTTAGTTTTAAGACTTGTTGGTAATTCTTTAGCTCTGCCTACCCCACTCTGGGAATGAAGGCGTGAGTTTATGTATGTATGTATGTATGCATTGTTATAAGCGTTTTTTACTGTTAGGCGATGGGCTTGCTACCTGTCACTAATATACACTATTAAACATCTTAGCCTAATTGTGCAAATTGACAACAATTAATTATGTGCTAAGGTAGTAAAATAAAATACCGTTTCTAGATTTTACACTGCTAATTACAGTAAAAATATCGTTGGATTTTTTTATGCAGTAGTTTTTTTTTATATTTAGGAAAAACAGTAAAAAAAGTTGGATTGTGAATGTTAGGAATACACTCATAGTGCCCTTAGTCCATTTAATACCAAAGGAATTGAAAAAAATATACAACTGTCATGTTCATTTTTTATCTGTCTGACGGATTACTTGATTCTAACGACACGCTTTCGATTCTGCACAAAATAGTTTATTTATTTTAATGGCGTCTACAAATTATGTAATTAATTAAATTACGCAAAATAACAAATTTGTGAACGAACGGCAGCAAATGATTGTCAAGTGAGTGACATGGCATGACAGTCAGTTCTGTTACTGTTTAAAGTTACTTTTTTTATTTTATATCAGGCTAAGATCACGACATCAGTATTCCTAACTTTGTATATACGGTCTTATTAATGACTATTTCTTTAATTAATTATTAACGACGAATTTAAGTTCAATAAAGAAAAACCAAGAAATACGGGTAGTCTAATATTTAACCAGCTATTTATAAACGCGAAAAAACAATAATGCTTTTTTTTTTTACATGTTGTCAATTGTAGTTACAGAGTTATCAACAAGTTTTTGGAGTTGTTGGTAATTCTGTGGCTCTGCCTACCCCACTGAGGAAATGAAGGCGTGAACGTAATGTAATGTTTAAGGTCCAAAAGTGGAAATGGGCAAAATGCGTAATTTTGGTTTTTAAAGGGAATTCTTAAAAAAAAAACTCGCCCTTTTATAGTGGTTTAAGTAACTTAATTTCTTTAAAAGGGGAAATAGTTACAGAAACATTTACTCCTTAAAATATTAAATGACGCATTAACCCCTCCATTGGAATAGCCCCCCGCATACTAAAATTGTCACATGTAAAGGGGGGGGGGGGGGGGGCTTAACGTGACATACTAAAGCAAAGCAGGTTACATGGTTGTATAAGTGCTATAGCTTTGTCCATTTATCTCAACCTAAACTAAATAGGTATAGAATGACATGGTTACCCCTTGATCCCTCAAAACAACGGTCAAACGGGTCGGTATAAAAAAAAAAATTGCGTAGCAACTCTTACCTATTGAATTAAACTGCCAAAGCTAATCTTTAATACTGTTTTACTCTTAAAGTTGCTTGGTAACATATAAATATTTTTTTTTCAATTTGTTCACAATCCTCTTGACGTGTTATATCCTCTCTTTTCTTGACAGCTTTTTCAAATGGCTGCCTTTTTCCTCCTGACACGCCTCTCACCCTCACACTCCACACACGCCAAACTGCCAGTGGTGGAGGAGGTTCATTGTTTTATTTCTTCAAATTTGCGATCGGTACACTAAATACTTGCGTTTACATACCGTGAATACATAGATCACAGTCGTAAATTACATGTAATCTTCCACAACCACCGCTTACTCGAAGCCTATCTATTGTCCAACACTATTTATTGAGTCACTACATCATGGCCATAGACAGAGCTCTTATTGAGCGAGCTGATGCATAACTCATGGAGTCGGTGCCCCAGTTTCACCATAACATGGACAAAAGTACTGACAAAGGGTTATATTTGTGAAACACAAACAGTTTTGATGTGCTAGAGAAGGTTTAAACCCCATGGAGAAATGAAATTGTATAATAATTATGATCCAAGCCTTTGTTTACCTGTCTGTGTGGTTGTCAGTCTGGCTCGAACATAAAACACAGCAACACAACAAACAATACACATATTTTCTATACAATTCACATAGAACAACCATACAATTTATTTGATTGAAAATGTATTACCACATTTTAAAATTGATTGCGCCAATTAAGATACGAATTCGAGTGAAAGCCTCGTTAGGGTTTTTGAAATTTCCAGTCCAAAATTAAAAAGTTAGACATTTCAGACCGTGCGGTGGCTAAAAAGGTTTTACAGTCCGGTTCAGATTGTTAAAAACTTTTTGGATGCGCGTTAACCAAAGTTATAAAACGGTTTTTTAACTGAAAAAATACAATTCGCGCTTCCTAGTTTGCAGCGTGTATCTATCTATACAGAAGCATTTTTAGCTCTTTTACCGCGGGAGTCAGAGGGATTGAAATACATGCGTTCGGTAGAGAATCTTTACCCACCATTGTGTTGTGTTTTATTCCGTTTTTTTTATCTTTTTTTTATTTATTTATTATTGTTTAACAAAACTTACAAACATGACATTTATTTTATATTTATTAGGTATCCACCCAATTACAGGCAAACTCAACATGCATTACAATTTAACGCTTATTATCTAGAGGTTAAACATTCTAGTAGCTACTTTGTTAGTTACTATCCATTTAATTTATACATACATAAAATGTACATGTATACTTACTATTTGCATTTAGGTGCTGAACTAACATAACTATAAAAAAACACATTTTTGACGATTAGTGTGTTTTCATTTTACTCTTTTTGTGGCAACGAGATATACCTCTATCTTCAAAAATTAGTTTTTTATAGTTATCCTAGTTTATCATGGGAGCGACGGTATCACTACATTTTTTTTTTTCTTTCTTAAGTTTACAAAGCGATAGCGTTACCGATACTATACCAACAAGTCGGGAAGTACTTAGTATTTACTTGAATACAAATCCCGCCTTTTTCCGTAAACTGTTACTGTGTAATTAATGGTCTTTATCGCGGTGGATAAGCATCCGTCACTTTCGCACTTATATACTGGTCAGACAATGATAGATGTTCTATGCACATCGATATACGACAGTAATCGGTGTTGACGTTTTGACGTACTAATACTATTTCACGTTTAACAGCTTCAAGAAAAAAAAACAACAGACACTTGGTCGTTATGGTTACTTAGATACGACTTACCAAAAAATAACCATAGCTATGTCATTCAAAGGCCGGTGACGCATCTATGAGTCCTCTTCTAGACCTCTCTTTTACTTTGATTTAAACAATATCATTATCCTTCTAACAATATGACAATATGATATAAGGACCTATCTTGAATATAAAGTTTACGGTGCAAAACCTAATTTATTAAAACGATCACGAAAATCAATCAAATAAACAAAAATCCGGAAAAGCACCCGGGGTAAACAAACACTTCGGTGAATTAATATTTGTCCCAAATAATCATTTGGGTCGTCTCCGCGCTCCGTTAAAAGTTTGTTTGGTTCGAAAATGAATAAATATTCTGATTTTCGTACAATGCCGTAATATTTCGTTTGTTTGGGAAATTACTTTGAATGATGTCATAATGGGGCTTTTTACAAGTCTACTTTTCTCTGAATGCTTATTCGATGCTCATTTCCACGATAATCAACACTCGCGTTCGTAGGTATTCTGCAGCGTTAGACGTTAGCAGAGCTGATTAATGACAGAGATGGACTGACGATTTCTTACGAGTATGTGTGGCTGAGAAGAATTAGATGCGGAAAACATAATAACCTCTCTAAATGGGCTAAAATGTAAGAGACCTTTACTCATCATTGGGTAGATGAAGGTTGAAGAAGAAGAAGAGCTCATTGGTTAAGGGCCTGCACAAACTCGTAGTTTATACCTAGGCTAAGTAGGGCTCACCGGAGGAGTTGACAACGATGGATTTTTAGATCAATAACACCCCATACTCAGATTATCTAAATATTTAATCAGCCAGCCAAGTGTCTGTTGTTTTTTTTTCTTGAAGCTGTTAAACGTGAAATAGTATTAGTACGTCAAAACTTCGACACCTACTTTGTCTTTTTAAACATAACATTTTTTAATCTTTCTGGTTGAATCTTTTGAATCCTACGCTGTATAACGTTGATTTTATTTGCGAATATTTCTGTGGTCTTAGTGAAAAAGGGTATAAGTCTTAAAAATACTTGTACACTTTTTCACTAGGTCCCCAGATTTGTTCCTGAGTCATAGATATCATATATGCATAAGTATGTATGTCTCTAAATATTTGTATCGTGTCATCTAGTACCCATTATACAGGCCTAGAGCTTAGTTTGGGACTATGTGAATTGGTGAGACATGGTCCCCTGACATATCCGATATTTATGTTTTTACTAATAATTCCGTACCTTCTAATAACATCTCAATACTGGTAAACCAGTTTTTCAAGAAATGTGGTTCTCACGTTCTTTGCGCATAAAACTATCTCTTTTGTTTTTTTTTAATGCAATGACGTGTGTTAGCTTGCCCTCATAATTATAACCTCCTAAAGGTCGCTAAATCATAGCGCATTGTTTGCTATAACTTAGCATAAGTGCAGTAACTCGCCCCTGCGCCTGAGCATGTCATTACTAATCTAAGCCAGCCTTCGAGCATTGTTCGAGCACAATCAATCGATGCCACTATTAACCGCGTTATAACCGCGGCACTTATTTTAAGTGTCATGACGAGTCTTACGTCGAAGAATAGCGTTTATTTGACGTATTAACGTGGTAATTGGTTACTCGTAATATTTTAGTATTAGGAATAAAAATATTAAGCATATTAGGTTAGTCGGGCATGAAATAGGAAATATTAATGAAATTTTCATAGCTTTAATAATAAATGATTCACGTACTCGTAAAAAAAAATACGGTTTTTGAATAGCTATAAAAATAAACAAGATATAGTCCAACAAAGATTTGTTCTTATCTGTTTCTAGCAAAAACGATTTTTTAACATGGAGTTAAAATGGCCGACCTGTTACATGACGTCACAGTGCGTATTGGATCTTTGTCCAATCAATGGACCCGATTCTACGTGCACATCGCGTAAATAGCCTAAAACTGAAAAGTCTAATTTTAAGACATAGTTTAGACGGCAGATTTAACTAGTGCTATTCCAGAATGTCAAGCTAACAAAGTATAAGACCGCCTAAAATAAGAAGCGTCAGATTCAAATTAGCGCTGTCATGGCGCTGTCATTTGATTATGACAGCTGCTCATAGAATAGCAAAGTGTTTGGTCGATTGTAATTTTAATATTTATTTATTTATTTTATTAAGGTTCACCAACAATTGTTTACATTAATACAACATTATAATAACGTAAGTTATGGCTAGTTCGGTAAATGCAACAATTACTTAAAGGTAAACACCGCATGCTCTATTTATAACAGAAGTAGAATCTAAATACTAAACGTAACTAAATTAGATTAACATATTAATGGTTATGTACTGTCAAGTTCTAATACACGGTCTCTTATTGACCTGTAAAAATTACCCACAGACTCTAAGTAAATATCAGTCACATCACTACAGCTATTTACAAGTTTGCAAAGTCTGGCGATAGGGGAATTTGATCCCAAGAGAGTTCTTCTGAGGGGCGGGCAAAGAGGAGTGATCGCAGAGCGGGGTACACGCGAAGGTGCGCGAAAGCGCAAATGACCTAACAACGGAGGGCAATTGATCTTATTTCTTATCAGTTTATAGGCAAACAGTAAGTCCAGAGTACATCTACGCGCGGACAAGGGATCCATTTTAAAATGCTGTAGTCTGCGCTTGTATGAAATATGAAAATACCTTTAGCGTGTTGTTGAGAAATACGATTTTGAAAATCCATGAATATTCTCTATTGGCTAAGGTATCTTCATTTACTCCTACCGCAATTCAGGAGCACATAGGTAAAATCGAGTTCAAAGGTAGTATACACTTTAGTACCTTGTCATTGCTGGCATATCTACATCTGTTATATCACATTTAGCAAATAAATAATAATTTCATATGAATTCGCTTCATATCTAAATTAAAATAAGCTTTAGATGTAGCTCAATTCCCTATTCTCCTTCTCGTTTCTTAAAAGTCAACAACTTTGCGATTTCCCTGGCGAATGGCTTACATGTTCGTTTGTTTGTTATATATACTATAAATAGCATATACGAATGTTTTATTTGTTGTGGCGGTTTGTTAGATAAGTAGGTTTTGGTGAATGTAAGGGTAGTTACATACATACACACATTAAATCAGGCCTGTTTCCCAGAGGGGTAGGCAGAGACCACTTCTTTCCACTTGCTACGATCTTGACAAATTTCTTTCGCTTCTTCAACATTCATACATCGAGTCATGCACGCACGTCGGTTTCGGGCACAAGATTCGGCCCTTTTCCAGTATTTCTCCGATTTGATTCGAAAAAGTACGCCTAGGGCGCCCCTTTCCGACACTTCCACTAGGTGTAGTTATTTTTTTTATTACACACTTAACGTTAGTTACAAAGTTATTTTTAAATTGCTGTAAAAAAAAACCCATCGTGCTTCGATATCGTCGGTGATATTGCATTACGTTACGGCGAAACTTACGAAAACAATCAGTTGCAAAATTTACCTTAGCAAGTACGTCATTAAGGTAAATTTTGCAACTGGCTGAATTTGTATAGTTACGAGGTATTGCAGTGTCACCGACGATATTGTAATAACTGTTGACGTTTGACAGCCTTTAAAATGGATAAGAGTTGGCTGTTAAAGGGATAAGTTCGCCTTTGTACTTGATTTTTTTGTGTTTGCCTGTGTTTTGATTTTTATTCTTGTACAATAAATATATACATTCATACTGTCGTGAGAATAAAAACTGTTATTACATCAATAATATGATTAAAAGATAGGCGAATACAATGTGGAATAGATCCTGGCTATGACTTGGAGTGGCAAATGCGATACCGTCTAATCTCAGGTCTCGTGGCATGCTTCATAGATATCCATGTATTTGTTTGATGCCGCTAACCGCTACCGCCTCCGCCCAAACTTGTGGCCACACCGTTAGTGGATTGAAAACACTAGTAACGCTAGTAGAGTTACGTTCTCGTAGTAATAAACAATCGAAAGTGCTAAATTTTAGGGCCTGTCTATGTCTAATCCTTAAAGTATAAATCATTTTATATTTATTGTGTGTTGTTTATTTTATTATCTACTTTATTTTAATAGTCCTTCAGTTTATTGTTGTACGCAACCTCGATCCTGAATGTTTATGAAAATAACTCAAACCCAAGACGAATTCCAGTGGAATATCAAATATTCGAATGATCTTGTTGTTGTCTGTGTTTATTTTCATTGGTTAGCTTACGTATAAATTATCGTTTGGCATAAACAAAGTTTCTGTATATTTTTGCAGATAATATTTCATAATCCATATTCCGTTACTGTTTAAATATTTTGTATAATGTTGCTCAATGACTCAACTTAGGGGTTTTAAGAGCTCTAATCTTCCACTCTAACATGAACTATGGATTAGTACAAAATACATGGTAACTGGTATTTGCCTCGCTGGTTAGTGGTTTTGTTAGTTTATGAAATTAGATGGAAACTCCCGAGTGACGGCGCCTACTCTCAGATTTACCATGACATTAAAGAAGTTCAGTTTAGGTTCAGAGAAAGGGATAGCGCTATAGCGGTTCTACTGCTCTGTCCCTTTCTTTCAACCTAAATATAACTGCTTTAGAAAGTATGTCATGGTAACTTCCTTGATATCTCTTTAACCTATTTTCATAAAACCTAACTAGAAACGATTGCAGTGAAACTAGCTTACTATTAAAAAATCTTATTTCCATAATTTTTACAATGAAAATTCTAAAAAATAAGTTAATTAAGTTAATTTATTATTTAAGACTTGGTCCCGCTTCGGGCATAGGCCTTGACTAACTGTTTCTATTATTTCCAGTGTTTTGCCTTTTGAATCCAGTCTCTTTAGCTATTTGTCAGAGTATTCAAAAACGAAATCATAAATGCTTTATCAGTTTAGGAGACCCTTCTGTATGCCCCGGGTGTTAAAAAAAGTATTACGGTTTTATAAAGTTGTTATTAAAGCATCGTTTTGACAACAAGGAAATCTTTTTACTTTATATTTCCGTAAAACGTCCTTTGACGTTGGAAAAACTTTAATTGAAGCCTGAAGTAATTAATTAGACAGCTGGTGTTTTTCCAGGCTTTCATACACATGCACATTAATCTTCAAAGATTATTTTATAAATGTGCACCAGCATTTCACCATATGGTTAGTGATTATTTATTACACTAAACAGTGTGTTTTTAAATCATCGGTGAAGCGACAAAAAACGCGTAACTAACAAATTAAATAAGGTGCAAAATACACCTTAGCTAGTGAGTCGGTAAGGTACATTTTGCAACTTATTGAAGTTGTTTGTTACGTGGTATTGATGTATCACCGTTCCTCAACTGTGTTTACTTTACTGTAGTTTTTCGTTCCGAGTACTAATGTAAACATGAATTATTAATAGTAGCACACGGTGCGGTAACTTATAGGTATTTATTTTTAAATTTCGTTTTACAGTAACATGTATTTTAATAACAAATAAAATAACGTTGGGTCTTGTTTAAATAGTAACATGCATACATGGGTCCCAGGGCATGCGGGCATCGTGGGCAATGAGAAAGCTGACGAACTCGCACGGGTAGGAGCTAGGGGTACACAATTTGGTCCGGAACCATTTTGCGGTATCCCTAAAAGCCTAACAAAACTTACCTTGTGGACATTTTGCTTTTATGCAGCCACTCAACTCTGGAGAACAACTCCAGGATTAAACCATTCCAAGGCTCTCATAAGAGCATTTAGCAAAAAGGCATCGACGGAGGCCTTAGCGCTAAGTAGGAACAATATTCGCACTCTGGTCAGGGCACTCACAGGGCACTGTTGCCTGAACAAGCACATGCAGACGATTGGGAAAGGTGACACAAGGTTGTGCAGACTCTGCCATCTGGAGGAGGAAACGCCTATGCATCTTCTCACCGTCTGCCCGGCCTTAATGCGACACCGTAGCTCCTCACTGGGAAAGCATCTAATGTGCCCAGAGGAGATCAAGTATCTCGGCGCCAACAAAGTCCTGAAATTCTTGCAATAACAGGACTCAGCGGAGAACTGTAGGCCGTGGCGATCACAATAGATCAATTCTGGTCGCAGTGATACTAGGCTTTTAAGCTTTGAATAATAATAATAACATGCATACAACTGCTATAGCTCTGTCCTTTACGCTCAACGTAAAATGAACTGCATAGCTATGTCATAATAACTCCTCTGCTCTGGCTTTATACGGTTGAAATATACCCTTTTAGAAATGAAAACGGGCACTTACGCTACAAATTAGATTGCACGCTATAAAATTTCTTATTTATTTCTCTTTGTAAATATGAATATCTTCATTTTCTAGCACAACGCGCGCTATAAATCTTATTTTCTTACAGGCTTTTTCTTGAACGTGCCCGTTTGGGCTTTCTTTTAAATTTAAAACCTAGTCTAAATAATAAATTAAATATTCCATTTGAGAATCATTATAAAACAGTTTTTAGTTTTATAAAAATCATATCAAAATCCAAACCGAAATTTTAGACATGCATACAGGCTGATGCTGTAGAGGATGTAGACATTTCTGGGATCCTAATGAAAAAGGTTATAAGTCACCTGAAGATCAAGTGAAAAATGGTATAAGTCTAGTACACTCTGTTTTTTTTAAATTATTTTATTTATTTATTTGAGTTACGTGGACTTAAACCCTTTTTCACTAGGTACCCAGATTTGTACATTATCTATGTACGAATATACATAACTAGCGGACGGCCGCGACTTCATTCACACATACAAAAATCCATTCTTAGTGCAATCCTAAGACATTCAACGAATATCCCCGCCAATTTTTAAGTTCCTTTGACAGTGATTTCGGCTGTGCCTTGGTCGATCAGTCAGTTACTTATTTTACATATTATCATTATAGAAGAGGGGTGTTATTTAACTCATAATTACTTTGTATTCAAACTTGTAATTTCACTATTAAAACAATGAAATAAGCAAATACAAGTAGTTATTATTTGAAAAGCTTTATTAAAGCTCTGTCATCCCGGATCATAGACATATCCGGAGATCCTAGAGCTGGTGCTTACCTCTCCCAAAGGATTGGGCTATCTATGCAGAGAGGTAATGCAGCCAGTGTCATAGGGACCATGCCGCGAGCGGACCTGTTAGAGGGGGTGTTCTTTTAATAGTGGTGATTATTATTTACATCTATAATATTTGAGTAGCTTAGTTTTAATTTTATTTTAATTTAAATAAGTTTGGTTTTAACTTTTTATTAAAGTAGTTATTTACTTTTAAAAGTATAAACGTGTAAATGACTAACACCATATTTAACCACTTCAAATTGTGAAGTCATACAATTAGCTTAAGTGACTTAAGAACTGACACTATTACCCAGCTGGTACTGTACAGAATTCACAAAAAATAAAAAACAGAAACCGTCTAGACGACGACAGAGCTACAGACTTGCAAATGCAGGATAAGTGCAAAAGGGCCGGAAACTTTTTCAGACGTAAATCGACCGGCTAATGACGTGCCACGTCCTCGTGGTCATTTTTAAACCTGGGACATACAAAGTGAAATGTTAGCTCGAAACATAAAAAAAGAAGATAATTTTAGCAATTGGGATTGTTAATATTTTTTAAATTACTCTGGTTTGAAAACCATTTCGAGGAATAGGGTTTTATAAGCCGTTCTGCATTATTAAGTTTTAGGAATATTTATCTATTTCGGTAATTTCGACAAAAGTATATTTGACCTTTGTTTGACTTTCGTTTTTGGCTTGAAGCCCTCCTAGGTGTATCTTACGGGTTAGGCGAAAACCGCTTGAAATGTATGTTTTATTACACTATTACAATCACTTTTTATAGTTAGATATCATTTAATTGTTGTAATTTATTAGAAAATACCAACCCAAATTTAAAATAATCATGTCATCCATAAAATGTCTGCTAAATAAATAAAAATATTAAAACAAAACTATTGGGTCAAATACAGAATTAATGAAATTGATCTCTTAAAATTACCTATTCTTTCGAATTAGAATGTTAAAACCGTGCGTTATTTTTTTTGGTCTATCCCGATTGCTTTTTAGGGGTTTATACCCCTGAACCTTATATCAATATTATATTTTTGTCTCGAGGCACTTCAAATTTTCGAGTTCAAATATTGTTATTACACGCGGTGCAGCGATGGGTGCTTGGTGAAAAGATATTGTTCTTAAAATCGTAACGCATCTTGAATTTTTGCGATCATATTATTAGCTCTCGAGGCGTTTAAGTTTAGGTGGAGCAACTTAGAAATTAAAAAGAGATAAACCTTTGAGGCGACTGAAGTGACTGGCCGAGTGACTTGATCACCTGACATCTGGTTTTTATGGTTCACCCTTGAAATATCAAAACTCATTTTATAGAACAATTCACTTCGCCGAATTTTCATTTCATCGCAGGAGCTTTATTTTTACACAAGTAATAACGTTTTTTTTTTTTTTTCTCGCTTGGGAAATGCGTTTACGCATACCACCCAGGTCCAGGGGGACCTGGGATGGTTATGTGGGACTCACCAACCGAGAACGGCCGGAATACCCACTAAAAACCCAGCGGTAAACCATCTGCGTCCGTCAGGGAGGTGCCACGCGATCACGAACAAGCGCGTTCG
This sequence comes from Acleris emargana, assembly GCA_927399475.2. Taxonomy (NCBI): domain Eukaryota; kingdom Metazoa; phylum Arthropoda; class Insecta; order Lepidoptera; family Tortricidae; genus Acleris; species Acleris emargana. The sequence continues at coordinate 1,946,199 of OV656849.1, forward strand.
GCTGTGGCACCTCGACGCCAATGACTCCGGGAGGGTGGCTTGGTTTACTAAGGCACCCTCAGACTTCCGGTGCGCCCCGGTGGACTAAGGGGTCCCCTGACCCCTTCGGCCAGCGCACTGACACAAGTCTAACCTAACCTAACCTACGTAACAAATGCTTAAGATAACCTAACAAAAATTAATTTTCGAAGAAAAGCAATTCGGTGAAATGACATTTTCGATGAGATGTTTGTCGACATTTCAAGGGGATCCCGGTTTTTATGCTTACGCTGCCCGTCCGTCCGTCCTTTTAATGAGCTGCATCTTTTGTACCGTAATAGACAACGAGTTGTTTTTTTTTCCAGAATATGTGTTGTTACGGCGGTTTTACTAATAAATAAAAAAAATAAAAAAATGAAATCATAAAGGTACTGTCCTTTCTCGTACAAGAAAAGTATTTTAACGCATTTTTATTTTCGTTGTATTATAAAAACGATATAGCATACAAGCGTCAAATTTGAAATGAAATGAAATTAAATCATTTATTGCTTGAATGCGAGTAATTACAGTGGTGTGGTGTTACAATTAGGGAATGCAATTTAACCGGTTATTAACCGTTTTTGTATGAAAATAACCGGTTAAAACCGGTTATAATCGGTTATTGGCATTCTCTAGTTACAATATTAACAAAAGTGCGTCACAGTCAGCCGTCGTCCGGCATGCATAGGTAATACTTAAGTATCTGTTATCTTAAACTTACTATTTATTTTATTAAATTAATACACAATTATTTACGATGCTCCATGAAATCTTTTAAACTATAACAACATTTGTCTAGCAACCAAGATTTAACTAATTTACAAAATTTATGCTTTTCCATTATTTTAAATGAGTCGGGTAATTTATTAAAAATGTCAATACACATCATGAAACAATTTTTTGAGGCTTATTTTTATATTACACCGGGCTGTACTATATTTTTGGGAATAGACAAGTGATTCATGAGGTAGTGGCACGCCGAAAGTACAACGTCTTAATAATTGTTGTGTGGCCTTTACCAATACAATAAAGAGTCGCATTCCTCTAGTGATTTACTTGCTGTTATTAATCTTGAAACTCGGAGATGGATGCATGTAATCAGAGATTCTGAGAAACTTCGGAGCTGTTTCACTTCAGACGAATAGACAAATAAAAACACTCGTCTACGTAAACATTCGAGTTCCTTGCTCTGGAGCTGCAGTTATAGAAACTTTACTCGGTAAGTCATTGCCTATGGGTCTCTCGTTCTATCACACTGAATAAAAGAAAGACGGGTATCAATGAAAGCTATAAAACGTGATAATATGGTAATTGCAATTTCCATGATGTTTCTATGAAAAGTAGCAAAGCGAAGTTTTTGACAATTTTATTTTGCGAAAATATCAAACGGGTGTCATAAAGAAAGTTTAGTGGATATACAGGGTGTATCGGATGTTCTACCGTAATTTAAAGTGGTTAAAGCTATTATTTTATACTTACAGTCTGTTTTGTATTTCATACATTTTGAGATTCTACAAAAATTTACTTACTGAAGCTGTACAAAACTTATGATAGCAGTTGACTAAAAAGTAGCTTAGTCTGACTACTCTTTCGGCGGTATACTTTACATAAAATAAGGTAAGAAACAAACGCCTGAATGTATGTTAAGAGTAATCTAAAACGACAAATGCTAAAAGCGGCTTGATTTTAACGAACAAAGCCAACTCGTCTTGGCAGCAAGTGTTGCTGGGTACGTCAAAAATGCTAACATGTTGGATTCCAAACGTACGTATCCTTTGAATAAAAGGTTCTGATCAATAAATCTTACATTTACATCGTAGATATAGACAGTCAGCCTTTTAGACTTATTTCATAGGCAATAATGTTTCATTACAATAATTATAAAAATTGGTGGGTTGAGTTTTAAACACAAATCAAAAAACAACAGACGAATTTAGAACATTATTTTACAAACTCAGTTGATATTGTTCGCCTACTCGTGTTTGTGCTAAAAGCCAACCAAAAAGTTCCTAGAATTCTCAAACATATCTCGACCAAAACCACACATTACACACAACTGTATTCACAGACTTGTGCAAAGCTCTTACCGTACTTACTCTCAGCTTTTGCGAGTAGTTGGTACTTAACGCGAAGTTTCAGTTATCTCAAGGATTACGGTTCAGAGGAAACGGGAGTGAGACCATAACGCGCTACAAACGTAGTTGTAGGGGACGAATTAAAATCCCATCGCTAACACCATCTTATCCATTAACCTACCGCCAAACAGAAGTGTTCGTTCGTGTCATTGTTGTATTCCGGTTTGGGGATAAGGGCCTAATCACACTTTGAAAGCGAGGCGCAGCGATTTCGCCGCGAACGGGCAATGAATTCGATATCGTTACGCGCTAGCCTCGCTTTCAACTCGCCCGCAAGTGTGATATGGCCCTAAGACAGACGGTGAAATGACTAGCATAGAGGCATTCCATCTTAGTCCTCAGGGTTGGCGGTGCATTTGCAGTCTTGTGAATGCGAATGTCTATGAGTCGCAGTTTCCACTCACCATCAGTTGCCTGGTGAGCTCGTTTGCCTTCTCAAAGCAATAATAAAAAACGATATTTTTTTTACCGTGTGGTTGCCGGGTTAGAATAGTGCCACTCCATGTCTTCCTGTGGATGTCGTAAGAGGCGACTAAGGGAATAAAGGCTTATAGTACTGTTAGGCGATGGGCTTGCCACCTGTCACTAATACACTGGGAAACATCTTAGCCTACTTGTGCAAAATGTGGTTATAGAATTATCAAGAAGTTTAAAGACTTTATGTAATTCTTTAGCTCTGCCTATCCCACTCTGGGAATGAAGGCGTGAGTTTATGTTTATGTATGATTTTTTAATTTGTCCGAATCGTTTTTCCGAATGCTATGTCATGCTTGAGCAATTTTAGGTTAAATTTTTGATATAATAATAATAATAAGATAATAAGAAATTTTATTTCAGGCAACGAGGCCCATAGTTACAAATACCTTATAGACTAACATACATAAAAATATAAAACTTAAAACTAACATCGAGGTGACAAAACAACGTGGTTCTGTTTTGCCAAACTTGGCGTGATGGTCGCGGCTGTCGGTAGGTTGCCCCGAAACCGCCGAAACACGACACCATTCGGCCAGAAGTCAGGACACTCGACGGTTCCCAGCATAAACCGCGGCACGCGCACTACAAACGAACTGAAGTGCACGTAGCGAAGCGACCGCAGCTGGAACACCGTCAGACTGCATCCAACCTTCTGACGGACGAACTCCACCACCACACATACCACCACACATACCACTATAGATAGGTTAGGTTAGGTTAGCGATAGCAAAACATATAAGTCTTCCATCAAAACATTTCATTCGGGATTTTGAACAATTCGGAATTACGACTCTTCGGAATTATGTAGTGTATGTGCTTTTGTAGACTAGCTAGGTATCCTGCCTCTTGGTAGAAATATGTCTGGCCGAATGTATCGTTCAACCGTTTCATTTGTCGACCCGCTTTTTTTTCTGTTACTGCCAATATTTCAGGATTTATTTCAGTACCACCGTGTAGATGTAGAACCCTATGAGTTAGGTTAGGTTAGTTTTATAAAAATCCTGAAAAAAATACAGTTATAGAAAAAAAACGGGCTGGCAAATGAAACGGTTCCGAAAAGATACATTCGGCCAAACATATTCCTGCCAAAAGGCAGAGAACCGTACGAAAGATAAAGAATTTTAGAACGGGCCTTTGGAGCTACAGCTGGTTTTAATTTCCAGGCTTATTTTAATTTAGTATATAGTAGTATAGTTGGAAATTCTGTAGCTCTGCCTACCCCACTTTGGGAATGAAGGCGTGAGTTTATATAGGTATGTATGTATGTAATTTAAGTATGAGAAGCCTTAGCGAGGAAATAGAAATTGCAAAAATGAACAGCTGCCTTACTCTGACTTTTAACTTAGGAAAAGACGACAAAATTGTGCTTCTTGCTTTAACACTGAAGTAAAAGTGAAATAGACTGCAATCAACTTCCGCAATTTTTATTAGCAGTCTTTTTCGTGCTGGGAGGGTAATGATTTTTTTTTATTGAAGGAATTAAACTAAATATGATTAATATGATTTTGTAAAGGTAGCTTCGCCTTCGGGGGCAGGAAAGGCTTTTGTCCTGCGGCTAAAAAAGTTAAAGTTCCTCTTTAACTACTGACCTATAATTAGACTAATTAAATAAATATGGAAACACTGCCGTTATGATATTTTACCTAGGTTATCTTGTTTTGTATGATGTTTTTATTTTAAAACCCCTGTATACATATCGTCGGTGAAACTTCAAAACCGCGTAAGTAACATTTTTAATAAAGAGTAAAATGTACCTTTTTAATAAGAGAGTAAGGTTTATTTTGCTCTATCATAAATTGGTTAGGTACGCGAGTTGCAGTATCACCGACACTATGTTCTTCTGGTACTGGAAAATGTAGGGCAATGGTGCCATCCGACTCTATATTAGAAAATCGTCAATCCTTACAGTCTGGCTTAATATCTATCTTCAAATTCAAAATCAAAATCTTTATTGCATATCACATTACAAATATAAGATGAAAAACAAAATAGGTATCCATGTGACGCCCCGCAAGTCTTCTATCCACCTAGACAAATATACTCTTAGTTTAACTAACTTCAACACCTTCATAAAGTGTGTATTTAATATACATTTGTTAGCGACGCCGAAATAGCCGAAACATGGTTTTCCTCAACCATGAGAAGTACCTACGTTAGTGAGGAATTCACTAATGGATTGGGTATCCAATTTATTATAATTTATTACGGAATGTTCTGGTTCAGTGGAAACTATTCAGTGCTTTGCCTACACGAATACTTTCGCCTATCCTGGTCTGTTGTGACGTTTTTGTTTTTTGGGATCGGTTAAGTTTTTAGAACATGATGTAGATTATCTACATCGTGATTATTTATTTATTTTATATCTATCGGAGTTTATGCTCGATTCCATTTTGTATCAGTCGAACATTTTTGGTTCAAGTTTGTTCGACTTTGGTGGCTTCATACTAAACAGTGCAATGATTATTCGACATAAATATGTTATCTAACGCAATAATGAAGTGATTTTTCATTTAAATCAAATGAAGTTGTTATAATCGTTGCATCACTATTGCGAGTTGTAAGTACTTATATAAAGGGTTATTGGTAAGTCAACCTATTTCCCTCTAGGGGTTATGGGAGAGGTCATTTGCAATAATTTTGGTCCCATAATACCTTATGCAAAAGTGAACCATTTCTGAGATAATTTAAATTTAAGTTTTTTGCTAAAAAAGTCAGGAACTCATCTTCAAAAATGTACCAAAAAAAATATTAGCAATTTAGATCATTTTTTTTTAATAGCTTTCGTACAAGGTAAAATTGCTGTTCTTATGCAATATTAAAAGTAGAATTATCTGTACACGTTTAAGAATGCGAGGCCAAAAAGTAAAAAAAAACATGTTTTTTTTATCAGTTTATCCACCATAAATGACACAAAAACAGAAAAATTTACTTACTTTTGCGTAGGGTATTATGGGACCAAAATGATTGCAAATGATCTCCCCCATAACCCCTAGAGGGGAATAGGTCGACTTTCCAATAACCCTGTATAGCAACGGTCAAGAAAAAATATATATGCAAGAGCTTACTTAATTCCATGACAACCTAACTCAACTTTATCGTCACTTAAATTTGTCGTTAAACACAAGATAAAAATGTTATTAAATAGTGACCTCGAGACCAAGGTCCAGTGTAATGAGCAATGGGAATGCTTCATTTACGTTAACAAGGGTGATCCCTCGGGATACACAATAAACTTTTTCACCAATTACCGTGTGTAACTTTATTACATGAAATGAATGTAAAATCATCCCTTTAACACACCCCGGAGCGTTTTAAAATAAAATACACGACGCATATTAATTAAAAAAAAAGAGATACGCAGAAAAAGCTTTGTCGAAGTACGCGCTTGTTACGCGAAATGTAATTGAAACGGGATCCGCTGTATACTGATATACAGGAGGTTTGGTTTAGCTATAAAATGTTTAAAATTTTGATACGAACCATTTTAAGCTACCACGATCAGTCGAATAATTATAAAAACATTGTTTAACCATTTAAATATGGCATAGAGACAACGAATAAACCCTCATGCATGTCATTTGATGAAAATCTGCTCTAGAAAGAAGCCCATGGATGTATAAAATCCTTTGATTACAATACAAATGCAACGACGAGCCAATTTTTATTGAATATTTAAGCTAGTTATCCATTATTATTAACTTCCTCTTAGGTTCTTATTTTATTAATAAAATAAACAATAATAAATTACTTATAATCAACAGTGCTACACATTTAACCGCTTCGTCCTGTATCTCATACCACACAAAACCATTCAAGAAACTTCCGCCTAGTCTTTAAAAACTCCTTAACATATTTCCTCCGTGTCATTACTTGAAACAAAAACAAACAAGGAAAGGTTCTCAAAGTTGTCTCGTTTGTGAAACCCTTAAGCTGTCGGCTACAGGAGGATTCATAGCCTGAAAGGTTGTGACAGACGCAGACGGCACGAAATTGGTAAAAATATTGCACATAGGTGTAATTAGAGGCTACGGTCTGTTGTGTTGTAAAATTGTCAAATATTGTTTGAGGTTTGAGTTAGTTTGAATTATTCTGTAGAATCTTGGAAGCTGACTGTAACATATGATAGCCAATTACCTGAGAGCACAGACTAAACTAGTGACCTGTATTATCTGTGCTGAGATGTGCCTGAGGTTATATTGTCTGGTCCTGACTACAAGACGGACGGCCCACAGCTCATTATGGAATTAATTGCTCTAGTCAAACAAACAGGACGACATCTATCAAAAGACGGTGTCCGGTCGTGACGTTCATGCTCGAAATGTTTAAATGGGGCCACTTCGAAATTTATATTATTTTATGATCCTCTCCTGTAAAATATAGTTGTTGAATTTGCGACAATATGTTAAATACATTTTCGAGTACCTGTGTATACTTACTCTGATACTCCTAAAGCCCACCATGCAACGAAATTCGTCAAAGGAATATGAATCTATTGTGAATGAATTAAAGTAAATTTTCTTATTTGACAATTTGTCTTAAAAACAAAAGAAATTCTACTTTACTTCCTTTGCACTAGATATTTATTTCAATGGCTGTTTTATGTACTATTTTTAGTACAAGGAACCTCAGGAGGTTATATATGTAAATATGATTAAATTAATAACAGCAATACAGGCAAAAATTCGTTGATAACACAATTTCGGATAATTCAATGTCAATGTCAATGGTCACTGAAATTGGTTTACGTCGGCTCGTAAAATGGATCATCCTGTGCGTAATAGATTGCTATTTAAAAATAAAAGGCACTGTTCCCAACCAAATAGATTTCTGGGCCTTTTTGGAAATATATCAGGTTATGCAACCAAATTAAATCCCAAGACTCTTGTTTATAAATAAGTACTTATCGATATTTGATTCGATATTTTAAAAATCACTTACAACTCTATCTATTTATCTAGAATGAGCAGTGACAGAGATGGAACTAATGTAATTTCGAACTTCGATTTTCAGAGAAGGCCGTCTGGTGCCTCATTCATCATTCATGTCAGCCTAAAGACGTCCACTGCTGGACATAGGCCTCCCCCAAGGCTCTCCACTCAGACCGGTCTTGTGCTTTTCGCATCCACCGCGTTCCCGCGATCCTTACAAGGTCGTCACTCCATCTTGTTGGAGGCCTACCTACAGCTCGTCTCCCGGTCCGCGGACGCCACTCAAGAACCTTCTGGCCCCATCGGCCATCAGTCCTGCGAGCGATGTGACCCACCCACTGCCACTTCAGTTTAGCTATTCTTCGGGCTATGTCTAACCTAACCTTAGTTCTCCTGCGGATATCATCATTTCTGATTCTATCACGCAGAGAAACCCCGAGCATAGCCCTCTCCATAGCCCTCTGAGTGACCTTGAGCTTTCTTATGAGGCCCATTGTCTGGTGCCTAAGAAATATATTTTTTTTTACTTTTAAATAAGTAAGTAAACAACCTGTTATTGCGGTGGTCTGTAAAACCAGGGTGTTAAATTATTCAAATAAAAAAAAAACTGATTTTCAAGTATTTATCTTGCTTTCTCAATTTACTTATTGATAGGTACTGAAGCTAATTGCAACAAGTTAAATACGAACTTATCCGACAAAAAACGATGGGGAAGAATTATTCACTACATCTGTATACACTTCTACAAACGCCTTGTCAAAATGACGTTTAGTGTAGCGGTGATGTCTGGCTCTGATATTGCGCAAGCCTAATTTGCGTGGCGTGGCTCTGTCGGGATGCTAATATCATTGGACATGCCTTGTCTCCTCAGCTGTAACTACACTCGGTCATGAATAATCCTAAAGTGATATTATAGAGCAACATTTGATTTATCTTTGTGTTGTCAGCGACTCCATCCGCGCAGAAAAATAAAACACAGCCTATATTACTTAGGGATAATGTAGCATTCTAAAGGTGAAATATTTTTGAAATCGATCCAGTAGTTTTGTTACAAACATACATAAATACAAATCTTTCCTTTTTGTAATATTAGTGTAGGTATCTGTAGCACTAAGATAGTTAATTTAAAAGTTTATAAAGTAAAACCCGACGCTTAGGCAACTTCAGTGGTATCAGAGATCCATAGACATTTGATAAAGATAAAGATAAAGAGACATTTATTCGCAACAATATAAAACCACATTAGGTACATAGATACAAAAAGAACAAGAGAGAGAAACAGTTGCGAAACGGTCCCAACTCAGCATTCGCTAGCCGTAAAGCCAGCACTGGTCTTCCGTTGGAACCGCTTGGTGAAGTGACGGATAGTGACACACACACACATTTGAGTTCTCAATATTACGATCTCAAGACTGCCAAAACACACCAAACACACACGTGTAACACGCCAAATGCGTTCAAAGCTGGGGATTATGATGAATGCCTCTATGCTACTGTAATTAATTATTCTAGTTATATGGCTTTTGACGTAGATACCTCGTCGTGTTGTTCACGTATTTGTAATAATTTAATGTTGTACGAATTTATTTTTTATTACTTATTACCTTAGTATTACTTAATGTAACTTACTTTTAAGTATAATTATGTTTTTACTATAGAAAAAATGTCCTGCTGGAGTTTCTTGCGGCGCTTCTTCTCCGCAATGATGCTCTTGTCCTAAGCCCTGGTAGATTCACTGTACATTACCGACGTGTAAAAGCGCCCGCATGTGGCCAATTTACCGAATAAATAATTTGAATTTTTGAATTTTTACATAAAATCCGATTGAGCGAAGCGCGGAGATTATAAGTATCACATTCGATGTATGACATACTTAAATAAATAAGTAGTAGGGGACAACGACATACATTGACCTAGACCCCAAACTATTTTTTTTTTATTTTTTTTTTTTTTATGGCATAGGAAGGCAATCGAACACACAGGCCACCTGATGGTAAGTGGAATCTGTGACCCATAGACATTCGCATTCACAAGACTGCAAATGCACTGCCAACCCTGAAGACTAAGATGGAATGCCTCTATGCTAGTCATTACACCGGCTGTCTTATCCCCAAACCGGAATACAACAATGCGAACAATGCTGTTTGGCGGTAGGTTAATGGATAAGATGGTGGTACCAACCCGGTCGGACCCTGCACAAGGTCCTCCCACAATTATCAGCATTTAACAACTTTTTAACTAAGCTATAGACTTGTGCTGTAAAAAATGAAACAAATACGTTTACCGCTCACAATCGTGACATACACATTCTAAAACCAAATAGTAAAATTAACGCTTTCCTACGTCCAACTGTACTACATTTTTCGGTATCGTTCTAACAATCTTTTAACGTCTATTTCCGTGACTCGACAATGCCTTAACAAATTATGACTGCGACATCCATGCAAATTCATTGTAAAGTAAATTAACATACTTATTTTGAAGTTTTGTTTGCAACGGGGCCGAAATTCAATGTTTTCATTTTCCTATTTAGCTCGTTAAATCTACTAAATAATTCAAAGTATGTAAGTGCGGACCTTGTAAAGTAGTTGTAGGACCTTGTGGAGGTTCTTCTAGAGGACTACCAATATTTTATCCGGTCTCTTTAATCTTAACCGTTTTATACGTGAAGTGAGCGCTCAATATATCGACCGTTCGACAGCGAGCCGTTTTTATACAGGGCGAACGATATGAAGTGTTACCAAATTCACAAAATCGAGCCTGGTGTCAAAGTAAATGCGACTTACTATCGGGAAAATGTTTTGGAAGCTGCGTTGGAGCCTTGGGCACGCAAACATTTCGGTAGTAGACCGTGGACATTACAACAAGACTCGGCCCTGGCTCATAAAGCTCGTGTGAACCAAGAATGGCTGAGCAACGCGTTCCACATTTCATTTCGTCCACACAAGGGCTTTCGAATTCCCGAAACGCGAACCCGATGGACTTTTCTATCTGGTCCATTGTGGAGAGCAAGGTGAGGAGAAGAAAACATGCCAGTATGGATGCACTGAAGGAAGCGATCGTACGTAATTGGCATTGCATACCGCAGGATCACATTCGTGCAGAGTGCAACTCATTTTTCTACCGTCTGAAGGCTATAGACAGCAAAAGATGGTCATATCGAGTTAACATAAAGTAATTTAAAAAAATTGATATCTTTATTTACATACATACATACATACCTTCACGCCTTCATTCCCAGAGTGGGGTAGGCAGAGCTACAGAATTACCAACAACTTATATCTTTATTTTTTTCTTAATAATAAATAATTTGTGCCAGCAAAAAAAAAAACCTAGCCTTTTGAATTTGGTAACACTTCATATCGTTCGCCCTGTAATATCACCTCAGAGGGCGCTGGGGTGTTATTCACTTTAAAACGGCGTTCGTTCGGTCGAACGCGTGAACGCGCTAAACCGGCAAGTTCAAATAGTCCCGTCAAAGCATACATAACACATTTAAGCGCGTCATTCTCAAATAGGCAGCAGGGCTTCTGCAGATAATACCGAACGTATAAGGCTCTGACTCTCTTAAAACACAACGCTCTGTTTATCGATCGAGTGAGAGAACGGCTTCGTTCCACAGTTGGACACTTTGACAGACCTTTGTTAAAAAATGCTATTCCGTCGTAATGGAATCCATTTTAACTTTGTTACGGCGTTGAGAAGGCAATCGAGCACCTGATGGTAAGTGGGAGCTGTGACCCATAGACATTATGCATTTTTAAAGCTATAAAATATAGATGGCAACCCTAACGCCTGAGATGGAATGCCTGTATGCTAATTCTAGGATAATAAGTAGGCATTGTTTTTGTGCAGCCATGTTGTTTTTATAATAGAGTTTAGTTGTTAAAATATGTATGAAGTCAAATGGTGTGATTCAATCTTAAAGCCCCTTGGCACTTAAATACTTGAAAACGGTCTCTCTAAATTATAATTTCAGATTCAACCTTAATTAAACGGTTTTTGGTGACCGTTGAAATGTTTCGCAAACTCCGGTCAGCCGTTTGAAATTTAAAATATTCGAGTTGTGAGTCATGATTAAATTATACATATAAACTCTTGTTGTCAACTGACTATCAATATACCATCTATTTTGCTAATAAGTAATTGACCACCTTGTATTGTAAAAAACCTAAATGTCAAAGACAAAATACACGAATGGTTTCTCGAAAAACTATTTTTTAAATCTGACATTTGTGGTCAGGGCCGAGATTTTAGAATCTCCATTTCACCATCCCGACAGTGACAGGTGATAAGTGACATTTCAGTGTACATGGCGGAGTTTATATGAAACCCATTCACGTATCAGCGTGTTAACTTTGCAATGTATACCGAATTGTCACCGGTCACGTGACGTTGTCAAGATGGTGAAATAAGGGGCTTTTATCGTATTGTCAGCATCTTAGCTCTTATAGCTCTCATAATAGCTCATAGCTCTTGTTTACTTGACAGTAATGGCAGCTGATTTATAAACAATACCATGACAGGTCTAGTAAGCCTTATTCTCGAAAGTGTTTGTTTGTTTGTTCTTACGTCACGGTTCAACGCCTCAACTGACCGACGTAAAATTTGGTACAGACAGTGTTAACAGCCACGCGACAGACCTAGGCTCTTTTTTTATCCCAGAACAGGGACTGCATAAAGGGAGAAGGGCTTCGTTTCGGTTCGTTTCGGTAAAAGGTTTTATCATTCCGGAATATAACGGTAGGTACCGTTATTTTTTTTCGATACCTACCGTTTTCATAAAGGTATACCGAAATAATACCTAATAATACTTTGACTACCGTTTTAATAAAGGTTTAATAGGGCCATTTGCAACGTTAAGGGTGCGGCTCCACTGAGGCGGAGACGAGAGGAGCGGAGCGGAGCTGTGCCAATATTAACCAATAAAAGGCGCATGCGGTCACGTCGAGCGCGCCTTGCGCAGATTCCATTGGTTAATATTGGCACAGCTCCGCTCCGCTCCTCTCGTCTCCGCCTCAGTGGAGCCGCACCCTAAAAGATGGCGGACGTGTAATTTGTTTTAGACTTTAATTTTTGGGTAATTAGGTGTTCAAAGTTCTTTTCTGATAGTGATTTGTACTTTTTATGCCTTTGTGTCGCACAATGATTGAAGACTTGGACTTATTTCGTGTTTCTGGCATCTTTCTTCTCGTTTCAAGTGGACTCGCAGTGGAGCAGAGGTTAAAACTATCTTGACCTCTGACCTACAAATCACCGTACAACGTTGCCCCCAATCTTCCTAGAGAAAATTGGATTGTTTTTTATTGCTATATTGATTTATATTTATATATACTTGACACTGGCGAAATCACTTCACGTGGAAACGCCATATCCCCGCGGTAGTAGCTGTTCAAGTCGCCGCGCGGGGGCAAAGAAAGAAGAAGAAGGTTTAATAAAGGTTAAAGGTACGCTACCGGTATAAAATACTGGTATAGTTATTTTTTTTTATGTACTTAACATATCGACGCTAAAAAGCGTAAACGCTGTAACCCGCAAAAAGCAAACTTTACACCAGAGCCAAAAAACTTTTGAGATTTTAGAAAAAAAATCATAACTCTCTTTATATTCCACCGATCGGTGTGATTTTTATACCACAAACCTATTTTATAATTCTCTATCAGATCATTTACCTGCCATGTACTACAAGTGACTGTGTTTCTTTTTAATGTCGGTTACAGCAATCCGACATTTTTTTTCAATACGATAAAACGCTGTTAATGATTGCGTGAAATGTATGGACAGATGAAAATCAGTGTTATTTCCAATAAACGTAAACGCTGTAACCTCCACTCTTTAAATGTTTTGGAGTGCCTAAATTGAGGTAACATTGTGTTATTTGTCTCTTTAAAATGTCATAAATGTATTAAATGATAGATACCAAAAACGAATACTAATATTAAAATGAAGTAAGTTTGTGATCACATTTATTTATCATTATTTTAAAATGTCACCTTAAATAATCATTTAACATCTTGAACTTAAATCCAAGATCTTTAATGATTCTTTCAATCATGTTTCAATAATAAAACCAGGAAATATAAAAAAGTATATTATTAAGTGGAAAGAAGTGGTCTCTGCCTACCCCTCTGGGAAACAGGCGTGATTTAATGTATGTATGTATGTATATTATTGAAAAAGTATTAACAATTTTCTTTGCATTCAAGTTCTCAACATAATTCGTTCTTTAAATAGTATTTTTTTAGCTTATAACAATCAGCCTTATGATGAACAAATAAAAATAACACTATTTTGCTAGTAGGAACTTAATGTAGGTATAAGCAAAATCACGCGTAATCGAGGATTTTTTAATTTTGCGCAAGCAAACACCGTCAGGGGGTGCTTTAGGTAATCTCCGGCAGAGATCCGGCTAGCAGAAACGACGACCTTTAGCTCTGGCAACATACGAGTACAACTGCCGAACATTGCGGACCGACGAAAAGTTGCTGTTACTGGAGGAGGAATTGAGCAGGTTATGATGGGGAATCGTAGGGTTGTCAGAAGTCCGTAGAGAGAGGGAGGTCATGATAACCCGGTAACCTACTCTATTTCCGGGAGGGCGACTACCAGTCCCAGGGAGGTGTCGGGTTTATCGTCCACAATTCCCCTGTGAACAACGTGGTTAATATTGAGAGCGTGTCGAGCAGGGTAGCGTACCTTGTACTCAGTCAGAATGACCCAACGATATTCGTTGAAGGTCATACAGGTATATGCTCCGACCTCGACACACTCCGACGATAAGGTGGAGGCTACGTATGAGGATGTTTCCAGAGCCATTGCATAGCTCCAAAACTCACTTCACGGTTGTTATGGGGGACTTCAACGCAAAGTTGGGCAAACGAGACGGTGAAGAGCAGAAAGTGGGGAATTTTTGAGTGGGGATATGAATCACAGGGCCACCTCCTAGCCAGTTTCATGGAGAAGGAGGGACTCTATATGATTAACTCCTTCTTCAGATAATGTGAGCATAGAAAGTTGACTTGGATGAGCCTTGATGGTGTAACGAGGAATGAGATAGACTTTATCATATCGACGAAAAAGCACATATTCAATGATGTCTCCGTCATTAGTGCGGTTAAAACCGGGAGTGATCACCGTATGGTACGAGGCTGATTGATTATCCAGTTCAAGCTTGAAAGGTCTCGACTGATGAAGTCTACGCTCCGCCCGGCATCCGCTCAGCTCCAAAACCCCGAGAGCTTTCAGTTCGAACTTCAAAACCGTTTCGAGTGCCTTGGCAGCAACGTGGACGATTACAACGACAACCCGAACACCCGTCGAAAATGTAGCTAAAGACCCGAGGGCTAAATTAACCCGACACTATACCGAAGATCTCCCCGACGTCAGCCTGTACGAGATAAGTATGGCCCTCAAACAGCTTAAGAATGGCAAAACCCCAGGTGAGGATGGAATTACAGCCAAACTCCTGAAGGCGGGTGGAAAACTCATCCTTAGGGGCCTTCAGACGCTGTTCAGCTCCGTCCTCCATGAAGGGAGAGGTGTGGTGGTTCTCTCCTTCAAAAAAAGTGATAAAACTTTGCTAAAGAATTATAGAGCCATGTTTACAAGCTGTTTTCGAGGGTCATCACAAATCGTCTCACGCGTAGGTTTGACGATTTCCAGCCTCCCGAAAAAGCCGATTTCCGAAAAGGCTATAGTACCATATACCACATACATGCGTTGCGGCAGGTTATACAGAAAAACGAATGCCTTGCATTTGTGGACTACGAGAAAGCCTTCGATTCGATCGAGACATGGGCTGTGCTGCAGTCTAAGTGCCAAGTTGACTACCGATATATCGAAGTGTTGAAGTATCTGTACGAAAACGCCACTATATTCGTCCGACTACAGGACCGCAGCACGAGGCCTATTCCTCTGCAGCGGGGAGTCAGACAATTAGATGTGATCTCTCCGAAGCTGTTCACCGCTGCATTGGAGGATGCTTTTAAGGTTCTGGACTAGAAAAGACGAGGCATCAACATAAATGGTGAGTACATCACACCTTCGATTCGCTGACGATATCGTAGTCATGGCTGAGACCTCAGTGCAATGCTCGCTGACCTCAATAGAGTTTCCGACTGAGTTGGCTTGAGAATGAACATGGACAAGACGAAAGTCATGTCCTATGTCCATGTAGAGCCAACTCCCGTAATAGTCGGAGGCTCTACGCTCAAAGTTATTGACGACTATATTTACACTCGTCGAATCCGACTTAGCTGGGCAGCATTCGGGAAGCTTCGCAGCATCTTTTCGTCCAAATTACCGCAGTGTTTGGAGTCAAAAATCTTTGACCAGTGTGTGTTGCCAGTGATGACTTACGGATCTGAGACGTGAGCGTTAACAATGGGCCTCATAAGGAAGCTCAAAGTCACTCAGAGGGCTATGGAAAAACCTATGCTTGGGGTTTCTCTGCGTGATAGAAACAGAAATGATAATATCCGCAGTAGAACTAAGGTTACTGACATAGCCCGAAGAATAGCTAAAGTTAAGTGGCAGTAGGTGGGTCACATCGCTCGCAGGACTGATGGCCAATGGGGTCAGAAGGATCTTGAGTGGCGTCGTTGGCGGACCGGGAGACGAGCTGTAGGTAGGCCTTCAACAAGATGAAGTGACGACCTTGTAAAGATCGCGGGAATGCGGTGGATGCGAAAAGCACTAGACCGGTCTGAGTGGAGAGCCTTGGGGGAGGCCTATGTCCAGCAGTGGACGTTTTTCGACTGACATGAACGCCGTCTGAAAGTCAATGTCATAAAATTTTATAAGTATGGTAGAAAAAGAAGGATTAGATATCTGAAAGAATTTTACTAATCGGCGCAGTACTTTTTGAGATAATCGTGATGATACAAATATACATTCATTAATTCATATAGACGTACGTACAAATATACAAACCAAACAACATACATACATACAACATACATACATACAACATACTTACATACATATAGATCAGACGCAGAACCTTATTTTTATGAAGTCTGTAAAAACTACTATAAACAGAAAAACATCAATGTGTAACAAAATGAAACATCGATGTATATTTGTGTAAAAAAGCTACCTTATACCACTTTCGAAAATATGACATTTAAAAATTATAATCATACTTACAACCTTTCACGAATTTAATCATTCGTAAATGTCCTTTTAATTCTATGTACCTTCAGGAAACACTAAACTCTACATAATTCGACACAATTTAGTAAAGTAAGAATTAATTACAATAATAATAACTAGCCACTTTATTTGCACTATAAGACTGTAAAATATTAATTCTTACATTTTAACTTTCGTTGTCACGCGGCGAAAGAAGGTTACACCTCACTCAACTTGTCCCGATGGTGCGACCGACCGACTGATCAAGGCTGTAAGCCGTTATCCACACCTAGTACGCGCGTTTTTAAAATAGCGGTAACTCCAAGCGACCCCTAATAAGTCATCTTTATAGAAATGAAGTAAAGGCAAATAGTAATTAAATGTATCACTTCATAAATGGTGTAACTGGTAAGTATTCATATTACGGCGACTCATTATAACGTAGTAAGTCACTGTCATCTAAATATATTTTACAAAAAACGTAGTAAGAGTAGTTCCACATTTTTTTCCAATAAGCGTAAACGCTGTAAACGACGGTAGAAATAGTTTTATGCACGCTGTAACCTACCGGACTTCAAACTTTTGTAAAACCTTAATTGGTGTAAGTGCAAATGGAAAATAATGACCTACTTATTGGCTATTTACTGCAATTAGTTTTGCTATGTGTTAAAAAAGTACATACAATTCCAACGCTGTACAAAATTTTCTAATCGTCGTAGCGCCACGGGACCCGGACCATTCGACGCAGAAAAAAAATCTGATTCCGAATATGTAAAAAAAATATTTTAGGTACATTGCGGGTTACAGCGTTTACGCTTTTTAGCGTCGATATAGATTTCTTTCAATGAAAACCTGTAATTGGCTTTATATGTTAATATATTTTATCAGTCGTTGGTTTTCCTATTAATCAATATTTGCAAGCTGTTGGCTTAATGGTTTTATTTTGTGCTATATATTGCACGTGTGACTAACTCATGTGTATTAATTGAGACGTTTTGATAACCGCACTTGAATTATGCCGATATCACTCAAATTTTTTTTTATTAAATCGGATCTAAAATTCTGTTTTTCACTAAATAAAATAACTAACAACTACGGACTAACAAGTTATTCTTGAAAGTTGAGGAAACTATAAGTAAGGAAAAAAAAACTGGCCAAGTGGTAGTCTGACTCGCGCACGAAGGGCTCCGTACAAAAAAATCATATAAAAATCACGGTTGTTGTATGGGAGCCCCCTTCAAATATTTGTTTTATTCCGTTTTTAGTATTAGTTGTTATAGCGGCAACATGTTATAGTGTTATCACGGCTCGTGAGATACAGCCTGGTGGCAGACAGACAGACGTACAAACGGAGAGACAGACAGACGGACAGCGGAGACTTAGTAATAGGGTCCCGTTTTTACCCTTTGGGTACGGAACCCTAAAAAATATTTATTTCAAAATGATGAAAAATAAACCATAAGAATTGAGTTCCAAGGTCTTTGCGTATACTGATTATTTTAATTTGAGAACCCTGTCATCAGAAGGTTATACTAAGAACCTTACGTTTTTTTAATGAAACTACGTACTAAAATTAATGCAAGCGGTTCTAAAATATTTGACGAAGTTCCAATATTTCGACAAAGTTATCCGTTAAACTGAACTGGATCCAGATTAACTTTAGATCATGAATAATAACTGCGAAAGTTCAAAGTGGAATTCTAAAAGTTCGACGTCACCTAAGAGTCTACGTTTCACTTAAATGTTCTTCAAGAACCTTGTGTTCTTAAAAAGGTAGTTTCAAAAGGTTCTCAAACCTCAAAACAATACGCGACAGCCTAGTCGGTAGCGACCCTGCCTACGAAGCTAGCGGTCCCAGGATCAATCCCCGGTACGGACAAATATTTGTGTAATGAGCGCGAGTATTTGTTCCTGAGTCTTGGGTGTTTTCTATGTACATATATAAGAATGTATTTATCTATATAAGTATGAATTTTATAGAGGCATTCCATCTTAGTCCTCAGGGTTGGCAATGCATTTGCAGTCTTATGAAGTCGAATGTCTATGGGTCACAGTTTCCACTTACCATCAGGTGGCCTGTGTGTTTGTTTGCCTCAAAATACCATAGACATATATATATATATAAGTTAGTTTATCGTTGCCTAGTACCCATAGTACAAGCCTAGAGCTTAGTTTGGGGCTACGTCAGTTTATGTGAGTTTGTCCCTTATATTTATTTATATAATACGCTGCTCTTTCATCGTAAAATTATTTAGTCATTATCTTTAATAGCGGCTAGTTTGCAAACAATTGCGAGTAATGCGACCACCTCAAATTGCCCACTTATTGCACCGCTCGATACCCCATAATGGTGATTGTGTTTGAACGGGGAACGTCGGTGGTTATAATATCTGACGAATCGATTGACATTTGCAAAGTTAGCTCCCATAGTAAGATTGTGTTTCAAACTTTACTATGTAGTAACTATAGTTTGGTTTTGATGACCTACGGATCTGAGACGTGGGCGCTAACAATGGGCCTCATAAAGAAACTGAAAGTCACTCAGAGGGCTATAGAGAGGGCTATGCTCGGGGTTTCTCGGCGTGATAGAATCAGAAATGATGATATCCGCAGAAGAACTAAGGTTACTGACATAGCCCGAAGAATAGCTAAACTTAAGTGGCAGTGGGCGGAGTACATCACTCGCTGGACTGATGGCCGATGGGGTCAGAAGGTTCTTGAGTGGCGTCTGCGAACCGGGAGACGAGTTGTAGGTAGGCCTCCAACAAGATGGAGTGACGACCTTGTAAGGATCGCGGGAACGCGGTGGATGCGAAAAGCACAAGACCGGTCTGAGTGGAGAGCCTTGGGGGAGGCCTATGTCCAGCAGTGGACGTCTTTCAGCTGACATGATGATAGTTTTTTCGCGAAATCGTGATAACTGTCGTTACAAAAGACATACCTTCTTAACCTGTAAACTTTAAGTAATTACCTACTCGTATACCCACATAATAAGTTTACTTTTAAGTGGCAGTAGGCGAGGAACATCACTCGCAGAACAGATGGCCGATTGTTAGTTTAGTTTATTTATTCATCAATGTAATGTAAGAATAAAAATTGCATTGCAAGTCAAAAACTACGTAATTACATCGATATCGTCAACATTAATACAAAATAAGACAAAGTCAACATGAATAAACAACGAATATACGGTCAGTTTCCGACGTTAATATTACAATTTAAGTGTCATAATATATTCATCGACGGAGTATAACTGATTATCCAATAAAATGTTTCTCAGCTGATGTTTAAATGCTTCGTCAGATTGTCAATTTTTAAGTTTAGCGGGTAGACGCTCATAGTACGTGGGAGCGATGACACGCGGGTTCTTACCCGCAAGTGCCATATGACAGGGAACTGTTCTCAAACGCCTGGTGTGGAGCTCCTTGCCAGGGTGTGGCCGAAGACTTCTCGAGAATATTTTAAGTATAGGTTGTTCAAGCGAGAATGACGTGAATTCCATTAGTAGCAAGGTAGGGGTCGATTAAGCTGAAACGATTACGGAATCGACTCTACCTTCACTGTGAATGATCGTGAAAGCCTCCACGTAATCGTACTCGACTATGTAAACAATTTATTGTAGTATACGGGTGAGTATCCACCACAGCTGTCCAAGGTAGCGGAGAGGAGGGAAAATCCACCTAATAGGAGAGCTGCGCTGAGCGAGCCTAGGAATATTAAGTAATCCTATTGGTGATTTTTTTCCTCGGGCACCACTCCATTGTCTGGCAGAGATTTAGTGGATATCAGACCTGCCTTGCTTACAATTCCGTTGTTTCAATGTTCAATGTCTGTTTACGCTGTAAAAGTGGTTTATCGCTATTCCCTTTGGACTTTATCTAGTTTTCCGGGACGATAATCCCTCCATTTCTTTTTTTTTATAAATACGAGGGCTGTTTGATAAGTCCTTTTAAAAACTATTTGTAAAACCTTTTTTCTGGTAAATGGCATTAACACTGGCAGGCACAATCTTTCAAATGAAGACTGTCAAAAATTCAGCAAAAAAAAACAAGTTTTTGTCAGTATAACCATTGTTTAACTGTGATCACTCGTAAATTTTCAACAACTATGGAAAAATCTGAATTTCGTGCCGTTATAAAACATTTTTTTATGAAGGGTTGCAGTGCTGCTACAATAAAAACTGAACTTGATTCTGTTCATGGCACTAACGCACCAACGTTGCAGACTGTTTATAACTGGATAAATGATTTTAAACGTGGTTGGTCAAGCACATCTGATGCTCCACGCTCTGGTCGCCCAATCGAAGTCACTACTGAGGATGTTGTTGAAAAGGTCCATAATATTGTACTCGACGACCGCCGAGTGAAGGTGCTTGAAATAGCTGAGAACACAGGCATCTCCACTGAGCGAGTACATAAAATCCTGCATGAAGATTTGGGTATGACAAAGCTGTCTGCACGAAAGTCCTCTTTCATCAAGACAATGCCCCAGTGCACACGTCAACTATTGCAATGGCCAAAATTCACGAGTTGGGCTTCGAGCTGGTTCCGCATGCTCCGTATTCGCCGGATCTAGCTCCGTGCGATTATTACCTATTCCCAAATCTGAAAAGATGGCTTGGAGGGCAAAAATTTTTGACAAATGAGGACAGCATCGCAGGTGTAAATACCTATTTTGAAGACCTTGACAAAACGTATTTTTTGGAGGGGATAAAAAAATTGGAAACTCGCTGGAACAAGTGTTTGGCCCTCAAAGGAGACTATGTTGAGAAATAAATGTAAATTGTTTAAAAAATAAAAATCTTTTATACTTTTTAAAACGACTTATCAAACAGCCCTCGTATCAAGGGCAATTCTTACAAATTGACATAGTCCCAAACTAAGCAGAGCTCTTAGCTTGTACTATGGTACTAGACAACGATAAACTTACTTATATAGAGGAATACATAGAAAACAACCGAGACACAGGAACAAATATTCGCACTCATCACTATATCTGCCCTTACTGGGATTTGAACCCGGGACCGCTAGCTTCGTTGGCGGTCACTACCAACAAGACCAACGCGTCGTAGAATAAATGTGAGTCTTTAGGATCTCATCTTTTAATTAACCTAACGCCAAGCAGCAGTGTTCGCATTATTCCGTTGCGAGGAGATAAATGGCATAGAAGCATTCCATCTTAGATTTCAGGGTAGGCTACTCGTTTGAAGTCTTAGGGCCGTATTAATAAACTCATCTCGGCTGAGATGCCTGTCACAAGAAACGTCAAAGTAAACGTCAAACCATAGAAAACTGACATTTTTGACGCATCTTGGGACGAGTATTACAGTCGAGATCAGTTTATTAATACGGACCTTAGGATCGCAGTCTTGAGAATTCAAATGTATATGGTTTGTGTTCCCACTCACCATCAGGTAGCTCATGTGTTTGTGTGCCTTTAACTTGCCATAAATAATGAAATAAATTAACATCTATCGGTTTAGTCATTCGTCTTTGCATATACTTTTGCTGTACCTAAGTATAGTTCGAAAATATAATTTGCAAATCAAATCAAATTAAAGATTGAAGAATCTTAAATTTGATATTTATCATTATCGACATTCCGTTTCCCTAAGGTATTTTCTTTATCCTCGTCGTCTGTAATTCTATCTCGATCAAGCGTCTAGACTTTCAATAACTGTAACAAAATCATATAGAAAAATACGGCTCTAGAAAACGTTGTAAAGAAATACATTTCTTTATTCATTATTACTTATTTCTTTTCTGAAACGTTACACGTGAAAGCAAAATTCGTATAAAGTTCTCTCGACCAACTTTCTGAAGGCCATCACACGGAAAGTTGGAATTTTTCCTCGAAGCTTGTAATGAAAATTATAAGTGAGTTAATAAATCCATTTAAGTTCGCTAGCTCACGATAATGTTCAACTTTGGAAAACATTTTGACATAATTTCTCATATTTCACATATTTAATAGCTACTATTAAATATAAATAATTTAAAGTCCCATGTGGTTGCCGGGTTAGAATAGTGCCACTCCATGTCTTCTCGTGGATGTCGAAAGAGGCGACTAAGGGAATAAAGGCTTGTAGTACTGTTAGGAGATGGGCTTGCCACCTGTCACTAATACACTGGGAAACATCTTAGCCTACTTGTGCAAAATGTGGTTACAGAATTATCAACAAGTTTAAAAAGTTGTTGGTAATTCTTTAGCTCTGCCTTTGGGAATGAAGGCGTGAGTTTATGTATGTATGTATGTAATAGCTACTTACAGATATTTTTTCACCGACATGCTCAGAAATATTAACCTTATTGTGTTGTAAAATCAGCCCGCGAAGTTCTGAGTTCCAGGACACGGCCAATTAAAAAAATATATATTACTTCCCAACGGCAGCGGCCGCAAATATGTATGAAATTTCATTACGTACCTGGTGTGTTTTTTTTTAAACCATGTTTGGACTATGATAACTAACTCCAATCAGCCAAACATTCGTGCAATTAAAAACATTGACCATGATTTTGACAAAGTTCTTTTTTCGTAGGAAATGTTGGGACTGTGTTTAATATTATCAACAATTGAGTTAAAATTTCTCGCATTGTTGGAGAAAAGCAAGAAAAGTAGCCTATGTGCTAATCCAGACTTGAATATAAATATATATCTCTGCGCCCAATTTATTTTAGCCGTTCTGGCGTGATTGAGTAACCAACATCCAAACTTTCGCGTTAATTATATTAGTAAGATTTTAACGAAAGCAGTTCAGTGTTTTGGTCGTGAAAGCGTTACAAATAGACAAAGTCATACACTTTTCAATACTTGAATGAGTTAAAAGAGTCCTTCCAACTGTAACGTAACAGTTAAACCGATGCGAAAGCTTACTTACCATAAGCTTGACAAAGTTGAAAAGAGGAGAACCTACCGTTTGCAGCGATAGAGGCTGTGTTGACGTCTCATCCTCTTGAGCCATGGCTCCGATAGCCACTATTACAGGAGGCTCTATTACAAAATTGGCAAATCAAACATGTTAGAGCCATTGCAAAAAAAAAATTGGAGAGAATTTCACAGTAATGATGAAGGAATTTAAATCAGCCTGTAGCGGTGGTGCCCCCTGGAGGCATGCCTTACCACGCCAGGTGAAGCTGTTGTGATGGTGTACTGGCCAGTAACAACGAACTGTGACCATAAAAAAAAACTTGGTGGGTCTTAAGACACAGAACGGTCTCTTGATAGTTTAGTCTGCATCCTCTACTGAGTCTAGGCTCTAATCTAGGGTAATACAAATTGAGTCCCCAGACATGACACAATCCAATACCCATGCGAATTAACTATACAGGGTCACAAAGCCAGCAA
Organism: Acleris emargana; assembly: GCA_927399475.2. NCBI lineage: Eukaryota > Metazoa > Arthropoda > Insecta > Lepidoptera > Tortricidae > Acleris > Acleris emargana. The sequence goes on from OV656849.1 coordinate 1,970,233, forward strand.
TGTAAACAGCATCAGATTGACCAAAACCAGATGCAATTACGTCAGCAGTTAGAGCTTAACCGCAAATATCTGGTTAGATCTAGTTTGGGTCGGCGCGTGACACAGATAAGCTCTGATATTACTGAGATATATTATAGTGATCTTGATTGGATTGTTGTAATGCTTTGTAGTTTGTAATTAAATGTGTAATTTATTATCATTTTAAATTCTGCAATTAGTGGACCTGTTGTTATTTACATCGACTGACCACTATCGATTATATTTTCAAACTCATTACCATCTAATTGCCCTTTTCCCACACTAAGTGGAGTAAGCATAACATGTTTTCGCCTTCCACTCTCTACCTGCGGTTAACTCCGTACGGTTTATACATATGACAGAATTATGTTTTCAAATCATTTTAATTTATTTTTGGTTTAAGTACTTGGGCACGGACTTGAACCATTTTGTTTACTGCAAATGACTACTCTGTTATATGAAATACATTGGTTTAACAATCACCCTGTATATAGAAGGCGCACTAAATCAGGTAGGTATTCGACTGGGTAAAAACCTGGGCCTTGTTTTTAACCCGCCCTTACTGTCAACTAAATAAGAGCTACTGTAACGTTGACAATACGATAACATGTCCATAGCAATATGGTTTTACTCAATAGAATAAAGGGCGCTGTGGCCATTGTGATTAATCACAAGTGGAACTATGTTGGGGTTACTATCATAAGATCGAATTTTCCAACTACTTAATTTGTCCGCATTTCCTTAAGTTATAGAAATAAACTATCAGGTCTACCAGTTCTATAGGAAAGAAATATCTAAGTAGTAGGTATATATCTTTCAACATTTTGAAAAGTTACAGGAAGTAAGAAAAAAAAACTAACTAATGAAGTTTCGGAGAAACGAAACAGTTGGGAACGAAAATTCGATAGTTTATCAATGTTATCATATTATCATAATGTCAGTTATATGTAGAAAGGGTCTATATTGGAATCCCTAGTAGTCATTTGTTCTAATCGTCATTTGTCATAATTCATTGTATAATACACTCCTAATACAAGCCTAGAGCTTAAATTGGGACTAGGTCAATTAGTGTGACATTGTCCCCTGATATTTATTATTATTTGTATGTCTTTACCATTCACGGGACTATGGGAGTCCCGGACCTTTGGAAGGCTTACATGGAGCCGAAGCCAACACGCAGAGGCCTTTTAGACAAGTTTAATTTAGTAAAGTGATGGGACACCAACCGGCGATTGTCCCTGAGTTCAAACTATGGAAGTATGCTCCCACGGACAACCAATGGTTAGTGTAGGACTATTTAAGAAGGATGGGAACATTAATAATGGGCTCTATGTATGAACTGATATGGATTGGTGAACTAAGCTATTGAAGAAACTACGGCGCCTGCCTGGCCAATGCTAATTACTTTGGTTGAAATGGCAGGCGGTGACTCGCCAACTCAATGGAATGGGCCTCCCGAAATTGCCGCATATATATAGCAGCAGGGAGGTAACAGTTCCGGACGGGCTAAGGGTGGAGAGGTGCTTCTGGACTTTAAACGACCATATTAAGGTGCCCACTCACCACTTATGCAACACATCCACCCTTCGAGCATATAGCTCTTGCGACTCCACTCTGACCGGCCAATAAAGGCAAGCCAGAGGTGAGGGTCTGTTCGTCGTCATTATTCACTCCAGCCAGCCGGTGAAGGCAAGCGTGAGGTGAGGAACAGGACCTACCCTCGGGAGCATTCAGGTCCGTGGTGTCGCCACTCACCAACAGCTCGCCACTAGCTGCCCTGCGGCTATTATTATTATTATTATTGTTTGTCCTAAAGCCATTTCCGCCGGTTTCTAAAACTTTTTAGTGTTGTTAAAATACATCTCTAACCTAACCTAACCGCAGGAATTTTTGGAAAGCTTAAAAAGGTGTCTTACGTAGCTGAAAACCAGTTTACGATAATCAATAATTTAGGACAAACGAAGGTTTGGACAAACGATATTATGGATCGCGAATAACACCCTGTAGACAGTATTCTTTGTAAAATATCATTAATCTCAATAATTACTTCTAATTCTGCAGCCATTTAAACTGTTACAATATCAAAGCAATAAAATATGTGAATGCTTCTACCTTTTATCATTTTACAACTTTTATCACGTTAAACGCGTACTGATTGTACACAATAATAAACCACTTGTGTTTTTCCTGTCAACTCACAAGGCGTTAATGATAAAAACGTCAACAATATTCTATTTCCAGCCACCCTTACTTAACAAATCAGTACTATTATTATTTTTTTCACACAAAAATGACCCATTATTACGTTCCTGGCATTATGTTGTCATTTAAGACAAGCTATTTACAGACGATCTTTCTTTTTCAGACTCCGGAATGTCAGCTGATTAGATAAAGCGGCCTGATAACGCACCAAAATGAATGAACGCAGAAAACTCAGCTAGCAACGGGGAAGCCGACGCCATGATTGAAACACTAATTTAAAAACCAGCGTCTTTTCATTCGAAATTGAAAAACTAACAGATGGAGTTCCATAGTTGAAAAGTTGAGAAGCCGACGCCATGATTGAAATTTAGAAGAACAAGTGACGTTTGATTCGAAATTTGAAAAGTGACAAATGAAGTTCGAAAGTTGAAAAGTGTTGGTGTTTTGTTTTGCGGGATAGTGTGATGTGTTAGTGGTCATGGGTTGCCAGTTAGGAAAGTTGGCAGCGTCGGAGAGGAGGGGGGGTAACGGGGCGGCGCCCGCGCTCTCCGATGGGCCCCCGCCGGCTACAGACCCCCGTTTGCCCCTCACGGCAAAGCAGAAGTACTCGATGCTGGCATCCTGGAAAGGCATCTCAAGGGCCATGGAGAAGACTGGGATCTGTATGTTTATAAAGTAAGTCGTACGATTAACTGACACTTTCACTTCTTACGAGAACTACTACTTACTCATACTTAGCGGACTTCTATATCCCATTCGTAGCATATTAAAATAAATAGAAAATATTTCTTACAGCTAACACAGAATCATATTTTTACTATTATATTGTAGTAACATGTCAAAAGCAACATTGTCTTACCTCGTGAATAAAGCCCCCTAAAAAGCATACTTATACACAATGTAGTCACAGGATCAAATCCTGTGTTATTTGTAACAAATATTCTCAATTTACTTTAATATGCTACAAATGGGCGCCTCGGACAAACATAAAACACGTTCACACAAGAATTTCCCCCAGCGGGGTTAATATTTTCATGGAAGTTGGCCCTTCTGGCAACATATTCAAGTCATCTTAGGATCATTACCGTTCTTAGGGTTTTGTGCCCAAATGAAACTAAACGGGGCCCGATTACTTAGAATTTGTTGTCTATCCTTCCATCCGTCCAAAATTTATAAAAGGTATCTTTTTCACCGTCAGTTGTTTTTTAAGGGATATTTAATATTAAAACGGCAGGTCATCTATAAAATAATCAATCGATAAAATTGTAAAGTACACCGGAAACTTTTTTTTTTTTTTTTGTTTTTGCTTTATTGTAATAACGGTTAAAGCTACATACAAGCGTCAAATTTAGCGTCAAAAAAAACACAAGTAAAGGTCAAGTGTGATTTGACCTGCACGGAGCCTGCGATGCGCATTGCGTAAGCCCAACTTTTCAATTTGTTCTGTATACAATTTTAAACTCAGCATTTTCCGGTTAAATGTATTGCTGTTGACACAAATACAAAACAAGAAAATGCGCTTAAGATAAACTTTAATGCAATGTTTTCAAAGCGAGCGGGACCTCGTCGATGGCAATTACGAGTGAAAGCTCTTCGGCTTCCGATGAGAATTTCATTTCATTCGATTAAATTGTTTCCGTAATATAGAATAAACAGCATGGATGAAAACTTATTAGAAGACGAAATGATTAGACTGGTGATATTTTCGTGGATACATGAGGGTATTTTAAAATGAAAAGTATTTAATCAATCTCACACACAGCACCATCACCAACTGACCTTTATTTCGTGATTGAAAAAAGTCTCCCTAGTTTCACCTTGGGAGACAAATTTTTGTCTTTGTCCCCATAGTGGAACTCGAGTACCAACTTCTAATTAGTCATCGATCAGGTATATAGTTATTGATGATTCCCTGTGCGTTTACGACAAGCAACTGATTTTCAAATCTCACAATATCACCGTAACCGATTTTGTTTACAATTAGAAATATAATAGAAAAACGTTTATTCAACAAACACATCAACACATCATCACATAAATCATAGCAAAGATACAATAACGTAGTAAATACAATCACTTCTAATCTCCTAATAAGCGGCACCATTAATTAAAAAATGGTCTTCACTCAGCAAAATGGTTAGCATGGGGATGACAACCGGGCTGGTTTGGTAATGAAATACTCAATACTCAATGATGTACATTTATAATTATTGTTATCCTCGCCGTCACCATCAACCCAAAGAAAGATGGTTCAATTCCGGACTTTTAGGAGTTACTGTTACCTGTTGCTGCTCGAGCGATGGTACGATCCTGACTTAACCGGCTCCGTCCGTCCTGTTAAGTTTGTTTGTGGTGTCTCGCGGCGCGTAGGGTCACGGCACGCACACATTCAAACCGCGCGGTATACCTTTATTTCAAGATAAACTGCTGTTTATACTATGGCTTTGACAATGTTGTCCGAAGGCATACATGGAGCCGAAGCCAACACGCAGAGGCCCTTTAGACAAGTTTAATTTAGTAAAGTGACGGGACACCAACCGGCGATTGTCCCTGAGTTCAAACTATAGAAGTATGCTCCAACGGATAACCAACGGTTAGTGTAGGACTATTTAAGAAGGATGGAAACATTAAAAATAGGCTCTATGAATGAACTGATATACAGATATGGATTGGTGAACTAGGCTATTGATGAAACCACGGTTTGGTTGAAATGGCACGCGGTGACTCGCCAGCTCAACGGAATGGGCCTCCCAAAATAGCCGCACATATATAGCAGCAGGGAGGTAACAGTTCCAAAGGGGCTAAGGGTGGAGAGGTGCTTCTGGACTTTAAACGACCATAAGGTGCCCACTCGCCACTTATGCAACACATCCACCATTCGAGCATATAGCTTTGCGACTCCACTCTGACCGGCCAATAAAGGCAAGCCAGAGGTGAGGGTCTGTTCCTCGTCATTATACACTCCAGCCGGCCGGTGAAGGCAAGCGTGAAGTGAGGAACAGGACCTACCCTCGGGAGCTCTCAGGTCCGTGGTGTCGCCACTCACCAACATTATTATTATTATTACGTATAGTAATTTTATGTGATTGGATTTTTTTAAGTGTCACTATAGGTTAAATAATCGTAGTTTCCTTCTCATAGCGTACCTAAGTAATTCTTCTTTCTTGTTTCATAAAAAAGTTGTTTTAGTAGAGTAGATAGAGGTGTAAACCTTTAACTTTAGCAATTCTTCTGAAAAACCATATACTTCGTTAATAGCCCGTCATAAAACTACGTAAAGAAAACATTTTCACTAAAGCCGTAAAGTTTAACCAACTTATATTTACCGTTAACTGCGGCGCCTAAATCTAAACCAAGGAGCTAAATATGTATGAGACAACGTTAGTTTTATGTTTTACCAACAGCATAAAATAGGTTGTAAGTTGACAAGGCCAGTTAGGCATAAAAAGGAACGTACGTGGGAGCCCATCTCGTGCCAAGGACACTAAAATGGGTCAGCTTTTAATAGAAATCAGGGAGCCTGGCTATTAATGTGTAAAGGCCAGTTTAACAGCAGAACCTAAGAGGGTTTTTATTATGTACTTGCTTTATTTTTAAAAAGTATTTTGCGAAGGTTACAGGATTTTACTTTGTAAGATTTCATGTTTGGAACACTCTTACAGTTGGTTTCTGTATTTGGACTTGGGGCTCTTCTTACGTTCTAAAATCGAATTACTAATAATTAATCAAATTATTAATAAAAAAATAAAATAAAAAAAAATAAAAAAATATTAATCGAATTATTAATTTTTATTTTATACTAAGTTTAACATTAAAAAAAACCGGCCATGTTCGAGTCTGACTCGTGCACGAAGGATTCCGTTTCATTATCAATAAAAATACACTTTTGTTGTATGGGAGCCCCCTTAAATATTCATTTTATTCTGTTTTTTATTTGTTGTTATAGCGGCAACAGAATACATCATCTGTGAAAATTTCAACTGTCTAACTATCACGGTTCGTGAGATACAGTACAGCCTGGTGACAGACAGACGGACCGACAGACGGACAGACGGACAGCGGAGTCTGTAATAGGGTCGCGTTAAAACTAAAAACAGGACACAGCTAGCAATCTCATAGGAATATAGTAACTGTCTATGACAGCCTGATAATTACTTTTAACAGTACCAGTGCACAGTGGCCCGAGTTGTCATATTCAAACTAAACAAGTATAATTTAGCTATAATTTTACTTGTGGGAGGACCTTGTGCAGGGTCCGTCCGGGTTGGTACCACCATCTTATCCATCAACCTACAGCCAAGCAGCAGTGTTCGTATTGTTGTGTTCCGGTTTGGGGATAAGACAGCCGGTGAAATGACTAGCATAGAGGTAATCCATCTTAGTCCTCAGGGTTGGCAACACATTTGCAGTCTTATGAATGCGAATGTCTATGGGTCTCAGTTTCCACCTACCATCAGGTGGCCTGTGTGCTCGTTTGCCTTCCTGTGCCATAAAAAAAATGGTCTTATAATGACAGGTTCAAACATGTACAGCGTTTTAATTAGCCAGCTATACGTAATACGTAATACCCTGTGGCTCCACAAAGCGGGTAGATTTAACAATACGCAGTGGTACCGTAATTACAATGGAAGGGGGTCCATTAACCCCCATTTAGTTCCGATTAAGCCTTTATTGGCACTAAATTGGCTCGGCTGTGTACTGAACACGTGCTACGTAACGTTTTCTTGTTAAATGTAGGAATAAGATTGAAGGTTACGGAGGTATTTCGTTTTATACTGGTCGTATTAACGTTTATTAGCTTAATCTGGACTGAATTTATACTCGAAAATCTAATTAGATTCCAAAATCTGACAGTTCCCATCTTGATTATTTCTTTATTAAAATATTATTTTTTAAACATATCAATGAGAACTCGTGTAACCAGTAATATTAGGGTCAGTTTAATTGATAAAAATACCTACACTTAAACCAAAATGCAGTAATCACAGCGAATGTGCGTCGGTTGAGGTTAGGATTTTGGAATCTAATTACAGTTTCGAGTATAGTCTTTTTTTTTCTGATTATCAAACCTACCTTGTGAGCAACGATTTTTATAATAGGAATCTGTCTGTCTGTTTGACTATCTATGTGTGGAGTTTTTTGTTTCATAGCTCTCAAAATCCTTTTTAAATGGTTCAATTTTCAAAGTACGTTTTTAGTGACAATCAGTTTTACAGTTAAAAAGGAGTTCAGTTGTTATTTTATCAAAAACCTGTCAACGAACATTGCATTTTCATTTCAGAAATGTCTCGTTGCATGTACTTATCCACAAGTCAAACCTAACATAACCGACGTAATTAATGTTTAAGATATCTTGAAAGCATATAGCCTTCATAAATATAACCTTCGATGAAATTAATTAAATCTACCAGCGCTTCGCAAGAGACCACTGCTGAGAAGAAACGGCGCAAGAAATACAACAGTCAGTAATTTTAAAAATATTGCTTACTTATAGTTTATGATATTACACAATTATAAAACTTAACCCATCATTATATAAAACAATGAATCTAACATTAAAATATTATATCTCATGCGTAGTTGAGCAGGAAAATGTGTCAAAACTCAGTCTGTTCAGAAGAACTCATAAATAGTACATACATACACTCACACCTTCATTCCCAGAGTGGGGTAGGCAGAGCTAAAGAATTACCAACAAGTCTTAAAACTTGTTGATAATTCTGTAACCACATTTTGCACAAGTAGGCTAAGATGTTTCCCAGTGTATTAGTGACAGGTGGCAAGCCCATCGCCTAACAGTACTGCAAGCCTTTATTCCCGTAATCGCCTCTTACGACATCCACGGGAAGATATGGAGTGGTACTATTCTAACCCGGCAACCACACGGGTCATAAATAGTAATAAAATAAAAATACTTTCCCATGACGGTGCAAAAACCACATAAATAGTTTCGACACATTCTCCTGCAGAAACCGTGTCCCCTAGACAGTATAAAATATTTACATTTTTTATGACAGCTATTTATTTAGGTGTTTAATGTAGGCCCTATTAAGCTTTCGACATCAAGGACTTTTTCAAGTAATTTTTAAGTACTGGAAATGATAACCTTAAAACTTCGTCAGGTAAAGTGAATGCATTGACCAGCAAATAATGTATATACCTTACGGACACGAAACATTTTAATAGCGTATAATCGTAGGTACAATCACTGAATTGAAATTCGAATGAAGGTAATAATTCAAACGTTATCTATCATCATTGAAAATAAGGCCGGCGTTTTTAATCTATATAAAGTTTTAAGCAAGAAAAATAAGAAACCGATGAATAAGAGAAACGATGTCCAATTCATTTCCGAGTCGGAAGCACTTATCAAAAAGCTTTGAAAACTTCCTGTCACGAATTATAATAAAAAGACGTTGTCTTTTCTTTACCTATTCAGCATTTTTGCTTAAGCGTTCTACTCTAATAACCCTTATAGCTTATGGCTCTTATATAATATTTTTATGATTATTGTTATTGGGGGTTGAAATGGCCCTTGTGTGCCGTTTGGACCGTTTACTTGCCTTTTGTTTAGAGCTAATATGGCTGTCATAAGGATGGTTGAAAGTCATGTTGCAAGAAGAGTTGAGTATGAATGAGAAGGGTTATAAAGCGAAAGAAAGGATTTAAAAGAGATGGAGTGTGTGAAGAGTGATATGAATAAGGAAGACGCAGACATGACGGCATAGGGATGTGTGAAAGAAAAAGACTACACCGACCAGAGATGATTGTGATAGAGTTAAGGAGATGATGGTGATGATGATGATTTAGATTTTAGATAGAATGCTTTACTTCGCCGAAATTTTCATTTTATCGACAAGCATTTACACGTGCAGGAGTTAAGTGTCAAGAGTCAAGGGTCCCCTGGAATCATCGACACTCGTTTGATCGAATTTATCGTTTCATCGATTGTTTTTAATAAATCCTATCGGGGGCTCTATTTTGCTCACGATTCGGTCACCATTTGAAAGGTATATAATTCCATAAAAAAATATGAATATTGTATATTGTCTAGGGGACACGGTTTCTGTAGGAGAATGTATCGAAACTTCTTATGTGGGTTGTCTTGCACCGTCATAGGTAAGTATAATTCATGTATAATTTCTAATTTTTTTTATTACTACTACTTATTAGTTCTTGTGAAAATTCTAAGTTTTGACACATTTTCCTGCCCAACTACGCATGAATATATAGTTTTTTGGTTTTATGTGAGATTAATTGTTTTATATACTGCTAGGTTATATATACACGACTGACTGTTGAGTTTCTTGCGGCGTTTCTTCTCAGCAGTGGTCTCTTGCGAAGCGCTGGTAGATTTTGGACGTGTAAAAGTGCCCGTGAATAAACATCTTTTATCTTTTTATCATACTATTTTTTATTTGTTTAAACCAGAGTAAAGGACTGCCTAGTATATTGAACTAAATCTGGCACCAGTCTGAAGAAACGTCAAAAATGAGTCGACCTGACGTATTTCTTTGACACGTCTTGAGAACATCTCAGCCGAGATCAGTATATTATTGCGTAAGCTTCCTCAGGCCTGAGCCCTCACGTTAACCCCCGACGTAACGGCTCACGTAACGAGTAACGCGTGGTTTACGTCGGGTACACAGATAAAAGAGGCCTTCCAGACGTTGTGGGAAATGGAGATAGACGCGCTCAAAGTAAAAAAAACGGTCATGTCCGAGTCGGGTTCCGTAAGCGCTGTAGGTGTTATTATATTATGATTTGAATTCGATTTCGAATCAATTTAGGACGAGCGCAACTCACACTTGACCATTTTGTAGTATTTGTTGTTTTTTTTTCAGGGTTTTTACGGCACTACTAAAATAAAAATACCTACGTTTTTTTTTTTTTTTTTATGGCATGGGAAGGCAAACGAGCACACAGGCCACCTGATGGTAAGTGGAAACTGTGACCCATAGACATTCGCATTCACAAGACTGCGAATGCGTTGCCAACCCTGAGGACTAATGCCTCTATGCTAGTCATTTCACCGGCTGTCTTATCCCCAAACCGGAACACAACAATGCGAACACTGCTGCTTGGCGGTAGGTTAATGGATAAGATGGTGGTACCAACCCGGACGGACCCTGCACAAGGTCCTCCCACAAGTAACAAAACGATACATCTATGGAGACCTCCCCTATTTTACTTTCAGACCGCAGAACGCTGAACGTTTCCAGTGTGTAGGATCTTTAAAGATCAGAAAATGTTCTCGTGAATGTTTTCTTATACAAATAACTAGGGAATGTAAAAACCGGTGAAAATCAAAAACCGGTTAATAACCGCCTCGACGGATTCAAAACCGGTTAACCGGTTTTTAGCCAGTTTTTTGCAAACTATTTGAAATCGAAGTATTAGACGATAGTTTTACTATTCTTGGTTACTATTGGTGATTTTTTGAGCTGTATGCCATTTCTAAATATCGCCCTCTGGTTCCGCCACTTTCATGCAGTGACATCTCGATCTGTCACGATCATCACTTTAGGACAACTGTTGTTGCAGGACTTCCATATAGGTCTTTTCTGCTTCACGTCTCGTCAATGATTTCTGTTTCAACTCTTCTCTTAATAAATCTTTCGCAGACATAGAACTTCCGGATAAACCAGATGTAGACGGAACAGGTTCAATATTTTCTGAACTTTGCGACGTTTCTGGTGAGGGGTCAAGGGCTGTTACTGTAATAGCAGTATAGTTGGTACTTTTGCCCAATAACGACACTAAAATAGAAACTAGGTATGGTAAGGTGGGGGAAGATGAAAAAAGGGGAAAGATTAAAAGTCTCACATAACTCCCTATTTGGTTTAAATTTTTAAGTGCTGGTATCATCCATTAAGCCGCCATTTTGTTACGATCCGCCACACATTCGCCAGTGACCGCTCGGAGTAAGTAGACGTGTGTTATGTGCTATTTTGTGAAGGTCGGCATTTCGTGGTGAATTCGTCGATTTTCAATCTTACCCCGTGTTTCATAACTTGATTAATAAGGGGAGTATAAAAGTTCTGACTGACTATTTATGTGTTATTTGAGATTCTATTTTTATTTACTTCTGCTAGGTGTAGCTATTAATCATATATTTAGATTTACGAGAAGTTTCCATCGTTACCCAGCCAATTTCGCTGGGGTAACATTGAAATAGTAATGTTTCAATCTTCCCCCGTTTTTGAAAGTCATAGAAAAAGACACATATTCTCAAACTTTGCACTTAAAAAAATAATTAACGTAAGGTTTATTTTCTGACCTAATATAACGATAAGATAAATAGTAACTAAGAAGTGTTGTGTGAAACTATTGTGTGAAATCAATAAAAAATCTGTATTTTTTTGTTTGGAGAGAAAAAAAAACCTCTCCAAGTTTACTAGAAGTACTTATTTGGATTTCTAATATTATAAAGTAAGTAAGTTTGTGACTAAATTTTCTACACAGATTACTAAGTATTTGGTATATTTTTGTATTTTAAATGTGTCTTAATTTGTTACACAGATTCATATTTATTTTCTAATATTTTACATGTAAGTAGCTTAATTTGTGACAAAATTAGTCATGCTGCAAGAAAATACTTACTTTTTTGTATTAATTTCTTTTATAAAATAAATAATTGTTTCCATGCAACTGTTATTCTAATTCCAAACTGATCTTCATAATATTAAAAAAAAATGTGTTTACGTTTTTCTATATGAAGAATATACAATAAAAAGTTTGAGTATCACTGTCGTTTTCCCTGTGAAGCGGGGTAAGAGTAAAATACTTTTTTTTTCAACTGCACTTTTCTTGTTACCTATCAGGAATATTTACGCAAAAATCATATGTATCTGTTAAGCGTAAGGAATTCCATACAATAACGAGCAACAGTAACCGTTTGCATTCATTTAAAAGACTTTAGACACTATGTCAATCTTACCCCTCGACCATTCCATCTTAACCCGTCAATTTGTTTGACAAAATTTGATTTGATTTTATTATTTTTATATATTAGAATAGGCGTAACCGAGTTTTATCGACAGATTACAAAAATATAGCCCTTGCTCATACCTACCAATTTATGCAATTGAAAGGAAGTAAATAGTTTTTTATTTTACGAGGGTTTTAACACAACACTATCCATCTCATCAAAAACCATTCAATCTTCCCCCACCTTACCTTATGTCATCCTTGTCATCATGTGGCTCGTGTATTGTATTGTATCGTTCAGCACGTTCATGAAGAAATTTAATTAATAAAACTTCTTGCTATTTGCTACACGAAAAAATCGGGTATGTATTCTTATTTTTTACAAAATAAAAATACGTTTCCCCGCTATATTTGTCATTTAATAGTCTGAACAATATTCTGGGGTATCTATTTAAGGCAATTTACAGTCTTTTACGGAAAAGTTCCAGTTCGGTTAATAACCGGCGAAAGTTATAAAAAACCGGTTTTTAACCGAGATCAAAAAGTTTCGGTTAATCAGTTTTTCGGTTAACCGGTTAGCCGGTTTACGTTCCCTAAAATAAACGCACCGATGGGTTATTATGACGTAGTTATTCAGTTCATTTTACGGCGAGTGTAAAGGAGAGAGCTTAAGCTTAAAAGATACGGGTTTTATACGTGCAATGGAAACGGGTCAGGTACGCGTAAATTTGTGTGAGCGGTGACCTGTTTTGATTGATGTTGACTTGTGTATATGGATATTTCCCGTTCGTGTCCGTTCTTTATAAGTAGTGGCCTACGTGCATCGCATATTGTAATAAACAGGAAAGACCGGGAAAATAGTGCGACTGGCTTGGGGACTTAGTTTTAGTCGAAAAATATAGTTTTTTGTGTTATGACGTAGATTGTCATGTAGGTTTAAAAACTTCCTTAGTTCATAATGATTCTAATCATGCTAGAAAACACTGTTTTTTTTAAAATTAATACATGAATTTGGGGGTTTTTCGTAACACGGGCATAAGGAAAAATGGCAAATGATTAATATCTCGGAAACTAACAAAAATTGCTGAACATACATGGGGGTAAAATAATGATGAGCTCTATCACCCCCTTAAAGCTTTGCATCTAGCTACCAAACACCCTGTATATCCCTCAAATTGAAATGCTTAAGAAAAAGGTTACGCTTATCTTTATTCTTGTTATAACCGTTACCAATATTTAAACCTAAGCGTCAGGACTAAGTTTAATCTGAAGAAACCAAATGTTTCCACGGTTTAAATATTAAATTAAATAAATACTTAATAAAACTTCTTGCTATTTGCTACACGAAAAAATCGGGTATGTATTCTTATTTTTTACAAAATAAAAATACGTTTCCCCGCTATATTTGTCATTTAATAGTCTGAACAATATTCTGGGGTATCTATTTAAGGCAATTTACAGTCTTTTACGGAAAAGTTCCAATTCGGTTAATAACCGGCGAAAGTTATAAAAAACCGGTTTTTAACCGAGATCAAAAAGTTTCGGTTAATCGGTTTTTCGGTTAACCGGTTAGCCGGTTTACATTCCCTAAAATAAACGCACCGATGGGTTATTATGACGTAGTTATTCAGTTCATTTTACGGCGAGTGTAAAGGAGAGAGCTTAAGCAGTTATATAGTAGTAGTTTTTTTTTTTTTTTTCATTTTTTTTTCTTTTCTTTTGTTTCTTTTGTTCCTTTTATAATATTTTTGTATAACGCCAACTAAAAACTAAACTACACGTAAACTGTGTACCCACGTGTTATTTGTATTTTTAACTTGTGGTAACTTTAGTGGTTGATGTTGTAATATATTTTCTAGCTATAAGTTATATTGTACCGTTTGTTACCCTAATAAACATTAAAACATTAAAATATATAGCTCAGTCCTTTTTTCTCAGCGTAAAATGAATCGCATAGCAACGTCATAATAACCCCCCAGACTACCTTGTACTTTTTTCCGACACAAGCAATATCAAGCTTAATGGGAAGCTCCATCCGGAAATAAAGAATTTAGTATATTTGTATTGGTATTTGTACACTGTTTTTGCCTTTACATTCTGGAAACATCCTAAATAAATACACACGCTCTATAAAAAACATGATTAACGATGACCCACGTAAGCCTCCTCCACGACTACCCACTTTACCGATATTTCACGTTTTATGAGGCCCTCCTAGACCGGAAGCGGCGCTGACGTCACTTCCGGCGGAGATTGGGACGGACTCCATTTTGCGGTAGCTATCCCGATAAATTAGAGGACATGAGGTCTGAAGTGAAAGAGATAAAAGATACGGGTTTTATACGTGCAATGGAAACGGGTCAGGTACGCGTAAATTTGTGTGAGCGGTGACCTGTTTTGATTGATGTTGACTTGTGTATATGGATATTTCCCGTTCGTGTCCGTTCTTTATAAGTAGTGGCCTACGTGCATCGCATATTGTAATAAACAGGAAAGACCGGGAAAATAGTGCGACTGGCTTGGGGACTTAGTTTTAGTCGAAAAATATAGTTTTTTGTGTTATGACGTAGATTGTCATGTAGGTTTAAAAACTTCCTTAGTTCATAATGATTCTAATCATGCTAGAAAACACTGTTTTTTTTTAAATTAATACATGAATTTGGGGGTTTTTCGTAACACGGGCATAAGGAAAAATGGCAAATGATTAATATCTCGGAAACTAATAAAAATTGCTGAACATACATGGGGGTAAAATAATGATGAGCTCTATCACCCCCTTAAAGCTTTGCATCTAGCTACCAAACACCCTGTTTATCCCTCAAATTGAAATGCTTAAGAAAAAGGTTACGCTTATCTTTATTCTTGTTATAACCGTTACCAATATTTAAACCTAAGCGTCAGGACTAAGTTTAATCTGAAGAAACCAAATGTTTCCACGGTTTAAATATTAAATTAAATAAATACTTATCAGGGGACAATTTCCCACAAACTGACCTAGCCCCAAACTAAGCTCTAGGCTTGTACTATGGGTACTAGGCAACGATAAACTTACGTACATAGATAAATACATACTTAAATACATAGAAAACACCCAAGACTCTGGAAGAAATACTCGCGCTCTTCACACAAATATTTAATAATAATAATAGGCAGAGAACATTCATCATCATCATCATCATGTCAGCCGAAAGACGTCCACTGCTGGACATAGGCCTCCCCCAAGGCTCTCCACTCAGACCGGTCTTGTGCTTTTTGCATCCACCACGTTCCCACGATCCTTACAAGGTCGTCACTCCATCTTGTTGGAGACCTACCTACAGTTCGTCTCCCGGTCCGCGGACGCCACTCAAGAACCTTCTGGCCCCATCGGCCATCAGTCCTGCGAGCGATGTGCCCCGCACACTACCACTTCAGTTTAGCTATTCTTCGGGCTATGTCGGTAACCTTAGTTCTACTGCGGATATCATCATTTCTTATTATTATGAGAAGCATTAAAACTGTGTAATTATTAATAATTAAGCATACAACCTTAAAATCACATGTCTCAAGAAGTTTAAGATAAGACAGCTGATTCTGACGTTGCCACCTCCTAGGGTGTTAGCCTAATACGATTGGATGGCCGCTCTCGGTCAGTTACCACTGCGAGAGGGGGGGAGTGGCCCGGACGATAAAATCAATCTCCATCTACTTCAATATTGATCGCTTGTCTGTGAACAAATGTCCTTTTCTACGCCCTGCTCAGGTGGTCTTTTTTGATCGGATGCCGTGGGATGTAAACGTGTTGAAATACATTCGATACAATTGGGATAGACCAAAAAATATAACTCACGGTTTTTACATTCTAATTCGAAAGAATAGGTAACTTTATGGACGAGATAAAAACATACATACATAAACTCACGCCTTCATTCCCAGAGTGGGTTAGGCAGAGCTAAAGAATTACCAACAAATTTTAAAACTTCTTGACAATTCTGTAACCACATTTTGCACACGTAGGCTAAGATGTTTATGATGTTATGGATGACATGATTATTTTAAAATTGGGATGGATTTTTAAATAAATTACAACAATTCAATGATATCTAATGATAAAGAGTGATTGTAATAGTGTATTATAATATACTATTTCCAGCGGTTTTCGCCTAACCCGTAAGATACACCTACGAGAGCTTCAAACCGAAAACGAAAGTCAAACAAAGGTCAAATATAGTTTTGCCAAAATATCCGAAATAAATAAATATTCAAAAAACTTAATAAGGCAGAACGACTTTAAAACCTTAATCCTCGAAATGTATTTCAAAATAAAGTAATTGTAAAAATATGAACACTCCCAATTTGTGGTCCTACGGTTATACTAAACTAGCTTTTGCCAGCGACTTCTTCCGCGGTATAGAAATTAAAAAATACCAAATTCCCGTCTCCGGGCTATAAACTATTTTTTCTCAAACATGCTATGTAATGTCGGCGTTATGATAGTTATTTTAGGCTTCAAAGTGCCACGTTCCAGACGGAACAACTCGAGAGAACTGTAAAGGAATTTCATACAAAATTGAAGGCCTAGGCCGGGAAGTAATTTTTATTTTATTTTAATATGGCCATGACAGCTGGTTTTATGAACAGGCTGAATAGCTGAAAGTCGTTTTTTTTTTGTATCTGTGTGGTTCGGACCAAAAATATCCGCGTTAATGCCTATTACACAAATGTTTTTTGACTGATGTTTTTTTTTTATTTCATTGCATATGTTTGAGAAAAGCACTATACATACCTCGCCGTGAAAAGGAGTTGCCAGCCTCGTAACTATACGACCTCGCTTCGCTCGGCCGTCTATATGAACTCGGCCTGCAACCACCTACTTCCCGGCGTCTGTAGTAATGTACTATTGTTCTAAATATCACGTTGATTACTAAGCGTTGATCCCTGAAGACGAAACAAACAAACAAATCTCCATCCACTTCAATATCGATAGGTTTGTCTTAATAATGAATAATGAATAAGGTGTCCTTTAAACCCTACTTAGTTGGCATCTTCGCTATGGGCTTATTTTGTTGATTAACAACAGTTAACTTATTGAATAGATCGATACAAGTTGTGGATTTCCTGCCATTATACTTCATTACTTATGTACACAAAAATAGACTGACCTACTTGTATAGTCGAGTTCATAAATATGTGTACCTAAACTTGAATATCTTGTCACTTTAATTGCTGTGACAATTCATATATGGCAGTTTAAACATGACATTAAATAGACAAGGTATTAAAGTGTACACAAATTAATGAACTTGATTGTAACTAGGGCCCTATTCTACTCAGTAAAAGCATGTTACCTTTGACACGTTATCGTATTATCGAATTGAAAACAATACGATAACACGTCAAAGGCAATGTGGTTTTCCCAGTAGTCCCAGTTATTTTAATTTTAAAGAAACATGGACACAGGTAATACATACTTACATACATTTGAAATACATACATCCTTTTTGGATTAGTCTGGTTTTAAAAGGCAATACGCCTGATCAAAAATTACCAAATATTTTAAATTCAACAAGTTAGTTAAGCTGCACACAGTACTAGGGTACTATAAGTTTTAGAAGTAGTTAGTAATAAATCCACTTCACTGGCTAAAAGTTCACGATCCGCGGTTTCCACCAGTTTGAGCCGGTAGCTCCGCGTTTCATCGAAACTTGTCAAGGCTCTTTCATTTTACAAAATGGCGCGTGTTTGATACAACTTACAACAGCCATGCCATATCACTAAAACAACGCCTGTATTGTTTTTTTTTATAGTTTTAGAACGAAAATATATAAGAAAGAAAGAAAGAAAGACATTTATTCGTGACAAACAGGCAAGCAAAACTCAACAAAATACTGAAAAAGACAAAATATCTGTTGTCACGAAATGGTCCCGACTCAGTTTTATGCAAAAAACGTATATTTCGACTTTCGACACTCAAAGGAATCAAAATTTATAGGGTATTTTCCGTTGACCTAGAACTTTAACTAGAATGTAAAATTACTTGTGAGAGGACCTTGTGCAGGGTCCGTCCGGGTTGGTACCACCATCTTATACATTAACCTACCGCCAAGCAGCTGTGTTTGCATTGTTGTGTTCCGGTTTGGGGATAAGACAGCCGGTGAAATAACTAGCATAGAGGCATTCCTCATCTTAGTCCTCAGGGTTGGCAGTGCATTTGAAGTCTTGTGAATGCGAATTTCTATGGGACACAGTTTCCACTTACGATCAGGTGACCTGTGTGCTCGTCTGCCTTCCTATGCCATAAAAAAACGATAAAATTCGGCGAGTAATGCTATTTTATACTACCAATATAGGGAAAGATATAAAAACTTTTTTTTTAAAATCACAAAAGAAATCAGGGTCTTTATGCAAGGAACCGTCGGTGGGCGAGTCCGACTCGCACTTGTCCGGTTTTTTATTAAAAGTAAACAGTAATGTATGCAAAGGACGTTCTATAAAAAAAAAACTAACTTTGAATACCACGTCTGTTACGTCTTGTTCAAAACTTCGAGTTACAAACATTGTGTGCTTAAGCCTTCACCACACGTATGTTTGTACATACGTTATACAGAGTGTTACGTGATGTGGGGCATTAAGGGATGATGGATAATGGTCCTTTGATGTTTTTGAAACTGTACACACAGCATTGATAGTTGTTGAGTTGTGTATTACAGATATTATGGTATTTTGAATAAACATGACGGTTATAATATGATGTAAACAAACAGCACTTTAGTATTATGTCCAGAGATCGGAATATAGTCAATAATGTGGACATGACTCCAAAGATTTTAAATAAACAAATTAAATTACGTACCTACCTTGATTACTCACCCTAAAAATAATGCATAGAATATTTAATTTTATTTAATTAAATATTTTTTCCATGTTTAGTTTATTCCTTTTCAACGTTAAAATAAATTTACGAGGTGAAAAGCTTCTTTTGCAATCCACGGATGTTAATGAAGCAAACTTAAGTAGATTAATAATAATGGCTACACCTCGCGTCTTTGTATTATTTATTTATTATTGACCTGTAAAGGATCATGATTAAGGTTCGGGTAACCAATCAATTAATGTAATTTAATTTGTTTAGTTAAAATCTTTGTAGTCATGTCCACATTATTGCGAGTAATGACACCCATTTGTCCGATCTCTGATTATATCATAAGAAAAATCAAACAGAACATCAAATGTCATTAAACATGGTTGTGGCGTCCGCCATTGAATCTTTGTTTTCAATCTTCCGCTATAACAAATAAATCGATTATACTGTCGAGCACAAATACAGGTCGTTTCATTATAGCATCTTCAGTTTATATTTTCCCGTTATTTTTCTCGAAAGTATTTAAATAGGACTGACCTTTAAAATCAATTTGCGTAAGTAGATGCAATCAGATCGTGGTATCATTTGCTCAGCAATATTGCCGTTCAATTTAAAGCTAAGGGGTTTTCTTGGGGAAATATTTTGTAAATCAAAAGGGTAGATTTTACCTTTAGTATCTAAAGCAAATTGATTTCTATATTATTACATCATAAGGTCGTAAATGTAATGGGGTTTCTGTAAAAGTGGTGCACTGCTCCTTCGAGGGAGATATTTCTATCAAATCCTTTTCGGGACATTAGGTTACGGAAATACGATAAAGTTATATCTTTTGACGTTCAGGTGAAGGACGGGGTTTTATTTTGTATATTCAAGGCTTTGGCCCAGGACTTTGCCCGTGTAGATTTAAGAACTCTTGAATTTTTAGAGTAAAAAAGTAGTCTATGCGTAATGTGTTCATTCAGGGTATAAGCTATCAGCAAAGAGCGGAATTCTTCATAGCAAAAATCAAACTGTCACAGGGATTGACCTAACTGTTTTATCGACTTATCGATAAATATTTGTCACTTAACGAAACAAAGTTAAAGTAATGAAATCAGGCTTTTGGATATACATACAAACAAATTAACGGTGTCCCTAATTAGCTGACCGCCACTGTATTTTAGTATAATAGTAAAGAATAAAACAGAAAATATATATTTTTTAATTTTCTATATGAAACTTATCATTAAAAATTAAAAACAAATATTGCTAAGAGTAGGTAACTAATCTTCATTCAAAATAACAAAGTCGAAATCTAAATCTGTACTAAATATGTTTTCTTCATCTTCCCTGTAGTAAAAGAAAATAGTCATTATTTTTTCAACATTGTCACCTTTCAAATTACTCCTTTTTTCATTTTAGATCCATTTATAAGATGAAAACGAGCGTTCTACCTCAGTTGAAGTAACAGGAGTATATTTGTAGTACTCGATAACGGTGTTTTGGCTGTAATCACTTTTTTCTATAAAATCAGCATATCAGGTCAAATGTTACAGAATAATATTTTAAGTTGATTATGGATACCTAATACGATATTATTCCGTAACATCGATAAGTCGATAAAACAGTTAGGTCAATCCCTCTGACAGTTTGATTTTTGCTATGAAGAATTCCGCTCTTTGGCTATCGGCATTCCAAATTTCATCCAAATCCACCCAGCCGTGGCAGCGTGAAGGAGTAACAAACTAACACAAACAATCTTTCGCATTTATAATTTAAGTAGGATGGTAAAGGAATCAAATGAAATCGTTTATTGCAGTAATTCTCTTTTTATTAAAGTTAAAGCCTGTTTTAGTCAGAAGATACTAATCTAATGTTATGCAGTAGGTACACCTAATAAGTGACCCCATTTTTCAATTGAACATACATACAGAGCTGTTCCACCTATCCCACCTGGCCATTCCACCTGGGAGGGAAAAAGTGGATGTTTTTTCCACTCTTTCCACCAAAGATAAGAGGAACATTTAAATTCCACTCTTCCTACCCCTAAAAGTTTTTTTTTTCCATTTTCATAACCACAATGTCTTAGTCATGTATGGTCTCCTGGTATTTTTTTCGGAATAAGGGATTAGTGGAACAGGGGCTAGGTAGGTTTAGTTTATGGTAGTTTTGCAGCAGGCCCGGAGGACCAAACCACCGAAAAATAGGAGCTCCGTCGACACTATCTACTCGTAATTGATTTGAAATAAGAGTGCGACAGAGCTCATCGGAGCACGCGCTCCTATTTCTGGATGGTTTGGCCCTCCGGGCCTACTATAAAGCTAACGTAACCTACACCTACCTCAGTTCTGGTTATACATTGAAAAAAAGTCTTGTTTAAAAGCTGGTTATGAAACAGTGAAAAAGAGTCCTTATTCAACCAGTTATCAAATCTTAGTTACGAACGTGGACGAAGGGATGACAATAGTTTATAGTTAAATTGTTTAATTATATCAATTCGCTAGCCACTTGGGGTAGCCCTAGGGAGAGTGGAATTGAAATGTTCCTCTTATACCACCAGAGTGGGAAGATTGGAAAAAAAATCCACTTTTCCCTCCCAGGTGGGATGGCCAGGTGGGATTGGTGGAAAGGGAGCATACAGTTACGAGTATATCTGAAATAAAAGGACGGAAGTAAGAATTATATCTCAGATATTTATAAGCACTTTATAAATTACGTGATAGTGTAAAAAAATTGACGTCCGCATTGCAGCTTAAACTAAATTCAATCTGTTAGAAGTCATCGAAACTATATCGATGTAGTTTTTTATTTCTTTGTTTAGATTTTTCTCATCACTAATACGTCAAGCGTGCCGTAACCAGGGTTCCGTACCTTTTTATAGATAGTGTATTTATGGCATTATCCTTGCCAAATTGGGGGTGGTGGGGGCGCCAGGTGGACATGTCAGTGACACGGGGGTTTGATCGCGGTGTAATTTATTAATTTAGTATCAGATTAAGGTTAAGCATATTTTCGTTAACCTTTTCTATTTACATTTCATCCCGGAAAATGTATTGATATATTCATTCTAACGGAATAGAGATACCTACTTGAAAAATCGGCAATAACGCAAAAATATATGATTATCCCATTTTAATGTTTTCTTTATTTGTACTCGTATTTGAACCTGCATTTCATGTTCAAACTAAATACATTATCTGTCGGTTGTATATATTTTTTTTAAAGGTTATCCACACGATCATTTTTGTGTTTCAGTGTTTTATTCGAAACAACACTATTAAGCTTTTTTTTTTAATTACTATCCGTCCTAGTTGGCGAACATATTTATCGAATCGAAAAAAAAACTAATGTCGAACAGGCAAACGAGCATACAGGCTACATGATGTTGAGAAACTCTGTCCAGGGCATGGCCAAATTGGCGAATGGTCAATATTACAATCTCAAGTCATTTATGGTAGACCACATCAATACAAATCTAAATCTCAATACAAAACGACCTTTCTTTATCTTCATCGAACCAAAGTAATCAAAATACAATCTAAAATCTAAACAACTTCTAAAGAAACCCCCTGTATTTCGCCCGTAACAATAAATACTTGACCCAGTACAAAGCAAACAACTATAAGAGGGTAACTCGCCCGGCGAGTAGACAGCTGCTGGAGTGCCTACTTACCTGCCCAGTCGGAAGCAGGTCAAGTCCTTTGTAGGGTAAAAATAGGAACAGGGTATTACCGATTTGTTGTATGGGCACATGTATTGATCCGAATTGAAACAAGTTTGCTTTACAGGGTTCCTTACAAAAATGTTCTAAAAAAACCTTGCTAAATGAGAGCATTATTACCAGACCTAGAGATTTTCCTAGCACGAACGACGTGTTGTTAGTGCTTGACACAATAAAAACATCGACAATCCTGTTATCGATAACCACCACTTCGACGTCGTAGAGGAAATAATTGTACATCATTACTATAGTTATTAAGAAAATATTCACAATGTCCCAAAACTCGTTGAAGTACCTAATAAGGAAATAGCGAAATCATTTCTTAGCCTAATTGTGCAAAGTGTGGTTAGAGAATTATCAACAAGTTTTAAAATTTGTTGATTGTTCTTTAGCTCTGCCTACCCCACTTTGAGAATGAAGGCGTGAGTTTATGAATGTATGTATGTATGTATTTCATCAAGGAAAAAAAAACATATGATTCATAAAACAATGTTATGCGTTTTAAAGCTTAAAATAAGGATAATAAATTAACAACAAAACTATCAATTTATTAATATTTTATATACTTCAGTGAAAATCGCTCTATGACATTGAAGTGGTACTTATCGATGACAGGATTGTCGATGTTTTTATTGTGTCAAGCACTGACAACACGTCGTTCGTGCTAGGAAAATATCTAGGTATAATTATTACTAAGCATTTGTTATCCTTCCGTCGTACCTAAAGCATACCTAATACCTTGCTTGATAGTCTGTTGAAGCGTAATAGATGGTAAGTTGTATTTTTTTTACAGAATACTTTTTAACCGCGGTTGTCCTAAAAAAATATTTAAAATACATACATACCTATATACCTTCACGCCTTCATTCCCAGAGTGGGGTAGGCAGAGCTACAGAATTACCAACAACTCTAAAAACTTGTTGATAACTCTGTAACCACAATTTGCACAATTAGGCTAAGATGTTTAACAGTGTATATTAGTGACAGGTAGCAAGCCCATCGCCTAACAGTACAGTCAGCGTCAAAAGTAACTGGTCACTTCAAGCTACTTTTGTACTTTATCGCATTAACACATCAGACAATCTTGTTTGACATTGCTTATGTGACAGTAAAGCGACAAGGTATTTAAGTGATCAGTTACTTTTGACGCTGACTGTACTGCAAGCCTTGATTCCCTTACACGGAGAATATGTGATTTAGTTAACTGCAATTATTTTTTAATTAACTCACAATTCACATAAGCCCATAACAGTTATTTTTATTGCTCACATAAACTGCTCCGTAAATTATCCACGGCAAAAGCGGAATCTGCCAGGTTGATTTCAACTTAGTATGTAATGTAACAGAGGTTTAAAACTGCAAAGCTGGGTATAACGCTTTTATTATAAAAAGGGGTTAAGTGGCTCTTGGCAAGTGTGTGAAATAACAGAAGTTGTTTCAGTAAAGCTTTAATATTTTTAACTACACTTTTTAAAAAAAATCAGCTTTTAATTTCCATACAATTATGATCACTATTAAACTAGATAAAATTTCAAAGTTGATGTCTACTAAGAAAATTGTAAGGGTGAAATGTCCTTACGAAAAGCAGTAGTATTTCTTAAACTAAGTCCAGTTTTTACGATTTTTAATGAAACTAGTGTACCTAGTAGATATTATGAAAATGTAGGTTTGTACGTTCCATCCTTTCTCAATATGTAGGTACGGGAGGCAACTAACATATTTGCTTTTTTATTTATTAGCTTCTGTGTGCGGTATAGGCACATACCTATATAATAAATCTATATATCATTGTGTACAATTTTAAAGTTGTATGACAACACGACATGGCAAAACAATAACGGTTCCGAATTAGATTACGGAACCCTAAAAAAGGATGTAAGTTAGATGGTGTTTATCTTAAGACAAATAAAACAGAGTTTAGAATTGACACAAGTTTATTTTATTTTTCCAACCATTCATCAATCGCCCCAAGTAATTATACTTGCGTCAGTCGTTGGCTTCCTACATTGAGCATCCGGCACAAGCTTGACAACAGAACAACAATCGCTATAAACTATATTGTTATCTCTGTCAAACGTCAAACCGCCATACTCACCGCCCCTGAGATGTTCCTTAGACAGATACAAGTCATATCGCATTAACTTTTTATCAACTTTATACAGCCCAACAGTTTCGCAAGCGTACAAAGTTCCGTAATTATCCAGTGCAAACAATTTTATGTAAGAAACCGAATAACTTATCGAGTACTGATAGGATTGGTTCTTACGTTTTTTCCAAGTGTAAAGTCCGCTGCGATTCCAATACGTTATATCACCATCGTTGTCAATGATAAAATTATTGACCTCGTAATCTTTTAACTCTTCTACTATCTTTAAATCTCCATTCTTCAAATAATACAAGCGTTCCGGTCCTTGTTCCTCAAGTCTTGTAGATTCCGATATAATTGTATTACGCTTATTGAAATACAAAGCTCCATTTACATACTGTATCACGTTGTACGCAGGCGCGAAGTATTCATATTGGGTGCCATTGACATAGTTGTACGCATAAACGCCATTTCTGGAAAGAGAATATATGACATGGTTGGTTTTGTCAAGCGTGCTGCGGTAAGCATCATTTTCTCCTCTGATTTCTTCAACTTGGCTCGTGTTTAAATCCAAACGAGCCGTTCTGTGGGCTGTAAAAACGGAACCAGGACGGGATGGATTCTTTCCTACTTGCTGTAAAATAAGGTGTTTGTTTCGAAATCGATATTGGGGTAGTAAACTCGTTGAAGGCAGTCGATTAATACGACTTTCTCGTGGTACACATCGTCGATGAAGACTCCGTTCTCACAACGGCGCTTCTCCGCCATTTGTCGACGGTATTCTTCACTGCACCGATCGAGATTAGCGCCAAACACATTATAAACAAAACAACATATGTATAAATGAATAAATCTCATGTTTAATACGTGTTCTTGATGCGGACCTCCAAATTAACTGATTAGAACTGTTCTAAATTGCGTATTTATGTAGTTAAGATGTTATGAAACAAATCTTATCTCCTATTTGTTAATTGTTATGAGTTCTAACTCGGGTCATCTTAATCATGTAGGGTCACAGTGATAATATTGTTGGGTTTTTTGAGACGTCTACATTGTTTTAATTATTTTTCTGATTTAAGGTATTTGTAGCTCTAGCCGTAGGAGGTGGGACGTTACTTTAGCAAAAATGACACTTCTCTTCTTAGAGTTAAATATTTCCTAATTATCACACAATATTGTAAGATAATAAAAATCATCCATCCTTTACACATACGGGAGATACCCATTTTTTTACTAATTGCAATATTGGTCTTATTGTACGGTAGGTATCTATTTCAGCTTTGTGACTTGAATACTTTCCGAGAAAAAATGAGTGTGACGGAAAGACAGACAGGTGAAACTATAAAAAACTGCATAGAAATTGGCCCATTCTCTGGGCTCCTAGCAACAGATAGACGGACAAACAAGAGCTTCAAATCTAAACTTCTTATTCATTTAAATAATTCCATTAAAAAAACTGCGTATCTAGTGCCCAATTATTGACTTCTTAATTAGTAGGTGAATCAGAAAAAACCCAAGTTTGATGCGAAGAAAACATTACGTCGTTAGGTGAAAATAACAATTTATTCACTCAACATTATTCTAGCCTTTCAAAAGCAATAAATTAATTAAGTAACTAAATTATTTATGATAATTAAGGAACGAGGTTAAACTTGAGGATGTCTTCATGCAGCCCTCTCATAACGAGCGAAACATGAATATTTAATACTACCCACGTAAAAAACAACATCTGTCACACGACCCTTAAATCTATTAACAACCATAAAGATAAGATTCGAGAGTTGAATCTGCTTTGAATATCAAAGACAAGTGAGTCATTTTGATTATAAAAGTGTAAAATAAATTTACCTCGCTTTGAGTTGTAAATTGCTAACCAAATAATAAGGCAGAATTGAGAATTGGATTTGTGGGGTGGCCGTTTGGTGGTGTCTCGTTTTATAACACCTAGCATAACACCCGCTTCTAATAGTTATATATGTGACTGTTGCATAATGAGAGGCATTAACAACACCAGTTTCGAAATAAGCCTCATTATGCTAGTGAGGAGCAGAGCTCCCGCCTTGGCCTTCTAACCTAACCTAACCAAGTCGATTCTACCCTGATTCATCTGGCTCGTGGCATTTTCTGGTTAGTTAAAAAAAATTACAAGCAAGACCTTTCTGGTACAGTCAAATTTAGTGTACACTTTAGTACCTTGTCTTTATATTTAATGTCATGTTACAACTGCCATAATTATTTATGAATTGTCACAGCGATTAAAGTGACAAGGTATAAAAGTGTACACATATTTATGAACACGACTGTACCCGCTCCTTTCAGTACCTATAACCCATATTTATGATCCTTATACTAAAAGAAGATAAATACGTATTATGATCGCTACAATATACAGGGTGAAATAGGGGTCGTGGAGCAAGAAAGACGCATTTAACTTACTTTCACCTAAGGATCACGATAGGTTAGGACTAACAGTTATTAAAGTTAGTTATTTAAGTCAGTACAGCAAATAATAAAAAAAACTGGGATGATTTGAGATCATGGTCACCCTTCTGTTTCCCAAGAAAACTTATGTCAAGTGCATGTACTTAACAATCATCGCAGTAAGTATGTAAAGAGGTTGTTATGACGATACTGATAGACAGATAAGAAAAATTCAGACATCAGACAGTTTGTTTTCAAAGAGGTTGTAATTGGAAAAGTAAGGTGACCACGCATTTTAGTTACTTAACGTTTTTTTAATTAAAATAAGTAAATACCGAACCATCTTTGTTTCAATTAAAATATATACAGGTAACATCGCAAACGTTTACTGACTCAGAAAAAAATGGTTGGGATCACGACCCCTATTTCACCCTGTATGTGTTGTATGTTATACGAACTGAAATAAGATAGTATGAGTGTTGTAGAAAAAAACATTATTTAAAATAAATATTATGTTATTCCTAATAAAAATATTGATTTTGTTATAATAGCTAACGTTTATTATATCTTGTAAACGTTATATTAACATGAAAATATTTTTTTTGTAGTTATATCTCGTGAGAATGATAGGGTTAAACTATCGATAGGGTTAATCTAATGAAGGGCTTCTCCCGTCCCTGGCCTTAGGTACGGATGTTACAGACAAATCAACCAAATCACATAAACTGGAGCAAAGCGAGGGTGAATATCTAGTATTTAATAAAAGCAGCAGAATTAAATCCTTCTCGAGTCCTGGTCGTTTATCACGGCCACGCTTGGCTGGGGAAGCGTTATCGCGGCGTCGCACGCCTTTTGGAGCGATAAAAAACCCGCGATATTCCACGTTTCATTGATAAATTTTGCATTCAGTGCTAGAATTCTTTTAATGTGTTTTCCTTGTAAAAATTGAGTTTGATTTCGTTTTTGTATACAGCCAAACAAAGATCGTTTTTTATGACGTAGTAAAAGAGACATTTTATTTTAAGTGCTCCCTTAATGGTAAATAGGGACTTATTTCTTTGTTCGTTTCAGGAGAAATTGTCTGGCTTAAGCGTTTTAAAAGGGGCAAACACAGTTTCATAAGGCGATTTTGTAACCTATCTATTAAAAGGTTAAGTACCTATGCAAAAGAGAAATAATTGTCTTTCTAAAATTATTAACAATTAAAAAATACAGGGTGGAACGAGACGAGAATTAAATTATATAAGATTTATGATCAAAAAAAATACTAGGTAATTAAAACATAATCTTTTGAAGTTTGTCATATAACTTTATTGAGTTCCTTATACAATTCGATTGATCCACTCCAAAAAAATGCAAGCTTGCGTAAATTATTTGGTATTTTACAGAGTTTATCGCTATTTCATTTAATATCACACTTTAAATAGACTGCCTCGATATTAAGTCGACCCCCATTTTTTACAGCTAAAAACCATCCTGATTATTTAAGCTTTCTTAAATAAACCGCATAGACAGACAAATACACAAACACACAGACACACATACATACAAAGACATACTTTAAACTTACAATATCCCTCTTATTTTGTCAGAGGTTGAAACCCTACAAAATGATCATCAAAACCCAGCTCAAGCACCAATCCTCGATCTCTCCATAAATGTATATACCCTAGACAACAAATTAAGTCAACAAGATGCTCATCTAATTGTCACGAGACGTGTATAACGGTGAATAATAATTCAAAAGCCAGCCAGTTACCGACTTCATATCAAAACATGCCAACAGCATCAGGTCGAAGATCAGAATATAGTGGATAGCTCAGACATTTATACAAGGGCTAGAATAGAACGTTTCAGTGATGAACGTGAATAAACGGCCTGTTGCTTTTGAGAACAGTGACATAGACAGAGACGGATAGAGACAGGTTATATGAGCAGAATCAAAACATGCAAGTTTTTACGAATATACACTCAGGGACAAAAAAAAACGGGTCAGAGTGCGTTTTTCATACAAACGAGGCTATTTCGAAGCCTTGGTTCCTGGCCAGGGATTGTTTTGAGTGAGGTTTCATAGTGGATACTTCGAGATAACCTATAACCTAACCTATTCGAGATAAAGATACCTAACTTATCGCACAATCAGTTAGCACCACAGCGAGAGAGTTTGGGTCAGAATTTGGATTTCCTTATATTTTATTGGCATTTTAGATGTTTTTTTGAACCTGATCAATTCTGGCGTTTGCCGCAGATTCAATCAGTTGAGTATCCTAGGCACTTTGGAAGTCCTGGCTGCCGAGGAACCAAGGCGTCAAAATAGCCTCTTTAGTATGAAAAACGCACTCTGACACGTTTTTTTTGTCCCTGAGTATACTAGTTCAAACCGTTACCAGGGCCTCATCCCACTTTGTTTTACTCCTATCGCAGTTTTGTTGTGAATGACTCGGTCACTTTTATCGTCTAAGTTATAAAAGCTATCGTATCGTTAATGATACCATTGAAAACAAAAATAAATTAATAAGAGTGTATTTAGATCGAGTTAGCATAAAGTCGCAATATTTACTTAAAAACTG